>CM019151.1:86319598-86932098 GCA_009733165.1 Naja naja
CAACGTGGCAATCTCCTCTCCATCAGGCAGCCAGTCCCCTTCTCCCCAGAAAATTCCCCACAATTGAGTTAATGGTTTTTTAATCTCTGTTTAATTACTCATTAATACCCAGTTCCTCATGCATCCTTTTTCTCAAATGTGTATGCATGAGTGCCCTAAACACAATCCAGTTGATGCAGGCTATGGAATCAATGTTTATTTTGCTTTTCTGGAATTCCTTAGATGTATTATTTACCCTAAAACGTTTAAACTCATCTCCCTATTCTTTCGAAAAGGTTAGTCATAATATCAAATTGTGGAGAATCTTTGCGGTATTCTCAAATATCCAATCAGCGTTTATTTCTTTTCCTTATTTTTTTCTGGTGATAGATCCCAGAAGTTGAATTTGAGTTGAAGTAGACAGTAATTTTGAACAATTATCATTGTCTGTGAGTTCCTTATTCCCCTCTCTTCTGTGATGTATAAGACATTTTCTATCTAATCCTTAAAAATGAAGATTGTTCTACTTTTGCATTTTATTTCAAATCAAATCAGTTTATTATGGCTATGGGGCACGACATAATGAAATACTTAATAGTAAAACTGTTACACAAACACACACACATATGAAGAACAGTTAAGTATCATAAGACCTAAAATAATTAAGGATATATACAGTAAAATGTAATAGAATAAATAGAATATTATAAGAAGTGGTGTGTAAATGAGTATCAAGACTTAATGAAGGGTGTGATATATTGTAAAAATGCTATCTTTTTATTTTTATTTATTTGATTTGTCAATTGCTTACAAAATAATAGATATAACAATAAACATGAGTATGAATACAGGAAATAGGTACGGATAAATGGGGACAATAGGACAGGGACAGTAGCACGATGGTGCACTTATGCACCCCTTACAGACCTCTTAGGAATGGGATGAGGTCAATAATGGATAGTTTGAGGTTAAAGGAGGGGGTTAGAGGATGTAACTACAGAATCAGGTAGTGCATTCCAGGCACTGACCTCTCTGTTGCTGAAGTCGTACTTTCTGCAATCAAGTTTAGAGCAGTTTACATTGAGTTTGTATCTGTTGTGTGCTCTTGTATTGTTGTGATTGAAGCTGAAGTAGTCATTGACTAGTAGGACATTGTAGCAGATAATTTTGTGTGCTACGCTTAAGTCTAACTGTAGGCATAGTTCAAGGTTGTCCAAGCCCAAAATATCAAGCCTGGTGGTGTAGGGTATTCTGTTGCGAGCAGAGGAGTGAAGTAGTCTTCTCGTGAAATACTTCTGGACTTGCTCAATTGTATTAATATCCGATATACAGTGTGGATTCCAGACAGATGAGTTGTATTCGAGTATTGGTCTAGCAAAGGTTTTGTATGCCCTAGTTAGCAATTCAATATTTATGGAGGAGAAGCTTCGTAAGATTAGATTTACAATCTCTTAATGCCTTTTTAGCAACAGTGAGTTACAGTTACAGTGAGCTCTGGCACTTAGGTCATTTGATGTGAGAACTCCAAGGTCCTTGACAGAATGAGGGTCGTCAAAGAGGTCATATCTGCCTAGCTTGTATTTGGTGCACTGATTTTTTTTTTACCAATGTGTAGGACAGAGCATTTGTTGGTCGAGATTTGGAGTTGCCAATTGTTTGACTATTCAGACACATAATCAAGGTCGCTTTGAAGGATGCACAAAACTGGGTGACTTGGGAAGATTTTTTTGGGCAGGATATATTTTTGAGTTCTTGTCTGAAAAAAAAAAGAAACAATAAGTAGAAATCACACTCACTACCCAGGAACTTTTCAAAATCACATAAATTAATGTCTGCCTACAATCCTTATATAGGGAGCAGCATAACAGCACATCAGTTAGAGTTCCAATTGAACCATCACCCCATGCACATAACCAAAGATAGATAGGAGAACCCTTAAAATATTCAAAAGGACTGTTGAGGGCAATGCAGCCGACCTGGCTGAAATAAAGTGTTTTATTTCTATCAAAAATTTCCCCATCTCCCAGGCTGATATTGGGACTTGCTAGGCATCTTTACTTTCAAAACCCACTAAATCCTTCCAGGTGGATATGCAGGTGAGTGAGGGATAGATGAGAGAGAGAGAGAGGAAGGGGGAGGGAGGGAGGAGGAGGGGAGGAGGAGGAGGAGGAGGAGGAGGAGATAGATAGATAGATAGATAGATAGATAGATAGATAGATAGATAGATATAGATAGGTAGATAGGTAAGGGGTAGGAGGGAGAGGGAGATAGATAGACAGACAGGTAGGTAGTGGAAGAAGGAAGGAAGGAAGGAATTTTAACTAACCCAATCAAAGAACAAAGATCATTCATCTCAAATGACATTTCCTTCCAAAATAAAGAACTTGTTGGGATTTTCCTGTGATTTTCAAGCAAAACCAAGAACATAAGAGAAAAATAAGCTTCGATTCTATAAAAAGGGTGTCGTTGATCTTAGCCATTATGCTTTTACAAGAAGTATTCAGAATTCCTTCTCTGTTTCCTTGAAACCCTTCAGACATATTATTGTTTCCTCGAGTTTTAAAAATAATTTTATTGAGTTTTAAAATTCCTTTAAAACAACTTCAATGACAGTCCCCATTAATATATAACACCATATGTCAACTGTGGAACTATATTACTATTGCAATAAACCAGTCCATACTGTCATATGATTTGTACACCTCTGAGAATCTGGCAAGGACATTAAATGGGTTTTTCTGGCCCCTAGTGAATCACAAAGGGCTGGGATACATTTATGAAGAAGCAATGAGGCAAAAAAGGACATTTCAGTATTTTATGTCAAGATACAGGAATGCATGACATGTTTTGATTAATAAATAAAATGATTAACACAAAAACACATGCATTAGACTTTAATATTGATGGCCAAAATGACGAGAATTGTTGTCTGTTATGCTGCATGCATTATTTTGATTTTCAATCAAGTCAGTCCTTTTGGAGAAACCTACTCAGCTCTCTCTCTCTCTCTCTCTCTCTCTCTCTATATATATATATATATATATATATATATATATATATATATATAAAAGCAAAATACCACTCATGCATCATCACAAAATCTCTAGAACCATAAAGCCTACAAACTTGAAATTTGGCATGTCCGTTCCTCTTGGCTTCTAGGTGCTCACTAAGAAAGGATTTTTCAAAATGACCATCAGAGCATTAGTATTCCCTATATTATTATTATTAACACGCTCTGATGCTAAGGAGTTCTACTCCCCTCCCACCTGAAAAAATCTGTTCCAAATACAAAACACAAGCAGAGGAGAGGAGTTTCAGTTTCAGTTTTAGTTTCACAGCACCAAGCAGCTTTAGTACAGAACAGGTGAGCTAAGCCACGCCCAGGTTCCCTGCTGTCTCCTTCTTGCTTGCACAGCAAATACTGTTTCACTTTCCAAACAGTCATCAACTTTCTCACACACTGACAGGACGCTAGCCAGATGAATACCGATGGATGCTGGTAGGCAGAGGCAGATTTTTTCCCCTTATATTCCTCCCCAAAACTAAGCCTGGCCACATAGTTTCATAGCGAAGCATGGGTATCAAGTTAGTAAGTAAGTAGCTTAAGCTTAACAATAAGGAAGTATAGAGAACTGATTGGATATTATTTTTCTGCACTCATGTGCAAAATCTTAGAATTGCTAATGGATGCTGGGACCAAGCTTAGGAACTCACAAAGCTCAGTGTGCATCCAGCCACAGAACTGACATGTTTACTAGCACCATTAGTTTTAGAAGTCACTGTCTTACTATAAAACAATACCCAAATTAAGTTGTTAGGACTAATAATAAAGTGAAAATAAAAGCTGGAGATGCAACATAAATCAAAACAATGTCATAATAACTGACCAAGAGCCTTGGTAGCTCAGGCTGTTAAATGCCTGCTCTTAAGATCCAGCTGCCTACAATTATTGTAGGCTCGAATCCCACCAGGCTCAAGGTTGACTCAGCCTTCCATCCTCTCGGGGTAGGTAAATTGAGGACCCAAGATTGTTGGGGGCAATTAGCTGACCTTGTAAAAATGCCGTTTAGTAATAAGCAGGCATATACAATGGAATGAAGGCTATTGCTGAGCACACTGGGTTGTATCCCAGAATTGTAAGCCCTGAGTCTTGGAGAAGGGCATATAAATGTAATTAAAAAAAAAAAAAAAAAAAAAAATCTCAAAGAGTGGAGATAAAACCCAAGTGTGGCCCCCACTGTCACTCTGCTGGAACCAAAAGTATGTTGAGATAAAAGAGATTTCGCCTTTTTCCAGAATGGGCACCAGAGATTCCTTCAACACTGGTCTCCTATCTGAAAAAATACACACGAATATAAAATGGCCCTGGAGTAACTAGAATACCTGATTGACAGCTCCAAGATGGCCCAACCCTTTGTTGAACCCATCAATCCCTGGTTATCCTTGAAGAAACGGAGGGGATGACCCTCAAGCACACTAATGCTTCTTCCTTTTCTTCTATCACTCATAGCCATAATTTACTGTCTTAAAGGAATCCCAGTGGTGTGATAGTATTTTCATTTCTTCCTATTGTTTATTGTATCCATTTCATGAGCAGAAGACAAAGTCAACTCCGAGTCATGTCCTAATGATCTGATCTGCAAGGGTGGAAAGCTTTTCCCCCTCTCAATAAAGCATCTCTGAACTCTGGGTAAAGTCATCCTTTGAGGTATGAAGTACTCAGCAAAGTTCCTCTGCCCAACCTCATTTTTTAAACTTCAGAACAGGGGAGTCAAACTCAAGGCCCCGGGGGGCAGATCTGGCCCACGAGGTGTTTAGATCTGACCCAGGGGGCTGACTTGGAAAGGACTGGCCTACGGTGCCTCTGCCAGCAAAAATGGAGCTCGGGAGGGCTGCAGGTAGCCCTTCCGAGCTCTGTTTCAGTGGCAGAGCATTGCAGGAAGCCATCACAGCTGAAAACGGAGCTTGGGAGCCTGAGGCCACCACCTCATGAACCCCCAGACCCCGTGGTCATAGGGGGACAAACCCATTATGAGGTGCAGCGAATCCTCGATTCGAGGTGGCACAGGATGTTGTACAGGTCACCTTCAAGAAGTGAGGGGAGCTAAATGTCAACTAAAAAGATACTCCTTTGGTCTTTTTAGCTGCCAGAAAAAGGGAGTGGGGGGAAACAGTGCATTCCTTAAGTTTTCGCTGGCAAGGTGCTCGGGCCTCCATAGGTGCCCCCGACATGAGTTATTTATTTATTTATTTATTTATTTATTTATTTATTTAGTCAAGCGATTATAAGATAACAGGCATAAGTATAAACATAGTTATGAATACATGAAATACATATAAGAAAAATATATAAGATACATATAGGATACATATAAGAAAAATAAAAAGAAACAAAAGGATAGGGATGGTAGGCACTTTGGTGTGCTTATGCATGCCCTCTACAGACCTCTTAGGAAAGGGATGAGGTCAATAGTGGACAGTCTAAGGTTAAAGTTTTTGGGGTTTGGGGAAGAAACCACAGAGTCAGGTAGAGTATTCCAGACATTGACTACTCTGTGGTTGAAGTCGTATTTCCTGCAATCAAGTTTGGTGCGGTTTACCTTGAGTTTGTATCTATTGTGTGCTCTTGTATTGTTATGGTTGAAGCTGAAGTAATCATTGACAGGTAGGACATTGCAATATATAATTTTATATGCTATACTTAGATCGGACCGAAGACGGCGTAGTTCTAGGTTTTCTAGGTCTAGAATTTCAAGTCTGGTGGCATAAGGTATTCTGCAACGAGTAGTGAAGTGTAGAACTCTTCTTGTGAAATATTTCTGGACTTTCTCAACTGTATTAATATCAGATATGTAATGTGGGTTCCAAACTGGTAAGTTGTATTCAAGTATTGGTCTAGCAAATGTTTTGTATGCTCTAGTTAGTAGTGTGATATTACCGGAGAAAAAGCTACGCAGGATTAGGTTAACAACTCTTAATGCCTTTTTGGCTATGTGGTTACAGTGGGCTGTAGCACTTAGGTCATTAGAGATGAGCACTCCAAGGTCCTTGACAGAGTTTGGATCATCAGTATTCAGCTTGTATTTTATTTTCTGATTTTTTTGCCAATATGTAAGACCGAGCATTTATTTGTTTAGATTTGAAGTTGCCATTTGTTTGACCATTCTGATACATAGTTGAGGTCTTTTGAAGGGTAGCAGTATTGTCTGTGGTGTTGAATAGCTTTACATCATCAGCGCAGAGAACGCATGCAATGTTGAGCTGGCCAAGCCCACCCAGGCCCCCTGAAGTCAAACACAACCCTGAAGCGGCCCTCAATGAAATCGAGTTTGACATCCCTGCCTTAGAACTATTTCAATATTTTCATCAGGATGGAAAGATAAGGGAAATTAAGTCTGGGCATTTTCATTTCATGCAAAGCTACTACATCACTAACAGGAAGCTCTGTACCTTGGATACATTGAAGAAGGAAGGGTATCCTTTTGAGGTAAAAGGAGACAGAATTTTTTTTTCAGATAAAAATGACACCATATTTACCATCCATATATTTATCCCTGTGATTTCCGTCCTACCTTCCACATTAATCATAACCATCCTCTTAAAGTGGCTCCCCTTAACTAGAATAATTGAACAGAAAATAAGCAAGTATCACTTGAAAACAAATTGCCAGTATCTTTCCCACAGTTGGTAGTAATAGCATAGAAGGAGGCAAAAGTTCATTTGAACTTCTGTTTTCATGTAGGGTGAAGGAAAGAAGAAGTCCAGTTTCCCCATCACCTATGGCTCTTTAGTAATCTATAGTAAGGCAAAGGTTCCCCTCACATATAAGTGCTGGTCATTTCTGGCTCTAGAGGGCAGTGCTCATCTCCGTTACAAAGCCGAAGACCCAGCGCTGTCCAAAGACGTCTCCGTGGTCATGTGGCTGGCATGACTAAATGCCGAAGGCACACGGAACACTGTTACCTTCCCACCAAAGGGGTCCCTATTTTTTTTACTTGCATTTTTACCTGCTTTCAAACTGCTAGGTTGGCAGAAGCTGGGACAAGGGACGGGAGCTCACTCCGTTACGCGGCACTAGGGATTCAAACCACCAAACTCCCAACCTTTCTCATCAACAAGCTCAGCGTCTTAGCCACTGAGCCAGCTACTATTAATCCATAGTAGAAAAGCCCCCCCAAAATCTAGTTGTCTTCAGCTGAATGTCACCCATATTAAAGATATGCACAAAATAGAAAGTGTGTTTTGCTTCAACCATAAAACCACACATTTTTATTTGAAAATGACAAGAAGATCCTGAACCCAAGTCTTGGAAAGTACATATTTTTTATATTGAATTTATGTTTTACCGACAAGTAAAGGGAGACTAGTATAGATCAAGCTACTTAGCTCTCATCAGCTAGCCATACCCTTCTAGGATTCAAACCTGGACTACTTGCATATTAGGTAGATGTTTAACCTCTAAGCTGAAAGGTGAAAGTGGAACAGTTTGCTCTGTCCCATAATTGGGTAGATCAGGTTGCCCTGGTTAAAAAAAAAACACTTAATCTTTCCCCTGGTATAGCCAACAAAGTGAGGAGAACTCGTGGCTTAAAGGCTAATACAGCTATCTAATATGCAAGTAACCTGGGTTTGAATCCCAGAAGGGTATGGCTAAATAGCTTGAAATAGATCTATACTAGTCTCCCTTTATTTCTTTGTTGGTAAAACATAAATTCAATAGAAAAATAGTGCAAAATGACTGCCTGTGAAAGCTCCTGGATTGGGGCTGAGTGCATTATGCTCCGTTCCCATAATTGGGTAGACCAGGTTGCCCTGATAAAAGAAACACATACTTTCTTTTAAGTTTGCATTGTTCAAGGAACTTTTTTACCTATGGATTTTTCAGAGGGGCTCCTGAAGCTTCTTCTGGTGCTTCATCTCCTAGAGATCTTTTGAGCCTAGGGCCCTTCCAGCATGAGTATGAAGGGCTGCAGAGGTACAATCCTATTTAACACCACAGCCAGGGGTGGGATTCTACCGGTTTGGACCAGTTCGGGCATACCCCTTGCTCTGAAGATCAGCTAGCAGTGAACCAGTTCGCTGTGATGAGCATTTGGCCCCACCTGCCTGCCCCTGCTCTTTCCTGTGCTTTGTTTTCTTTGTTTAGAGCACAGCTGATTCGCACAGCAGAGCAATTTGCCGCACATCAGCTGTTTTATTCACAGGGACTGCTGTAGAAGGTAAGTATTTGTTCTGACCCAGACCTTGTTCCAAGGAAACAAACACCAAACAGAGGTAACAGCAACATCTTTTAATGATTCTCTATGAATTCCATTCCTTCACAGTTAAAAGGCTATTAAAACTAATTGTCTCTGATAAGAACAAGCCTTGCCAAGGTTGTGCAAGGCTGCCAAGAACACTAGATAAAGTTGCCAAGAAATAGTTCAAACACAAAGAGTCTTCAAACACCAACCAAGATAATCCAAATGTCCACAAGGCTTGAGTGCAAAATTTTCTTTGCTTCCTGCAAAGAACTCCGGTTTCTCAGCTGGCTTTTAACTCTTAAGGGAGGGGCCATTACCTTGCAGCCTTACTTCTGAGTCGCCTGCTGCTCTTTACTTCAAGCAGCCCTGCGTACACATGCACTGGGCAGGCTCCTCGGGGACCTCTTCATCACTGCTGCCAGCCTCCACAATCTCTGAAGGCAGCACTCCACTCCCTGATGGTCCTGGCCCCATCCCTGCATCACACGCAGGCCCCTCATCTGAGTCCTCGCTCTCTGAGACCTCAGCCATCTGCACCTGCTGCTGGAGAACCACAACAGTATTAGAGCTTTTCTAAATGTGTGTGCACACGAAGTGCACAATCATTGAACCGGTTGTTATACCAGTGGGATCCCACCCCTGACCACTGCCACTTCTTCATTCCAAGGAGCAATTAAGTTTTTATTTATTTATTATTTATTTATTATTTGGACTTGTATGCCGCCCCATCTCCGAAGACTCGGGGCGGCTCACAACTAAAACAAACAACAACAATAAATAATTAAAAGAGAATTAAACAAATCACAAGCCCGATAATAGCTAAACTAAAATTTAAAATTTAAAATAAGTTAAGAACGATCCTCCCCGCCGGGAGAGAGTCACAGCCCGGATTGGTCAAACAACCAGGTCTTCAGGTCATGGCGGAAGGTGCGAAGATCAGGGGCCAGACGGAGCCCCAGGGGTAGCTGGTTCCAAAGGTCAGGGACCGCCACAGAATAGGCTCGGTGCCGGGGGACTACCAGCCGACATTGGCTTGCCGACGGGACCCCGAGAAGCCCCTGCCTGTGTGCCTGTTTTTGAATATATATCAATAGAAGCTGCATCAGAATCCCAGGAAGAGCTCAAAATTCCTTCTAAAATCTATCAGGCACTCAGGGTGGATCAACAGATCAGGTCTAATGTCCTGCTGCCACCATTCTAAGACAAAGCCAGATCCAATATGTGACATCTCCTGTCCGTGACAGCCATGGTGTCCATGAATTCTTGAATTGCCTCTGATTTCATGCCCAGAGAAGGAAAGCGGAACATTTCCAAGATTGCAAGATACTTTACTGCTGGCTTGGCCACAGCTTCATGGAAACTCAGGTGGGAAGCCACTATTTTTTTGAAGGAGGCTGGGGTAGTAGCAGCAGAATAACAGTTGAAAGGGATTGTTCTGATCAAGGCTTCCTGAGACAGTAACAATTACACACTGTTCCCCAAAAACTTGTTTTTCTTTCAACGGCTGTGAATTATATACATTCACAGCCTGTAATTAGTCTCAAACAGTTTGTGAATAGTCCAACAGAAGTCTGCCACAGTCTTTTTGGGATAAGGCTGATAAGCACCCACCTTTCTCTCCCTTGAAATGCTGCCAACGACTAAATTGCCAATTAGCTGTAGAAGGCCAAACAGAGGACAAAGTCAACACGGAGCTTCAGAGTTAAACTGACCAGAACAAACAAAGTTGCTTCCTGCAAAGGCTCTTGTCCCTTTGCTCCTCCTTTATGTCATATGGGAGGGGCCAATCATCTCCAAGCCTTAGTCTCAAGTCACCCCTTTGTCTTAACTATTCTTGCCTACTGGCAGCTCTGTGCACATGCACACTGGGAACAGGCTCCCCTGTTCCTCTGCCTAGCTGATGTCAGATTCTGGAGGCTCCAGAGTCAGCACATAACTCTCAGAGGGCCCTGGGCACATCTCTGTGTTGGACGCAGATCCCTCATCCGAGCCCTCCCCAGACTCCAGAACTGGCCCATGTTCCTCCCCACTGTCCGACTTTTCTGCCAGTTCTGCAGGCCATCAGCGGACCACAACAGGGACCCTGAAGGTCTTCTAGTCCAACTTCTTGCTTAAGTAGGAAACCTTATACCATTTCGGACAAATGGTTGTCCAATCTCTTCTTTAAAAAACTTCCAGTGTTGGAGAATTCACAACTTCTGGAGGCAAGTCATTCCACTGATTAATTGTTCTCACTGTCAGGAAATTTCTCCTTAGTTCTAGGTTGCTTCTCTCCTTGATTAGTTTCCATCCATGGCTTCTTGTCCTGCCTTCAGGTGTTTTGGAGAATAGGTTGACCCCACTCTTCTGATCCTTTAATGATCCCCAAAGACCACAACTGGGTCTCATACCAATTAACTACAAGATGTTATCCATCATCTCTTGGATGATCATAGCCACTCCCCTATCCCTGGCCTTGGATTTCAGCTGATGTCACACCACAAAACTGGGCAGGGCATATCTCAAGACTATCTCCCCTCCCATCTCCATTCCCAGCCAGATCATCTTAATACACAGCAGGTCAGCTCTTCAACCATCTTGGAGGACACTTGTATAGAACACACTATCATTCAATTTCAGCTCTATAATTTTAGTGAGAGCCAGTTTTACACAGCAATTAAAGATTAAAGGTACTGGTTTAGAAGCTGGGTGAGGTTGGTTGCAGTCCTGCCTTAAGCAAGAAAGGCAACTGGTGGTGACCCTGAGTCAACATTCTCTCCCTGCCTTGGGAAGGAATCATTGCAAATAACTTCTGGAAATGTTTCCTCAAAGACTGGATAGACATGTCCACATAATTGTTAGCAGTCGAGACAGCCTCAAGGGGCAGAAAAAAAAACAGGAATACATGATTCTTTTATTCTTTACACAGATCAACTTTATTTAGATTAAAGGGAAAACATTTTCTGCTTTCAGGTATATTAATCTCGCTCTGTGCACACATGGCTGTCATTCCTTTCCTGACAGATGTATTCCATCTCTCCACCCTGTTCCTTCTGTACTTAATAGATTCCCCCCCCCTGCATCCACCACGTTCCTTATAATTAATTGTGATTAAAGTTAAACAATATGCAACCTGATCCTATAGGGACTAATTAATTAACACTTGATTTATGAAGTTGTTAGAGGATTAAACTGCTGCAGCAGAAAGTGGCATACACACTACTTGACAAACTTTTTAAAGTGTTTATGACCATTTCTAATGCCTTCATAAGATGGTAAGTGATTGAAGCTTACAATTATAAACAATGTATTACATATTATGGACCTCCTTCCCTTCCCCCCTCCTCTTTTTCCCCAGTTTAAAGTTGTTCTCTTTGTTACTCAAGTTTAGCAAGGTTTTTTCAGTCAGCTAGCTTTTAATATTATAATTTACATACTTGATCCAAAACAGCTATTCATTTCTAGGATAAGTAAAGTAACATCAATCTTGCCAATAAAATGATGCCAGTCTTAATCAAGATATTCAGGGAGAGAAAAATAAAATCTGGAAAGGTCAAATCGTGTGCATTGGGGTGTTAATTAAGTTCAGTAAGAAAGGGCTGAATATCTAGGAAATATGTTCGTTCTTTTCAAAATTCAAAATATGTTTGTTCTTTTCAAAATATGTTTGTTCTTTTCAAAATTCTTCAGACAGAGGTCACCAGATGGTCTTAAAAATATGTCCTTCTTAGCTGGGAAGGGCACAAATAGTGATCATGTGAATACATACCAGTTGCCAAGCACCTGAATTTTTAACATGTGAGAAAGAGGAAGCTGTGGGCATAAGTCAAGAGCAAAAGCCTTCCAGTCTTGTCGCTAGTTATGAGTTTGTGCTGTTATGATTTCATAAGAAAAAAGTTTTTAAGTTGTAGGTATGCTCTTTAGGTCATTAAAAAAATCAATATCCATTATCTGGAAATAATTTCTAGGCTAGCAAAGAGCCTAAAGCCAGATTAAATGCATCATGTTGGCATGAACTACACAACAACAGAGATAATATCTGATTTTCTCATGAGGTTGAAGACTTATTTGTCTTAAAATTCTCAAAGAGGGCAAGACAAGTAGAGGGATACTGAGACTGCGGTGTGAGTGTGTGTGTTGTTGTGTATCTTGCTTTGTGTAATTTTGTTACATAAATGATATTCCTGCCTGTGAGCTACATGCTCTTTGTTGAATGTGATTTTTATATTCAGGGGTGGGAAATCTCAGCCCAGTAATAACAATAACAACCTGAAGAACAAAAACACTATTGAATTTTCCAATATCGAATTTCAGAAGCCAACTCAATGATATTGACCTAAAGATACTTTTTTCAAGAGGCAACTGGACTTTCTGGTTTTTCTTCGAAGATGTTTTCCTTCTCATCCAAGAAGTTTCTTCAGCTCTGACTGGATGGTGGGGAATGAAAGGTTTTATGCTGCTTGCAGACAGCTGGTGCACTTCTAATATAATTGAGATGATGATTGACAGAACATTTATTCCCAGTTCCTCACTTTGAGTTCCACTAAGATTTAATCAGGGCCTGGCTTACAGTGAGTAAATCTGGTATTGATAGACCATAATCAGTCAAGTTTTCATTCATTGCCTTTTATGGTTTGTTCCCTCAATTCAGAAGGGCCAAAGAAGAGAGTGAGGGGCCTGAAAGGTAGATTACCTTTTCTCAGGGGTGGGTCTCAAATTTTGTAACAACCGGTTCTGTGGGCGTGGCTAGGTGGGCATGGCTAGATGGGCATGGCCATGTGACTGGGTATGGCTGCTGCTTCTTCTTCTTCTTCTTCTTCTTCTTCTTCTTCTTCTTCTTCTTCTTCTTCTTCTTCTTCTTCTTCTTCTTCTTCTTCTTCTTCTTCTTCAGGACCCTCCTGCACTCATTTTGAGGCCTTCCTGGGCCTCAGGGAAGCCTCCTGGGCAAAGCAGTAAGTAAGCAAGGGGAATCCCTGCACAGCTGATCATAGGAACAGCTGCCCATCAGGAGGGGGAAAAAAACTAAGGGGTGACTGGGCAGGGGAGAATGCAGTCAGTGATGTTGGGCATGCATGCAATGTTGTGCATGCACAATAAGGATGGGTGGGGAGGGGAGGGGTAGGCAGAGAGAGGTGGGGCCACCAGGGGCACAATTTGCTGGTTCTCTAAACTGCACAGAATCATAACAACTGGTTCTATAGAACCTGTCTGAACTGATAGAATGCCACCCCTGCCTTTTCTGTTGAAATCAGGAAATTGTATATAGATATTTATATATCTATAAAACAGGTATAGGTAGTCCTCAGTTTACGATCACAATGTTGCCCAAAGTTTCTGTTGTTAAGTGAAACATTTGTTAAGTGAGTTTTGCCCCATTTTATGACCTTCCTTGCTTCAGTTGTTAAGAGAACAGCTGCGGTTGATAAGTTAGTAACCCGGTTGTTAAGTGAATCAGAGTTCCCCAGTGACTTTGCTTGTCAGAAGGTCACAAAAGGGAATCAGGTGATCCCGGGACACTGCAACGGTCATAAATATGAATGAGTTGCCCAGTGTCTGGATTTTGATCACATGGCTATGGGGGATGATGCAATGGTTGCATTTGTAAAAAAAAATGGCCATAAGTCACTTTTTTCAATGCTGTTGTAACTTTGAACAGACACTAAATGAACTGTTGTAAGTTGAGGATTACCTGTTCATTGCATGAAGAGGACAGGACAGATTGTCTCAGTATGTTGTTTAAAATCAAAGGTGGAACATTGAATTAGTGAGCTTGGGATAGGTAAAGGAGAGGATTGTGAGATCTGATAAATTTTCTTATTTCTCCTCATGCCAGTTTATTTATTTATTTATTATTGGGATTTCTATGCTGCCCTATCTCCCGAAGGACTCAGGGCAGCTCACAACAATAAAAACATGCAACACAAAATTTTAAAAAGTATTAAATAAACATCCCAATAAGCTAATTAAAATGAGCAAACAACTACTAACCCCCCCCATCAGTCCAGGTTAGCAAGTTGAAAGAGCCATGTTTTCAGGTCACGACAGAAGGGTCGAAGGTCAGGAGCCATCTGAAGCTCCAGGGGCAGCTGATTCCAAAGGGCGGGCACACCCACAGAGAAGGCTCTCCCCCCCGGGGGTCACCAGTCGACACTGTCTGGCCGACGGCACCCTGAGGAGGCCCTGTCTGTGGGAGCACACAGGGCGATGGGCCGTTGTTGCTGGCAGCAGATGTTTCCACAAATACTGTGTGTTGAGCACACAGGTATCTTGCGCTGTGTGATTTTAATCAGTAGATTAAAGTGCTTTGAGGAGAGGACTTTGTTGTCAAATACAGCTTGCAAATGCTAGAAACCATCCCCCTCATTTAGTCTTTCATGTCTATCATTGAGGAATGTTATCTATATATAGAGTAAGTCTCAAATTACATTTTGATAGGACAGGGTAATCACATTTTCCCCATGCTTTCAAAGCCCTCTGGACTACCACTGCAAAATTAATGGCATAATTTTCAAAGAAAAATATAGCACCACTGGCTGAGCTTGTAAACTGAGAAGGTACATGCACAATTACACTTCATTCATAACAAGTAAGTGATGTACAATTAATTGGATCCATATTTACAGATAAGCAGTGTGTAAAAGTGATGAGATTGACATCCCTAGAGGAAATAGAATATGAATACTGGATAGCATGCATCATTTTAGTGATGGGATCCATCCTATAGAAACTCAGTAGAAATGTACCCAGCTGTGGGAAACATGGAGGTGCTTTTTTTCCTCTTTTAATGGCAGCTGTAATTTCACATTGTTGTGTACATAATGATAAGACACCCTTCAAACAACATCTGTTTATACCTGGTCCTCAGGAAAGACTCAACAGGTGGACAAAAATGCCAAATCTAGTTTAAACACCTGGCTGGCTGTGTGACCAAGCACACAGCAATAATACTTTTCAACTCATAATCTTCAGTCTTAATCACAAGCTTTTAAAATGCTCTAAAAAAAAGTTCTTATTCTTTGGATCGGATCCACCTTTGCAGTCAGGACTTTGGCTGTGTACCTTTTGATCTTTTTTGTGAAACAAATTTTGTCCTTAGTTTTCTTTCCTGGGGTTTAATCTTAATTAACTGGGTCTTGCTGAAAAGTGTTGAAATGTTCCTTTCAGTGAATCAGCAAGGCAGGTATGCCGCACAATAATATATTCGCTCTTCTCTTCTCCAACTCAGCTAATTATTTCCATTTCTTAAATTCTACATAAATTCTATGAAACTCTATTGTATGACTGACATGTCTGTAGGGTTTTTTTCCCCACAGGAAGAGAATAGGAAGAAAGACAAAATGCTACTGTGATCCCAGCCTCCACTATATGACCCTTAGTTCCTCCACAAAACATCATGTCTTCTGATACCACTAGATGACATCTCTAGGGCTCACTGCTTTAGAAGAGTGAGGAAAATCCTCAGGGATGTGTTCTGACCAAGGCTTCCTGAGACCGTAATTAAGCACATGCTTAGTCCAAACAACTCTTGTTTTATTTCAATGCTGGGAATTATGTTCATTCCCAGCCCATAATGACTCCCAAACAGTCTCTCAAGATAAGCACCCACCTTTCTCTCCTTTGAATTGCTGCCAACAACTAAAGTGCTAAATTAACTGAAAACAACAACAACAACCGAAGTACAAAATCCACACAGAGCTTCAAGGCTTAAACCGAACAGAGTGAATGACTTTGCTTCCTGCAAAGGTTTCTCTACCTTTGCACTTCCTTTATACCTTATGGGAGGGGCAATCACCTCCAAGCCTTACTCCTGAGTCACCCCTTTTGTCTTAGCTGCTCTTGCCTTCTGGCAGCTCTGCGCACATGCGCACTGGGAACAGGCTCCCCTTGTTCTTCTGCCTCACTGCTGCCAGACTCTGGATGCTCCAGAGTCAGCACATAACTCCCAGATGGTCCTGGCCCCAACTCTGTATCAGATGCAGGGCCCTCAACTGAGTCCTCCCCAGACTCCCAGACTGGTCTCTGTTCTTCCCCACTGTCTGATTCTGCAGCCGTCTGCACAGGCTGCCAGTGAACCACAACAGGATGACTCAGACCTTGGTCAGCACTTCTTTATTCTCCTACCATCGGGAAGGAGATATAGAAGCATAGGCAGCCATACAAACAGGCTGAAGAACCATTTTTAATCCATGGGCTGTCAGACTCCTGAATGGAACTTTGCAACAACATAGTACAATTGACTTGCGGGACCAGCACAACATGCAATAAGTTCACATGGTGCAATAGGACTGTGTGTTTGTTAGTAGGATTCACTGGGTTAGGGATTTTCTGTCTTCTCTGTGTGTTGTATTGTGTTGGGGGGCAGGCGCACGAAGGGAGGCTCAGCCAATCTCATTGTATACACGTTGTACTCTGACAATAAAGGTTTGAATCTTGAATGATGGTTTGTGATATCAGTCCTCATCATCCACAGCAGCTATTTTTACATACCAAATACATTTCCTTTCCTATTATTTTAAATCAGCATATAACTTGAATTGATCTTCAACATCTTAGGACTCCTGAAAATCACTGTTGCTTCTTATCCCTGTGTGATAGAGTCTTCTTCCTGACATAAAATACTTGGCCTCCAGAATGCAAATTCAGTCATCTTCCTTCTCTCCCTTCTTTAAATCAAGCTGATTATTTCCCCCCATCTCTAGTCAGGGTTCCTGCCTTAAAATTTACTAACTCCAACAATTTTATCAGCCAGGAAACCATTTCCCATAAATAAGAGTAAAAGAAGAGGGGGTCATCTAACAAGGCCAAATAAACTTTTTATTCCTTGCTAAGGAGTACTCAAGGGTACCAACATCTGCCATAGGAAGATCTATGCCTTTTGAGATGTTTGATCATCATCTTAAGACCAAAGTTCCTGCTGAGATGCCTTCAGAGGATGGTGAGTGGGTCATATGCATAATTTTGCTTCAGGCCAAATTAGAAACAGAAGGTAATAATACTGGGCAGGGCATAATATTATTCTTCTGCTATGCTAATGTACTGCTGAGTAAGATTTGCAAAGTAACTTGGAAAGACAAAAGGTCAGACGCAGCTGGAGAAGAAAACTCACCACTGTTGCCTGTGGAGAGCTGTTCATTAACAGAGGGTCATATGCTATGGAAGACAAACTCTTGTTGCAGCGCTCTCTCCATCCTAAATCTGCACAGCCTCAACTATTTCCAACACAGGGCTGGAAATATAGCTTTGCCCCATGCAATATTTTTCTCCCTCTGTAACAGGGTGTGTAAAATGTTATGTATGCAGTGTTTGAAATCATTGGCTTAGTTTGAATTGTTCTTGTAAAGTGTTGGAGATGGTTGGTTTAAAAAGTGTGGGAAAACCCTGCACTCTGATTGGCTGTCAGCTGCGGCTGCCGGCTATAAGTAGCAGCCGCAGCAAAGCCAGTCGGGTCCATTCTGAGTTGAAGTCACAATAAACTTAAGAGCTGAAGCACTCTGTGTCTGCCTCTCTATGCAAACTTAACACTGGCGATGAAGGTGGGATTCCCCTGAAGAGAAGACGATGCGGAAGACAAGCAGAAGAGCGAGATGGCTGCGCTGAACACCCCCCAGCCCCGTTCGATCTGACGGCAGAAGACTGGGAGTCGTATGCAGATCGCTTTCAGATGTTCCTGGAAGGAAGCGATCTGGCCGCCATTTCCGAGCAGCGGAAGAGGGCGGTTTTTCTTATGTACTGCGGTCCGGCAGATTTCAAGATGGCGAAGGCATTAGCGGGAGCTGCAGACGTGAAGGTAATGGACTGGCCTGATTTGGAAAGGCTGTTAAGAGCCCATTACGCGCCAAAAGTATCGTGCCTCATTAAGAGACACAAGTTTTACCATCATGATCAGGGGGATAACGAAAGCATAAACAATTTCGTGGCAAGTTTAAGAGACATTGGGGGTGCATGCAAATTCAACAGTTTAGAAGAGGCCATGCACGATCGTTTTGTCCTGGGCCTTAAAGACAAGGATCGCCCAAGTCTGCTGGGACTTGAATGGTTCAACCCGCTGGGCATCGAGGTGACTGGCATCAATCACGTGAGCAACACTGAGTGGGAAGAGGCCTTGAAGTCTGAATTTCCAGTCTTCAGTGACGGATTAGGCAAGTACTTCGGGACCCCTATCACCTTTAACCTAGATCCCAAGGTACAACCAATCCGTTTAAAACCCAGAAAGGTCCCATTTGCCTTAAAGGAAAAAATCGATGCACAATTAGAGAAACTAATAGCTCAAGGGGTTTTAGACCCCACTGACCACTCCAGGTGGGAGACACCCATAGTCACACCAGTCAAGGCTGATGGGTCTGTGAGAATCTGCGGAGATTACAAGGGGACATTGAACCATGCGCTACAACAGAGTGCATATCCAGTTCCAGTAGTGCATCATTTATTACATTCTCTTGGCGGGGCACAGTTTTGCCAAATTGGACCTGGCCCAGGCATATCAACAGTTAACAGTTGATGATGCCACTGCAGAAGCCCAAACCATTGTAACCCATAGAGGTGCTTTCAAATGCAAAAGGTTGCAATTTGGAGTAAGCGTGGCACCAGGCATCTTCCAAAGTCTTATGGAAAGGATGCTACAAGGGTTGCCAGGGGTGGTGTCCTATTTTGATGACGTTTTAATCTCTGCTCAAAATGACACTCAGTTACACAAGAGACTCAGAGAAGTCCTAACCAGATTCAAAAAAGCAGGGTTAAAAGTCAAAGAAGAAAAATGCACACTTAGAACTGACAAAGTGGAATTCTTGGGTTACATGATTGATAAACATGGCATCCACCCCACAGAAGCCAAAGTTCAGGCAATCAAAGAAGCCCCCAGGCCAAAATGCAAAACTGACTTGCAAGCATTTCTGGGCCTCATTAACTTCTATCATATGTTTCTACCTCAGAAAGCAACCACTGCAGAACCCCTACATAGATTACTGGACAAAAAATCTGCATGGGTCTGGGGCAGAAAAGAACAAGCTGCATTTAACAATATTAAGAGACAAATCACTTCTGATTCTGTACTGATACAGTTCTCTGAGAATTTACCTGTTGTACTGACTTGTGATGCATCCCCTTTTGGAGTGGGGTGGGTGGGTGTTGAGCCACATGCTTCCCAGGGGCAGGGAAGCTCCTATTGCATTTTACTCTCGCACTGACTAAAGCAGAGAGAAACTGCAGCCAATTGGACAAGGAAGCTTTGGCAATTGTGGCAGCTGTCAAGAAATTCCATGAATATGTATATGGGAGAACATTTACTATTGTCACAGATCACAAACCTCTGTTAGGCATTGTGGCAGGGGACAAACCAGTGCCCACGATCCTGTCACCAAGAATGCTGAGATGGACTGAATTTCTTGCTGCTGATTCATACAAACTCATCCACAGACCTGGAAAAGACATTGGGCACGCAGATGCTTTGAGTCACTGCCCACTTCCTTCACACACTGAAGACCCTGCTCCTGAGACTTTCACCTTTTTCCTAGAAACTGTTGCCAAGCTTCCAGTACATGCTGCTCAAATTGCCAGAGAGACTGCCAAAGACACTTTATTGGCTCCTGTTATAGGCTGGATTAAGAAAGGTTGGCCTCTTCAAGATCTAGCTCAACTGGCCCAACCTTAACTGAATTATCTGTATTAAGAGGATGTATTGTGTGGGGTAACAGGGTGGTTATTCCTGCAAAACTACAGAAAGAGGTTTTGGAAATGTTACATGAAAGTCATCCGGGAATTGTCAGAATGAAGGGATTGGCCAGGAGTTATGTATGGTGGCCAGGTATTGACAAAATGGTTGAAAACTGGGTTGCATCCTGTCCCAACTGTCAGGTAGTCAGGCCTGCCCCACCTCTCACCCCCAGACAGGAATGGGAATGTCCTAGGGGGCCATGGTCCAGGATTCACATTGATTTTGCTGGCCCTACTAAAGGGCACGTCTTCCTTATTATAGTAGATGCATATTCTAAATGGCTAGAGGTCATCCCTATGGCATCTACCACAACTGATGCTGTCATCAAACAGCTTAAGAAACTTTTTGTAACTCACGGGTTACCTGATGTTCTTGTTTCTGACAATGGTCCTCAATTTACGTCCAACCACTTTGAATCATATTTAGCACAGCAGGGCATCAGACACGCCCTTCCAGCCCCTGGGCATCCTTTGGCAAACGGCCGGGCTGAACGCATGGTATGATTTACCAAGGAAAAACTCCAGCAATTGGGTCCAGGGGACATCACTGAGAAAGTTGAAAAACTACTCAGTGTCCAGCATATCACTCCCAACCCATCAGCTAATTTAACCCCAGCCGAGTTGTTGATGGGTAGGAAACCCAGATCTCCCCTTGACCGCCTTCATCCCACTTACGCACCCAACACACCACTAGATTCCACTAGCAAAATTCACACGTTCACTGTGGGTGATTCTTTTTATGCAAAAAATCTTCTGGGTGAACCATTATGGATTCCTGCTGAGATAACCCAAATCAGTGGCCCCAGGTCTTACAGGGTACAAACGGAGGATGGTGTCCTCTGGAGCAGGCACATTGATCAGCTAAGATCCAGACTACCTCAGGAGCATCGCCATTGCTCCTCTTTGGTTCCCATACCTACTGCCCCTTCTAGGGGGGAAGGGGAGGATTATGAGGATAATCAGCAAGCAAGAATCAACCCCATGTGTAATGAGCTAACACGACAGGAACCATCCCAAAACCTGTCACAGTGCCATCAACCATTTTTACAAATGGAAGAATGCACATCACTACCTGACTTAGGTGCTGACATTGGGTTGGAGATGGATTGGGAGGAGAGACCAGGTTGTAGTAACCAAACAGGTTCTACCATTACTAGAAGTCCAAGTAAGGAAATGTCAACAGACACATTTCCTCCCTCACAAGGTGAGAACCTTAAAACATCTGAACCACGTAGGTCTCAACGTACACGTAAGAGCCCCACCTATTTAAAAGAATACATTAGATAGATGGGGTTTGAGTATGGACTGAACCTAGTGCGGAGGGGTGTTATGTATGCAGTGTTTGAAATCATTGGTTTAGTTTGAATTGTTCTTGTAAAGTGTTGGAGATGATTGGTTTAAAAAGTGCGGGAAAACCTTGCACTCTGATTGGCTGTCAGCTGCGGCTGCCAGCTATAAGTAGCAGCCGCAGCAAAGCCAGTCGGGTCCGTTCTGAGTTGAAGTCACAATAAACTTAAGAGCTGAAGCACTCCGTGTCTGCCTCTCTATGCAAACTTAACATAAAACATTTGGTGTTCAAAAATCTGTGCAGAGAAGAGCCCACAGGGTGCACAGAGAAGTGAGTAGGGGCATAACATTCTGGATTCTCAGATCATATTTTACAAGACAAGGATTTTGCAGTCATTTCTGGCAACCTGTGCTCTTCTCTTACTGATAGATTGCTAATTCTTCCACGCCACTATTAAGGTCATGGAGCTGTGCAAATATTCAGCTAATTAGAAACATTAATCTGTAATGAAACCCACGATCAATTGCTAAATACAAGGGTGCCAGCTATCAAATATGGTAAATCAAGTCAGAATGTAACTCAGCAGCATTGCTCAAGGCTAACCATTATTTTTCCACTTAGACACTAAGTATATTTGGCATCTAGACTTCTTACCATTAATGAAGGCTTCTCATACACTTGATTTTGTTATTATGCCTTTCTTGGTTATAAGAAGATAATATTTCATGTCTAAATGGAATTATGGAGTGTACAGCAAAATAGAAATGGTGGCACTGTCTTCCTGCCAATTGATTGTACCAGCCTATAGATCAGATTTTTCTTGGTGGTCACCCATCTCACAGATGTAAGTAGGTAGGTATATAGATAAGTAGGTAGGTAGGAGGTAGGTAGATAGATAGATAGATAGATAGATAGATAGATAGATAGAATAGGTATATATAGATAGATGACAGAGAGAGATAATAGAATGGATAGAGATAGAGAGATAGATGATAGAGAAGATATGGAGAAGACCTGTTGGGCTCCTGCAACATGCTCCAGCTTGTGCTTCCAGGAGTTTGAAAATGAGCAACCATGAATAGATAAATGGGTACCACTTCACTGGGCAACCATGGGGACATGAAAGGAGACCCTAACTGAGCATCCCCAGATAATGGTGATGTCACCATTCTATTCTTTTCTTTCAACCCGGAAGTGCTCCAACACTCACAACACAACTGTAGTACCGGTAGTAGTATATGGAGAAGATAAAGAGATAAAGAGATTGCAATATAATGGTTGGTTGGTTGGTTGGATGGATGATAGATAGATAGATGAAAGAAAAGAAAAGAAAAGAAAGAAAGAAAGAAAAAGAAAGAAAGAAGAAAGAAAGAAAGAAGAAGAAAGAAAGAATAATTAAGATCAAGCAAGTTGTCAAGATACTGTCTGCTGCTATAGGTATCCTGTACTGCATCTATCTACATCCACATACACACTTATAGACAGAATGCTGGTTTAAAATCTTTCTCCTTAATAGTGTACTCAGTAGTGTTGAGTAAAGAACTATTACATGTGTCCAAAGATTCATCCGGGTCAGGATACTCTTCTTGCAGAGGCCAATTAGATGCCTGTGGGATTCCCAAAGATTGGGCATGATTGATTGAAAGAGCTCACTGCTGTTTCTTAGCAACTACTATCATTGAGAGACATAATTTATTTAGGCTTATTTTAAGGAGAGTCCTAATGATGTTCTCTAGATTCCTTGTGGTGTTTCAATGCCAGGTTTTCAGTTATCAGAACTGGCATCATTTTGCATGCAAAGGGTTGAGGCTTTCAAATTTGCAGCTGTACAAATGCTTAGGGGAAAAAATGGTACAAATACTTTATTTGAGGTTTATATGCTGTTCCTGTCCAACAGGATTTGAGTGGCTCTTACAGGGTGTTTTGGGGAAATACTTCAACAATGCATGTGATTGTATGTATTTATCAACTCCTCCCAGAGGTGTTGTTAAAAAGGACTTTGCAGCTTCTTAAGGCTTTTATATTAAAGCTCTTGTAATATAGCAGTTTGCAGGTTGAGTCATAAGCCAAGAAATCTCTGTCAAATCTCAGGACATCCAGAAGCTTAGTAAATAATCATAGGGATGCTATGACATACTACTCTATGTGACAGAAGTCAGTGCCAGATTACCTCTTGCTAAGGACTACTGAGCTAATGTGAGTTTAGTCTCATGAGCCTTCAGATATACCTTTGGAATGATATACAACTTAGCCACAACCTTCATAGTTGGATCTGCTTCTGCAGCTTTCAACTAGCCATTCCCTTCTTGGGTGAATAAGCAAAGGCTGAGCTCCTGCCAACTCTCACATACAGTAGAGCAATAGAAAACAGTGTCCAAACGATTTTGGATATATACCACATGGAGGTGAAAACTGCAAAAAGGATACACTAACAGCAGAGGATGCTGCTGCCGGGCGCAAAGGACCAAGTCACCTGAAGGTGCAGATAAACTGATTTATTGCTATAACTATTCATGCCTATGCACAAGAATCTTCTCAACTAACAATTAGCACCTCCTTGGAGTTAGATAAGGGTCCATGGAATTCAAGGGGAGTTGGACTTAGTCCATTTGTGGCTATGTAGGGATTCTAGGCTGATCCCTCTTTTGACTCCACCATCAAATTCTTCCACTCCTTTTTTTTTTGTCAATTCCTGAGGTTCCCTGAAGCTGCTAGTTGTCCCTTGCTAGCAGACTGAAAACCAACTCCTTCCTCAATCTGCCCAGGGACATTGCATAATAGATTCTTATAAGTAGCTATGAGTTGGATCAAAATGAGTAGTGGGCAGGAAGTACTGTTGACAGAGCCAGGAACACTTCACAAAGGTAATGTAACTGCAGTGACAGCAAATGTATTCATCACTTTTCCCCATCCCAATTCCCTTGCTGTCTCAGCAACATCTAACCAACCAGACACTCATCTAAGAACGTATGACTGAATTGGCCAGCTTCAAGGTGCATTTAATCTGAGATACATCTACTTGATTCCTGAATCAATTTCCCTGCCTCTGTGCTATTTAGCCTGCCCAAAACTATGAGAAACACTAGGATTTTTAGGCATCCTCTCCAACAGGTTCAGATTTGATATGAGTCGGATGCCTAATCAACAAAGCTTTTGGAAAAGGAAAGCATTGTTTCTCTTTGAGATCATGACACCCCCAGTAGAAATCAGAAAGTTTTCAGAAGTGCAGCCTAAGCTCAATAGGTTCAAATGCCAGTCTTTGACAAAATACCAGAAGTGACAAAGGCTTAAAAGAATAAACGATAGCTCCATAATGCAAAATGATTTGGAGAAAAGTAAGTATTTCATGCTCAAATCCTGGTGATTGAACTGTGCTATTTTCAATGCTTACCATGAATAGAACATCAGTGCATGCAATAAGCTAAATATAGCTGGGCAGAATAGATTCATCTACCAACCCGTGATAATTCTCAGAAATGATGGGTACAGTCATAAGTTACATTAAAAGGCACCCAGCTGAATGCAGATGTTGGTGGTATCAATAGTCTCACATACAGCATGTGGGGATCCCTACAGGCAATCTTTCTCCGCAGCACTGTAATATATAGTAGCAAGCACCACCTAAGGGAAACCTTACAACTAATTCTGGGTGACTCCTTTGGGTCAGGATCATGCCTGCTCTTTGCTGAGAACCTAAACTGTAGTAACACAGGTGGCTGAAGCTGAGAGGGAAGAAAAGAAGGAAGTGTAGGAGTATTTCCTTCACTGTGCTCAAACCATAGCATTGTGGTACACTTTCACACATTCCAGCATCCTGGATGTTACTCAAAGTATCAGGGTGCCAAATTTTCTCCAGTAAGTTCCCATTATTCTAGAGTCTGGTGGAGCTGCCAGATTGGGCTGCCAAAAATCCAGGTTACCAAGAGTTGGAATCAGGGAGATAGACAGAAAACCCAGAATCTGCTTTTTTTAAGGTGATTTGGAAGCCCAGATCTGGTAATCAAAACTTGGTTGAGAAACAGCAGTCCAAGAGGATGAATTTGACTTGGGGTGTGTGTGAATCCTGTGAGCTACTTTGTGAAGTAGAAATCTTTCTTCCAATAGTAGTCCTTACAGTTCCAGGTGAGCCCACCTGCCTGAAAGAGTTTTCCTGCCTTATGGAACATGTTCTTCTTAGAAGGTCCAGGAATTCATTTGAGAGAGTCAGTCAACCTTTCCTAATTCTGGTGTTAATCTTTCATAAGGACTTCCTATCTCATGGTCTCCTCAGATTGATTTCCCCTGGGAGGTGCTATTTTTTTCCCCTCAAGGCTGGTCTCATGTCAATCAGAGAGAGATGCTAAGTGGGTGTGTCCATTCTCCTCCATTCCATTATGTGTGTGATCCAATGGAAGATGCTGCTCTATGTATCACTATCATAATAAGATTTATTTGCTAGCCTGGCCATTCCAATAGGTGGAATTTTATCCTTCAGCTCTGTTAATCAAATGTCTCAGAATAGGCATGCTGAGAAACAGATCCAGATAATGTAATGCTTGTACATTGAACATGCCCAAAATATGCTTTGTTGAACTTTGATTTAGATGGGTGGAGCTAGTGAAATTGTCCTGCATTTACTTCTATCAATTCTCATTCAATTAAAGTGTGCTTCAGACTTCCTCATTCTCATCTAAAGAAATTCTCATTGATGGAGATTAATTTTCCTACTCTGACTTGGGTACAAAAGGACAAAAACATGTGGGAGAGAATGTCCTCTCTTTCACTGTATAATTATCTCTTCAGGGATCTATAACCTCCTTGGTTTCTCATACTTAAATTTAACCCTACAGTAGTAGGGTTTTTTTCCCCGTACTGGTGGTATTTTATACCGAGAGAATCCTGCCCTTGAGAAATAAATTTGCATTAAACAAGATACAGTAAGAGCATTTAAAAAATGCAGTAAACCTCTGAAGAACCCAGCTGAAACTCAGCATGAATTTTGTCCTAACATTCTTTTGATTTTAACTAAATTCTACCAGAAACAAAACAGCTGCAAGGCATCTTGCTGCTTTTTAAATTATAAAACAATAGATCATTCTTTCTTTACAATGGAATCTCTAATCTCAAAATTACCCAGATGAAATTGGTTTGCCCTCGTGTCTCAAAGCATAAATTCAAATTAAATCAGGACCTCTTCAAATTTGTATCTCCAAGTTGCCTCAAATACGGGTTGATTCACACAGACCTGAAACAGTAGCCTAAATCATTAAAATTATGATGACTAAATGAATCAACATGAGAACAATCAACCAATGGAACAGAAGTTGCCTTCAGAAGTTGTGGGAGATACATCACTGGAGGCTTTCAAGAAGAGATTGGATTGCCATCTGTCATAACTGGTATAGGGTATGCTTAGGCGAGGGGTGGACTAGATGACCTACAAGGTCCCTTCCAACTCTGTTAATCTGTATTAAATAAGAAATTTACCAGTCTGCTTTCAAGACATTCTAAATTGATGGCCATCACTGCAACTGATGGTAACAATTCCACCATTTGAAGCTGAATTATGCAAAGCAGCTGTAATGTTTATGGATGTTAAATATGCAAAGTTCCTGTACAAATAAACATAGAATACTTCACTTTAAAAATGGACGTCTGATCTGTATTTATATTCTTTAAATTCCTTGAGGAATCTACCAGAAAACTACAAATGTACAACCTCTTGTTACATGGAGTAACTTTTATTTACAGTTTAGGAATATAGCAATAATTTAGTTATATCTTGGTTCTGCCTTAAAATCTTGCAGTGCTGTTACCTAAAATCATTCTCTTTTTACATGGAATTCTCTACCTGTTCTGATTAACCAAGGTTTCTCCAAACTGGTCTAGGTACCGGTAGTTCTAGAAAGTAAATATACTGTAATTGAGAACCTCTACATGCTCTCTTTCTGGAATTTGTCTGTCTCCCTAGAATAAGAACTAGAAGTATTCTTCTAGTACTAAGTTGAGATTGTCCTAAGTAGATTGATAATTTATCAGGAAGCAATAAGAGATTATGGATCTTGACAAACAGGCCTTGGTGGTGCAGGCTGTTAATAGCCTAGCACTTAAGTTCCAGCTGCCTGTAATTATTGCAGGCTCGAATCCCACCAGGCTCAAGGTTGACTCAGCCTTCCATCCTCTCGGGGTAGGTAAATTGAGGACTCAAGATTGTTGGGGGCAATAAGCTGACTTTGTAAAAATGCCGCTTAGTAATAAGCAGGCATATACAATGGAAGGAAGGCTATTGCTGAGCGCATTGGGTTGTATCCCAAAAATTGTAAGCCACCCTGAGTCTCTGGAGAAGGGCAGGATATAAATATGAATTTAAAAAAAACCACTTCGGGAACTCTCTTTTCAAAGGTTCTTACTTACAGAGTTGATCAAGTCTAGGGATTTGTTTCACAAAGCCCACTCCTGACCTTCATAAGAACTTAGGTATCAGGACTCCCAACAAATCCACCCCCATTCAAATCATAAGTCTCTAGCCGCATCTCAGAGAAAAGAAAATTGATTTATTAGGGGTGGACATATTGGTGTTAGCTGGATGCAGCCGATACTAAATTACTTCATTCATTTCCCCCTTGACCCTGGTCTTCCCCCCCACCCCCTGGATGTATATTCTCCAATAGGATACATCCATAGCCAAGAGTCATCAATCATGCTGTCCAATAGTTTTCTTGCGCTCTGACAACTTTGGGCTGCCAGGGTGATTATCTAGGCACTTAAGGAATGCACTATTTTCTCCCACTCCCTTTTTCTGGCAACTAAAAAGACCAAAGGGGTATCTTTTTAGTTGACATTAGGTCATTATATATCCAAGCCAGAGGTGGTATTCAGCTGGTTCTGACTGGTTCTAGAGAACCAGTAGCGGAAATTTTGAGTAGTTCAGAGAACCGCCAAATCCCACCTCTGACTGGCCCCACCCCATCTATTCTCTGCCTCCCATTGAGTCCCAGCTGATCGGTTGGGTCTTCTTTGGTTGCCCTGCACAGGAGAATGGAGCTGGAAAGCAGGTTAGCGGGGTGGGAGGGAATGGGGATTTTGCAGTATCCTTCCCCTGCCACACCCATCAAGCCACACCCACAGAACTGGTAGTAAAAAAATTGAATCCCAAGCTAAGTAGTACAAGATCAAAAGATGTGAAGAGACCTGGCCCACAGAATCACCAAGAGTTGGACATGACTGAATGGATAATACCATCAACATCATCATCACCACCACCACCACCACCATCTCCAAACTGAATCCAATAATGTAAAACATGCCTGGCAATGAACTGTCCTTCTGTCACTTATCTATGCTTGGAAGAAAAAGCCCAGGCAAGGGGTTAGAAACCTGTTTATAGGCTTGGATAAAGTCATGAAGCCACGTGTGCTTAAATTGCTTCCATTTATCCACATATCCCATGACAGGAGTGCAGCCACCTGTCTGAGAAACTAGCAACATTTACTTATTATTTCTGTGTGTTTACAATATTTATGGACCATTTCTTTCTTAAGAAATTGCCAAGCAGTTTGCCATAAAAACCAGCCATTAAAAAAGATCATTTGCATTTATTCCAGGACATATGGAAGAAACCCATTGTTTATTTTTACTTTTATTTAATTATTAAATCTATATGCTGCCCACCTCACTGATAAAGTGACTCTGTGCAACATATAATACATGCACATCTAAAGCAGCTACTAGTACAGTGGTGTCTGCAGGGAAGAACAGGCAAGACAGCAATTATGGCAATGCCATCCATGTCTTAGTCAGTGGTGGGATTCAAATATTTTTACTACTGGTTCTGTGGGCATGATGTGGCTTGGTGTGTGTGGCTTGGTGGGCATGGCAGGGAAAGGATACTGCAAAAATCCCCATTCCCTCCCCAACCCACTAACCTGCTTTCCAGTTCCGTTCTCCTGTGCAGGGCAACCAAAGAAGACCCAGCCAATCAACTGGGACTTGGGAGGTGGAGAATAGATGGGGGTGGGGCCAGTCAGTGGTGGTCTTTGCCGGTTCTCCAAACTACTCAAAATTTCTGCTACTGGTTCTCCAGAACTGGTCAGAACCTGTTGCATACCACCTCTGCACTGGACCAGTGTAACAAGTGCCTTGTAACTTTTAAAGCAATGTTAATATCCTCTACATAAAACCATGCTGAACATTTCCACCTGTGAGCATCACACATTTCACCGGGAGAAACTCTGTGTGCGATGCGCCAGTGCACATTGTTCAAAGCCCACGCTTCAAATTTACAGGACCATGGGAACGTCAGAAGCTGCCAAAGCAAAGGGCTCTCCTATATGCTGTCTCCCAAGGTACCTATCGCAACTAGGTCTCTACTGTGCATCAGTGGCGCAGAGCGCCATTTAAGTCTGACATTATTATACCCCATTTGTAGCAGCTGCCGCTGCGAAACCTCCTGGGGTTTTAATTGCATTGTCAGAAGAATCAAATAACATTAATTAAATGAGGCCCTTCCTCTCTCCGTGTGATCTGTAGGTTGAAGGAGACACACACTGCAGGAACAGCCACCTGCAGTACCGGATAAATTGATTTTTTTTTTCTGGATGTCAATCTGGCAAAACAAACAGAGAAGATTTGGGGAAAGAAAAAGAAGCAGCAGAGAATGGAGAAAGAGTGAACCCCATCAAACCTTTAGAATGAGTCACTCTTTATTTAGGTTGGGGGTTCAACCTGAGAGAAGGAGATTGTGAAACTGGTCGTTGCCTAAAATGCAACAAGAAAATATCCAAGCAAAGATTGTTTTGTTTAGCTACATGTACAAAGAAGAGAGACCTTCTCAGTCAAAACAGAGACACCTTAGGCAGGATTTCATATGCAGTCACTGGGCAAGAAAATTTGATGCATGCAAATGGAGTGAATTTTAAACAAGCCGTACTTTACATTCCCTCATCTCTCCTGTTAACTTGTAAAAACATTGAGCAGCAAGATTCTTGCAACTCGATAACATTCATTTCACGATGGGGAAAATATTATGCATTTTATGAACATTAGAGCCACCCACAAAGAGTGGATGTGTGGCCTTTTTTCAACATGGTGTTGAGAACTGCTCAAGGCCAGCTCTGCGTTTCTCTTCTTTAAAAGTGTTTTCCTCCAATGTTTGAAGGTCCATCAGAAAAGCTTCCTGTCAGATCCCTAGAAGTGATATTGGCATTCAGTTGGGAGAAGGGGTGGGGGCTTGGATTCAATTCATTAGTATTACCTGTGGCAACTGGTATTTTATAACCTGTATCCTGGCGCTGGAGTGCCCTGAGATTTTCTCACCTCTTGGGGAATGTATAAGAGGGAGGGCCACGTGGGTTGTTTCACTTTGAAAGCCAGTGGAAGTTGGCCATGGGAATATATGCTTATCTGTTTCTCAGAGCGGCCAGTACAATAACATCTTCACACCTGTGGATTGGCTGAATCCACATATGGCTAAAGGGAGGGGTCATTACTGCTTTAATTCTACTTGTCTTGCCTAAGGGTATTCAGATGTTGCATCTGCTTCATCAAAGGTTCCTTTTGAAATACTTCGTTTCAAGAGTCATCACTTTCTTGAGATAGGAGGAGAGGCAAAATCCTTACCTTCCATAGCACTGAGCCAGAAGATCTGACAACCCAACTGAATCAAATTGCCATAAACTGAAGACTCTTTGGGACCAAGGATTTGATATTCTGGGAATGGGCCGAGACGTCATCAGCTCTGCCTCCTTGCAACAGCAGGATCAGGTCAGCTTTGCAAGATCAAGGTCTTCCCCATCGTTTATATTTCAATTAGCCAATGAAGCCCTTTTGGAGGGCAGCCCATGTCCCGCTTCTCCCCTTTCTTCTGCTGACAAGGAGGAATGTGATAGCTAGCCAGATTCACATCATCCATCTTTCCTTCCCTTGACAAGAACTGCATTGAAAATAACTGAGGGGAGAGACGCAAAACACCAGGATAACGTAATGGAAGCTCCCTTTACCTTGCAGTTTCCTGCCCAGTGATCAACTTTCAAAAGTTTATTGAAGGGACACATTTAGCACATTGCCAATCTTGAGTCCTCACCTTTAAATGTAAAAGACTTACCTGTCAGGAGGGGAAAAAACAAGTAGATTACCATGGATACGGAACCACTATGAAGCGTGAAATCAAATGCCAATAGCAGCTCTCTGGGCATGTCCTTCTTAATGGCTGATGCCTTGCAGAGGAAATTTGGTATAAAATGTAGAGAATAGCATATGTCCTTTTCTTTACCAGAAAATGACGAGGGGGAAATTGCTTTGGTAAAGGATGTTCCTTTTCACCTGCTAAAGGAGCAAAGAACCTATCAGCTTGTTTTCATTTTCCTCAATAAGAGCCTTGGTGGTGCAGGCTGTTAAATGCCTAGCACTTAATTCCAGCTGCCTGCAGTTAGTGCAGGCTCGAATCCCACCAGGCTCAAGGTTGACTCAGCCTTCCATCCTCTCGGGGTAGGTAAATTGAGGACCCAAGATTGTTGGGGGCAATAAGCTGACTTTGTAAAAATGCCACTTAGTAATAAGCAGGCATATACAATGGAATGAAGGCTATTGCTGAGTGCATTGGGTTGTGCTCCAAAAATTGTAAGCCGCCCTGAGTCTTTGGAGAAGGGCGGGATATAAATATGAATTTAAAAAAAATTGTAAAGTTGAAGGGCTGATTCACTCATTCTATGAGTTCATTGTACTAAAAGGTCTCCAATCCTAAGTAAATTTGATCAGGATCACTAGAGAGGGTAGCTTTCCCCAGGTTATTCTCCCCCCAAGTGCTTTGGTGGTTCTGCCACATTTTAATCAAAGTTCAATAAAAAGTTTGTCCACCATGACAGTGCAGGGAAAAGAGAGAAATGTGTTTTTCAGAGTTCCTATAAATAATTCAGGATTTATGCCTGCTCTTCTGAATTGGGCCTCTAACGTATCTCCAGAGGCCAACAAGAAGGAGAAGAACAGCAAATGTTGACATATCTTGACCAGCATCGACAGCAAGCATCGTGAGGCTGTTGGAGGCTGAGAATGCCTTTGCAAATGAGTGTGTAAATCCTTTGGACAGCCCAAGCTTCATCAGCTTAAACTGTGCACAGCTATTCTTCAGGAGAAGGGAAGGAACAGAAGAGGTTTTGATCTCTGGACTGCTGTCATGAAAATAGCATGGCTTGCAAAAATTGAAACGTTGCCTAGCTCTGTTGGAAACAAAAAAAAATATGACTAGAAACAAAAGTACTTGGTTGATGTCTGAGTCAAGTCTTTGAAAAAAGAAAAGAGGGAGATAGAGAATGGAAGGGGAATGGTGTGGATTTAATGCCTGTGCCCCTATTGAGGTGAATTCCGCCCTCAGTTTTATTACAATGAAGTGCAAAAATGGTAACTTGTCATAGAGATTTAGTACAAATGATCTAACAACCATCATAACATCCTGAGACAGATGTCACCAGCTGTGTTTGTTCTTCTGCAGACACCAATGAAAAGAGATGCTATTAATCAGCTCTTATGGATTAAGAGGTTTTCCCTACCAGCAGAAGTGGCATTCAGCAGGTTCTGAACCAGTTCTAGAGAACCGGTAGCGGAAATTTTGAGTAGTTCAGAGAACAGGCAAATATCACCTCTGACTGGAGATTTTACAGTATCCTTCCCCTGCCACTCCCACCAAGCCACGCCCACAGAACCTGTAGTAAAAAAATTTGAATCCCACCACTGACTGACAGAATAGTGGGGAATGGAAGGATGTATATTCCTTGCAGACAGCTGGTCTGTGTCCTCAGGGTCACCTGTGTAGTGCTCCTGGTTACTTCAGAGAGTAATTAGGACTGCAGAAAAAACAATGACTGCCAACCTGCCTTTAATCAAGGACCTGTATACTGCACAAGTCAAAAAGAGGGCTGTGAAAATATTTACAGACCTCTCACATCCTGGACATAAATTGTTTCAAACCCCTTCCCTCAAAATGATGCTACAGAGTGCTGCACACCAGAACAACTAGACACAAGGACAGTTTTTCCCAAAGGCCATCACTCTACTAAACAAATAATTCCCTCAACACTGTTCACCTATTTACAAAGTCTGCACTACTATTACTACTATTGACTCTTGACGAATGTATCTTTCCTTTTATGTACTCTGAGAGCATTTGCACCAAGACAAATTCCTTGTGTGTCCAATCACACTTGGCCAATAAAGAATTCTATTCTATTGTATTCTATTGTATTCTATTGTATTCTATTGTATTCTATTGTATTCTATTGTATTCTATTCCATTCCATTCCATTCCTTTCCATTCCATTCTATAAGTTATAATGGCACACACGCAAAAAGTGACTTAGAACCAGTTCTTAACATCTGTTGCAAGAATCATCAGATACAACACTTAATGATAGTCATAGGGTACAATAAGCAATCAAATCATACTAGGAAACAGTCAATATAAATTGTAAGGATACATGCGACAAAGTTACAGTCATACAGTCACAAGTGGGAGGGGATGTGTGATGAGGAGTGATGAGAAGATTAATAGTAATAGTAGTGCAGACTTTGTAAATAGTTGGACAGTGTTGAGAGAATTATTTGTTTAGCAGAGTGATGGCTTTCAGGGAAAAACTGTCCTTGTGTCTAGTTGTTCTGGTGTGCAGTGCTCTACAGCATTGTTTTGAGGGTAGGAGTTGAAACAGTTTATGTCCAGGATGTGAGGGGTCTGTAAATATTTTTACAGCCCTCTTTTTGACTCCTGCAGTATATAGGTCCTCGATAGAAGGCAGGTTGGGTAGCCGTTGTTTTTTCTGCAGTCCTAATTATCCTCTGAAGTCTGTGTCTGTCCTGTTGGGTTGCAGAACCAAACCAGACAATTATAGAGGTGCAGATGATAGACTCAGTAATTCCTCTATAGAACTGTATCAGCAGCTCCTTGGGCAGTTTGAGCTTTCTGATTTTGACGCAGAAAGAACATTCCTTGTTGTGCTTTTTTGATCACGTTTTTGATGTTAGGTATCCATTTTAGGTCTTGTGATACGATAGAACCTAGAAACTTGAAGGACTCTACTGTTGATACTGTGTTGTCTAATATTGTAAGAGGTGGTTGCTAAGCAAAATCATTGTAAGTCAAGGACTACCTGTATTAACAATTCTGTCCATTTTTTAAAAAATACGTACTTTTAGACATGAAAAATAAGATTCCTCCTGTTTTCCCCCCACCCCAAGAATTTATCCTGCTTCCCTATAAGCACCAAAAATGATTAATCTCCCCCTATCTCTTATTCCCCCCCACTCAAGAAGCTAAATTAACAGACTCCGGGCTAACTAACCATTTTATAAACTTTTCTTCACCACAAGACAAATGAAGATGTATCATTTTCCTGTGATCTCCAATGTGCCAGCTGGATTGAAAGAGGTTTTTTGTTTAATTTGGGGTTGTTGTTCCTTTTCAATGGCTTTTTTCCCACTGAAAGTTTATTGGATCTTCTGCTCTTTAAAAGCTGTGTCTGGTCCACAATCAGATCCAAAGGCTTTTACAACATCAAAGCATTAAAAACAAATCTATCTCACTTACAGCCAAGTATGTGTTTATGCTAAGCAAGGAGGGCCCTGAAGATCTGAACTTTTCTTCCTCTTTTTTCTCCTTCACTTTCAAATTCTGCTAACAATGTAATAGATCAAAAAACAAAAAGAATTCCCAAGCTCTCTTTTGGGGAGCTTCAGAATTGAAGCTGAAATTACTTCTAGGGGATATTACATCCTGCAGGTGGTCTCCCTGCCTGATATTATTTACCACAAATGGCTTATTCATGCCAGAACTACATTGACTTAGAACTGAAATGCAAAGCAAGCCCTTGAGGTCAACTTCCTTCTCATCTCCAAATCTATCATTGCAATATGAACTAAGATAATGGAACGGTGGGAAGTTGCCAGGTGCAGGAGCTTCACAATAAAGCGGTCCAGCTTCTTTTATTTCATAATAAGCATCTGCAGGGTTGGGTAGGCAGAATCACAAAGAAGAGCCAAAGGCCCTGAACCTTTTCCAGGAATTGCCAGTCCCTCAAGAGGACAGATTTTGTAGGGGTTTTCTGTCATTGTACTTTCATCTCCCTTATCGGGGGGTCCATGTGAGTCATTATAAATAAAATAAATGCCCTTACAAAGGTTGGAAAAATTGGATAAATTATTTTGAACGTCTCTAGTCTTCCACCCAGGTACCATCTTGCTAAATTGTCTGTTCAGAAGTCAAGTTAGATGAATCACTCTACCCAGACGTGGGCTTCACATAATTTAGCAACCAGTTTGCCTAGTGCAGAACTGAAAATATGAGTGCATGCGGATTCAAACACATGGTGATTTCATGTGGACGGCTTCCAGCACACCTTCTTGGGCAGCCGCAGGGAATAAAGCCATTGAGGCACGGAAATCAGCTAGGCTGCATGAGTGGGGCAAGCGAGCGAGCCAGAGAGTGAGGATGGGATAGCACTGGGTTGGGTGGGCAGGCCCAACCAGTGGTTGGAACTACCGGTACGGGCAAACCAGTCCGAACTGGCAGCAGCCCACCTCTGGCTCTACCTGTTAGGAAATTCCTCCTAATTTCCAGGTTGGCTCTCCCTGTGATGAGCTTCTTACTAGTTGCTTCTTGTGCTGCCCTGTAGTGCTATGGAAAATAAATTGACCCTTCCCCCTTTCTTGTGACAGGCCTTCAAGTATTGGAAGACTGCTATCATGTCACCCCAGTCCTTCTTTTCACTAGACTAGACATACCTAGTTCCTTCAACTGTTCATCATCCAATTTAGCTTCCAGACTCCTTATCACCTTTGTTGCTCTTCTCAGCACCCTTTCTTGGGTCTCAGCATCTTTTTTGATTCCCTTCCATTCAGAATATACTGATCTGACTCACATTCCGAATCCTCAGCTATGCCCCTCCAAAAATGGACATAAAACTACATATATAGATTTAAGCCAGAGTACCTGTCCATTGGGGGAAAAATCATTCTTGAAGCAAGAATGTGACCCCTCCCCGGGGGGGGGGGATGGTTTTTTTTTTTTTAATTATCTTAAATTTTAGATCTACTATTTTGGGCTTGTGATCTGTTTAATTCTTTTTTAATTATTTATTGTGGTTGTTTTAGTTGTGAGCCGCCCCGAGTCTTCAGAGATGGGGCGGCATACAAGTCCAAATAATAAATAAATAAATAAAGAGCAGAGGCACACTGGCAACCAAGATATAGAGGAGCAACAACAAGATCTGCAACCCATGAGGAGAAATATCGAACCTCACAACAACTGTGTTTATATGGGAAGCTTAGATGATATCGACCCAGCTCCAATGTCAAATTGACATCTGGCATTTTTACCATCTAGCCAATCAACCAAGCCAGACCATCTTGCCTCTGAGAACCCCATACAGTTGGTGACCTGGAGCATAGCTGGCTGGAAAGGGACAGTTGATTGTGGACTAATGAACTTTTTCTCTAGATTTGACGTAATAGCCTTGCAAGAAACCTGGCTAACGGAAGTGGACGAACCAGTACAAGTGCCAGGCTTTCAAGGATGGGCCTCCCCAGCCCAAAAAACAAAGAACAAAGGGAGACCCTCTGGTGGGCTATGCATTCTTATAAAGCAAGAGTTGCAATGGCAGGGAGAGAAATTATATAACGAAGATAAGTATCCGTACTTTCTAGTTGTCAAATTTGAATATGACTCACATTCTGATGCTAGTTGTGTCAAATTTGAATATCACGCACTTTTCAGGTATCAACAGATAAGTAGCTGAGACCAAATCTCCTGAATTTCATACAATTAAAGATGTCTGCGAAATTGTGGGAAAGAAAACACAATGCCACGTTCATTTGGATTCCTTCACAGGTTTCGTTATACAACATCACCAATGAAGAGCTCTAATTCTGAACATGTAAGGTAGGTATTTTAATGACAAAACAAATTTAACTCCACTGGCAAGTCAGGCCAGGATCTTTCTTCAGCAACTCCAAGCAATCATCAGTGAGACTTATTGCTACCCATTTATCCCTTGTTTTTCGACAAGAATTGAAAAAAACAAACTGAAGCCCACTTTGGTTTTGAAAGTACATTAAATGGAACTAATTACAGCAAATCTTCCCTCCAATACCTCCCTTGCTTTCTCATTTCCCCCCGGGGTTTCTGTGTTTCATTTAGAAAGTAAATTGAATCCACTGTTCCAGGATGAGCCACTTGTTTAGGCTTTTGAGAGTAGCCTCTTGGGTGAAAGTTAGAAACAGCCAAATTTAAATAAGTTATTCTGGTTTTCATATTTGCATAGTAATCTAAATAATCTCCTTTTTTTTCTTCCAATGAGTGGGTTTTGTTTGTTTGTTTGTTGATTTGCTTGCTTGCTTGCTTTTACTGTAACTGTCTTTCAGGTACTCGTATTCCCTATCAAACCTACCACAAGTGTAACCATTTTATATGGACAACTGGTTTTGTTTCTTTCCTGGCTGCATAAAGCATGTTAAGAATCGCTGCTGAAGTCCAAAAGCAACAATCACTTTGAGGGCCATATTTCTCAGAATTCTGTTGAGCTTTCAAAACTTTTCCATTTGGTGGCCGGAATCGGAACTTGAAATGCCCTGAACTATTGATGGTATGGAGCTTTTAGCAAATTTCCTCTCTGTATCCAAGAAAGTTGTGTGAGGTTTGTGATCCTGTGTATGTCCAGAAGTGCCTGGTTCTGAATCAATTCATCTGCTGCATTTTACATGTGCACATCACCAGGTACATAAGATTGCTTCTGATGGAAGAAACATGTCAATGGTAGACCAACATAAATATGGCTAAATATGACTCTTTGGGCCATGGTAAAACTTTTGCTAGACTTGGCATGGCAGAGAGGTGATAATCCTTGATTTTGGGGGCCATGCAGCTCACTCTGATTGCCCCCTTCAACTCTAACATGTCCAACTAATTCCTAGAGCAATGGTGGCTAACCTTTTTGGGCTCCTGTGCCCAAAATTGTGCTCGCACTTGCACACTTGTGCTCACATGCCAGCACCCAGAAGGCAGTGTGCACCCCTCCCCATGCTCCCTATGCATGGGCACACAATCCCCATCCACCCACCCACTCCCTCTCCCCTTACCTGCACTGCGCCTCACAGCAGATTTTCAGCTGGTTTGAGGCCTTTTCGGCCTCCCAAAGGGCTTCTGCCAAAAACTAGGCCCATTTTGTCACTTCCGGTATTTCCGGAAAAACAGGAAGTGATGAAATGGGCCTAGTTTTCTACCCAAAAAGCCTGCAGAAGCCTTCCTGAAGCCTATGGGAGGCCAAAAAAGGCCTCAAACCAGCCAAAAATCAGCTGGGAGGCGCACACATGTGCAGTGAGGTAAGTTTGTCCTGCAGCTCACGTGCCACCTGTGGCACGTGTGTCATAGGTTTTCCATCACGGTCCTTGTTAAGTTTGCATGAAGAGACAGACGCGGAGTGCTTCAAGCTCTTTGTTTATTAGTGACTACAGCTCAGAACGAACCCACTTTGGCTGGGCTGTGGCTGCTACTTATAGCCAGCAGCCGGAGTTGCCAGCCAATCAGAGTGCAGGGTTTTCCCGCACTTTTTAAACCAATCATTTCTTACATTTTACAAGAACAGTTCAAACTAAACCAATGACTTTAAACCTGCATACATAACAGTCCTAGAGGCTCTGGCATTGGCATTCTAGAAAGAGGCATCTGCTGTGATTTTCAGATTTTATTGGAAGAAAAACTGTTCAACCAAGAAGAAAAACTGTTCAACCAAGAGGCAGATGACTCTGTTGTGGGTTTTAGCCAGTGGGGCATGTACCTTGCTTCAATCAAGCAAAACGAAATTTAAACACAATCCCTCTGTATTTCTTCTGCAATCAACCAAGACCACCAACTCCCTGATCTTCGTCCATCCAGCATTTCCTCTCTTTCTCTTTTCTCATTCTCTCTGAAGACAGTTCTCTCCCATTGCAGTTGTCTTCAGAGTGCCACGTGCAGTTATCCTTTCATTGTTTCAGGGAAGCATATTTTAATTTCAGAACTCTATCCTTTTGTAGGTGAGAATGACAAGGCGAGGCTGACTTTGTCCTGCCATAAATTTCCATAAATCATTATTGGATTAACTTACATTATTAGTTTCAGCTCTTTCTCTGCTTTTCTGATGCAGTGGCTTTTTTCAGTCAGACTCATGTTAAATGTAATCAGTGTGTGTGTGTGTGTGTGTGTGTGTGTTTGTTTGTTTTTTTCTCTGTATGTGTGCATGTGTGTGTGTGTATAAAATGAGAATATATAACTATTCTGAAAGATCACGGAGTGTAAATCTTTATCCTCTCAGCTGCTTCAGGAGCAAGGTTTTAATTTTAATGAAAAGGTAAATTCCAACCTAAGTTTGTTCAAATAATATATTTTAATGAATATTAGAGGCCATGCTCCTATTGTTCCTACAAAGCATGACAGAATATCCACAGCTTTCTTTCTATAGCAAAGGCAGATATTATACACGTTCATATGCTTTTGTAATCCTTTATGGCAGCATATCATATAAATTATTGGCTACAGCACAAATGTATGGCCTGTGGCCTCTTAAATGCAAGAACGTAAATTACTACTTTTGTGTCATTATTAACCACATTTGCCTTACTTTTATAGATGTATAGATTAACAGAGTTGGAAGAGACCTTATAGGCCATCTAGTCCAACCCCCCACCCAAGCAGGAGACTCTACACCATTTCTGACAGATGGCAGTCCAGTATCTTCTTGAAAGCTCCCAGTGATGAAGCTCCCACAATTTCCAAAGGCAACTTCTGTTCTATGGGTTGATTGTTCTCACTGTCGTAACATTTCTCCTTAGTTCCAGGTTGAATCTCTCCTTGTTCAGTTTTCATCCATTATTCCTTGTCTGGCCTTCAGGTGCCTTGAAAAATAGCTTGACCACCTCTTCTCTGTGGCAGCCCTTCATATATTGGGAGACTGCTATCCTGTATCCCCTGGTCCTTCTTTTCACTAGACTAGCCATGCCCAGTTCCTGCATCCGTTCTTCATAACTTTTAGTCTCCAGTCCCCTAATCATCTGGTTGCTCTTCTCTGCACTTTTTCTAGAGTCTCAACATCTTTTTTATAGTGTGGTGTCTCTCTCTCTCTCACACACACACACACATATACAGAAAGAGAGAGAGAGAGAGAGAAAGAGAGAAAGAGACGCATGACACACACACACTTCAGTGGAAGGAAGGATGTGGGATGTGTCCATAATGAGGACACCCCGCCCGTGATCTTCACTTTCTCCTTTCTTGGTTGTTATTCTTTCCAGATAAATGGAAACTTGGGGGGGGGGAATGATGTAGAGGGACTTGCCACTCTGCCCATCAGACTTTCTGACAACAAGACCCCATTTGACATACAGGAAGAAGCCTGTCCATCAAAGAGCTCCAGCCAGAAGCAGCAGAAAGAAATAGTCCGGAAAACAACTACCTACTGCATTGATGTGGGAGAACCAGGTGGCAGTGATAAAGAATACAGGTGACTTATTTATCCTTAACCCTTCCCATCTTAATCACATGACCCAGAAATGTGCTGGTGTCAGAAAGAATTTCAAAAACTTGTTTGCCAAGATGTTTATTGTCCAGTGAAATCTGGAGAACTGTTCCTGCAAACAGCTACCTCGGGTGCAATTCCTAGACCTGGGACCATGAATAGAAGTTCTAGCCACCAGAAAGTATTTGATAACAAATTTCCCAATAATCCAAGAGTCAACCCTCTTAAATCCCTAAACATCCAGTCAAAACCTTCTGAAGACCGGGACAATGTAAAATGCTAAATTTATATGGAGGGAAGAAAAACAGAGGCTTAGATCTGTAGACAGATTATTAGAGAGAACAAGTTTAAAGGCTGCATTGATTTAAGCTGCCTCTTTAAGCTACATATTTTTGGTTCATGTTTCTCTCAGAACAATCCAACTGAAGATTTTTACAGATTTTTTTTCCACATCGATATTAGAAGAATTACTAAGGTCATTGGGATGAGAATTTTGTCTGCTGAAAGGCCAATGCAGAAGATTCTTCAAGGGAAACATCCATAGAATATAGCAAATAACCAGAATAGCTTCAAGAAGACTTGTGAACATTTTCCGAGGGCTGTTTTACATCCTTTGATTGCTGCTGAACTTTTCATAGAATAGCATTTCAAACAAATTTGGAAGCTCTTCATCAGAGAAAGCATCAGAGAGACTGCAAAGGAAAGCAAAAATATTTCACAGTAGGACGAAAGTCGGGAAAAAAAACTCAGCATAGGACAAACTAGTGAATGTCTAGTTTGGTGTTTTTGTATCTGTCTCTATGTGGGAACAGAGCGGGACATAAACGTTATAAAATGGACAGATTGAAGCCAGACTTAATTTAAAAAAAAATCTTTTTAGAAAAGAAAAATAACCAGGATGAATATTACTGAGAACCGGTCAGTGGATGCAAAGATGGGGAGGTCACCAGATGTGGAATATGGAGACCTACACAGCTGAAAAACTCCAGCCCTGTGCTGCCAACTTGAAAAGTCAAAAGAATCTATCAATACGGTTAAAACTGCTGCACAGATGGCATTTGGGGCTCGGATAAAGAGAGGTCATCTTTAGAATATTTCAAAGGAAAAGAAAAACACCAAAGCCAAGGAGAAAGGAGAAAGAAGACAAATCAGTTTTTTTCTTTGAGGGTCACATAAGGGTTTGGGCAAGAAAATGTCAACGGTACGAGGAGTTCCAAGCTTCACATACTTTGCTGTAATTAATTCAGCTCCGAATAAAATATATGCTTCAAGAATGTGTACTGGTAATGCCATAATTCCAGCTTCAGACCTTGGCCTTCCTAGCTAATGCAGGAAAGTGAAACTCTACAAGACTTGCATTCCCTTAAATATAGACAATGCTGACTTGGAAGAATCAGTCATTTGCTTTGTTCCCAAAGGGTTAAATACAGGTAGTTCTCAACTTACAGCCTCAATTGGGACATAATTTCCATTGATAAGCAAGACAGTTTTGAAGTGAGTCATGCCTGATTTTATGACTTTTTTTTTTGCTATGGGGGATAAGTGAATCACTTAGGGGTGGGCTGCTACCGGTTCACACCGGTTTGGGTGAACAGGGTGTTAATTTTACATCTGGATCACCGAACCGGTAGTTGCTATGACTGGCTGGCCCTGCCCACCCTGCTTCACCCCTCCCAGGAGTCTCCACGTAGCCCATTTTGGATCCCAGATAAGTGCATGGCTTGCACAGACGCTCGGGAAGGGCAAAAAATGAGAGCCTCCGTAGGCCGTTTTCACCCTCCCAGAGGCTCAAGAAAAGCCTTCGGAGTCCAGGGAGGGCAAAAATGGTCCCCCCACCATACTGCAGGAGGCTGACTAGGCCACACCCACCATGGCCACACCCACCCAGCAATCGGGCAGAGAACTGGTTGCTAAATTTTTTGAAGCCCACCCCTGGAATCACTACAGTTGCAAAGTCAATTATGTCGCCATTAAACAAGTACAGTGTCAGGATTCCGGCAGTTACCCCAATTAAATCATGAGTCTCGAGCCAAACTTCAAAAGGATTTATTGGGAGTTAACATGTCCTGCACTGCCCAGGTGTAGCCGACTCTGAGACACATAGTTCATTGTCACCCTTGATCCTGGTTTTCCCCCACCCCCTGGGTGTATCAAAATTCATATTCTCCAGTAAGACACATCCATAGCTCAGAGTCATCAATCGTGTTCTCCAGTTAGGTATTTGCGCGGCAGAAACTTCAGTCACCTAGTTATTATCTTTGAGAAACTATTTATGGAATGCGCTTTCGATTTCCCAGCTGCCGCACTGCTCTTTCAAACCCCTTCCCCACCTCCCTTTCTGTTGGCAACTCTAAAAAGACAATAGAAATATTTTATGAGCTGACATACAGCTTCCCCCATTGGCTTTGCTTATTGGTAGCTGGCTGGGAAAGCCACAAATGATGATCATGTGACCCTAGGATGCTGCAACCATCATAAATATATGCCTGTTGCCAAGTTCCCAAATTTTGATCACGTTCTGTTACGGTTGTAATTGCAAGGGTTGTCCATATAGTTAATCTCCATTAGTCTCAACTTCATTGAATTCCATTGTTTGTAGTAGGTTTGGGGACATATTTACATATTTTCTGATGACTATTAAGGAAGTAAGAGCCTTGGTGGTGCAGGCTGTTAAATGCCTAGCACTTAATTCCAGCTGCCTGCAATTAGTGCAGGATGGAATCCCACCACCCTCAAGGTTGACTCAGCCTTCCATCCTCTCAGGGTAGGTAAATTGAGGACCCAAGATTGTTGGGGGCAATAAGCTGACTTTGTAAAAATGCCGCTTAGTAATAAGCAGGTATATACAATGGAATGAAGGCTATTGCTGAGCGCACTGGGTTGTGCTCCAAACATTGTAAGCTGCCCTGAGTCTTCGGAGAAGGGCGAGATATAAATATGATTTTTTTTTAAAAAAGGTCTAGGGCAGAGGTGAGCATAGGACATTTCCTTAGTTGCTTCCAATGTGAATTGCTTCGAGCAAGCAAGGTTCATTTAAATAAAATCAATTCATTTGAATGTCAAATAGGTTCCTTTGAAATGGACTCATCTCTATGCAAGTGGGAAGTGAGTGGGATCCTATAGGTGCCAGTCACAGTGGGAAGAAGTCAGGATAGAGAATCGGTCAAACAGTATTTCCCCCTCTCTCCAATGTACCATTGAGAGCAATTTGTTGATGTTGTCCTCACAGGGAAAGCCTTCAAACCCAACTAGAAGGCCCGATCCAACCCTTTCCTTGTCTCAAAAGGACTAAGGAAGCTCTAGATCTTTCTGACCCCAAACAACCTCTGAACCTAGCACATGTCTTCTCTCCACCTTGAAGATCTTGTCTCCATGTAGGGAGATTCTGCAGGAAGATCTGCCAAAGCAAGCCTGGTGAGACATACTGTCAGGCCCACTTCTGGTTTGCACTCATTCGGTGTTGCTCAAATGCATGAGATATCCTATCTAAATAAAAGGTTTTACTGAAAACTAGACTATTACAATTTAAGTAATTGACTGCCCTCCCCCAGGTGCAATCTATTGTCCTATCCTCTGCATCATTTAATCTGCAAAACTTTTCTATAGCTCCGCAGACATCTGCTTTGCACTGTTGATGCTTAGAGTGAAGTGGCAATTGGTGATTGACATAACATTCTCTGCTCTGGGAAACTGTACCTATTCACAAAGCCCCTTGTGCATACCACCTTCTCTTCCTCTGAAGCCATCTCTCTCCCTGTCCCTCCCTCCCTTCCCCCCCCCTCTTTCCTACTTCAGTAGGGTGATCCAATCCGTTTTATTACCCTGCTATTCATTTACATGGATAATACAGTCCTTGTTGTAGCTGATGGTAATGAACAAAATCAGGCATTCCAAGATTGTTAATTAGAATTGCCATGCGTTCCAAGAGGGATTCAAACAATTGTTGGACTTCAAGAGAAATGAAAAGGAAAAGAAGATTGTTTAAGAAGTTTTTCAGATGTCCATGGAAATTCTCAGTCACCCAGCTCATGGTTGTCCCAAAGGTGTTTTTTCCTCTTCAAGTTAAAAACAAAGTCCAGTTGCATTTTGGAAAAGCACCTTTGAGACAAGTTTTTCAGACAACCAAAACAACAGTCGTTTTTCTATTATAAGGACAAATCTTAGCAGGAAAATGCAATCTGGTTTTCACACAACTGTTCAGAGCATAGTCGAAGTTGTTACTAGGTGATGCCTATACAGATGTCATCTAAATTCTCATTCCACCCTCTATTTTTTTCCATACAGGGCCAGAGATCTTCTGAAGATGTTTCTTGCATCATTGGATGTTCTCCAGTGAGCATTCAGATCTTCGGAAAGTTGTGTTGTAGCCATCAACAATTTAGAAGTTACCCATTACTGATTTAAAGTGGCATTTGAAGTAGATTAGGCAAATCTGATTAACAAAAACGTAAGACGGAAAAAAATATTAGTGCATGGGGGAATCACACATTTTACTGTCGGCCTGTTTTTCACATCAAATTATACAATTATGTAAATTATGGTTCGGACCAAGATTGAATTGCTGGTAGTATTTTTGGGAGGTGATTCATCGGGAGTCATCATGGTAACAATTATAGCAGCTTGTCCATAACACAATGTGGTATATAAAGAAGATTGATTCAAAAACTTTGCAAAAATCCAAAACAACAACAACAACAAAACTATCTTTGATACCACAAAACCAAACAGACAGTGGGACTAAGATGACTGTCTCAGGCAGAGATTAAATGCAGAACGAAACCAGTGGTGGGATTCAAAAAATGTTACTACCGGTTCTGTGGGCATAGCTTGGTGGGCATGGCGTGGTTTGGTGGGTGTGGCAGGGGAAGGATACTGCAAAATCCCATTCCCTCCCCACCCCACTAACCTGCTTTCCAGTGCCATCCTCCTGTGCAGGACAACAAAAGACGACCCAGCCAATCAACTGGGACTTGGAAGGCAGAGAAGACATGGGGGCAGGGCCAGTCAGAGGTGGTATTTGCTGGTTCTCCAAACTATTCAAAATTTCCACTACCAGTTCTCCAGAACTGGTCAGAACTTGCTGAACACCACCTCTGAACAAAACACTACTAAAGATATCAACAACAAGGAGAAAACAATAATCCTTCATGAAGAGATCTACTGAAATTTTACAATGTCCACAATTTCTTTTTGCAGCAATCTTGAACTGTGTGGGCAGTCTCTAAACTGTGTGTTCCAAGAAACAATATATTTTCATGCACAGCCAGATGTGAAAACCTGATGTTCTTCAATGTACACAGACACATTTCACGTCTGACTCTGAATTTTATGGATTTCTCTCCCTTGTTTTTATGTCAAAACTCAGTGGCTGTGGGGTCTATAGCTGTTTTGGGTTTTGAGATTTTAAACACAGAACGTAGAATAGTAGAGGTGGAGGGGACCTTCCTACGTTTTTTAGTCCAACCCCCTGCCCAAGCAGAAGACCCCATACCACTATGCTGTGGCGGCACAGTGGTTAGAATGCAGTACTGCAGGCTAACTCTTCCCACTGCCAGGAGTTCGATTCTGACCGGCTCAAGGCTGAATCAGCCTTCCATCCTTCTGAGGTTAGTAAAATCAGGACCCAGATTGTTAGGGGCAATAGGCTAACTCTGTAAATCACTTATAGAGGGCTGTAAAGCACTTTGAAGTGATACTGTATATAAGTCTAAGTGCTATTGCTATTTCAGATAAATAGTCCAGTCTCTTCTTTGAAGCCTCCAGTGATGGAGAATCCACAACTTCTGAAGGCAAGCTGTACCCCTGGCTAATTGGTCTCACCGTTGGGAAATTTCTCCTAGTTTTACGTTGCTTCTCTCCTTGCTTAGTTTTCATCCATTGTCTTGCCTTCCAGTGCTTTGAAAATAATTTGATCCTCTCTCCTTTGTGGCAGGCCATCAAATATTGGTGTATATGGCTATCTCATCAGCTGAAAACTGAAGAAAGACATGTGCCCTAGTCTTCAAAAAGTTTGTTCTCTTACTCCTAAAAACATAGGTGTCAACTTGATGAAGCAGAATTTCTTTTGAAACTTGACTCGAGGCTCATGAATTAATTAGGGCATCTGTTGGAACCCTAACAGCAGAGAGCGCTATCCTGCAAAAAGGAAATGTGTTTCTCCCTTCCAGGTTTCCTGGTCACTCTGTGCAAAGAAATAGGCTCAGGTAGCATTGATCTGGCAGAAGTTATGCTTCTACAGATGCTCGAGTCCAACACTTCTGTGACACACCAAGTTGGATAGAATCTGATATAATTAACTCCTAGGTTCTTGCCACGTTCCATGTTCTACACCCGGGGTAGAATTCTGAACTGTTGCAATTTTTTTGCCTATTTTTTTTTTGGTCCCTAAAACCATAAATGAGGCCCATCCTGCAAAACACCAAAACACCATCAAAGCACCTCCAGTGCTTGACTTTTAATAATTTGCAATCATTGTACAATGTTCAGGTATACCAGGTAAGGGAATAAATAAATTATATATATATATATATATATATATATTTGTTTTATAGATTTTCACGGTAGAGGTATGTAGGTATTGGGTTTGTCCAAGGTTGAGAATACCTTGGCAACGTTTGAGAATCTGGGTTTCAGCTTTGTTCTCCTGTGGAGAACAAAGCTGAAGACACCAGCCTGAAGATGACGCTTCAAACGCTGCTCAGGTATTTCAACCTTACACGGACAAGACCCGAATACACCAAGATCTACATATATATATATATATATATATATATATATATATATATATATTGATTGATTGAAATGATTATATATGTAAGCTACTCATGTTCAAACTCACACTGTTCAAGTTCCTGACTTAGTTCAGTCTCTTTTGAGACGGTTGCATAGATTGGAAGGAACATGGGGTTTCTAGATAGAAAGACGCAAGCAGACATCTAAAGAGAGAGGAAGGGAAAGAGAGAGGTGAGGTAACTTTTTTTTAAATTAAATTTTACAAAGAGAAGTAGGTAAAGGGGGGCACCCAGTTTTAATGAGAAACAGGTCAGATGAGCATTTATAAATGTAGAAGTGGAATCCTAGATGACTTTTAAAAATGTCCCAGATTGGGGGAAGGGGTGAAAGTCCTATATACTATATATTTTGTACAAGTAGTCCTCGCCTTATAACTATAACTGAGTGCAAAGTTTCTGTTGCTAAACAAGACAGTTGTTAAGTTTTCCCCATTTTACAACCTTTCTTGCCACCATTGTTAAGTGAACCACTGTAATTGTGAAATCAAACCCTCCTTGGCTAAGTGCCATCAAGTTGATGTTTAACAGATTAACAGAATTGGAAGGGACCTTGTCCAACCCCCCACCCAAGCAGAAGACCCTAAACCATTTCTGACAGATGGCAGTCCAGTCCCTTCTTGAAAACTTCCAGTGATGAAGCTCCCACAACTTCCGAGGGCAACTTCTGTTCCATGGGTTGATTGTTCTTACTGTCAGAAAGTTTCTCCTTACTTTGAATCTCTCCTTGATCAGTTTCCATCCATTATTCTTTGTCTGGCCTTCAGATGCTTTAGAAAATAGCTTGACCCCTTCCTCCTCTCTGTGGCAGCCCCTCAAATATTGGAAGACTGCTATCCTGTACCCCCTGGTCCTTCTCTTCACTAGACTAGCCAGGCCCAGTTCCTACAACCGTTCATTGTATCTTTTAGCCTCAAGTCCCCTTGGTTGCTCTTCTCTGCACTCTTTCTAGAGTCTCAACATCTTCTTTTATAGAAAAAATTATTTCTATTGCTAAATTATTCCAAATTGTAATATTTCATTAGAAAACAAGACAATACAGTTTACCTCAGTGGCACCTTGTATTATTTTATATGAATCTTCAACTATCCAGGCTGTTTTATTGTTAAGTGGATTAGTCTGGGCATTAAACCATGACTGTAAGTAACCACACAGATCAACTTTCTGCAAGATGATCTGTCCTGCTCTTCAGGTTTTCAAACAATGCCCCATCACCGCAGTAATCAACTTCATCCTTCTTAATGCTGGTTGTTTTCTCCTTGTTACTTTTCCCCTTCTGTTTCCCCCATTCCTTGTTGATGCCTGCACAATAGTACTACAAAAGGCCCTTGAGTTTGTATCAGGGTCTGAAGAAAACCAGGTGTTCAAATAATTGTCCACAACAGCACAAATATTGAAAGACTGTGAAACCGTGATGGATTTTTGAAGAGATCCAGCTGCTATTAGAAGAACGGCCATTGGTACCTTAGGAATGGCAAAGTGGATGAATGTTGTGGTTTGTGCAGCTTTAACACTTGCAACAGATGCTCAAGAAATCTGTTGCATCTCTGGGTTGAAATAAAAAATCACTGAAAGGATGAGGATTGATGAAATGGTTGCTGGATAAAACGATGAGGAAATGGATTCCACCCAGGGGTGGGATTCTACCTGGTCAGACGGGTTCTATAGAACCAGTTGTTATGATTCTGTCTAGTTTGGAGAACTGGCAAATTGTGCCCCTGGCTGGCCCTGCCCCTCCCCTCCCCACCCACTCACTCCTTACCTGGCATGTGTGCCATCAAACTTGCCTGCTAAGTTGCTATTTTTCCCTTTTTTTCTCCCCAACCATCAGCTGTTCTGCTGTGCCAGGAGATTTAGATTAGCTAGAAAACAGAAAACTGTTGGATTTCTTGCTTTCTAGGTAATCTAAAAGAGCTGAACCTTCCTTAGGACTGAAGCTTCTATTTTTCAGTGCAGACTCAGGTAGCAGATTGCAGAAACATACCGTGTTTCCCCGAAAATAAGACCTACCCCGAAAGTAAGATCTAGCACTATTTTCTAAACCTGCCCTAATATAAGATCTACCCCGAAAATAAGACCTAGTGTAAATCTCCAGTTCCAGGAAGACTTTTCAGGGAGCAACCGTGCACCTGTGAAATACCCCCCCCTACACACTCACACCCACTATTTGGCACCATAAATATATAAGACCTACCCCGAAAATAAGACCTAGTGTGTTTTTGGGAGCTAAAAAATATAAGACAGTGTCTTATTTTCAGGAAACACGGTAGATCTCTAAGTGAATCTGTGATTGAGCAACTCAATCTGCCTGCCTGTTTTGCCTGGTTTTGGGTAAAAGTTGCTTTTTTATATTTAAAAAATCAATATTTACATAAATATTTATAATATTTACATACAAGCCATGCCCACCCAGTCACATGACCACCGAGCCACACCCACAAATTAGGCCATACCCACAGAACCGGTTGTTAAGATTCCACCTTGTTTGTCATGTTGTCTGAATGAAAATAAAAGGAAGGCTTAGGAAAGCTAATGGCCTCCTTAGCAGGAGTAAAGATAACAGAACAATTACTTTCCATCCACTGCTTCTTGTCCTGCCTTCCGGAGAATAGTTTGACTGCCTCTTCTTTATGGCAACCCCTTAAACATTGGAAGACTGCTATCACGTCCCCCCTAAGTCCTTTCCTTCACAGACTAGACATACCCAATTCCACTAACCATTCTTTATATTGATATAGATATATTATAATCCAGGATGTCTCTTTTATCATTAAATGAACGTATTGATAGATTTATAGGGAATGCTCATGGTGGCAAGAGAGATTTGGTATCTGGATGTATCAATGTGCAAGTATTTTTCTACTTCAATGGAGAAATTTTAAGACAGGATAGTAGAAAGTTAGTGGGATGAACATCGTGCTTGAAAAGAGTTTGTGTGCAGCAGAACCAGAGGAAGTAGGAACAGGAATCTCTCTATATATAAAAGCAAAATACCACTCATGCATCATTACAAAGTCTCCAGAACCGTAAAGCCTACAAACATGAAATTTGGCACGTATGTTCCTCTCAGCTTCTAGGTGCTCACTAAGAAAAGATTTTTCAAAATGACCATCAGAGCATTAGTATTTCCTATATTATTATTATTATTAACATGCTCTGATGCTAAGGAGTTCTACTCCCCCTCCCCACCTGAAAAGAAATCTCTTCCAAATGCAACACACAAGCAGAGGAGAGGAGTTTCAGTTTTAGTTTCACAGCTTTAGTACAGAACAGTTGAGTTAAGCCACGCCCAGGCTCCTTGCTGTCTCCTTCTTGCTCACACAGCAAATACTGTTTCAGTTTTCAAACAGCCTTCAACTCTCACACATTGACAGAACGCTAGCCAGATGAATACCCATGAATGCTGGTAGGCAGAGGCAGAATTCCCCCATTTTCCTCCCCAAAAACTAAGCCCAACCACATAGTTTCATAGCAAAGCACGGGTATCAAGCTAGTACATAATATGGAGCAGATGTTGATTGAATACCAAAGTATAAAAGAATAGAATAGAATAGAATAGAATAGAATAGAATAGAATAGAATAGAATAGAATACTTTATTGGCCAAGTGTGATTGGACACACAAGGAATTTGTTTTGGTGTAAATACTCTCAGTATACATGAAAGAAAAGATACATTCGTTAAGAATCAAGAATCATAACGTACAACACTTAATGATAGTCATAGGGTACTATCAGCAATCAAACAGTCAATATAAATCGTAAGGATACAAGAACAAAGTTACAGTCCTACAATCACAAGTGGGAGGAGATGGGTGATAAAGAGTGATGAGAAGGTTAATAGTAATAGTAGTGCAGACTTCGTAATAGTTGAACAGTGTTGAGGGAATTATTTGTTGAGCAGAAGAAGGAGGTTGGGGTAATTTTTCCTAAAACATTTTTTGGGGGAAATTGGCTGGGGGTGGGAAGAGGGAATGAGGTTTGAGTCACAAGAACAAATAGAAGATGGAAGAGAAAGTGGGTCAGAAGGAAAGAAAACAGAAAGAAAGTCCCAGCTGAAGGAAACTCATGAGATTCTTAACAAGGTTCACTAGGAGTTTAAAGAACTAAAGGCAATGTTTGAGCTGGCATATAGTGATGCGGCGGAAGCAAGCATGGTTTGCAAAAACAGAAAGATAGGGAGAGTTATATAATGAGTGGGGTTGGAGTAAATGAGATTTTATTTTTCTTCTTTTCTCATGCCTTTAATTACTTTGGCTTATTATTTGTTACTCTTTCTGTGCTTGCCACAAGGTCGCTGATCCTGGAAACAAATAGCATGATAAGACATGTATTTCTTACATTCAGAGGAAAATAATAGGAAATTAGCCTTTGGATACAAAAATCTCCCCCAAATCTCCAAAGTTAGAAATGAAGATCCCATCAACATTGATAATGCTATGCTCCTTATAACTGTCACCTCCTTCCAAAAGCAATTTGAAAAGAAGACAGTTGCACCCCACGTTCGAGATTGCCTTCTTTCCTAAAATAAGTTTAGCAGAATCCAGCTGAGCACCTATGATTGGCCATGAGATGATCATAAAGAAGACTTTGAGAGACTCTGGAAAGAGTGTGGAAAAGAACAAAGTTGATTAGGGTGTTGGAGGCTAAAACATATGAAGAACGGTTGCAGGAATGTCTGGTGAAAAGAAGGACTAGGGGAGATATGACAGCAGTGTTCCACTTTTTGAGGGGCTGTTACAAAGATGAGAGGGGCAAACTATTTTCCAAATCACAGAAGGCAGGACAAGAAACAATGGATGGAAACTAACCAAGGAGAGAACCAACCAAAAAGAAATGGCAATGAGAACAATCAACAAGTGGAACAATCAACTTGCCTTCAAAAGTTGTGGGTGCCCCACATCTGGAAGCTTTCAAGAAGAGACTGGACAGCCACTTGTCTAAAATGGTATAGACTTGTAGAGGGAGTTGGACTACATGATCTCCAAGATCCATTCCAACTCTGTTATTCTATGTTCTAAGAGTGGATCAGTCCACTTTCATGTGGAGATCTGGGTTTTCCCAGCCCAGATCTGGTAGCCTTAACCAAAGTGCCATCTTCTCACCAAACCTGGTTCAGCACACGGACTTCTTCTGAGTAGCCCAGCTTTCAGAGACTGTTCTGATGAAGGCCAGTTGTTTTCACATGTGGTTCTGACTTCCTATTTGTGATCATTCCCTTGTGTATTTTGGAAACACCTTTTCTTATTTATTGCAAGCTCTTTCAAATGGTGAGGTTACATTCAATGGATTTTACTTATTTTGCAAAATATTTTGAAGGCCTATATTGTCCAATGAGGAGAAATGTGCTTCTGGATAATGTTTAGTTCCAACTGTGCTTTAAGGAGAATGGTTCAATAGGAAATGCCATTTTTTTATGACCCAGTCCATCCTGCGTCCCTTCATCCTTTGTGACTAATGGGTGCTATTTCTTAATTTCCTTCAGTACTATATTGGTTGACATTTCTTTCATTTTTCTAATAGTACGTTTGACATTTTGATTTTTACACCACTCATAAGATCAATGCACAGCCCATCACACACCTGGATGGCTGAAGCAGACAGATTACAGATAATACCTGTTTATTCTCCAGAACACCTTTCCCCTTAATTTGACACAATAATGGCAATGATTTTGGAATCAGAAAAAACTATTTAGCAAGGAGAAGGATATTTCACCCTTGCTTCCATTCCCTTGATCTTTTCTTCTGGGTCAAAGAATAAATGTCCTGGGGAAATAGTGATGGGGGGGAAAACTGATAAAAAATATTTTAAGAAAAAAAAAGCCATTTGGATAATTTTCTTTCCACTGCCAAAAATGTTGCCACCTTGGTCATTTAAATGGATTTCTGCCTTTTATTTGTCGGGAATATGCATTGCCTCCAAATTAAGTAAAATGCAAGAGCAAAATAATTGTCCTAAATAAGATGGGATGACATATGTTGCAAAATTGAAAAGGAAAGAAAGTGTAATGTTAGGATGCAATTTTCATTCTCTTTGGACAGAAATCATGTTTAGAATTTTATTTTGTTTTGACTTTAAAAAGCATTTTGGGGAGTTTTTGGTCAGAATACCCTGTTCAGTGATATTTAATTTTTAAAACAATGGAAAGCAAAAGTGTTGCCTGGTGAGTGAATTGGGCAGCTATATAAATTTGCTTAAATAAATATATTAATATATATTAATATATTGAAGGAGGTGGTGGTGAGGCGTTTCCTTGCTGGAGGTCTCCGAGAGAAAAGAGAATGAATATGTTAACATGCTGACAGGTTAGTCTCTGGACACAGTCCTATCATGAATTATATGGATGCAAATAAATGCAAGGGATTTAATTAATGCAAAACATCAGCCCTTGCCTAGATTGTATTTTGTGTCATTTGTTTCAAGCTAGCCTGCATCCCGGTGGCATTCAAACATTATTTGTATTATTTTTTGCAATTCCATATAGATTAGTTTAAAAACAGCAAAATCTTTCATCTATTGTTGCCCCAAAGATGCAAGTTTTAATGTAATTTTTCAGCTGGGGAATATTTTGGAAAGATGACAGTAGACAGTGAATAATACAGCCATCCAGGGCCCACCAGAGACACGATTTACTGGTTCTCCAAACTGCACAGAATTGTAACAACCAGTTTTAGCGAAGCGGTCCGAACCAGTAGAATCCCACCCCTGATCCAGATTCTGAATATATCCATTACAACGGATATTGTTTTATTTTGAGGGGAGGTGGGGGAAATTCCCACAGATTATTTTTTTTACAATAATCTCTTGAAAACTCAGATGAAGACAAGATTGGAGATAATTTCTCCAGAAGCTGATTTGTGGTTCCCTGGTAACTTTGGACTTAAAGGTTGGCCCTCAGAGTTTGCTCAGAAACCAAAGTGAAAGAATTATTATTTATTTATTTATTTGATTTGTCAATCGCTTACAAGGTATAAGTATAAACATGAGTAAGAATACAGGAAATAGGTACAAATAATTGGGGACAATAGGACAGGGATGGTAGGCACGATGGTGCACTTATGCACACCCCTTACACACCTCTTAGGAATGGGGTGAGGTCAACAGTGGGTAGTTTGAGGTTAAAGGAGTGGGGGTTAGAGGATATAACAACAGAGTCAGGCAGCACATTCCAGGCATTGACCACTCTGTTGCTGAAGTCGTACTTTCTGCAATCAAGTTTGGAGTGGTTAACATTGAGTTTGTATCTGGTGTGTGCTCTTGTATTGTTGTGGTTGAAGCTGAAGTAATCATTGACTGGTAGGACATTGTAACAGATAATTTTGTGTGCTATGCTTAAGTCTAATTGTAGGCAGCATAGTTCAAGGTTGTCCAAGCACAAAATATCAAGCCTGGTGATATAGGGTATTCTGTTGCGAGCAGAGGAGTGTAGTACTCTTTTCGTGAAATACTTCTGGAGTCTCTCGATTGTATTAATGTCTGATATGCAGTGCGGATTCCAGACTGATGAGCTGTATTCGAGTATTGGTCTGGCAAAAGTTTTGTATGCTCTAGTTAGCAATTTGATATTTCTGGAGGAGAAGCTTCATAAGATTAGATTTACAACTCTTAATGCCTTTTTGGCAATGCTGTTACAGTGAGCTCTGGCGCTTAGGTCATTTGATATGAGAACTCCAAGGTCCTTGACAGAGTGAGGATCATCAACGAGGTCATATCCACCTAGATTGTATTTGGTGCACTGATTTTTTTTACCAATGTGTAGGACAGAGCATTTGTTGGACGAGATTTAGAGTTGCCAGATGGTCATTCAGACACATAATCAAAGTCACTTTGAAGGATAGTAGCATTGTCAGTGGTGTTTACGTCATCCGCAAAGAGGATGCAGTTGCTTATAAGGTGATTGCAAAGGTCATTTATATAGAGTATAAAGGGTGTGGGTCCCAGAATGCTGCCTTGGGGGACACCACTGTTAACTGGAGCAGGGTTAGTTATAGCGCTCCCTATTTTTACTATTTGTTGCCTGTTTGACAGGAATGCAGTAATCCACTTATGGAGGGATCCAGAAATGCCGTAAGAGTTTAGTTTTAACAGTGGTTTGTCGTGTACCACTGAATCAAAGGCTTTGCAGAAGTCTATGTAAATTGTGTCTATAGCTTTACCCTGGTCAAGTAGAGTAGTCCATATGTTTTTGCAGTGTAGGTGTTGTAGATTGCAGGACAATTTTTTCCTGAAACCAAATTGTTTTTTGGAGAGTAGGTTGTTTGACTCTAAGTGGAGATTGATGAATTGGTTAATGATTGATTTCATGACTTTGCACGTGACACAACACAGTGAGATTGGTCTGTAGTTTTCAACCAGGCTGGGGTCACCTTTTTTGAAGATAGGGATGACTGTAGCTAAGGACCATAGGTTTGGTAAGGAGCTGGTTCTGAAAGATATCTCATATATAATGCTATGGGGTTCCGCAATGGCAGTGGAGAGCTGTTTAAGAAGTATGCACATAATCCATCAGGGCCAATAGATAGCGATGGTTTCAGGTTTCGTAGTGCCTTTTCTACATTATCTTCTGTAAAGTCAATATGTAGCAGGTCATTACAGTTAGTTGTGGTATGACTAGGAAATATGGGGCATAAACCATTGCTGTTTACAAAGACTGAATTGAAGAATGTGTTGAAGGGGTTGGCCTTAACAGCTTCAACATTGCAGTCGTTCCCATTGCTTCATCATTGCAGTCGGTCCTTTTAGTTATTATTTATTTTATTTGACTTATATGCCACCACTCTCTGAAAGGACTCGGCGCGGCTCACAGACAAAACATAGAACAATAAATAAATTTAAAAAGAGATTAAACCTAACAAGCCAAATATAACAATAAAAACCCAATTAAAATCCCCCCCTCTCCCCCAGGAGGTCAGTCCAGCCCAGCCTGTAAAAATAACCAGGTTTTTAGATCGTGCCGGAAAGAGGAGAGATCGGGAGCCAACCGGAGCTCAATGGGTAGTTGGTTCCATAAGGTGGGAGCTGCTACAGAATAGGCCCTTCCCTGCGGCACCACCAGCCAGCATTGTCATGTGGACGGCATCCCGAGGAGTCCCAGCCTGTGTGCACACACAGGGTGATCGGTATTTGATATCGGCAGGAGACGCTCCCACAAGTACCTGGACCCATGCCATGAAGGACTTTGAATGTTAGCGCCAGAACCTTGAATTGCACCCGGAGGGCAACCAGCAACCAATGCAGCTCATGCAGGAGGGGCGTAACATGGGAGTATCGGGAAACTCCCATCACAACCCGCGTGGGCCGCATTCTGCATCAGCTGGAGCCTCCGGATGGTATGCAAGGGCAGTCCTAAATAGAGAGCATTCCAGTAGTCGAGTTGGGATGTAACAAGTGCATGAGTGACCGTGCGAAGGGCATCACGATCCAGGTGAGGGCGCAGCTGGCAAACCACCAGCCGAACCTGGGCAAAGGCCCCCCTGGCCACGGCTCCCACCTGCTTCTCCAAACTGAGCCATGAATCCAGGAGAATCCCCAGATTTTGTGCCCTATCCACAGGGGGCAACACCTCTCCCCCCATGACCAAAGATGGAATCTGTTCACTGGAACGAGATGCCTGCACGCACAGCCACTCAGTCTCTGTAGTTTGTTCCTGCCCATCCAGATCCGTACCGCATCCAGACAACGGGACATCACAGAGAGGGCATCACTGATTTGGTTTGGGGTGGAGATATATAGCTGAGTATCATCAGCATACTGATGATACCTCACCCCAAAACCCCGGATGATCTCACCCAGTGGCTTCATATAGATGTTGAACAGGAGGGGTGAGAGGACCGACCCCTGAGGGACCCCACAAGTGAGAGCCCTTGGGACCGACCTCTGTCCCCGCCAAGCATGCGAACCCCCAAGAGGTAGGAGGAGAACCACTGCAAAACAGTGCCTCCCACTCCCAACCCCTCAAGGCACTGCAATAGGATACCATGGTTGATGGTATCGAAAGCCGCTGAGAGATCTAATAGGACCAGGACAGAGGAAAATCCTCTGTCCTGCGCCCTCCAGAGATCATCCACCAGTGCGACCAATGCCGTCTCTGTACTGAACCCGGGCCGGAAGCCCAATTGATAGGGATCTAGATAGTCCGCTTCTTCCAGAAAAAGCGGAAACTGTTGAGCCACCACGCTCTCAACAACCTTCGTTAAAAAACGAAGGTTGGAGACTGGACAAAAGTTGTTCAACACGACTGGGTCCAGGGCAGGCTTCTTCAGGAGGGGTTTCACCACCGCCTCTTTCAAGGCAGCGGGGAAAGAGCCCTCCCTTAATGAAGCGTTGACTACTTCCCGGAGCCAGCCACACGTGACCTCCCTGGAGGCATACACCATCCAGGAAGGGCACGGGTCCAACAAACACATGGTGGAGCTCAGACGTCGCATAATCCTGTCCACTTCATCCTCAGAAACAGGATCAAACTCAGCCCAGATGATATTGGCCGGACTTCTTGTACCTCCCTTCTCAGACCACTGCAAATTAGAGTCCAACCCTTCCCAAATCCGAGTGATATTATCCAACAGATACTGACCAAATTCCTCAGCCCTACCCTGCATAGGATCCAACCCCGCCCCCGATGTAAAAGGGAGCGGGTGACCCTAAACAGGGCAGCTGGTGGCCCTCTGCAGATGCTATGAGAGCGGAGAGGTGTGACCTCTTTGCCACCCCCACAGCTACCAGATAAGTCCTAATATAGGACTCTTCGCTGGGCTCGGATGGATTCGGAGTGGGTCAACCTCCACCTGCTCTCTAAACCCCTCCTACGCCACTTCATCTCCCTAAGCTCCTCAGTGAACCAAGGAGCCATCTGGGATCTGCGGCGAGTGTGGGGACGCAAGGGGACAACTCGGTCGAGGGCCTCAGCAGCAGCCTGTTGCCAGGTAGCTGCCAGTACCTCAGCCGGGCTGTGGATAAGGGAGGCAGGCAAAGACCCCAGTTCCATCTGGAACCTTTCAGGGTCCATCAGACGTCTGGGGCGGAACCATCGCAGTGGTTCCTCATCCCAACGGTGTGGGGCCGCTTGTTGGAAGACCAGCCGCAGGAGATAGTGGTCTGACCATGCTACGGGTTGGAAATTCATGGTGCCCACCCCCAGATCACTACGCCAATGTTCTGAGACAAAACAAGGTCAAGTGTGTTGCCCCCCTCATGTGTGGGGGCCTGTATTATTTGGGTCAGGCCCATAACCACCACGGAAGCCATGAACTCCTGGGCCAACCCTGACGCCCCCCCCCCCAGAGAGGGCAGTTTGAAGTCACCTAAAACCAAAAGGCTTGGGAACTCCACCGCCACTCCTGAGAGGGCATCGAGCAGCCCAGGCAGGGCCGTTACCACATAGTTGGGGGATAGGTATATAAGCAACAAGCCCAACCGACCACCAGGCCCCAACCTCAAAAGGAGAGCTTCACACCCATCTATCTGTGGAACGGTGACCTCCCTTGGAATCAAGGTCTCCCGAATAACAACAGCAACCCCCCCACCCTTCCCCTGAGCTCGTGGATGGTGTAAAATCTGAAAACCTGAGGGACATAGATCAACCAGAGGGACTCCACCCTCTGGCCCCAACCAGGTCTCAGTGATGCAAGCCAGGTCCGTGGCCTCCTCCTCAATTAACTCACCAAGGAGGGGTGCCTTATTAACCATGGACCTGGCATTAAAATACACCAACCTAAGCCCAGGGCCTCCGAGTCCCGCATCCCCAGGGGAGTGGGCAGAGGCATGGGGTCAGAGGACGCCACAGCTTGAAGACAGCAGCGGTGCGCTCCCTTTATGTGATATGGGCCCCCGCCTCTCCATCCCCTGCCAAGTCCGATCACCCTGGGAATCGGCATTCCCACCTCATTCCCCGGAGTCCTGAGGGCCCCCCCCCCCATCCCAAGGCACAATCCCCAGTCGGGCTGAACCGAGCCCCTTCCAATCTGGACAGAAATTGATCAGCTGCCTGCCCAGACTGACAACCCTCCCCCCTCCCTAACCCTTTAAAATGAGTCAAAAATTTAAGTTTCCCTTTACCTTTTAGGGGTGGGATTGTTCTTGATTCTTTAAGTTTGGTGTTAACAAAATTGTAGAAGGTGCAGGTGGATTTTGTATGTAGGAGGTTTTCCTCTTGCTTGCAGTGGTAATTTGTGCATTCTGCCTTTATCTGTCAGCATAGGGTGTTGTATTGGTTTTTAAAGTTTGCTACGTAGCTAGTTTTGTTTTTACACCACAGCAATCTTTTTTTTTATTGAAGTTTCCTTATTGTTATAGGTAATTTGGGGTTTTTTTTGTTTTTGGGGGTTACTAATGGTACATATAGTTTAATGACTCTTTCAAGTTCAAACAAAAATGCATTATAATGGTCTTCTGTAGTATTACAGCTAGAGAACAGAATGTGCCAATCAAGAGATGATAGGTCAGCATCTATGAGATCATAGTTGGCTTTTTTGAAGTTGTAAGTAATACAACAAGTACAGGGTTGCATGTATGGGTTCGGATGTACATTCATTTAGTGTCCAATTTATAAGAGGTAGATTGAAGTCACCAAGGAAAATAAGAGTGTAAGGGCAAGAGGCAGCCCACGTTAACAATGAAGTCAGCTTGTTTGCATGAACTATGTTAAATCCGGGGCTCCGTAGCATAGTAAGAAGTGGATTGTGGTATTTGAGGACAGTTCACAGACGATGGTCTCTGGGAGAGCAAGTTCCTGTGTAATTTGAATCTTTTTTAGATTTAGGGACTTTTTGTAGAAGATAGCAACTCCACCTCCTCTACAGATTTTGCGATCTGACCAATAAACATGATATTCGCTGACTGTGGTATTGGAGTCTGGAAAAGATGCATTTAACCATGTCTCACAGACAAATATAAGGTCGAATGTGGTCACGCCTAATAAGATGAGGAATTCATGCATTTTGTTTGCTAGGCTTCTTGCGTTGAGTAGTTTGCATTTTAGATATGTAGTAGTGGGTCTGGAGGAAGTAAGGGGTGTGCATGCCTAATGTTGGATGTTGGGGTGATGGTTTTTGGGATGTAAGTGAAGGTCTCGCTTTTGATACATTCTGTGCAGTAGTCAATGTATAGGTTAGTATTTCCTTGTTCATGGAGTCTTTTGAGCTCAGAGCATAGCTCACGGGATCGTACACGTTGGTGTAAGGTTAGGTCAGGGCGAGAATGGAGATTCTTATGGTTAGTGTTGCTTTTGGCAAGTGAATTTATAGTATAAATGAATTTATGTTTGCTTGATTCATTTTTGCAAATGACTCTGCAGAAGCATGGGGCCACCGAGCCATCACTGTTTTTGAACTCTGGGCCGATGCAGGAAATGTCAAGTATTTCATCAGGGGAGATGGTTGATGCTTGATAGTTACTGATGAAGTTGTGAACAATTGTGATGTCATCATTGTCATTGGTTGTTCGGGTTTTTGTGTTGTGTCTTTTTTTTCACTGTTAGTTAATCTTTCTTTTAAAGTATCCAGGGATGCTACTATGGTGTCAAGGGATGTTATTTGTGGTTCTATGGTATCAACTCTTTCAAACAGGGCAATATATTTGTCCAGTTTGGGTCTTCATGATGGGCAGAAATATTGAAATGCATGGTTGGATGATTCTAAGAATTGAGTCATTTGCTTGGGTAATCCCAAGCAGCCATGGTGAGCATAGTTGTCACGTAGAGAAGATTTGGTGGAATTTTCATTATCCTTTAGAGTTTCATTACATATAAGGCATGTGCAGTAGTCTTGTGGTTCATTGGTGGGGATTTCTTTCTGTTTAGGTTGTGGTTTGGCATTGGATTTTTTTCCTGGCATGTTAGGTTTGTTGAGATGGTACGTTGATTAAATTGCTTAATGAAACAAGATATTTGGGTAATCAATATAGCCAATATCACACCAATTAATCAATTCCAATCTTTCTAGTCAAATAATTTTGCTAAGCAACAATCAGCCTAATCAATTAATTACACTAATCGCTAATCACACTGGTCAATTAAATTCACCTAATCACTAATTTTACTAATCAATTAAATTACATGAATCCTGATCTTTTACACTGATCAGTAATCACACTATTTGCACTAAACACACTAATCACACTAATCAATCAAAACAAATCAATTAATCCATTAATAAATTAATTATTTTACAGAAATTGATTTAGAGAAATATTATCTAATCATTGATATAGATCATGAGGTAGAAAAGTTATAAGTTTTGAGGTAATGAAGTAATCAGTGTTTAAGTATTAAAGTAATGAAGTAGTATTGAGAGTCAGCAAGTAAAGGGTTATTGTTTTGCTAGCTGCTGCTATCCGATCCACTGGGTGAGAAGGATTTATTGCTTTGATGGCTGCAGTTATTTGATCTGCTGGGTGAGACACATTGTAAAAGCTGTAGGTTTGGAACATGCTAAAACAGGCTGTAACAGGATGACTAAAAACATGCTGAATTATTGAAACAGTAAAACACACACTGAATTACTGAAACACGCTGATTCTGTTCAGGGAATCCTGTTTGGGGAACCACAGCTGACTCCATTCATAGCTGACTCAGTTCAAGACTCCACCCAAGGAAACTTAGAACTGGAAAACTCCTTAAAGCCACGTGGTTTCTTTGGTTTTAATGGCTACTAAGTAATTGTTTCCTGGTGTGGTAGAGGTTGATGAGAGATTGGTAAGGTAGAGAATTAGGCGAGGACTTGTTTAAAGTCTTTCTTGACTCTTCAAAGAGGTACAGCTTAATTTGAAACATGCTTTGCCCAGTTGTAAAGATTCTGATGGATTTAACTCCCTGCTGAAATAACATCTTTCTATAGCTCAACTGGGATGATCCACTGAGGCCAGGGCTTAGACTTACATGTGAGTTGAAACATTGCTAAACCTACCATTCGGGAGCTGCAAAAATATAGATGACAACTAATTTAGTTTCCTACATCTCTTTGCTTCCATGTAAAGCTCATGTGAAGAAAAAGATATTTGCCTAACCTGGATTTGACTGGTTCTGGATCTGCCCAGGACTACATTTCAGGAACAGAGATCTATAATAGAATAACAGAGCTGGAAGGGATCTTGGAGGTCTTTTAGTCCAACTCCCTGCTCAGGCAGGAAACCTATATCATTTCAGACAAATGGTTGTCTTCTTAAAACTTTAAAGTTTTTAAACTTAAAAACTGTCCAGTCCCTTCTTAAAAACTTCCAACTTCCATTCTCCAAGAGCCTTGAACTCTAGAAGCATAACAGAAGAATAGATTGATGATCTATGCTTGCAACCTGGAGCTATTGTAGAATAAGTGAGTTATAACAATTCTCTGGACAGCAGCACAGAATAGGTATCTGGATTTCTGCAACTCTACCTAAGTGTCATCAATGCCATTAGACTGCTTAAATAAAGCCATTCAGAGCTACTAAGCTGGGCTGCCAAAATCAACTGTTTGAAGACCAAATTTAATAGTCCAGCTTCCAACTCACATCACTGCATGCCTTTTGAAGAAGAGCAAAAAGTTTTGAAAGCCTACCTCCAAGGACTGCTCCATGCAGACAGCTCCCCTCAGAGCACCTTCTAACTGTGAATTGATTCTTTCATTTCTTCTTGAAAAGAAGTTGAAATCTATCTAGCTGAAAAAGAACTGCCAGGAGTATGGAGATTATTACACAAATCCCAAAGATGATTACTTATAGCAAAACAGGATCTTCCAGAGCTGGTTGGTTAAATAATCATTTGCATTCAAGGTGAAATAAATCAAGAGGAAGAAACTCATATTTCTAGGCCAACACAACTCAAGCCTCTGAGAGACCCCAGCCTTCATCCTATCACTTAAATGGTAACAGTGCATAGCATTTACTGGATGGAACAGACTCCAGATATTTCAACCAGCAGTCAATCTGGTTTCAGTGCTGTCAAATTTGCAAGACCTACTGGTGCAACTCACAAAAAGGATGAGAGGGAGAGAAGTTTGAGATGAATTTGTTGTGGCCCGTCAGCAGCCAGCAGAGCTGGCAGCAGATTCGGACAGTGAAGAGGTTGGGGAGGAACATGGGCCAGTCCTGGAGACTGGGGAAGACTCTGACAAGTGCTCTGCATTGGAGGCAGAGATGGAGTGGGGGCTGTCTGATGTTATCAGCTGCCTTCAGAGTCGGACATCAGTGAGGTAAAAGAACAGCTGAAGCCTATTTCCAATGTGCACATGCACAGAGCTGCCAGAAGAAGGGAACAGCTAAGGAACAAGGGTCGACTTGGGAGTCAACCACAGGTGGACAGTGAATGGCCCCTCCCATAGGGAATAAAAGAGGAGTGAAAGGGGAGTGGGGTTTTGCAGGAGACAAATAGTTCATTTGAAGATCTGTTCCTTCATTCTTGCCTGGTATTATCAGCTACAATGAGGCCTCTGAAAGATATCAGTCTGGCACCTCTCCAAGTCTGATAAAGGTCTGTAATTGTGAAATATCTTGAAAGACTGTTGGCCAGGACTTTGCTGGAGAGGAATTCACTGTAAACTAAATAAAAGGGGTTTATTGGGATGAGGAGTTGGCTTCATGCTGTTGGGAAAGCCTATGTCAGAACAGAATTCGGATTTTGAGAGGTTTAGGCAAAAAATATTAGATACGGAAGACTGAGATTGAGGAATGTTATGGGAACCTGCTCATGAAGTGGGTGCCATCTAGGGAAGGAAAGGGTTTATGCAGCTGAGTTATTGCTTTATTATGTTGCAGGTATCAGACAACATATCTATACAATCTAAAAAAAATGGGGCCATAGAAGATACGTTGTATGAATGTAGAGAAGAACAATCCATCTCACAGGTGCTATGATGCATACAATGTCCTTCAATATGTACAGGGGGAGATCTCATGCTGGAGAAAGAAAATGCTGTCATTTAGTTTTAATTCTATTTATTCTACACATTTCTTTACATGCTCTCTATGTCTACGAACTATTTTATTTGCTCAGGGTTGAATATTATATGTCTATAATTTGTAGGTGCTTTTGACATGAATAAAGTATCAGGCAAGATGTAGTTTTATTTCCTTAAACCGAGATGGACAAATCTGGGATCCTTTAAATGTTTTGAACTGTAAATATCATCACTTGTTATCACTGGCCATATTGGTTCAGGGGTTTGGGAATTAAAATCTCAGGATTTGAAACATGCCTGAAGATTTTTAAAAACAAAACCTTGATCGGAGCATCCATCCACAATAATTTGTACTATTTTTTTTCATTATGGCATGTTATTGTTTTCCATTTTCTATACAAAAGACAGCTCATACCATAATAAGAGAGAACAAAGACAGCTTAGCCTGGATTCAAAACAAAATCATAAATAATTGAACTAAAGAAACAGAATAACAAGTAAAACATAAACTGAGCGCAGGCAGGAAAGCATAAGGCACATCAGAAGGGACAATAGAATGAAAGGATGGAGTGAAATTTGGGTCCCCTGAAAAAGTGCTCATGTTGGATTGTGTGTGTTTTGAGAAGGGCTGTCAATGAATATAAAACCGGTTGCCCATGTGGTGATGGTAGGGGAGGGAGCCTACCCTTGCTCTGAATTGATTTGTGATTCAGTAATGAGAGACGCGGTGGCTCAGTGGCTAAGACTCTGAGCTTGTCAATCAGAAAGGTCGGCAGTGGCTGTTCGAGTCCCTAGTGCCGTGTCACGGAGTGAGCTCCCTGTCACTATGGTTTTTTTGCGATTTTTCTGCTAAGCTTTTAGGCTAAGATTTGCAGGCAATTACCAGAGCCTGATAGAACATTTGTTATCTTGTCTCCATAGCAATGAGATATGGATGTCTTGTGATTTCTGATTTACTGCGCATGCTTCAAAAGTTTTTTCCTTCACTTCCTGTAACTTCCTGTATATTCTCTATATGCCTGCGTGTGTGATTAGCTGCCGGTAATGTAGTTCCATTAGGTTTTGTTATTTTTGTAAATAAAAAGATGTTTCTTAGCTTATTTTCCGGGTTTTATTTAATCAAAGTATACAGCAGAAGAAAAGCATGGTTTATCACCTCTAATTAGCAGGGAAGCTGTCTTTACTCCCTGACACTCCCATTACTAGTCCCAGTTTCTGCCAACCTAGCAGTTCGAAAGCATGTAAAAATGCAAGTAGAAAAATAGGGACCCTTTTGGGGGCATTCCGTGTGCCTTCAGCATTTAGTCATGCCGGCCACATGACCACAGAGACATCTTTGGACAGCTCTGGCTCTTCGGCTGTATAACAGAGATGAGCACCACCCCCTAGAGCCAGGAACGACTAGCACATATGTGTGAGGGGAACCTTTACCTTAATGCCAGAGTATCAATCTTTCATTTCTTTCCTAGTTTTTATGTTCTCTAGGAAACATCAAGTTAAGGAGAAATTTCTTGACAGTGGGAACATTGAATCAGGGGAAGGACTTGCCTTCAGAAGTTGTAGGTGCTCCATCAAAGGAGGTTTCCAAGAAGAGATTAGACTACCATTTGTCTGAAATGGTATAGGGTTTCCTTCTTGAACAAGAAGACCTCCATGGTCCCTCCCAGCTCTGTTATTATCTTATTCTATGAAGTAGGATTTCACTCCTTCTCTGCTTCAGTCCACACCACAGTCCTCTTATTGTAAAACATATTTTAATTAGGGGAAAAAGCTTTGTTTTTCTTTTTGGTACGTTTACGTGGATATGATCATATACAATTGCTTTAATCAGGAGTTGTTATTCTGTCAAGCCAAGTTAGCAATGTAGTACATTTTAAAAGACAGAGTCAGCTAAAGGAATAACTGTACATTCAGAATAAGACTGTGACCCAAACTGGGGTCTTTCTGTGCATCCACAGTATTATTTTACACCGAGCAAAACCCAACATGCCAAGGATTACAGCAAGATAATCCTGTGTGAGATTGTCTAGAGGGAGAGCTGGAAAAAGGGAGATTGCTTTGTTCTTCAGGAGTTTGTAGAGGCTCATTGGATTATGTGACAGGAAGAGAGAAAGAGAATTATAGCCCGAGACACTTATCCTACGAAGAAGTAGCAACAGCTCCAAAAATTTGTTGGCAACGTTATTCATCCTGAATTACAAACTCTCTTTTAGTGCATGTTTTTTCCTTCATGCTTAATGGCAGAAGAGGGAATACAAGATCAATTGATGGCTGTTTGATTTCTGCATAATGGATGAGATTGCATTTACAACTCGGAGCAACCTGGTGATAGGCCAGCTATTCCCCCATGTCTTTGCATATCTCAGGGTTTAATCTTCTAACTCATTCCTTTCAAAAAGAAGGAGGTGGGGGACACACAATATTTTGAATTTCCTGCAACCCATTAGCTTCTTTCACCGTACATGATAAAAGGAGAGAAACCCCATCTGGAACAGTTCATAGGGACCATCAGAGCAGAACGTAGAGGGAGAAAATGCCTTCTAGTTTTGTTTTCAAGAGCTGGGACATATCTTCAATAAAGTGAATAGCCCTGAACTACAGCTGCAGTTTTTTTTAAAAAAAGAGGAAAATTTGGATTCCCAACCTTTTCACAGAACTACAGATGGAATGAGAATGCAGGTTTATTTGGGTGTAATGTGTGGCCTGTAGTTGTTTTGTAACTTATTCTTCTCCTTTGGCTGTGCCAACAATTTGGAGATGGAGACCACACCCCATTGTCCATCTGGCTTTAAACAATCCATACATTTTATTTATTTGTCAAACATGTACAAGATAGCAGGTATAAGTATGAACATAATCATGAACAAGGAAGTAAATACAGATAAATGGGGACAGTAAGACAGGGACAGTAGGCACATTGGTGTGCTTATGTACACCCCCTTTACAGACCTCTTAGGAATGGGGTGAGATCCACGGTAGACAGTTTGAGATTGAAGCTGTGAGAGGTTGAGGCTATAACAACGGAGTAGGGTAGGGCATTCCAGGCATTGACCACTCTGTTGCTGAAGTTGTATTTTCTGCAATCGAGTTTGGAGCGGTTTATCTTGAGTTTGTATTGGTTGTTTGCCTGTGTATTATTGTGATTGAAGTTGTTGACAGGTAAGATGTAGCAAACAATTTTGTGTACTATGCAGGTGGCACAGTTTGGGAGAGGACTGGGTGGATGATATGGTTTTCTGCAGTTGAGCCATAAGTCTATTCCTTGAGAGATTCATCATCTCCCCTGCTACTGTGAACAGAGGTTATTTATTTATTTATTTGAGAAGTGAAGTTCAAGTTTTCAGGGGATTCCTTTTACACCATGTCCATGGAGGCTAATTTGTTATATGAAGACCTTAGATGCTCTTTGTCATATTTCCTACTAGGAGCAATAATACTCTTATCAAAGCCCTCGGATATGAGCCCTGCAGCTCATGAAACATATCTATGTACAGAACTTGTGAAGACCTTTTGCATTCTCCTGAAATGGGGCCAATGAAGAAAAATTTGCATTCAGGTTTAGAACTCTTTATTCTTCCTTGATAGTGACAGAGACTTTTTCCTCCAATATTTCCCATCACTAATTCATCTTCTCAGTATTGAATAGTTAGGGCCTTTCCTCTTAAGTTTTGGTTGGTGCTAATTGGGGGGTATCAAAGAAGGCACTTTGCAATTCTAAGAACTACACTGCCAACCTCTAATAAATGACATCTCTCATTGTTTTCATTCATCATGCCCTACTTGTCTTAGGAGTCTCATTTCTAAGGTGCAGAAATGGAACCATATTACAGAGCAATACACTTTCCTACACATCAATGGGATTGGAAGAATGAGCCTCAGGGAAACAACAGTCCATGAACTAATGAACAGTGATTTAAAAAGGCAAAAACCTAAACCATTTTTCTCCCCAAAATCCTCAAGAACTGATATATTAGATTTAATCATCACTACAAGAATGAAATGGAGAAGCTGGCTTATCTTATTTATACTTGACGTAGAGTAGCTTGGAGGATTCTTGCGATGAATGAACTCATTGCCAAGCAAATGAAAACAAAAAGAGAGCAAACATTCCTTTTAAAGATAAATATGCATGTTTATCTTTCGTTAGGAATTATATCCACAGAAATATCAACGGAATGTTTTAATTTGGTTGTTTTTATTATGGTTATCTATTTTGTTTGGGAACCAGACCTATTGCTCTATTGTGGCTTTTGTATTGTTGTTTTTCTGCCACACATGGATGGATTTTTATGAAAATGCATTTTTTAAATTTCCTAAATCTTAATGTGTGTGTGTGTGTGTGTATAGATAGATATAGATATACAGTAGATAAATATAGATACAGATAGATATATAGATAGATATATAGATATAGATAGATAGAGATAGAGATATTGTATCATATATCATATAAAATATATTGAAATAACCAAAGTGATATAAATTTGAATATCTTAAAATATAAAGGACGTACTATGCAAATACATTCATCTAAGATTGTACATAGGAAATGACATCTGCATCCATCTGTCATCAAGAGCCAATATAAGGGAACATTTCACAGAGATACGGCATTCACACAGTTGACTGATGCATGAATGCTTTATAATTTAGGGAAGAGCAGCCCCTAATTCATAATTTGAGGATATCTTGATCAAACTGTCAGCCAAAACAACAATGATGGAGAAAGACTCATTCAAACATGGACTTGCAATAAGAGACTATGGAGAGAGAAAAAATATTCAATTAGATTAAAGATCTAATATTATAATAAAGATCATAATATTTTCATACCAATACAGAGAATTCATGGAAAAACCATACAGAATGTATGTATGTAAACACAGTATGTATATATGCATGTAATTAATGGATGAAAGGAAACTTAGTTGCTGGTGAAAATTAACTGAATGAAGAATGTACTGAGGAATTTTTTTTAATTTTGATGCAAGCTTAATGTGTTGTTTTGTGGACTTTATGCTCTATGTTGCATTTTGCTATGCCATACAAAATAAAAAGTAAAAATAAAGACAAATAAGGAAAAGAATGCAAGAATGATAAATAAGTATTTGTTTGAGGGAAAATAAGGCTCAAAATATGTCACTTGGAATCGTGAATGAAGAACTGCACTTTTGACATTGCTGGCATTCTCTTGACACAGTGGGTTTTATGTTCTGGGACCGTATAATTTGTATAACTCAAAAGTTTTGTCTCAAAAACTCTTAAAACTTTTCAGTGTCCAGGATTTATGGCTGGAGTTACAGAAGTTTTGGGAACTCAGTTCATATCTTGCCTGACAATATCCTCCTATCTCAAAACAATAGGATACATCAAATGTGTATGGAGTTGAAGGCTACAATTATACAGTCCAATCAAATATTTATAATTGTAGTCACTTGCCAGTATTACATATACTAATAATTACAGAAGCACAATTGAGAGAATAGTATAGTATTAGCAATTAAGTGAACAGCTGATTTACCCTTTTAAACATAATATTTTAGTAGAGCAATATATGGAAGTACAGAGTCTAGAATAACCATGAAGGTTGAATTATATGTTAGTATCGTAGAGAGTAAAAAAAGACGCAAAATTCTATTATTATAACTGATTTCAATAAAACTAGTTTTAGCCTTTCTGTGGAGTTGATTCCTTGATCCAGTCTATCTATTGAGGCCAACCTAAATCCAACAAGGCTGATAGTCCTTTTTTCTAGAATTTATTAAATTATGGTGATACCTAAAAATGCAAATATGCATTTCACATATGTCTAGATTGGATCAAATTGTCTAGGCCACCGCTTAATTTTCTGCAGTGCTTCTGCAAATGAGGAGGGACAATGGTGGCAAAAGGACAGAAGCAAAGTCTAGGATCCAATTATGCTAATTGCCGAGAAAATGTGCAAAGACAGAAAATCAAAAATACTGCACCTGCTTGCAGTTAGGAATTTTCCTTTTTACCAGCCCATCATCTGAATTTTCTTTCTTTTTTTTTACAAAAGTTTTATTTTTCCAAAAGAACAAACGTAACAAACAAACATACAACACATAGATCCATATCAATTTCAAGTATGTCAGTCGGTCAAAAATCACAGTGCCTTCCCCTCATTATTCATACTCAGTATTACAAAAAGGAAAAACTATAATCATTATTATTAATCCTCTATCATATTATAATCTCTATATTGTTTCAACAGTTCTATCTATCTTTATATTCCCAAAATATATTACCAAACTTTTTATCTAACCATTGATAGAACATATTCCATATCTTATAAAACTGCTTTTCTTCTTGGTCCCTAATTTCAAATGTTAATCTACTCATTTCGGCACAGTCCAAAATGTTCTTAATCACTTCCTCCTGCGTAGGTGTCTTATCATTTCTCCAGTTTTTAGCAAATACAATTCTGGTAGCTGTCAATACATTAACAATCAAATATTTCAGTTCTTTGTTGAGTGTCTCTGGTACAATTCCCCACAGAAATATCTCAGGTTTCAAGTCTATATGTTGTTGTGTCATTTTTTCCAACCACATGTGGATTTTAGTCCAATATCTTTTAGCATCAGCGCAAGTCCACCACATGTGGTAGTAGGAGCCAGGTATCTGATGACATTTCCAACACTTATCCGATTTGTCCTTGAACATTCTTGCAATCCTTCTCTGGGATAGGTGCCACCTGTAAAACATCTTATACAAATTTTCTTTATATGCAGTTGACATTGTCATTTTATAATTCTGATCCCACAGTGTTTGCCATCTCTCTAGATCTATCCCATAACCAAATTTTTTCCCCAAGCAATCATTGTTTCCTTAACCTGCTCCTCTTCCATTCTAACTTCTAATAAATGACCATAGAGTTTTTTAATCACTTTTTCGTTCGTACCCATCAAAATTTTATCTAGTTCAGTTGGTTTTTTATAAATACCTTCAGTCTTAACATCCTCATATCTAGATTGTATTTGCAAATATGAAAACCAATTCATTTTTATACCTTGTTCTTGTAGTGTTTGCATCAATTTGAGTTCACCCTTTTCATTTAAAATCTCTCCATATCTAACTGTTTGTTCCTTCTTATATATTATTGAATATGAAAAAGCTTCAATAGTAGATACCCATAATGGAATTTGTATATAATGTTGTTTTCTAGTTTTTTCCCAATTTAAAAATAAAGCTTCTCAAACATAGTGTCTTCTAAAATATCCTTGTTTTTTAGTTCCCTTATACCATAAGAAAGCATGCCATCCTAGTAATAAATCATGACCCTCTAAAGTTAACAATCTATTATTTCTCAATGTTATCCATTCTTTCACCCACATCAAACTTGCAGCTTGATAATACAATTCCCAGTTTGGTAGTGCGAATCCCCCTCTTGACCTTGCATCTTGTAATAGCTTAAATTTAATTCTTGGCTTTTTGCCCTGCCATATAAATTTTGATGTGATTTTATTTAAATCTTCAAAGTACTCTTTCCCAAGTCTAATTGGGATTGTCTGAAATAAATATAGAATTCTAGGTAATACATTCATCTTAACTGTCGATATTCTACCAATAAGGGATAATTGTATATTTTCCCATCTTTCAAGATCTGTCGCTATCTGCTGTTTAAGTTTTATGTAATTGTCTTCTTTCAAAGTACTGCATCTTGGCGTTATATATATTCCCAAGTATTTAACTTTATTTGCAATCTGGATCTCTAATAGATCTTCTAAATCTTTCTTGCGTTTTGCTAACATATTCTTTGTTAGGATCTTTGTTTTGTCTTTATTAATTTTTAAACCTGCCACCATTCCATATTCCTCTATTTTCTCTATCAATTTAGGTGCTGATTTGAGTGGATCCTCTAATATAAATACCAAATCATCTGCAAACGCCTGTAATTTATATTCTTCTTTTTTGATTTTCATTCCTTTTATTTCTTCATTTTCTCTGATAGCTCTATTCAGTACTTCTAGTGTTGAAACAAACAGCAGGGGCGACAGAGGGCAACGTTGTCTAGTTCCTTTTCTTATCCCTATAGATTCTGTCAACTCTCCATTTACCAATATCTTCACTGTTTGATTATTATATATTGTCTCAATAGCCTGTATAAAGTTTTTTCCAAAGCCCATTTGCATCATTTGCAATATCATAAACCGCCAGTTCACATTATCAAATGCTTTTTGAGCATCTAAAAACATCAGTGCCATCTGTTTTTCAGGGTGTGCTTCATAATACTCCAAAGTATCTAAAATTATTCTCACATTTTGCTTGATTTGTCATTTTGGCAAAAATCCATTTTGATCTGTGTGGATAAATTCATTTAAATATCTTTTCATTCTTTCTGCCAAAATTGAAGCAAAGATTTTATAATCTGAATTCAACAATGAGATAGGTCTATAATTTTTAACTTGTTGTAGGTCCATTTCTTCTTTAGGTATAAGGGTAATATAAGCTTCCAACCATCTCAGGTATTCTCTTTTTTAGCAACACTTCATTCATCACTTCTAGAAGGGGAGCGCTTAACACTTCCTGGAAGGTCTTGTAAAATTCCGCCGGTAGACCATCTGGACCTGATGCTTTTCCTGTATTTTGTTTCTTCAAGGCTTCTGTTAATTCCATCATGGTTATGTTCCCTTCTAACATTGTTTCAATGTCTTTAGGTATCTGTGGTAGTCTTGTCTTTTGTAGATACTGTTCAATTTTTTTCTTCTAGAATATCTTCTTGAGAGTACAGTTTTTCATAGTAGTCTCAATAATTTTTTCTTTTCATCATTCCCATGTTGTATATTCCCTTTTCCATCTATTAATTGGCTAATTTTCTTTGTTTCTCTTTCCTTTCTAATTTTCTACGCTAACCATCTTCCTGGCTTATTAGTATTTTCAAAATAATTTTGTTTAGCGCCTTTAATCTTTTGAGTGACTTCTTCCTTGTCCATTAAAGCCATTTTTATGTTTAATCACATCCATTTTCCTTTTAATATCTTTCCCTTGGGGTGATTTTTGTAGTTCTTTTTCCAATTTCATGAAATCATCTTCCAATATTTTGAGTGTCTTCTTCCGTTTAATATTTCTTTTCCTTATATAGTCAATTATCAAACCTCTTGTATAAGCCTTCATCGCATCCCAGCGAGTTTGTAGTGATGTATCTTCTTTTCTGTTTTCCTTGAAAAAAAAGGTAAGTTCTGTCTCAATTCTCTTTTTAAATTCTTCTTCTTTCAAAATCATGTTATTTAGTGTCCATCTAGATCTTCTCCTCTGTCCTTTCCAGGCAACTATCAATGGATTGTGATCCGCCCAGGTCCCACTTTCAATTTGAATTTTCTGTATATCGGAGAGCATATCTGCAGATGCCATACCATATCTATTCTTGACTATTCATGTCTATTTGAATAAAAAGTAAATTCTTTATTTCCAATATTTCTCTCTCTCCATATATCTTTAATATTAATTTCTTCTATCGCTTGAAAGAAGGACTTGGGTAGCCTTTTTCTAATTTTCTTTTTGGTTCTTTCAGATTTGTAGTCAAGCTGGTCATTAATTATCCCATTAAAATCTCCCATCAGAAAGATATTTGCATAGTCTAATTCAATCACTTTTTGGTATAATTTCTTACAGAATTCTTCTTGATTCTCACTTGGTGCATATATTACTATCAAGAGCATTTTAGTGTTGTTGTCTGTTATCTCCACCATTAAAATCCTCCCATCTTCATCTGTATAAATCAATTCTGCAGTAATTATATCTTTAATGTACAAGACCACTCCTCTCTTTTTACATTGTGACAATGATGTAAATAACTTTCCTAACTTTTTTTGTCTCAATACATATTCATGTTGTTTTTTAATGTGGAATCTTGTAGACAAATTATATCAAATTTTAGTTTCTCTAATTTATGAAATATTTTCCTTCTTTTAGCAATCGAATTAAGTCCATTTATATTCATCGAAATCAGTTTTTTCCCTTCCATTTTAGGTCTTGTATATAGGTTTTGTTTCTCTAGTCGTTCTAACTTCTCTTCGTTCTCTAGGTAGACCACCTACCGCTCCAAGTTGTTCCTCTTCTTCACTTGTTGCTACACCTTCCTTTGGAAGTTCCACAATCAGCTCCTCTTGTCTTCCATTTCTGTCCTTTCCTCTAAAATATTCATCGTAAAAAAATTGCACTCTCTCCACTGTATCAATTCTATATCTTTGTTCCCACCACACAAACAGAAGGCCTTCTGGTATTAACCATCTGTAGTTTACACCTCTCTTCAACAGTTCTTTAGATAAGAATGCATATTCTCTTCTCCTCTCTTATTCTTCTTGGTACCTGTTTCAATACCATAATGTCTTTGTTATTGTGCTTCAATGTCTTGTCTCTAGTTGCTTGCAGTATTTGTGATTTAATGCTCTTCTTAGTGAACCTAATATGGATTTCTCTTGGAAGTCTATTCCTCGTTGCATACCTTGTATAGACTCAAAATATTTCATCTATTCCATCCCTCATCTTCTCTTCAGTTGTTTCTAACAATTCTGCCAAAATCTGTGTCATTTTCTCCAACAAGTTTTCACCCTTCTCTTCCTCAACATTTTGGAATCTCAAATAAAATTCCGATCTATCTACTTCGCTTCACAGTGATTCATTATTGTCACTCTCAACTTCATTTAATCTGATGTTGAAACTCTTCATTTCTTCATCTCTTTGTTCTTACTGCTCCTCAACTTTCTTAATCCTCTCACCATATTTCTCCATTGTTTGCTGTAGAGCTTTTATATTTTCATCTGTCTTGTGCAGCTTCTGTTCAATTATCTCAATTTTCTCTATTTTTTTTCCAATCTCGCTCACCACTTGTAATATCATCTGTATTTTATCTTCTTTCTCTTTTTCCCTTTCTTGTTGTGATGTTGTTGATGCGGGAGTTGTAACTTGTGGAACTGAAGACCTTCTACTCATTCTTGCAGAGATTGTCAACACCAATTCCAAAAAGGGAAAGAAAAAGGGGTGGAAGCCAATAATAAAAAGTAAAGATTAGTAATATAAGAAGGGAGAGGAACAATCCTACTCAAAAAAAGAGAAAAATAGTAAAAAGAAGAAAAAGAGGAATTCCATAACGTGTCATGATATATCAATAATTTGAAGAAAAGATAAAATTTAAAACTAAGAAAAGAATGTATAAATAAAAACTTGAGTTTTGTTTTTGTTTTTAAAAAGAAGGGAGAGAAAAAGAAAAGATCCAATAGTTGACTGTCTTGTTTCCAATGTACAAAATGAAAAGCCACCTCAAAAGAGAAAAGGCTAAAATTGAAAAATAGGAAGATATCAATAAAAAGTTGAAAAAGTAATAATAAAATAGTAAAGTATCCTTTAAGAATAACAAAATATATTTTAGGGGCTCCAATTATAAAAAAATAAATTACAAACAATAGGAGACCTTGGCAGGAAGCAATATCACTCTTTATTCCAGTGCCACTATGCAAAGTACAGAGCTTAACAATTGAAAGAGGAAAATTCCAGCTCTTCTATTTTTGCCTCTCAAAAATTCCAGTTCCTTTGTTTTAAAATTCTCCAAGGTCGCTTTACTCTTCAATTCCAAACTGCAGGCTCAAAGATATTCCAAAAGTGCCTGTCCAGAACTTTCTAATCAACAGAGCCTTGGATACAATCCTTGCAAATGTATATGTTTATATAAGATAGAGAGCCTCTAGGTAGCAATATTATATCTCTCAGGCAACTTTCACTTCCTTGCCAGATGGCTCCCAAAATGTATCACTTCCTGTCTCATTCAAAACAAGAAAGACAGAAAAAAAGCCTCAGCAGCCATTTCTTGTATGTAAAAAATGAAAAGTAACCAAGTCCAAATAGCCAAATTACATTGGAGCCCCCAGTGCCAAAAAGAGAAAAGGAAAAAGGAGACAAAGTTCAAAAAGTATAAAAGGCATTCAAAAACTCCCAAGAGGAAAAGGTGGAGGGAAAAGTCTTTAAAGCCATAAAAAGAAAGAAGAAACAAAGTTCTTTACTTTCAAGCCCAGTCTCTTCCGCCGCCTAGTCCATCTCGCATTCAATTTCACACCATTAGAATCACTAGGGTGTTCCCAAAGGGTTAACAACCAAATGATCTCACCGGCTGACACACTTCTTCCGATCTCATTCCTCCGGAGCTGTCACAGCTTCTTCAGCCCGATGGCTGCCTCAGCATGTTTCGGGTAAAGGGACTGTCCTGGATCAACCAGGGACTTTGCGATGTCCCTGGGATCAACAGAAGGCACCCCCAACTTTCACCAACCCTACGAGTCAGTTTAGATCCCAGGGGACTGTCCCAAAGCGGCAGTATCGGGGGTGATCTCAGGAGTCAAGATCACCTCTGTCTCGCAGCGACTCCAGCTCCGCCCATCTCCCCCATCATCTGAATTTTCCTTACCCTATCTGAACGATAACTCAAAAAATAGGAGATTACCAGGATCAATCTCACTCATGCCATATATTGACTACTCTGTTCTGCAAAGGCAGATGCTTTTCAGTATATTACTTTGAACACTGATATCTTTGATAAGCTTGGCAGCCAATTAGTATTTGAAGACATACCAAAGAAAAATTCTTAATTGTTTAGCATCGGCCACTGCTACGATTGAATCTCATTTGTTATTTTGTTCTTAGGAGACACCCAACTCATAAATTCAGTGATAGGCGATGCTTTGAAATGATAGAATATGTAATCCAAGCAACAGTAAGCAGTAATTTGGTTCAATGTTAAAACTGAAATCACCACGGCACACAAATCAACTACAGTTCTCCGAAATGTCTTAAGTAAACCAAAAAGACCCGACAGTCCCAGAAGGAAAACACCAGGAGTCATTTACAACATACACTGTCAGGACTGTAACTACTACAGTGTAGGGCAAACAGGCAGAAGATTAGCAGACCACATCCATGAACATCTGCTAGCAGTCAGAAGACATGATGAAAAACTCTTTATCACAAGACAGAGATAGACTTAATTCATATGTTCCATTGGGAAACTCTGAGCATCCTACATCTACCAGCCTGCCTGCCTGCTGCCTGCCTGCCTCCCTAGGTAGGTAGGTAGATGAGAAAGAGGGAGGAGAGAGAGAGAGAGAGAGAGAGATTAAGGAGTTTTGATCATATCTTCTGATTGCTAGCTAGTTTTCATGGATATACTCTGCATATGTATTATATATCCATACACACAGAGAGATATAAAAAGATAAAGGTTCCCCTCACACATACCAGTATGTGCTAGTCATTTCTAGCTCTAGGGGGCAGGGCTCATCTCCATGACAAAGCCGAAGAGCCAGCGCTGTTTGAAGACATCTCGTGGTCATGTGGACGGCATGACTAAATGCCAAAGGCGCACAGAACACTGTTCCCTTCCCACCAAAGGGGTCCCTATTTTTCTACTTGCATTTTGACATACTTTCAAACTGCTAGATTGGCAGAAGCTGGGACAAGGGGTGGGAGCTCACTCCGTTACGTGGCGCTAGGGATTCGAACAGCTGAACTGCTGACCTTTCTGATCGACAAGTTCAGGGTCTTAGACACTGAGTCACCGTGTCCCCTCACAGAGAGGTACATTTAAAACTTTATTTTCTTTTTTCTGTCTTTCTCTTTTTCTTTTTTATACTTACCTCACTATGGTTCTTTTTCTTCTTTCTTTGAATATATTTCTTATTAGCTATGTAAAATCTATTAGCAAAATTACTTTAAAAATAGAAACAATATCCTGCTTTGAGGATTTCTTATATCTAAGTTAATTAGCTGGTGACCCTACTTTCAGATATATGAAAAGGAGATAAGAAATTCATAGTAATTCCCTGACTTCTAGTATACAACTCCAGCTGCAATTAAATAGTGAACGTAATGTGATCCATGCTAAATATAGAAGGCCACTTAGCAAATACTCCTCCCCACTAATACTACGAATAAAATATGTCTGCAACTTTAATATGAAGAGAATGCCTCTCCCTTAAAAAAAATTGACTAATTTCTTGGACATAGGAATCAGTCTAAATTCATCAATAGCCACATAGTTCAGAGGTCTTCAACCTTGGCAACTTTAAGCCTAGAGGATTTCAACTCCCAGAATTCCCCAGCCAGCTGGCTGGGGAATTCTGGGAATTGCAGTCCTCCAGGTTTAAAGTTGCCAAGGTTGAAGAGCCCTGAGATAGTTCATAGTTAAATGAGTAGTTGGAAGATGCCACTTCCATGCCACTGAACTCATGTCATGGAAAGCAGAAAGGTAAAAAAGGATGAAATAAAATAAATGTCTTGATGAAATGGGAAGAAGTCAAAAAGAAGGCAACTAGAACTTCAGGACCAGTGTGTAGAATGGTTAGAGATGCCATTGGAGGAAGCAGGAAGCAGGGTTATCATCTGTGCATTTGTGGGGTGTACAGATAACCCTCAACTTATGACCACAACTGAGACCAAAATGCCTGTTGCTCAGTGAGACATTTGTTAAGTGAGTTTTGCCCCATTTTATGACCTTTCTTGCCACCGTTCCTAAGTGAATCACTACCATTGTTAAGTTAGTAAGACAATTAATTGTTAAGGGAATCTGGATTCCCTATTGACTTTGCTTGTCAGAAGGTGTGATGACCCAAAGGGGCATGACACAAAGGCAACACAGTCAGATAACCAATAAGAGTCCCTTTATTATCTCCAACTTTGCCTCCAATGTCCAGACTACCTTCTGGCTGGAGAAAAACTCTCCAAGGAACAGCCTTTGACTGCAGAGAATTAAGTCAAAAATATGGTCAACACAAACTGTAACTTAAAGTCCAAACAAGCCAAACTGAAGTAATTAGTTTGGCAGGGCAGGAGCAAGAATTTCACACTTGAAAGCATGGCAAAATTCACATGGTTGGGAAGATGCCAGGAACATAGATAAGCCACAACAACACAAGATAAAGTCACGTTTGCTCCCAACAGCCTGCCTCATGCAGCTTGCCTTTTTTATAAACTGTTCCCAGCTGGGGCTAATGAAGGGAATCAGGGCCCTTTCCTCCCCCATAAGCCATGCAACCCATGTTGCTCTCTTCTCCATTCCTCCCTGCATGCCCTAGGATGAAGAGGGGGTGGGCCTGGGTCTTCCTCTGAATTCCCTCTCCCTTCTTCTCTTCCCTGCTCTGCCCAGCTGGATTTTGCCCTTCCCCAGTTTCCTCCACAGCCAACAGAGCCACACTCCCACTCCCTGTCAGCTGTTTGGCTTCCTCCTTGGATTCAGACTCTGAAAGGGGCATGACAGAAGGTCACAAAAGGGGATCACATGAGCTGGGACACTGCAACCAGTGTCAATATGAGTCAGACGCCAAGCGTCTGAATTTTAATCCAAACGGTGGGAAGCTGCAACGGTCGTAAGTGTGAAAAATGGCCATAGCTCTTTTTTTTCCAGTGTTGTTGTAAGTCGAGGACTACCTGAAGAGGATTTAGCAACAGTGTTTGAGAGATAAGAAGGCTTGGGAAGTGAGTTTGAAAAAATAAGAGAGAGTAGAATAGCTGGATCTTGTATGCTGGGCGGGTGGATTAACTGAACTCAAGTGGAAAATGAGAGAAAGGAAGAGCTGGGTGATCTTCAGTGGGAGAACGAGAAATTCAGAAGTAGTGGATTTTCATTTTGGGTCTGACCCGAAATTTACTGAAAGTTAGTCAAGATCTTGCAGGTTATGAGTCTTTTCATCCTCCTGTGGAGTTGGTGCTTTCTGGACACAAGTCTTGCAACTTATAAAGTGGTCAACTTATTTACCAAAGCACCAGAAGGCAAGACAAAAAACAACGGATGGAAGCTAATCAAGGAGAGAAGCAACCTGGAACTAAGGAGAAAATTCCTAACAATGAGAACAATTAACCAGTGGAACAACTTGCCTCCAGACGTTGTGGGTGCTTCATCAGTAGATTTTTTTAAGAGGACATTGGACAACCATTTGTCAGAAATGGTATAGGTCTCCTGCATGAGCAGAGAGTTGGACTACATGTTTTCCAAAGTCCCTTCCAACTTTGTTACTGTTACTGTTAAATTGTTTTACAAATGGAGATTCTCAGTCCATCCATTTAAATAGAATTTCTGATGCTGCCATTCTGTAAAGCCCCTGCTGTGAGATTCCCAGATTCCCCCACTATCCAACATTTTTTAAATGTGTGGATTGAAGACTCCATTAATGGGGGGGTGGGGGAGCAAGAGAACCTTTAAATCAGGAGTCGCCAACCTTTTGGACCTCAGGGACCACCAAACCCATAATTTTAAATCTTGCGGACCAGAGACCTTGGGAAAATCCCAAAAAAAGTCTGCACAAAAATCCCCCACCCCGTTTCCCTACTGATCAATCATTCTTTATTTGGGATCGCAAGATTCCGTCTCCAGCTCCATTCTCGGGGGGGAGAGAGAAACTTTTGGCTTCATGCAAGGAAAGCAGCAGAAGCAGCAGAAGTCTTTCTATCTCTCCCCCAAACTCTGCCAGAAATGAGTCTTTGTAAGACTTGTCACGCCAGTGCAGCCTCTTGGAGCAGGAGGCCTTGCAGGGTCCCAAAGACTCATTTCTGGTGGAGTTTGGGGGAGAGAAAGAAAGACTTTTGCTGCTTTCCTTGCATGCAGCCCAAAAGCAGAAGAGGAAAGAAGCGAAAGAAGCAGCCCAGTGGCCAGGTGAGGCGCGTAGGGCGAGTGGGGCAAATTCCCCCCCTCTGCCCTTTCCCCCCTCCCCTCACTACTTTGTGTTGTTCACAATGCAAGTGACACAAGCCTTGTGTTCCCACGGGCCATGTGGGCGGTGCAGCCTTGTGTTCCCACGCAGCCTGAATTAATTGATTTGGCAGGTGCTTTGGGGGTGACATTTCTCTGCAGACCACCAACATTTTCTCATGGAGCACCAGTGGTCCCTGGCCCACTGGTTGGTGACCACTGCTCTAAATATTCATCTGGCTTTGAACATATTAGATAAAGGTGTCCCTATCCCTCTGTTTAACAAAAAGCCATTGCTGCCAAAAAAACAGAAGCAATTCAGCTACTTTGCAGCCATTCTTGAAACAGAACTCTTAGGAAACAAGGCTATCTCACAGGGAAAATGAAATATTGCTGCCCCCATGGGCTGCAATCATTAAATATTTTCCCCAAACGCATTGCTTTTGAGTATAAGCTGAAAGAGAGGAAAGAAAGTAGCTCAAAGTTCAGAAAATCAAATGTAATTCTAAATTCTTGGTATCTAATTAGGGGAAGATCCCACTGTATTATTATGCCTTAGATCAAATTAAATAAAAACAGCTTGTAGGAAAAGCAGACCATGCCAATATCATCACACTACCTAATACAAGGGAGCATGGGCATGGATTGGGATGAAATAATACACAATATCCTTTCCTTTTCTTGTGTTTCACTGACGTGCATGTCCTCATTTGATTTTCTGACTCCATTTCTTTTTAAAATGATTACTTTTATTCTGTTGTCTGTCATGGTTTTATTACCATATAGGTTTTTCACCCCCTAAATTGCATGTGTCCCAGAGGTGCTTTTTCAAAAGGCAACCAGACTTTTTTGCTTTTAGATATTTCGCTTTTCATCCATGAGACTTCTTTAATTCTGAATCAGAACTGAAAGGGCTTCCTGGATCAGAAGCGAAACATCTTCGAGGAAAAACAATGAAAGTCAAGTCGTCTTTTGAAAAAGCACTTTGGAGACAACTGTGACCTGGATGACTGAGAAGCTCCATAGATAAATTGCATTTGTTTCTGCAGCAGAGATGGTATTCAGCTGGTTCTGACCAGTTCTGGAGAACTGGTAGCAGAAATTTTGAGTAGTTCGGAGAACCAGCAAATGCCACCTCTGACTGGCCCGGCCCCCATCTATTCTCCACCTCCTGAGTCCCAGCTGATTGGCCGGGTCTTCCTTTGTTGCCCTGCACAGCAGAACAGAGCTGGAAAGCAGGTTAGTGGGGTTGGGAGGGAATGGGGATTTTGCAGTAACCTTCCCCTGCCATGCCCACCAAGCCACGCCCACAGAACTGGTAGTAAAAAATGTTGAATCCCACCACTGTTCTGCGTGATTTAATAATTGATCCTCAGTTTAATTTCTGCTATAAAAACCTGCTGTGCTAGAATCTTCTGGATAGAACCTCTAGCGACAACAGTGCTCTGATGTTCTTGAAAAGTGTGAGGCTTTCTGTGCATGTTAGACTTCTAATCCAAATTATCATTTCCCCAATCCCTATCTTTCAGTATCTCTCAGCCACAATTTATCAGAAATAGCATGCCTGTCCACATGTTAGAGACTAGACGTAGCTCTCAAGCTATTTTACTCTGCTGTACTGGATTGTCCTATGCACATGCCTGTATTTAAACTAAATAAATATTTAAAAATATTTTCATTTGGGGTTTTCCTACTTCATATCATGTGTGTCACATAGGACCAGATTAAAGAGATCGAACATGCATGTTGATGCGTGGGCTTGGATCCCAGATATGGGGTTCTGTGGTCCAGACAGCTGGTGACTTTGTATGCTCCTTAAACCTGTGAAGGAGGCTTAACTCAGCCTTTGACTGAAGCCTCATGATTTATTATGGTGTGAGCTTTCAAAGGTATTTTTATATGCTCATCAAATATATGGCAATCTGAGAAAGTGCTAAGAATATAGACAGATGGGCCAGGGCTGAAAATTATGCCGAAAGGTCCATCAAGTTAAACGTAGTAGCAAATCAAATCAGGAGGACATTTGAATGCGGAGATATATTGACATCTTTCAGTCAGAAGGCAAAAGGATAATGTGTATTTTGGATATCGCAGAAAGCATGGGGAGAGGGGAAAAAACAGATGCAAGAAATATTTGTGCTTCATCTCCTCAGCAAACAGCTGCAAATTTGGTTCCATTTGGCAATATCAGTTCTATTTTCGCTTCCCTTCAGTGGTGTGCTTGCATTTTGTTTTCATTATGATTGAAAAATCAATAATTTCCTCCCCTCACTTCCCCCCACTTTCTTCCAAAGGAAAGTTATGGATGTGATTTCGTGCAGAAACCATGGAGGAAAGTAATAGCTTAAAGAAGCAGACTGACAAAACCTCATTGGTTTTCTTAATTGTTTGGTGCACCTACAACCTACATGGTTTCTCCTTACCATAAAGAACTTCATAATGACTGAAACAGATGGAGGAGAGAGAGAAGAGGATAAAGTAAATTGGACTACATGCTCATCATTTCCACCCAGCAAAGATAGTGGCCAAAGTGTTCCCTTTTTTTTCTTCAAAAACATCATCAAAAAAGCACAACAAGGAATGTTCTTTCTGTGCCAACTCAGAAAGCTCAAACTGCCCAGTTTCACAGAGGAATTATTGAGCCTATCATCTGCACCTCTATAACTGTCTGATTTGGTTCTGCAACTCAACAAGACAGACACAGACTTCAGAGAGTAATTAGGACTGCAGAAAAAACAGTTACTACCAACCTGCCTTCCATCGAGGACCTGTATACTGCACGAGTCAAAAAGAGGGCTGTAAAAATATCTACAGACCCCTCACATCCTGGACATAAACTGTTTCAACTCTTTCCCTCAAAACAACACTATAGAGCACTGCACACGAGAACAACTAGACACAAGGACAGTTTTTTCCTGCAAGCCATCACTCTGCTAAACAACTAATTCCCTCAACACTGTCCAACTATTTACAAGGTCGGCACTACTATTACTATTAACCTTCTCATCACTCCTTATCACCCATCCCCTCCCACTTGTGACTGTAGCACTGTAACTTTGTTGCTTGTATCCTTAGGATTTATAATCTGTTTCCTAGTATGATTTGATTGCTTATTATGACTATTATTAAGTGTTGTACCTTATGATTCTTGACGAATGTAACTTTTCTTTTATGTATACAGAGAACATCTGCACCAAGAAAAATTCCTTGTGTGTCCAGTCACACTTGGCCAATAAAAGAATTCTAATTCTAATCTAATTCTAATTTTGCAATATTCAAGGAAAGTTAAAATACAAAACACCAAAATATAAAAAAGAAAAAAAACACCACAAACAAGACATTAAAAAGAAAAAGTGTCTTTAAAAGATTAACACATATACACGTAACATCCTCCCTAGTTGAATGCTGATTAATACAATACGATAATATTAATTTCCCACCCCTTACAGCATGGGCCAAAAGAATTTTAAACTTACTCAGCTAATAAATCTATTGTAAACAGATAGTTAGCCTGTCATCTATAGACTATATTAATAACAAAATTGTTAATGTTAATAATTACCTTTATTGTCAGAGTACAACATGTGTACAATGAGATTGGCTGAGCCTCCCTTCATGAACCCGCACACACCCACAACTCACAGTGAGGACAGAAATCCCTAACCCAGTCCCAATCTTATTACACTATGTGACCCTGTTGCACAAGTCTGTCATACTATGTTGACATGAAGTAATTTTCCATTCAGGAGTCTGACAGCCCACGGGTAGAAACTGTTCTTCAGCCTGTTGGTGTGGCTGGCTATGCTTCTCTATCTCCTACCCAATGGTAGGAGAGTGAAAAAGTGCTGACAGGGGTGTGAGTCGTCCCTGAGAATTTTCCTCACTCTTGTAAGGCAACGAGCCCTAGCGAGGTCATCTAGTGGTATCAGGGAACAGCCCACAATGTTTTGTGCTGTGCTCACTACCCTCTGTAGTGTCTTTTTTGTCCACAGCTGTCAAGCCAGCATACCACACCGTAATGCAATATGAGAGGATGCTTTCTATTGTGGACCAGTAAAAGGAGGTCATCAGTCATTGTTCCACTTTATTCTTTCGCAAGACCCAGAGGAAATGGAGTCTCTGTTGGGCCTTTCTGGCCACCTGGGTTGTGTTGATTTTCCAGGTGAGATCTTCGCTGTGGTAGACTCCCAGGAATTTAAAGGAGGAAATTCTCTCCACACATCCCTCCCCCCCTCATGTAAAATGGGGCAGGTTCCTCTCTCTTCTTCCGGAAGTCTAACAGCATCTCCTTTGTCTTGATGATGTTCAGGTGCAGTTGATTTCTAGGCACCATGAGGATAATTTTTGAACCTCCTCCCTGTATGCTGTTTTGTCTCCACCTGTAATGAGACCTGATACGGTATTATCATCTGGATGATCTGGAAGCAGGAGTGGGATTCTACTAGTTCGCACCTATTCTCTAGAACCGGTTGTTAACATTCTAAGCAGTTCAGAGAACCAGTTGTTAGAAGAAATTACTGGCCTAATCCTGTAAGGAAGGCAGGAAGGAAACATTCTGGGGTTGCTTACAGAAACTGCCTCTCCGTTAGCCCTTATTACATTCTCGGCAGGACTAGACTTCCTGTCTCAGGAATGTCTCTGGAGATTTTTTTCCCTCCTTTGTTGGCACTTTGCTTGTGTGGAGTGACCATTCAAAGTTACAGTGGCACTGGAAAAAGTGACTTATGACCATTTTTCACACTTATGACTGTTGCAGCATCCCCACAGTCATGAAAGGCCAGGCGAGGAGATGCGTGCTTTGATGTGTTATTGAGTTGGCCACGCCCAGCCAATAACATGACTACCAAGCCACATCCACCCAGTCACATGACCACCAAGCCATGCCCCACCAACTAAGCCACACCCACAGAACCGGTTGTTAAAAATTTGAATCCCACTCCTGTACAGAAGTATCAGTGGATGGGTCAGATGATACACAATCATGTGTGTACAGTGAGTACAGGTAGGGACTGAGCACACAGCCCTGTGGGGAGCCAGTGCTAAGCTTCAGTGCTAACAAGGTGTTTCTTGCTCAGCTTTTGTTCTTGACCTAAATGGAAGCATTATTTAGCTTCCAAGCCTGCCAATGGTCACATTATTTTTATTCTCTTCTGCCCTCTATAAAACCATGTGGTGTAGATCTTCTCAGTTATCTACACTGATTTATTTATTTATTTATTTGCTACTCAACTATGCAAGAGCAGCAGGCCTTCAGGCTAATTAATAAATCATCAGCACATTTGTGGTGTGAAAAATGAAATATTTATGCTTGCCAGAGTAATATTTCTGTCTTTCAGCACTATGCTCTGTTGATGCCTGATGGAGGATGAAGTAAATACCAGCTGGTGGAGAATGAGCAGAATATAATTACTTTTGCAAAGTTAAGTGAACATTAAGCAAGAAGAGGAAGAGGAAGAAAACCTGGCTCCAAAAAAGAAAGAAAGAAAGAAATATCATGACATGACAAGACAAAATCTATCCGGTGATTGGTGGAAAAACCTGCTATGGAATGAGAGCTGCTACCTGGAACAAAGTTCCAGAAACTGTAGGAGCCATATAATGAAGATCACACCACTTACTAGAGTAGGGGTCTTCAAACTTGACAGCTTGAAGACTTATGGACTTCAACTTCCAGAATTCTTCCTCCAGTCATGTCAGCTCAGGGATCCTGGGAGTTGAAGTCCACAAATCTTAAACTTGCCAAGTTTGAAGACCCTTGTACTAGAGCATGGGTGGGCAATTCATTTTCCCAAAAGGCCACATGAGAAATGACTGTTGTGGAGGGTTAAGAACCAATAGGCTGAACTGAATTCTGCACTGTATCAATTTTGACACTTTATAAATAGCAATAAATTGTATGGTTTTGATAAGCTGCTACTGGTAAGAATACATTTTATACCTTATTTACATTTGATATTTATTTCTACTACTTATTTCTAATGTCCAATTAAACATGCAGGCCAAACAGGAGCAGCCAAAGGACCAAGGGGCCATAAAATCCCCAGGTCTGTACTACAATGTTTGCATCAGCAGAAATAGTCATAAAAACTAAACAGAAAACCAAGGTCAATTAAATGTAATAAAACCTCCATTCTCTAACTTCCATTCAGCAGACTTTGGATCCAAAACTTTACTAATGAATTCACTCCCAAATGAGGCAGAAAGTCTATTATTTCCAAAGCAACCTTGCCAATAGATACAATTTATGTTAGGTGTGTTTTTTATTAAAAGTTTTCCTATTACTGGCATTCAATTACATCATCACTGTTATCGTTATATAGTGATGCAAAGGATCTAAAGAGATGCAAATGATAGAAAACATCAGTTATGTAATGATGCCAAGAAAATAAATGAAGTTAATTCAGATGTAATGGTTTCTACAACTGAGGTTTTACAGTAGGGGTGACCAACCTTGGCAACATAGGACTTGTGAATTTTCAACTTCCGCAATTCCCCAGCCAGCCATGCTGGTTATTAAGTCCACAAGCCTTAAAAGTTGCCAGTATTGCTATCAATCATCTCATCAGTAGGAGATCAAATGTCATTGACTTTTTGAAGCACCAGCAATGTTTCCATTTCTTCGGAATCCAGCTGCAAAGTTGCTCGATAAAATTAACCAGTCAACACAATCCATTGCATTTTCCAATTGTCTTTTCTGTTCGCCTGCTCCCTCTATTGATGCCAAGGAAAGAAATTGGACTATAGTAGAGGCTATCACATTGACATGTGGTATACTATCCTGGCGTCCTCAGGAAAGATGGAAGGAGAAGAAAAATAAAGAAGATAGCATGTCAGATAGATTTCCACTGAGGACTCTAGGAGGGTGAGAAAAATTCCAACCTAAACTGTGGGGATTGTATAAAGAAGAAAGCAGCACTGGAGGAAATGTAAACCAGCAATCTTACCTAATGGTTGGGATTTATTAACTAATGTGGGTGATTTTTATTAACTATGGAAAAGTTGTGTTGGGAAAGGCCTACTTAAAAAACCTCAGCATTGCTGAACATATTATCTATAGAAAGCTGGAATTATTGACTAGTTGTTCTCCATAATACCAAGGATGCTAGAATTCTTGACCTGCAGGGCATCTATGAAAACATCTTGTGGTTCGACAGCAGCCTGTGCAGACGGCAGCGGAATCAGACAGTGGGGAAGAATGGGGACCAGTGCAGGAGTCTGGAGAGGACTCAGACAAGGGTCCTGTGTCCAATACAGAGATGGGGCCAGGACCATCTGGAAGTTGTGTGCTGACTCCAGAGCCTCCAGAGTCTGGCAGCAGTGAGGCAGAGAAACAAGGGGAGCCTGTTCCCAGTGCACATGTGCACAGAGCTGCTAGAAGGCAAGAGCAGCTAAGACAAAAGGGGTGACTCGGGAGTAAGGCTTGGAGGCGATTGCCCCTCCCATAAGGTATAAAGGAAGTGCAAAGGTAAAGAAACCTTTGCAGGAAGCAAAGTCGTTCGCTCTGTTTGTATTAAGCCCTGAAGCTCTGTGTGGACTTTGTACTTCAGTTGGTTATTTACAGTTAATTTGGCACTTTAGGTGTTGGCAGAAATTCAAAGTAGATAAAGGTGGGTGCTTATATCGAGGGACTGTTTGGGACTCATTACTGGCTGGGAATGCACATAATTCCTAGCATTGAAATAAAACAAGAGTTGTTTGGACTAAGCGTGTGCTTAATTACGGTCTTGGGAAGCCTTGGTCAGAACACCAACAATTTGGGAACGTGCCAGCATATGATTGTATTCACTAAATTCAATTCAATTATTTCTGTATTTATTAAGATTGAATGTTGCAAATGAAGCCTCTCTTTAGAAGTGCCACAGCAAAAGAGCAAGAGATTCTGAAATATGCATTCTGTATATGTATTCTATAACAGCTGTCCCACCCATTGAAAACATCTCAGCTGTCTGCTATGGATTACGAATTCTGTGTAAGGGGAAAAATCGCTCTTAGCCAAATAGTCCTTTTATCTGAAGGGAGCTGATGGAGCCAGTGTTTTATTCTTTCATGATTTGAATGACAGACATCTCCGTTCCCTTTCCCTTCAAAAGACCAGTCAGTCTGGAAATGTTGTTCTTGTCTCATGGTGCCTAGATCAGAAATGAGACATTTAACCACCTCTACAATTTAGTTTTCATATCATTCTTCCCTCTCCTTTTGGGCTTGTGGACTCTCAGCATGAAATACCTGTATCCGTGCCTCCCCCCACTTGAGCGAGGGGGCCTGCTGTGATAGTTTACTTTAACGAGTGACTTGACTTTGAAGTACAAATTAGAAACAATTGACACCTAAAAAGGAATCTCACACTGTGAGGAATCAAGCCCTGTTCAGCTTCATTTAAGTCTCCAAAGATGTTGTATATGTTGTATATTCTCTCTCTCCCTCCCTCTCCCTCTTTCTCTCTCTCCCTCTCTCCCTTTGTCTCCCTCCCTCCCTCTCCTTCTCTGTCTCCCTCCCTCCCTCTCTTTCCCTCCCTCCCCCCTCTTGTCTTTCACTAATGTTTACTGTACCATATATATCACTCACTGGGCTACTTTTCTCCACCTTCTACTGTGACATTGTGCTGTCCACCATATCTTGGGAAGCTACAGCTGGTGCAGAGTGCAGCAGCTTGGTAGCTTTGGGTATCCCTAGAGTGGCCCATTTAAGCCCCCATTGCTCTGTGAGCTGCACTGGCTGCCAAATTTGGGTACAATTCAAAGTGGTCACCTTTAAAGCCATCCATGGAATGGGTCCAGGCTACTTGAAGGGCCATCTCATCTCAATGGCATTGGCCCACTCCACTTGTGCTGGCAAAGGAGGCATGCTTGGGCTCCTTTGGCCAGAGTATTCTGGCTGGCGGGGTCCAGGGTGTTCTCTGTCATTGGGCCTACCCTTTGGAACATCTTGTCCCTGCCCCGCCAAGAGTAAGGTTGGCCCCAACCATCTTGACCTGTTGTAAGAGCTTAAAAAGGTGGCTCCAGAGCTGGCTTGGGCTTCCAACAGAGGACTATCACATTTGGGGTGGTTGATAGATTAACAACAGATCCCACCCTCTCCCCCTCTCATCCTATTATCTCCCCCCCACCTTTTATTATTTTTATAGTACGGTATTTATATTGTTAGTTTTTATCTTTCAATAGTGTAAGCTGCCCAGAGTTACCAAGGGGTAAGGTGGGCAGCTAATAAATTTTACAAATAAATAAATAAATGAATGAATACATACATACATACATTGTTGTTGTTGTTAGTTGCAAAGTCATATCCAACCCATTGCGACCCTGTGGACAATGTTCTTCCAAGCCTTCCTGTCCTCTACTATCTCCCGGAGTCCATTTAAGCTCATGCCAACTGCTTCTGTGACTCCATCCAGCCCCCTCATTCTCTGTCATCCCCTTCTTCTTTTGCCTTCAATCGTTCTCAGCATTAGGCTCTTCCCAAATGAGTCTTTCCTTCTCATTAGGTGTCCAAAGTATTTTGAGTTGCATCTTCAGGATCTGGCCTTCTAAAGAGCAGTCAGGGTTGATCTCCTCTAGGAATGACCAGTTTGATCGCCTTGCAGTCCAAGGGACATACATACATAAAATATCTTTATTCCCAGGATGTTTGCATCTTCAACTAAAACAATAAATGAGGGATCTCATGATAAGCCAGGACTCCAAAACTTCCTGCTGTTTCTTCATCTTTTTTTAAAACACACACACACTCCAAACCTTTCTCTATAGCTTTTTTTTGTCAAAACAAAAAGCTGGTAGTTTTCTTGGGACTGACTGTTGATTCCCTTTTCCTTTCATCACTTCCTCCTTCCTCTTAATGACAACCATAATTGAAACACTTGTTCTAATACCAGGCAATGAAATTTATAGCTATTTCGGGTGGGAACAGCTCACTGTAAATCAGGATGGGTTTCTTAGCAACCTCCTTAAAGGTGAGGGAGACTTTCCTATCTGGTATTATAGTGGGAGGGTGAAATGCATCGTCTAATTAATCTTTCCTTTAACTTTCCTAAAAAAACCTTCATTAGATAAAGCAAAAGGCACAATTCACATTTGTTTCCGGATCATCCCCCATTTCAATTGTTCCTACTTTCACAGGAGTTTTGGACCAATGAAGTTAGATGGCCCCAGGTTCAAGGAGAGGTTGAGTTTTCTAATCCCAGGGCTGAGGGGTCGTTGGTGCTCTCTGTGCTTGGTTGTTTTCTTGCAGACATTTCATTACCCAAATTAAGCAACATCAGCAGTGCTGCTCTGTCTTGACTGAACCTGCAGATGGCATCTGGAAGTCCATGGAAGCCTCCTTAGGATTCTCTTGGATGGTTCTTCTGAGGTCTCACCTGCCTTAGAAATCAAGGAACTCCTGCTTCACCAGCTCCAATGGTGTGACAAGTCCATCAGATGGGAAGACGGATCATGGCAAAAGATGTTCATCGCCAACCAAAAGAGCGATATTTGGGGAATCATGCCTATTCACAAGGGGTGGAGCTTGACTGGTAACTGCTGCTTGGAGCTTTGGAGATGCCAATAAAGATAAACATCTGCAGTCCTTTTGGGATGGTCTTAGCTTCACACAGGCTATGACTGCAGCAGATCATTCCATGGCATCAACTTCCTGCTTGGCTCAGAAGATCCTGTTGACAGGCAGATCAGAACTCCAACATCCATATTGCTACAGGAGAGAAAATGTTCTACCCACATTGAATGTGAACATACCTTTTAGAGCCAAGTATTAAAATCCAAACTCAGAGGAAGGAGAAGCTGTTCAGTTGCATTTCCATCACAAAGGAAGTTGAAGTGTCTTTGGTGATAAAATCTGCAGTGGAGAATGGAGAAGTTTATTATCCTGATTACATACATCATACTTCTCTGTTCCTAATTTTCACATATTATATAAATGTTTACACAGTAACCTTGTTGAGCATTCTCTCTATATATATATGTGTGTGTGTGTGTGTGTGTATACTATTGATAGAAAGCAATAATTTCAATGTCTATATAAACAGTGTTGTGGGGATTCAATAACCAGTCATTTCAGTGTCCAAAGATGTCTGACCACATACGTGGTGTTTATTACTTTTATACCATTTTTACAAGCAGAAAAGAACAGCATAGATACAGCATTGGGATTGGAGAATAGATCCACATGGGTGAAACCCCTCAATCACATTGGCATAACCCCTCAACCAATCCTTGAAGTTAGTGGTGATGTTAGTAAATGATATCACCTGTACACCTGGAAAATCAGAGACATCCCATCCCCATCCCAACAGATAAGAGAATGAATAGAAGATGAGCTCATGGGATAGCAAAAGAAGCCCCCTCCACCAGGCTGCAGTGTGCTGCCAGCTACTAGTGTCATCCAGGGAAACTCAGTGGCCACCACACAGTGTGTTGTCTGGTTACAATTAGTTTAAACAATCATTATTATCATAATAATATTTGTTAGTAGTGATCTTATAGTGACAGTGATTTCACATTATAACATTAATACTTATTAGTTATTAATACTGATTAACATTAACAAGGATATAGTAATAAGCCATTATAATACAATTGATTCTTCTCTTAAGGTTTTAAAAGTTCTAACTTCTGTTTCTATTAGTTAACCATTGATAAAACGAGTCCCATATTTCAAAATATTTAGTGTCTTCCTTCTCTTCAATTTCAAGTGTTAACCTATCAATTTCTGCACATTCTAGTATTTTTTTATTACCTTCTCTTCTGTAGGTAACTCTACACTCTTCCAATGGTGTGCAAATACAATTCTAGCCACTGTTAACACATATAATATTAAGTACATATTCCATTTATTGTATTTTTCTCGTATGATACCCAACTGAAATAAATTGAGGTCATAAGTTGAGCATTCTTAATAGTGACCTGGGCTGGAAGTTGCAAATCCTACAAATAAGTTTCTCAGAGCTCAGATTAATAAAATGCAGTGGATAGAAGGGTGTTTTTCTAGAAAAAAACCCCCAAGATTGGCTGTACTAAAAATTAGAATAGATTAAAAAATTAGAAATAGGGGGAATATTCTTATACGTATTTTTACATAACACATAACATGTTTAAAGTGAATGTTAGAGGTTATCAGATTTTGAAACAGGATTTTATTAGGTATGCTCTTAAACAATGTTATTACTATTAGAAGGATGTAGCAAATAATGAATAATTAAAAAATGAAGGACTATGTACTGATACAGATATGTATAACATTAGACCATGTAAGTTTGATTAATGTAGTCATTTTCATTTGTCATTCAAAATGAATGACACTCAGATACCACACTGTCCATGAAATGATATTGATGTATGTTTAAAAATAACACAAAACTTTACCAAAAAAAAGATTAGTAAAATGCATTCAGAAGACAATTGAAATAACAATATCAGAATTCCATCCAGTACTCCAAATGAGAATCCTATATATTGGCAAATTGGAGCTATGTCATTCTGATTCTTTTTCTCATCCTTCTGATGTAAAAAGAAAGAAGTTTGTCTCCTTTATGAAGGATGAAAAAGTCTACACCTGGGCGAACTCCTCACATATGGGAACCAACTCAGGGGTGGGATTCAAATTTCTTAACAACCGGTTCTGTGGGTGTGACCTAATTTATGGCTGTGGTTTGGTAGTCATGTAACTGGATGGGCATGGCTTGCTGACTTGGCACGGCTTGGTGATCACGTGACTGGCTGGGCGTGGCTTGTATGTAAATATTGTAAATATTTATGTGAATATTGTTTTATTAAAAAAGGGCAATTTTTACCAAAATCAGGCAAAACAGGCAGGCAGATTGAGTTGCTCCCAGAATCACAGATTAACTCAGAGATCTACCATTCTGCAATCTGCTACCTGAGTCTGCACTGAAAAATAAAAGCTAGGAAGGTTCAGCTCTGCTTTTAGATTAGCTAGAAATAAGAAATCAATTTCCTGCTTTCTAGCTAATCTAAATCTCCCGTCACAGCTGATAGTCGGCAAAAAAAAGGAAAAATAGCAACTTAGCAGGCAAGTTGGATGGCGCGCATGCCACGTAAGGGGTGACTAGGTGGGGAAGGGAGGGGTGGGGCCAGCCAATGGTGCGATTTGCTAGTTCTCCTGTGCAAAATCATAACAACCGGTTCTATAGAACCAGTGTGACTAGGTAGAATCCCGCCCCTGAACCAACTGATATCCAGATTGCAATCCACTGCTTGCAGTGGAAAATATTGCATAAGCTTACAGTCCTTCATGCAGAAAAGATTCTTGGGGCAGGGAGACCAGTTCTGATGTCACAGTCTTTTGAGAGAACAGAACATGAATGACATGACCTGGAGATGTATAAAGCAAACAATTTGGTTTTGAAAACATTTGGTTTAAACCTAACCCTAACCTTTAAGAAGCTCCAGATATATGGAAAGTAAGCAAATAACAGGTTAGGATACATGTGCTTATATTTAAAGAGATATTCTGAGAATGATTTGCTGTCTAACCTGTTTTTAACACTTTTCAAAATATGATAACAGTTATATGAAAGTGCCATTTTTAATACCAAAAGAACTGCTTTTAGAAGTCAGCCAATATTCCTCTCCCCAATCATTCCAACAAAGATTAGAAGTAAATGTCATATTTTAGCTCTGGCTGGTTGTGTCTGAGACAGCATGCAATTTAAATGTCAATTATTTCAGCTTGTCAATAATTTCCTCCATCTAAACACATCTGGTCTCTCTGATTGACACATGCAAATGAATAGAGTTTGGTTAGATGCTCAGCCAACAGGCAACTGCCCTCTCGACAAATGTCCATCTTTTGTAGGCTTCATTTTCACATTCAACTGCAGCTTCGGTTGCCCCATGAATACTTTTAAATGACATGTTCTCCTGATGTTGCCATCATCTCTCAGCCTAAAAACTGACTGACTGACTGGCTGACTGACTGACTCACTCACTCACTTAAGAATAGAATAGAATAACAGAGTTGGAAGGGACCTTGGAGGTCTTCAAGTCCAACCCTCTGCTTAGGCAGGCAACCCTATACCATGACATTGGACAACAATGGTTGTCCAATCTCTTCTTAAAAGCTTCCAGTGTTGGAGCATTCACAGCTTCTGGAGGCAAGCTGTTAAACTGATTAATTGTTCTCATGGTCAGGAAACTTCTCCTTAGGTTGGTTCTCTCCTTGATTAGTTTCCATCTGTTGCTTCTTGTCCTGCCCTCAGGTGCTTTGGAGAATAACTTGACTCTCTCTTCTTTGTGGCAGCCCCTGAGATACTGGAACGCTGCTATCATGTCATCCCTAGTCCTTCTTTTCATCAAACTGGACATACCCAATTCCAGCAACCGTTCTTTATATGTTTGAGACTCCAGACCCCTAATCATCTTTGTTGCTAGAGTCTCAACATCTTTTTTACATTGTGTCAACCAAAATTAGATGCAGTATTCCAAGTGTACTTACTTACATACTGAATTTATTTGCCACTCGTCTTGCAGCAAATTACTCTGGGTGGCTTCCAGTAATAAAATATTAAAATAAATATCTTCCCAAGCATAAAATTAGAAATCCAATCAAGATAAGAGAGCCGCGGTGGTTAGAATGCAATACTGCAGGCTACCTCTGCTGGCTGCTGGCTGCCTGCAATTTGACAGTTCAATTCTCACCAGTTCAAGGTTTGATTCAGCCTTCCATCCTTCTGAGGTGGGTAAAATGAGGGCCCAGATTGTTGGGGGCAATAGGCTGACTCTGTAAACCACTTAGAGGGGGCTGTAAAGCACTGTGAAGCAGTATATAAGTCTGAGTGCTATTGCTATTGCTATAACATGTAGTTAAAAGATGGAGAGGAAGGCAACAGGGATGCACATGTGTGGGCAGGTGAGAATGCCTTTTAATTCAACAACCACCTCAACCATTCCCCCATTAGGTTCCCAAGCCATCTGGCAGAGGCAGGTCTTCAGGCTCCTGCAGAAGGTCAGCAGGATGGCAGCCAATCATAGAGTGAGATGTTCCAGAGGGCCACAGCCACAACAGAGAAAGACCTCCTCCTGGACCTCACAAGCCAGAAGTCCTTGACCAACTGGGCCCACAGCATGCCTTTTCTGCTGGCATGGGTGGGGCAGGCTAGTCCCAATGGGGTGAGGTGGTTCCTCAAATAGTTGGATTCATGCCATGCATATGTAACATGTAGTTGTTTGACCTTTAAAGTACTGCTTTTGTGTCATTTGAGACCATGATGCAAGCTGCTTTCCCAACCACATAGTTGTTAAAGTTAGGCCATTGGTCCAGAGTGTACTGGTCACCTTCAGCTGCTGCAGGCATTGTCTCCACTCTTCTGTTGCTAGGAGGCCCAGCTGTCCATCACCATTTTGGCTTGGAGTGTAGGAAGAAAACAGACACTTCCCAGGGGCATTTGCAGTTCTGAAAACTAGATGTTATGTGGGCTCCTTATGTGCTTTGGAAAGAGTGTTAGAATTGTGTTGAGGACTACAGGTCTCTTGTGCTACCCAGAAGGTGGAAAGCTTCCATTCCTGTAATTTTTCACTTAGTCTACTTGAAAGGAATCAAACACTCACCTACAGTTCTCTAATCCCTCCCACTTTTCTTATTTTTCTTCTTCTTGCCAACAGACCATGCTCAGTAGAGGGGAAAATGAAGCCATGAAAATCCACAAATTGATTTCCCGAAGTTGTGCTCTACAGGTGGAAGGACAGCTGCCAACCTCATTAATGAGGCAGAGTAGGGTTTAGCTGTCAAGGCAGGACAATTTATGCTGACCTAACTTTTCTGCTGACTCAAGGACTAGAAGAGAGCACATTAATGAAGAGCCTCTGGATGCATGCGGTATATCATCACAGCATCAACAGAAAAATTATGGAGACATTCAGATTCCTGAAGACAAATTATCTCCTGTTAAGTGGCCCACGAGTCCTCTGCCGATGGAAGGCACTGTAAAAACTTAATGCAGATTGAGAATCTATGTGTCATAGGCTCAGGCAGCAAGCCAAAAAGGAGAAAACCAAGGAGAAAAGAAGTTGGAAGCAGAGAGGGCAGGGAAACAGAACATCCTATGTGTGCTCTCGGGTTTGTAAGAAGAGATTGGATAACCATTTGTGTTGTAGTTAGCGGGCATTAGCTGCAGATGGCTGAGGATAGCGAGGACTCAGGTGAGGGGCCAGGACCATTAGGGAGTGGTCTGCTGCCTTCAGAGATTGTGGGGGCTGGCAGCAGCGATGAGGAGGTTCCCGAGGAGCCTGTGCCAAGTGCGCGTGCGTGCAGGGTTGCCTGTAGGAAAGAGCAGCTGCAGCAGCATGGGTGACTCAGGAGAAAGGCTGCAAGGTAATGGCCCCTCCTTCAAGAAGATAAAAGCCAGCTGTGAAGCAAACGTTCTTTGCAGGAAGCAAAGATGTTTTGAAACTCCAGCCTTGTGGACATTGCAGTATCTTAAGTTGGTATTTGAAGACTCTTGTGTTGTGAGATATTTCTTATCTGTTGTTCTTGCAGAACTCTTTCTTGTCGGAGCTAATTAGTTGGAAGCAGCCTTTTATTTGTGAAGAAACAGGATTCTTAGCTGAAACTTAAACAGATTATACTGCTGCCTTTGTCTTGTGTTTGCTCTCTTGGAACCAGGTTTGGGTCAGAACAATTTGTCTGAAATGGTACAAGGTCTCCTGCTTCAGTGGGGTTTTGGACTAGAAGACCTTCAAGGTCCCTTCCAACTCTGGTTATTCTGTAATCCTGTACTTCTTCCTATCTTCCTTGCAAAATAGTAAGCTTGCCCATCCCGGTAGTTTTTTTAAATGCTCTTTAGTGAATTGAATAATCACATCACCAGTGGTGGGATTCAAATAATTTAATGACTGGTTCTCTGTCCTAATGATTTCTTCCAACAAGCAGTTCACCAAACTGTTCAGAAAGTTAACAACCGGTTCTCCCAAAGTGGTGCGAACTGGCTGAATCCCACTGCTACACATCATCCTTTGTGGATAGCAACTCAGCAAAAATCCAAGGAAAAGGAGTAGAATAAGACTCCTGCTTGAAGACAGCACCACAGGAAATATTAAGCTGGAGCAGTGGTGGTATTCTAACAGTTAGGCCCGATCCTGCTGAGCCGGTAGCAACAATGAGCAGCAGAGATCAAACCGGTTCTCTTCACCGCTCTGTGGTTGGGCCCACCCACTTAACCAGGCCTCCATACTCACCTTTATCCTCTGCATTTGAAGCGCAGCTGCTTTGTGTGGCACAGAAGAGTGCCGTGCGTCAGCTGCTGAAGCGATCGGGATCATGCAGTCTTGCAGGAGGAGAGTTAGAACGCCTCTGCGCCTGCACAAAGTGCATGTTTGGCATGTGTGCGCAAGAAAAGTGTGTGCCCATGTGCAAAGCATGCCCACGAAGCCATGCCCACCGAACCAGTGGTAAAAACATTTTAATCTCACCACTGAGTTGGAGCATATGGTTATTATTATAGCACCCTCCTCCTAAGATTCATGACCAAGCGCTACTATTAATAGTTGGACATCTACTTCCTGCTAAATTAGTTTGTCATTTCCTCAATAAATCACATTGCTAAATGCCACTAATCTTTAATTCTATGAAAGTCCTGGAGATCACTCCTTTGGTCAGAAAATGGAGCAATTGATTCCAAGCCAGCTGGTCCCCTGACCTTGTAAGAGCCGTTAATGAGAATCCACAAGACAAGGAGAGATTTGATTCATTGCAAAGCCATGATTGAGCTACAAAGGGCTAATTGGTTTTCTTCAGGGCAGATCTATAATTAATATCGGGCTAAAATCAGACTTTGGATTCTTTGAAAGTTTTTCTGCGCCAACGGAAATGGCTTTTGTTTTTCCCCCTCGTTCTTTCTTTGGGTTAAAAGTGTGGTTGTAGGAAGGGAGTAAGCCCTGCTCCCATTTCACACAGTTCTTGGTGCCATCTGCAGGCTTTGGTACATGCAGAAGCATCTAATCAAGTCTGATGAAGAGCAGCCCATAAGAATCCCATCTTCCTGGAATTCCAATTGAAGTCGTGTGCAATAAGTGGACACTGAAGTCCACTGAAGAGGACACTGAAGACAAGGAAGAGAGAAAAGGCAATTCAGAAGGTTTCCTTACATAGGGGAGAGGTTTTGTTTCTCATGATCAAATTAAGATAGAATTAAAATGGTCAAGACAATACTATTTATTACATAATTACATATCAAATCCAAGAAACATCCTTCCTTCTTTCTTTCCTTCCTTCCCTTCCTTCCCTCTTTCCTCTCCTTCCCTTCCTTTCTTCCTTCATCTCTCCCTCCCTCCTTCCCTCCCTCCCTTCCTTCCTTCCCTCCAATGGTGGGATTTTTTTTTTTTTACTACCGGTTCTGTGCATGGCTTGGTAGGCGTGGCAGGGGAGGATACTGCAAAATCCCCATTAACCTGCTTTATAGCAGGTTACTAACCTGCTAAATCCCCACTAACCTGCTTTATAGCTCCATTCTCCTCTGCAGGGCAACCAAAGGAGACCCAGCCAATCAGCTGGGACTCAGGAGGCAGAGAATAGATGGGGGTGGGGCCAGTCAGAGGTGGTATTTGCTGGTTCTCTGAACTACTCAAAACTTCTGTTACCGGTTCTCCAGAACTGGTCAGAACCTGCTGAATACCACCTCTGCTTCCCTCCCTCCCTATCAACTTTATACAACTGTAGTTTATAGCAGGCAGATTTAAGCAGCAAAAAGATGTAAGGTTTCTCCATTTTACATCTCAATTGGAGTCATTTGTCTTTGTAGACGGGTTTTTTTTCTCTCTCCAAAATTCATTCAACTGCTGGAAATACAAGAGAAGAATTATGCCAACAATAGATTTTAAAATACTGGAAATAAGAGAATAAAATGTTCACCTCAAAGTATCCTTGCCAACTAATAGATATGTTAGAATGAGAGTCAAACTGAATTTGTATTCCAAGCTTTGAAAAAGACAAAGTTGCAGAAAAATTCTATAATTTAATCACAATGACATCCTAGGAACCTGAGGAAAACAACTAAAATCTCCAACAAGCCAATCCTAAACACTGTAAACTGAACAACTAATATATAATTTAACGGAAAGAAGTTCTAGAGTTAATCATTCCCACATAATGTAAATCTCCTTATTGTAAACAACTGTGGTTAATTTGATCACATTCACCTGATTGTAATGTGAATAATTCTTTTCTTCAATATTCTTGAAGAACATGAACTATATTTTAAAGAAAGAGGACAGGATTTTCAAAACAACTTCAATTTCCTACTCTTTTAATTTACAACTTACAACTTTAACGACTTATGACCAAAATTCCAGTCCCAATTGGGGTTGAGGACCATCCATATGAGACACAGATAATGTCAGGGGCAGAATGTAGTTGTCCCATCCCATCCTCATGTCTCAAGCATCTCTAAATTTGGTGGCTGTGTGTGACAGTGTCTCAGGCAGGCCCTGCTGTGATGTTTCTCTCTGAAGCACCAGCTGTGTGGAAAGTTGCCCCACCTTCACTACACTGTAAATTTAATCTGCATTAAGCATAGGGCCATATTTACATATCAGTTCCCTGCTTTATGTCATCTTTTCCCTAATTAGTTCAGTATTTGAGTGGCATTGTGTAGCACTACGTAACTAAAAAAACATCTATTTACCTACTACCTATCACCCACTCATCCATTTATCTATCTGCCTATCTATCTATCTATCTATCTATCTATCATCTATTCCTCTATTCATCCATCCATCCATCATCTCTTTCCCTCTATTTATACATCTATCTTTATCTCTATCATCTGTCTATTCCTCTATCCACCCACCCACCCATTCACCCATCCATCTATCATTTATCATCTATCCCTCTATCATCTGTCTATCCCTCTATCTATCTCTATCTCTATCTCTCTCTCTCTATCTCTATCTATCTATCCATCTATCCATCTATCCATCTATCTATCTGAAGCCTTGGTGGTGCAGGCTATTAAATGCCTAGCACTTAGTTCCAGCTGCCTGCAATTACTGCAAGCTCGAATCCCACCAGGCTCAAGGTTGACTCAGCCTTCCATCCTCTCGGGTAGGTAAATTGAGGACTCAAGATTGTTGGGGGCAATAAGCTGACTTTGTAAAAATGCCGTTTAGTAATAATCTGTCAGATACAATGGAATGAAGGCTATTGCTGAGCACATTGGGTTGTGCTCCAAACATTGTAATCCGCCCTGAGTCTCCAGAGAAGGGCAGCATATAAATATGAATAAAAAATAAAAATAAAAAATAAAATATCTATCTATCCTTATCTATCTATCTATATATCTATCTATCTAAATTTATAGATATGTATTGATATCTATAAATTTATCTCTATATCTATCTATCAATCATGTATCTATGTATCTATCTATGTATCTATCTATGTATCTATCTATCTATCTATCTATCTATCTATCTATCTATCTATCTATCTATCTATCTGCCTATCTGCCTATCTATCTGCCTACCTGTCTACCTGCCTATTTATCTATTTGTCTGTCTGTCTGTCTGTCTGTCTGTCTGTCTGTCTGTCTGTCTGCCTGCCTGCCTGCCTGCCTGCCTGCCTGCCTGCCTGCCTACCTACCTACCTATCTATCTATCCCTTTATCTATCCCTCTCTCTATATCTATTCTTCCATCTATCTAATATATTTTGTAGGCCTTGGCACCATATTTACTTGATTCTGTTCCTGGCAGGTATCATTTCCACTTGCTTTGCCTTCAACTTGATTATGTGGAGTGGAAGCTTCTCAGCCTTAATTCTGTTCTACCAGGAAGGAATGGAGTTTCCGCCTTTGCTTTCTTTTTCATCTGAAGTTCTGCCCATTTATTCAATGATATTTTGATGTTGAAAATTCAAATAATTCTCAATGGATACCACAAACAGGTAGAGCAGGGGGGTGTAACTGAGTTTGTTTAACTAAGATCTTGCCATGCAAATTAATAGACTGGTAATAGTCCTCTCCAAATTGGCTGAAAGCCTATAAGATCACAGGAGAGATTGATTGATGGATTGGCACATTTAAAGGTCAGCAAGTTATTTTAGGGATCCTTTAATCTCATCTATCTCTTTTCCTCCATTATTGTTTGCTCTTGTTTCTCCATCTTCAAATTTTAATAATCCTTTGGAATTAGCTGTGATCATGCACCTCTGTTTCAATCTCTACTATTGTCGGTTGCTTTGTGGTGATTTTCCTGCACTTTCCATCAGTAGCCCAAAGGTTTCAGAAATTTTTCCTTTGCTGGATGATAAAGATTCAGTCTGTAATCTGTAGCGAAATACTTATCCTTTATATCAACTGTTCTCAAATGTTGCCTGTGTTGCCAATACTATTAGATTTAATAGATAGATCCATAAATATTCTTTTAATCAAGACGAGTTGTATTAGGAAGGGCAGCATCTACTCAACATTGTTAAATAGATTGTAGTTTGTCAAAAGCTGGAAATGTTGAGTAGAGATGCTCTCCATTAATATCAAGGATAGTACAATTCTTGACTTCAGAGCATCTCTGAACAGCTTCCAACAACTGGAGTATGACTGCACTAAATACAATTAAATTGTTTTTATTGATTGATTAATCAAATTTGCATAGCAGCCCAACTCACATAAAACAACTCTGGCCAATACAAAACAGTTCAATAAAACAAATTCAAAAACAACAGATATCAAAACCCACATTAAAAGAAATATCATAAAAATGAATATACAAACCCTAGGCAAAGCGAAGATAAAAATGGTCACTTCAGTAATAGAGCCTTCTAAGCATGCCTGGTTCATTGAGATCCCAGGCTGATCACATAAGAAAATCTTAAGAGACTTCCAGAGTCTCAAAAGAGATGGAGCTAATCTGTTCATTAATATCATTACATTAATTTAAATTTACTTCCATTTTTAATTAAGAGAATGATGTCATTAAATATACAGAATATAGTTTGAGTGGATTAGATCATGGAGAGGATAGTTATTTTATTTAATTTTTTTAGTTGGTTCATTGCCTGGTGGGTTCTTATATAGAATAATTGCCATGCAAATACTTTTTCTCCTTTATATGCTGCAATCGTTTTTTCCAATTACAATTTCCAATTACAGGGAGACGGGAAGGAAGGAAGGAAGGAAGGAAGGAAGGAAGGAAGGAAGGAAGGAAGGAAGGAAGGAAGGAAGGAAGGAAGGAGGGAGACGGGTATCGGAAGACAGGTAGTTGGGTAGGTAGGTAGGTAGGTAGGAAGGAAGAAAATCATCCATCTTTTTTATTTGCCTGTTAAACTATACAGCCAGAGTAGACGAAAATGTACTGTTACTTTACACTTAAAGACTGTAAACCACAGCACATCTGATTTGGGGCAATGTTATTGTGGGTATCCCTTCCCTTCTCTTTATAATTATTCATGACATTATTTGATTTCAAAAGGACCTTTTGGGTTTTATTGTTTTGTCTGAAATATGCCTAAATTTGGGTAATTGATTTTCTCCCTCCCCCTTGTGTAATAATGTGTTGAGAGAGCTTTCGCTGTGATATATGACCCTGTCTGCAAGTTTTCTCCCTGCTCCTCTCTGTGGTAATTTTCTAGTCATTATGACTGAGTAGCCACTATAGATGAAAGCTCACTCTGAAAATATTCCATTTCTTTATGGAAAAGTTATAATGCATCACAATGATTGAAAAAGAAAACAATACCAGTTTTAGTTCAAGATTCCAATATGTTAAAGTGCACCTTCTTGTTGAAGATTATATGTTGGTTGGGAATGGAAATTTATCCTGGGCATTGTTAGTGATCTTTGCAAAGTCACATGAAATAGCTCTAACTCTAAAGCAGAATAGTGAATTAGAAGAATCTCTTCTGATCAAGACTGTTCTTTTTTCAGCATTTATAGAGAGATTAAATTGATGATTAATTGGTTGGTTGGTTGGTTGGTTGATTGGTTACAGAGAGACTTGGTGACTGGAGCTAATAACATTGGGCATGGCAGCTCAATGTCTAACACAATTAAGTTGTAGAAAGACATTATAATATAATTGGAATTATCTTCTACCAGCAAACATTTTACAAGAGCTAAGGATCAAATACTACATTATGATAAAAGAGTGTGACAGAAGCACAATGTGCCATTAAGAAGATGAAAAGTAGGAGAAAATTCATGATGAAGTCCAGACCTACCAGTCAGGCGGTTGAGGGAGGGAGGGAGAGAAAGGAGGAGGAGGGAGGGAGGAGGGAGGGAGGAGGGAGAGAATGAATATGTTGTTGCAGCATAAATGAATAGCTATTTAACTTAGTAAAATTATTATAAAAAAGACCCCCACCCCAATAGATCAGTTCTAGTTTACCATATTTAAAGAAATAAGATAACACTGGAAAGACAACATGGGATAATTGAGCCCAAAATCTAAAATTCTTTTACCTGCGCAATTGCTCACCCATTGAAGGATTATATTAATTGAATGACTCATGCCTATAATTACTTGCAGCCATCTGTGAAAAGAAAGGGCCTTTTCTGCAGTGGCCCCTGATCTGTGGAATACCCTCCCCTTGGAAATTAGAATTGCCCCTTAGCCTTTCCCAAGGCTTTAAAAATAGAGGCTGTGTTTTAAAGCCTGGGATTCTGTATGTGTCAAGGGCCTCATTTCCTGGCTTTACTGTTAACTGGCCAAGTATCTCAGCTGCTCTGTATATTTACTTTGGATGTTTTTATTGTGTTTATTGATTAAAGCATTTTTACTGTTTTTAACTGTAGGATGTTTTTTTTAATTGTAAGCCCCCCCCAGACTCATGGATGAATATTGGTGGCTATAGAAATGGGATATAGAGTAGAGTAGAGTAGAGTAGAGTAGAGTAGAGTGGAGTGGAGTGGAGTGGAGTGGAGGGGAGGGGAGGGGAGGGGAGGAGAGGGAAGGGAATTTTTTATTGGCCAAGTGTGATTGGGCACACAAGGAATTTGTCTTTGGTGCATATGCTTTCATATAAAAATAAAGAAAAAAATAAAATACATTCATCAAGAATCATAAGATGCAACACTTAGTGATAGTCATAGGTTATTAATAAGCAATCAAATCATACTAGGAAACAAATAAAACAATATAAATTGTAAAGATACAAGCAACACAGTTACAGTCATAAGTGGGAAGAGATAAATACATAAATATAAATAAACAATAAATAAATATGCATAAAATGTATAGAGAGGTAAAAGTCCGTAAGGTATATTTCTTAAATCCGTCAAGCTTTGAAATATAATTCCCTTCATTACGGTTTCTTTGAAATGTGCTTTCCTTGATTGCAACTTCTTTACAAGGCCTCCTGTTAGGTGAGGACTTCTTAAACTAGTGATTGCTGAGACAAGATAAATCCAATTATTTACATTTTTGGATTGGAGGCAGGAGGACAGTGTTATAATCTGTCCAAGACATTTGGCTAAGAACTCTCCAATCAGCCCTTGGCCACTGTTCAGCAGTGCAGCAGATGAAGTTTTAATTAGCCAGTTCCCATTTCATCTGTGGGTCAGAGGTTGCCAGCTTCACTTAAGCACCATGCTTGTCCATCCCACTTTCAACTCCTGAACCGGTTGGAAATAAACACCGTCCAACAGTGCTCAATCATCCAATCTGTTCACTGCCGCAATTTTTTCACACAATGCAACAGTTAATGCTTTTACAATCATTTACATATGGCCTGGTTGTTATATAAGAAAACAGTAATTAGATATGTTAGGATAATTAATGGTATGCATGCTATACGTAGCATGAGACTAATACTTTTTAAGGCACCAGGCATTAAGCCAAACTGATCCAGTTCAAGCCTCACAGCTAAGAGTTTACTTTCTAATTTCATTAAATTAAAAAAAGTGTCTCTTCAAAAGGCAATGGGTGTTTTGATGGGGGAATAACAGGAGTGTCATTAGCATGTTCCTAGTGAAATTGGTGTCAAAATTGGAAGGCCATTATTTTCAGATAGGCCTATAAAACTAACAAGACCTTAAGTTCTATATTTACCGCAGTTTCTCCTTCTCCCTTTCTCTTCCTATCTCTATCTTCCTTTTCCTTCTCCTTCTCTGTCTCCATCGCCGCCTCCTCCTTCTTACAAAGAATATTAATTTTGGCAGGTCTAACTTATCTCACTAGCAGGGCATTGCAAGTGATAGTAGATATTTCCTAGAGGCAATCTAAAACATGAAGGGCAATGCCCACAGTTTGACTCAGCTCAACCCTTTGACATCCATAATTAACATCCTTGTTAATGTATCCAACTGATGTCAGGCAAAATCTAAACATGAGGGCAGTGTGATCAGGAATGTTCCCTAGAAGATTATTGTCAAGGCAGGCTACGCTATTGTTTCTAAATGAAACATTAATGTCATTAAAGGATTCTCCCACTGGCTTCATAAATGTTGCTTTACACTGAAAAATATTTAAAGTGGAATCAATGAAAGATCTCAGCCTATTGGATTACAGTAGCTTTGCTTATCCATGCTTATTTTGAAGAGAAAGTAGGGGGTAGAATAGGTAAAAATAAAAAAATGCCCTGGGGCACTAACAGTTTATTTCTATAGCCCAGAAACCTCTCTTTTCAGAGATGGCTGCAAGTAATTATAGGTGTGAGTCATTCAATTAATGTAATCCTTCAGTGGGTGAGCATTTGTGCAGGTAAAAGAATTTTAGGCTTTGGGCTCAATTATCCAGTGGTGGCTTTTGGTTTCTTTAAATCTGGTAAACCAGAACTGGTCTATTTGGGGTGGGGTCTTTATTTTTTATAATAATTTTATTAAGTTTATGAAAGTATAAAATATACCTAGGAAAGTGAAAATAGAGGGGACATGGGAGAGGAAAGGAGGAAGAGAAAGAAGTGTAGGGGAAAGAGGAAAAAAAGAAAAGAAACGAACTGACTTCCAACTCTTTTTAGCATTGTAGAATAAGATAGCAACAGCCTCAACTTTTTACTTGTACATACTTATATATATGTTAATATTTTTATTAATCAGACCTATGACTGATTAATGTTTGAGGATCTTTTAAACTCTGTCTATATATTTAAATTGTATAAAGATGTTGAGCTCAGTCTGTTTTTCAAGCCAAGATTTATTATAACAAGCAGCTTGAAAACAAACAAACACACAGAAAGAATATTACCAGTGTCCTTTCTTCTCTTTCTTGGTTTTCTTTTCGTCAGGTCTCCTTTTAGCTTCTACAACTCTCTAAGAAACACAGATTTCTTGAGGAACTGCAGACCTCGCTTTTGACTTTTCCCTCTCTCCTGAGGCCTCTCTCTCTGGAGTGAGATCTCTTTCTTCTTCTTCTTCCTGAATTTAGACCTCTGTCTCTCCCCACAGAGAACTGTAGACCTCTGACCTCTGTTTAGGCCTCTGTTTAGGCCTCTAACCTCCCTGAGGTAAAATGGCAGTTGGGCTGCCCCATTTATACTAAAGGGGCGTGGCTCGTGATGCCAGTACAGAGTATGTGGTTTCACCCTGTCATTGGTGGATTTGATCTTACCCCAAATCCAGGCAGATTGTAAACTGCCTAGCAACAACAGAAAAGATCTATTTTTCTGACAATATAGTAGCCATTTCTATAATATCAAACCTATCTAATCAGCAAAACCCAAAGTCAAATTTTTGGGGTTTTTTTTCCATCTCAAGCACAAAATCCAGAAGTGGTTTCCAAGGAGAAAGAAAGTTGAATGTTTCCTTCTTTGATTAAAGCAAGTCAATTTAGCCATCTCTGCTAGTTCTGTCTATTTTTCCAACCACTCGTCCATTTGGGGGAATGAACGTATCTTTCCATTTTTGTGCATAAAGCATTCTTGCTGTTGACAACATATATAACAGCAAAGTTTCAGATTTTTTTCTCCCAAGTTCTTAGTCTGTTAAGCCTAAAAGAAAAGTCTCTGGTTTTGGGAAGTGATCTTTCTGCCTGCAAGACAGCAAGGCCTGAACATGGACTGGTCTCTGTAGGATAAATGAGACCAATCTTCACAAATGAAGTATGAAATACATAAACCATTGCTGGATCTCTGTGGCCCTTGGAAGGAGTAGAAGAGTTTGCCTCAATTGTTCCTTTGATCAAGAATTCCTATGCATGTTAAACTCAAGAATTCTTAACTTGGTTCTCATCATGCACAGATCCAAAACTCGGAAAGGACTTTCTTCTTTCTTTTGTGATTCCCTACAGCTATATCGTCTCACTTATCTGGCCATGTCATGCGGGGGAATTCACTGGAAAAAGCAATTATGTTTGGAAGAATTAGCAGTAAAAGGAAAACAGGCTGCCAAAAAAACTCAGCGGCTGAACACCATCAAAGCTGACAGCAGCCAGAGCTTAGGAGAACTTGAAGAAGTAGGGCAAGATCAGAAGATGTGGAGAAAACTGAGCCATAGAATCACCAAAAATCAGACATGATTGAATGGATATCATCATCATTGTCATCATCATCACACCTATATTTAATAGTTTCCCTAATTTAGTTGTTTGATAACAGTGTGTTCTGACCCAAGCCTTGTTCAAATTAAACAAACACAAGCTGTGTATAAAAGCAAACCTTTTTAATGCAGTGCTGGGAATTCAGAGAATTCCCAGCCGAGCGTCATTTAAATCTTATTGTCTGAGATAACAGTAAAAGCAAACCCTTTCAAGGTTGCAAAAGGCTGCCAAGAACAAAAGACTCATTATGGATAAATATCTAAAGCCAGAAGTTTCAAAAACAAACCCGAGTAAGCAAGGCTTCAACGAAGACTCTGAGTCTAAAGAACTTCTTTGCTTCCTGCAAAGAAGCCAACCCCAAAGGCTGGCTTTTATCCCTTATGGGAGGAGCTATCACCTTGCAGCCTCACTCCCAAGTCTCCTGTGCTGCTTCAGCTGCTCTTTCCTTCGAGCAGCCCTACGCATACGCGCACTGAGCACAGGCACCCTGGGGTCCTCTTCATCACTGCTGCCAGACTCCACATGCTCCGAAGGCAGCACCCCACTCTCCAACAGTCCTGGCCCCAACCTCCATCACACGCAGGCCCCTTGTCTGAGTCCTCGCCAGCCTCCCTTACTGGTTTCCTTTTGTCCTCACTATCAGAGACCTCTGCCATCCGCATCTGCTGCCGGTGAACCACAACACAGTGATGCCAATTTTGTGGCACCATTCTAGGAAGAACAGGAGCTATTTAACAGTGAAGGCCAAATGGAACTTTTTCCAAAGCTTGCAATGATTTCTAGCTGAAGCCATCAAAGACACATGTATTTGCAGTCTGCAGAAATAAATGACCCAGCCAAAAGGAAAACCAGCTGGAGAATGACAAATATATATTTCAGGAGCTCCTGCAAGATGAAGGCCTAGAATTTTCTAGAAGATGATGGAAACAAAAGAAGAATAATTCATTTTAGTTAAGAAAACCTGCGGATGCCAATCAAAAGAGATTAAACTAGATGAATTCACCATGGTCATGGAGGGTTGCATTTCAATTAACTCTTCCTTCCAGCCTGCGACATGGGATGTATTTAGGACAGCAGAACAAAATAAGTTATTTAAAAATTCAGAAAATGAAAACTTTATTCATGATGGGAGAATTTTAAGACGCTGGAAATTTTGGTTTAGGGTTAGGAGGTTCTCTCAGCTAAGCACTGCTATTTTTAAATACTCTCTGATTAGGAAAGTGAATAATAATAACACATTCATTTGTAATCACATAAAAATGGATGTTTTTTTTAAAGACTGGCTAATAGTGCACTGATGATGTTACTCAGATGGGTAATGGAATGTCTGAGAAAACATCCAAGCTCAGAGTGCATCAAATACCCCTCTTTTCAACCATGAGCTACAAATATTCTCCTCTATTAAGACAATAGTGTTATTTTTTATTATTTGAGAAAGAAGAGATTCAGGATTTTTTCACCATATCATTTATGTATGATAGGTATGAATTCAAACTACAGATTTGATAAGAATACTCTAATTATACATATTGAAAATACTTGAAGTGGCAGTTTTAAATTTTTCTAGGAGTTTTATCAAGTATAATATAAGATGAGCTTCCAGCCCAGAAGTTGAACTTCAATAATATACTGATACTGAAAAGGAAAATTGTCTGCAGCACAGCTCTCTCACAACCTAGCTTAGAATAATATTATAGAAGAGAAATAAGGTCACATCCCTTGTAAAACTGCAATGAACATTATCCAGATAAAAATTTCAGCCGGGGGGCAAAGGAAGTATTTGTTGAAGAATAATTCAGGTGAACAGTCATCCTGGGGACAAAGGAGAGAATTGCAATGTAGGATTCAAATGTGTTTAAAAGAGGATTGATTGACAATTTTAAAACAATTCACCAATTAGTTCTAACCATCCGACAGGCTGTACCTTTGGCATGTACAGTATGTTGCAAATGAAAACAGCCTTCAGACATGTGGTTCATATTTCTTAAGCGTGGTTTTGCTGAGCACTGCATCATAACATTGGTGGCCCTCCAGATAGTACAAAGCAGAACAGTTCAAAAATACTCCTAATATATCCTTATGCCGCTATCTTAGAAGTTAGGTGAATATGTATTTTTTAAAAAAACATACGTTGTGCATAGCACAGAGGTTTTTATTTTTAAAGAAACAACCCTAATAATCAGAATAATGAAACTTATTCACAGTTTGATCTTTGGGGAAATGAAGAATGTAGTTAATATATTTTAAGAGCATCTTTTAAAATGCCCCTGTAGTTAGATGAACTTTGGAATCAATAGCAAAATATAAACTACAATCAGGCTCCTGTTGTTACAAACTATTTGTATTCAGGAGTGCTTTTGGGAGCAAATCAACTCCTCCTTCTCACTTTTATCTTTAACAAAATGTACCCCAGGATTCTTCTGAGATTGTTATTTTTCCACTGAATGAACTTTTATCTTTGTTTCTGAGCGGGGCCTCACTTATTTAAAGCTCTTTATTTTATTAAAGCTGTGCATAATTCTTAAGACTATGGTAGTGCTCTGCCAACTGAGCATAATCTGTAATTATAATAGCAACATTATGCTGCTTTTTTTTTAAAAAAAAAACAGTATTTCCATTATAGGATTGGGTTTTGGTGAGCTCCCCTTATCTTTTAATTCCCACTTGCATTTATCTTAAGATTTGCTAACACAGAGAGAAGTTTCAGATGTTTTAAAATGGGGGCTCTGTAGATAGGCAGGGAGTTTGAGAGGCAGGGAAAGAGAAATCTATCGATACAGTGAGATCAGAGGTGATATTCAGTAGGTTCTGACCAGTTCTGGAGAACCGGTAGCGGAAATTTTGAGTAGTTTGGAGAACCGGCAAATCCCACCTCTGACTGGCCCTGCCCCCTTCTATTCTCCGCCTCCTGAGTCCCATCTGATTGACTGGGTCTTCTTTGGTTGCCCTGCACAGAAGAATGGAGCTGGAAAGCAAGTTAGTGGGGTGGGGAGGGAATGGGATTTTGCAGTAACCTTCCCCTGCCACACCCACCAAGCCATGGTCACCAAGCCATGCCATGCCATGCCCACCAAGCCACGCCCACAGAATCGGTAGTAAAAAAAATTGAATCCCACCGCTGAGTGAGATGGTAGAGGTTCCATTCTAAATGTGAAAGTGACAACCAATAATGTCATCCTTCCATGGGGTATTTTTTTATGAAGGCTCTTTTCAGTAGCTATCGGAATTCATTCTGACCCACGGTCAACTCATCAAGGCAATTTGGGAGGGATGAAGTCATTCAGAGGCACTCAACTCATTCAGAAACTTCCACTGAAGAGCACTGGGGTTTTCACTTACAATGATGTCCATTAGCACTCCAAAGGACATTAGCAAGACAGAGAAAATCAAGACCCACGAGTGTCAGCTTTGGAAACCATATTGAAACACTGCCACATTTTGAACCTGGGAAAGTGGGAGGATGGAAGTTTTTGGGGTACATGTAGTTAGACAAAATAACATTCTTCTTGTAGTTCAAGGTCATGCTGTTGTGCGCATATGTGAGGGGAGGTGTTTGGTTGGAATGGATGATGTTTGAGGCATGTGATGTGATGATGGGTGTAGGGGGTTGGATTTGTAGTTTTGATTATTGCAAGGAAGCCCAGAATTTTCAGATTTGGGATTCCCTCCATTTGTGCCAATTACTATCCAAATAAGAGAGAACTTTTGAGCGATGCCTGTCTCAGAGTTATTGGTTGGAATGGAGGTTTGCTGGAATGCTGACAGATTCGTTTGGATTCATTCTCCAGATCTCCTATTTCTGCAGCAGGAAAGGGTCTTAATATCATAGAATAACAAGAGTTGGAAGGAACTTTGGGAGCCTTCTTGTCCAACTCCTTGCTCAAGGAAGAGACCATGTAACATTCCAGACAAATAGGTATCCAGTGTCTTTTTAAAAGCCTCCAGTGATGGAGCACCCACAACTTACGGAGTGGTATCTGATTCTGTGAAGCAAGTTAAGCCCATTTGCCATCAGAAACTGGAAATACGGGCAGAGGACCATTAAGCCCCTAGAGTGTTTTAAAAAACACAACTGAAATGCATAAGGGTTCCCTCCAGTGGTGGTATTCAATTTTTTTTACTACCAGTTCTGTGGGCATGGCTTGGTGGGTGTGGTATGGCTTGGTGGATATGGTGTGACTTGGTGGGCATGGCAGGGGAAGGATACTGTAAAATCCCCATTCCCTCCCCACCTGACTAACCTGCTTTCCAGCTCTGTTCTCCTGTGCAGGGCAACCAAAGAAGACCCAGCCGATCAGCTGGGACACGGGAGGCAGAGAATAGATGGGGGTGGGACCAACCAGAGGTTGTATTTACCAGTTCTCTGAACTACTCAGAATTTCCGCTACCAGTTCCACAGAACCTGTCAGAACTGGCTGAATACCACCTCTGGTTCCCTCCCACACCAGCAAGGGATTCTATTAAAATTGGCATCTCCATCACAATTCATTCTCTTGCCCATATTACTGAGACATGTGATAACATTGCAAACATTGGCTAAGTGGTCTTCTATTTTACAGAGGAAGGAGATTTAACCTGACCCAGGAAGGATAACTACATGACACAGATAACCATTTCACAAAGCCCTTGAGGAGCACTTCTACTTGACAAAGAACAAAGCTTGGGACCTCTTTGAAGCAATAAACAAAGGCAATTCATCTTCAAAAGGCTTTGCAAGTACTTTGCAGCTTCTGGGTCTCCCAGAGAAAATGTTGCTCCTTGGCTTTCTTATATGGCAAATGCTGGTGTACGTGTGAATGGTGTGGTAGATTTCCCCAACTTGATCAAAGTAAGAAGCCAAGGAAGTACAACACCTCCTTAAACTCTCTTCCTATTAAATATTTTCTGAGGTGGTTGACATTATTTTAGGCTTTAATCCCTCAATTCTCAATATATTTAATAAGACCAGATGTATTCTTTTATGCTGTCAGCTTAAGGCTGATGACATATTCTTAAGTGGAAACTTACTGCTGGCATTTTTATGTATGCATGTATTTGAGATGGGAAGGCTATGAGGGCCTCGGGGTTGGTTCTAGCATCCATCTCTGTAGCTGCCTATCACCCTGTGCCATCTTGTTGCCTCTGAATATATTTAGGTAGCCAAGTAACAGTTCTCACCCATAGAGTCACTTCACTTTTAGGACAGACCAAGTTGCCAAATTGGCCACCACAACCCTTCAGACACCCCACAAAACCTAGTGATGATAAGAGACCTCAAAACCTAACGGGGCAAATCAAAGAATCATTCTTCTGAATTGTCCCAGGAAACCAAACAAGAAAAAAAATGATATTTATTTCTGTTGAACAGGTTTAAAATATATAACTTTTTAGGCTGAAGCCAGCTTTAACTGTGGACAGCTTCGGTACAACTTAGGTATGTTGCTGGATAGTTGGGAGGCTGTTGCGCTCAACCACCTTGAACGAAGTCAAGAGGTGAAAAAGTAAATAAAGTTGAAAGACGTATTCACCACATTTAACAAACAGCTATAGCTAAGAGTTTAAGAAGTTATGGACAGGTGTTATAGAGTTATACGGGCACAGATTTGTGCTGTGAAGTGCCTTTTTAGAATCCAATCCAAATTGGTGCACCACCCTAATTGCTGATTTTAGTGCCATAATTCTCAAGGAGGCTATTTAAGAGAGCTGTAAAACGTTTTTCAGAGAATGTTAAATGTTCTCTTCAGCATCTTCCTGGTCCATCAATGGCTTCCACAGATGAGGGGTATAAAGTGATTTCTGAAATAGTTGCGTTCCAGCCCATTAAGTTCTACCTAGAGTATAATCCAGATTCTGTGTGGAAATCTGTAGGAGTTCAAGATTCACAAGTGCTTGTCTCAATTTGCATAGCTAATAAGGCCCAGAGACTCATTTTGTCTCTTTTTTAATCAAGGGCAAAAAAAAAAGTTGCAAGAACATTGTGCTGTGAAGGAGAACATCCAGGTAGTCCTTGACTTCCAAACATTCGTTTAGTGGCCATGCAAAGTTGCAATAGCAACTGAAAAAAGTGTTTTATGACTGGTCCTCATAGTTATGGCTATTGCAGCACCCTAGGTCATATAATCAAAATCCAGGAGCTTAGCAATGGTCGTATATTTAGGACAGTGGCAGCATCCCGGTGTCATGTGGTCACTGATTGTGACCTTCCCATCTCACATCTGATAAGCAATTCAATGTGGGAAGCCAGATTCGCTTAAGAACTGCAGAATTCACTGAACATTTGCAGCAGTTTGCTTAACAACCATAGCAAAAAAAGAAGCATAACATTTGGCATAACCCACTTAACAAGTATCTTGCTTAGTAACGGAAATTCTGGCCCCCATTATGGTAAGCCAAGAACTGCCTGCATGTGAGAAGATCTCTGAACAAGAACTAATGAAATCCAATAGACCAGGGGTCTCCAAACTTGACAGCTTTAAGACTTGTGGACTTCAACTCCCAGAATTCTCCAGCCAGCAGAGCTTTAAAGTTGCCAAGTTTGAGGACCCCTGCCCTAAGGTATGGTCCTTGAGAAGGGGAAAGTGGTAGTGAAGTGGTATTTTGCCAGGAAAGAGGGAGCCCATTGCAGGAAATGGGTGGGAGACAAGAGGCAGCACAGATAGGAGTCAGGTTGGTGCCATCTCATGTTGACTTCATCACTTCTCCTAAAAAAACGTGGTTTACAACCCTCAAAAATTCCTTATCCAGTTGACCTAGGGCAGGGGTCTTCAAACTTGACAGCTTTCAGACTTGTGGACTTCAACTCCCAGAATTCCTCCTCCACTCATGTTAGCTCAGGAATTCTGGGACTTGAAGTCCACAAGTCTTAAACTTGCCAAGTTTGAAGACCCTTGCAATAGACCATATACTGAACTTCAGTAGAAGCCAGCTAACAAATTCCAAGTTAATGTTGTTTAAAAGAAAATAATGCTCCTATTCAGTTTTCCTACTGTTTAGTTTCTGATTTCTCTTTTCTTCTCCCCATCTCTGTTTTTTTCCCTTTCTTTTTTTAAGGAGAATTCATTTACAGAACTTGTTGAATGGTCCACTGGCATCACATGGTCTAGGCAGGTGCCACCTTCCCTGTTTTGTCCAACTTTTTAATCTCAGCAAGAAGATTCCCTTCCAGCTCTCCTTGTCTGGAGGAAGTTCATGAGGGACTGTTTTGGCTTTGGCCAACTTGAAGACATCATCCAGATGTTGCCTGCCATGTCAACCCCTGGCTCATTCCTTCCCTTCTTCTCAGATACTTTTTCACCAATCTATTTAAGAAAAGAGTAAAGGGGCTCTATGCAGGGGTGGGATTCTACAAGTTCTCACCTATTCACTAGAACCGGTTGTTAACTTTCTAAGCAGTTCAGAGCACCGGTTGTTGGAAGAAATCTCCTTTTGTTTTTTTCTACCCTTCTTACATTCTTGGCAGTATGCCTAGACTTACTGTCTTCGAAGGAGGTCTTTTTTCTTTGCTGGTACTTTCTTAAAGGGGAAGGGTTGCTTTAAGCTTTTTACACTGCTGTTGGGAGGAAATACTCCCCTGTTGGAGTTAGCACTTTGAAGAAATAATTGAATAATGAAGCAGAGCTGTCAGAAAGAAGCTTTTAATGACAAGGAACCAAGAAGAGTGACATTCAGCAAGGCTTCTTGGCTAGCTAGAAAGATTGACATTCCAACGTGAGTTTACATACCCTTTCTGAGTTTTGGTCTAAAACTGGTGACCATTCAAAGTTACAATGGCACTGAAAAAAAGTGATTTATGACCATTTTTCACACTTATGACCATTGCAGCATCCCCACTGTCATGAGAGGCCAGGCGAGGAGAAGTGCCCCTTGATGTGAGTGATAAGTTGGCCATGCCCACCCAGTCACATGACCAGCAAGCCATGCCCACTAGCTAAGCCACGCCCACAGAACCAGTTGTTAAAAAAATTGAATCCCACCCCTGGCTCTATGGCTCAGATGAAGCTAAAGATTAAAAAGTGAATATAAAGATTTGGAGATGATGCAAATAAGCACAAGAACCAACCTACAGGGCAGAGTAGATGGGGATGAAGGCTTATAATGAAAAGGAAAGGAAAGTGAAGTTTGAGACAACACTCCCTTTAATGCTTATATTTCCCTTCTTGCCATTTGGTGGGCATTTCATGAGCTACCTGTAAATCTTGCTTCAAAACAGCATCTTTATTCAAGACAAGGCAGGGGAATATAAATTACGCTCCCTGGATTGAATTGTTCACAGCATACATGCCAATCAACGGTGATGATATTCATTTAGCTGCCGGTAATTAATCTTTAGCAAAATGGAGTTCTGTAGTAAATCTTAATTATGACCAGATGTGTTTCAATGCAGACTTTCAACCCTTCAATTGCCCAATATGGCCTCGCTTGCTTTTTGAATATAGATCATTAATTAACTCAGTAAATAATCACAGGCATGCTTTAAGCATAATGAGAGATCTATTAACTCCGCTCAAAATTCTGCGGGCAGGAGAAATTGGTGGGAAAGCAAACAGTTTTTAGCACAGGAAGAAGCATCAGTGGGTGTCCTGTAGATGCTTTCTAGTGGGTTTCAACAGTTGTGAGTCAGTGCATTGCAACTGCTGTTCTATTGCCAGGTCAAAGACACAGCAATGGGTTAGGAATACCTGAACTGGGACTTGAATTATTTATTTATTTATTATTTTATTAGACTTGTATGCTACCCTCTCTCCCTAAGGATTCAGGGCGGCAAACAATAAAAAACCCAATACAAATTACAGTAAAAAGCCATTAAACAAATCAAGCCTAATCAGTGATTATAAAATTTAAAAATTAAAACAAAGACTAAAAAATTCAACCCACACCCCCGAAGTCAGTCCAGACCGGCCTGTTGAAACAACCAGGTCTTCAGGTCCCGGCGGAAGGAGCGGAGATCAGGGGCCAAACGGGGGTCCATGGAGAGTTGGTTCCATAGGGCTGGTGCTCCCACAGAGAAGGCCCTACCCCTGGGCACCGCTAGTCGACAATGCCTAACCGACGGTACCCCAAGGAGGCCCTGCCTATGGGAACGTACCGGGCGATCGGAATGTGATGCTGGCAGGAGGCGTTCCCGCAAGTACCCCGGACCCAAGCCATTTAGGACTTTATAAGTTGTTACTAACGCCTTGAAACTGACTCAGAAGGCAACCGGCAACCAATGCAGGTCGTGCAGGAGGGGTGTAACATGGGAGTATCGGGACACCCCCATCACAGCCCATGCAGCCACATTCTGCACCAGCTGCAACCTCTGGGTGCTCTGCAAGGGCAGTCCCATGTAGAGAGAGTTGCAGTAGTTGATTCGGGAGGTGACGAGCGCATGAGTGACTTTTCGTAGGGCATCTCGGCTCAGGTAAGGGCAGAGCTGGCGAACCAGCTGAACCTGGGCAAATGCCCCCCTGGCTACAGCTCCCACCTGCTCCTCCAAACTGAGCAGTGAATCCAGGAGGACACCCAGGTTCCGTGCCCTGTCCCCGGGGGGCAACACCTCTCCCCCCACGACCAAAGATGGAATTTGGAATTAGGACCCCTCATTCCAACCGCAAGCTACAAATATTCTCCATTATTATTATTTTTAATCTTTAGGGATGCCCAGCACTGAAGGATGTCTTATTGTCAAACAGAAGTCCATGTAAATGCATTTCCAGATTGCAATTAGATCTGGACAAGGACAAATAAGTAAGATGTTCGTGGGAAGCCGTGATCTGTAAGCCAAGCAGATGGAAGTTATATAGACCTTGTCTCATTCTGTGGAATTTCCCCCTCACTGGACTTTAAAGAACGCCCAAGAAAAATTGGGGAAACTTTTCAACAGTACACACATTGTTTATTTCATTTGCACAAGGAACTGATTTCACCTCATTATTGTTGTTCTCAATGGCCATGTTATTTCTTACATTATTGCCACATTATTTTCCTCCCCCTCCTCTCTATAAAATGATCTCACCTTCCAATGCTATTTATGGCGTGACCTATAATTTCAGAGAACTGCTAATCTCTCTAAATCTTCCCTGACTGACACAAAAGGCTTTCTAGAGATTGTTTTCCACACCCAATAATTTCCCCTGTGGCCTTTTATGTGTTGCAAAGCCACAACTTCTAGGTTTTTCATTGACCAGGTTTGCTGGGGTGGCTAGGAGCTGTTATCTCAGCAGCACTTGGGGACCATGGAAGTTAACCATCCAGTGAGACATGTGAGTAGTCCTTTAGATCTGTTTCAGCAGATCAGCTGTCACTTTTATTTTGCCTGAAGATTATGCAGAGGCAAAGTTATGTCTGGACCAAGCTCTGATCCTGGATATGTCCATCAAGCATTTATTAAAAATCTCATCACACATGAGAAAGCGATGAAGGTCAAAACTAAAATAAAGAAGGTGACACTGACAGTAAGTCTGTTGACCTCAAGGGTCAATGAGTTAAGAGGAAGATCAGATTAAACCCAGATTTAGAAAAGTGGAGGGAAGAAACCAGTTTGTGCAGTGCAGGCTGTCTCAAAAGTACAAGAACAATTTTCAAGGAAGAGTTACAACATCAGACCAGTGAAGGTACAAAAGAGAAAACCAATATTGAGAAGGAAATCCTTCCAAGTGCTCAGTCCACATGATTTACAGAACTTTGCAATCCTTTGCCCAAGTTTGCCCTTAGGCTTAGTTTAGCTCTTTATGAATTCTGATGGTGATAATTGGGTCGTTGACAGATAAGAAAGTTTCCACTGCTCTAGCATGTTTCTTGCTTACAGCAAACACCTTTCACCATTTGTTTTCCTGGTACCATATTCTGAATAATAGACAGCAAAGTCCTCAGACTGGAAAAAGCCACTGTCTCACCATTGTAGCGCACTGACACCAAGGAGATCAATTTCCAACCTGATCATCTCACATTTGACAATATCTAATTTACCCTTACTCATTCCTCTGATATTCCATGTGGCTATCTAATGTGATAAAGGTAAAGGTAAAGATTCCCCTTGCACATACGTGGTAGTCGTTTCCAGCTCTAGGGGACAGTGCTGATCTCTGTGACAAAGCCAAAGATCCAGCACTGTCCGAAGATGTCTCCGTGGTCATGTGGCCGGCATGACTAAACACCGAAGGTGCATGGAACGCTGTTACCTTCCCACCAAAGTGGTCCCTATTTTTCTACTTGCATTTTTACATGGTTTTGAACTGCTAGGTTGGCAGAACCTGGACAAGTAATGGAGCTCACTCCGTGTGGCACTAGGGATTCGAACCACTGAACTGCTGACTTTTCTAATTGACAAGCTTAGCGTCTTAGCCACTGAGCCACCACATCCCTCATCTGACGTGATAGCCCATATAATCACCATGAGTTGGACACAACTGAATCATCATCATCATCATCATCATCATCATCATCATCATCATCATCTCTTTACAGAAATGTATAGATCATAATCCAGTTGAGCATACCTCTACTTGGTCTATTGACCTCTTCCAAATTTGTATTTAAATGGACTTCTGAAATGATTGCTCTTACCTGACTCTTTCCAGGGCAATTGCCTGAGAAGGAAGAAGCTCTGATACTAGTTTTACTGCAAAATTGTGGGGCAAGTATTGCCATCTTCTTAGAACTGATAGGCCCCTGCTGTTCTTTAAAAAATTCTTTAAAAAATTGGTGGTCTTGTCCACTTTTCATTGCTAAAGGAGCCCCATTAGAATTTGTTCAGCATCTGAATTTTCATCTGAAGGCAAACCGTATACATTGTCAAAGAGGGTTAGCATATTACAATGGAAATCTGGCATGTCCATTAAACGCTAACATGCTATTAATTTTATCTGCAGCTCCCAGAAATGTCTGAATGTGGTTTGGATGAGTATGTTACAACGCTGTTGCTTTTTTAGACGAGTCTCCCTTTTTTTATGGCCACATAATCATATTACGAAGTCACATTGTGAGGTTAATTCATTTATTTCTGGCAGGATATGTAAAGCAGGGGAAATGAGAATATTGCTGCTGGGAAGAAGAGACTATCTGTGACAATGGGTAAAAGGAAATCAGTGGGCAATGGGAACACCAAAACCTGGCTAATGATGGAAAGAAGTGAAACATATACAGAAATATGTATATGCGGTCTTTTTTATTGATGAATCCTGATAAAGAGGAGAAAGGGTTTTGTGATGTATTAGTCTCTCTGTGATGAACATAAGAGATGGAGCTGAATGTAAGTATAATGTTCCTTGGCTTTGAATTTTGGTCTTTGCAGGTAAAAATCCACAATTGAAGTACATGTTGATGCAGGTAGTAAAAGAGAGCATCTGTGTATTACTCAATGGGAAATGATCAATTGAGAAGATAAAGATTCTAAATATCTATAGAGATTCTTAGTCATCCAGGTCATGGTTGTCCCAAAGATGCTTTTTCAAAAGGCAACTGGACTTTGTTTTTCCTTGAAGACATTTTGCTTCTCATCCAAGAAGCTTCTTCAGTTCTGAAGACCAAATTTCAGTTCTGAAGAAGCTTTTTGGACTAAAGTACTAAATCAAGAGCCTTGGTGGTGCAGGCTGTTAAATGCCTAGCACTTAAGTTCCAGCTGCCTGCAATTACTGCAGGCTCGAATCCCACCAGGCTCAAGGGTGACTCAGCCTTCCATCCTCTCGGGGTAGGTAAATTGAGGACCCAAGATTGTTGGGGGCAATAAGCTGACTTTGTAAAAATGCCGCTTAGTAATAAGCAGGCATATACAATGGAATGAAGGCTATTGCTGAGCGCATTGGGTTGTGCTCCAAACATTGTAAGCCACCCTGAGTCTCCGGAGAAGGGTGGCATATAAATATGAATTTTAAAAAAAGCTACGTGAATGAGAAGCAAAATGTCTTCAAAGAAAAACAAAGTCCAGTTGCCTTTTGAAAATCACCCTTGAGATAAAGATTCTAAGTTGATCGTTTCCAATTTAGATAATAGCAATATAATACGGCAATTTAAAGCTATGCAACATAATCCCACAGGGGTCATCTCACATTGAAACCACATGGTTTGGCAAATATTATTTCCTTTTTAAATAGGCGGATGAAATGCTATTAAAAGTAGGGCAGGTGGAAAAGAGAGAGGGCTGGTTTTATCGTCTCATCACTGATTCCTCAGTGGGAAGACAGACGTTGCTTCCCTTTTGAACTGGTACCTGTTTCTAGCTAGTGACTCTCACTGAGATATGGTTTGATATTTTTCTTCAGTGGGAATACTTGTCTTTGAAGCATTAACTCTTTACCCGAGTAACCTTTACCACATCAACTTTTGAATAGGCTGTCGTTAAAGGGAAAGGGAGCCCTGATTATTGCATACATTTTTTGGTCTTGAATTCAAGAGTTTCAGTTTCGAAGTCTGTGCTGAAGTTGACCATTAAGAGATGTGAGGTTACATTATTTCTGTGATGTGTGCTAAATTTTAATCTTGGCTCCTTATTAGGGAAATCAGATTTGCTTGGAGAGTGGAAAGGAGATGCGTTTTGTGTAAATGGGTTAATCTGCTCTAAAAACAATGCTTTGCCAGCTGCCCTTTTAAACATTAATGAGGCAGTCACTTCCTTTAATCTGGGGAGAAACTGAGCAGTTGGCTTTTGACCCAAAAAACCCTGCATGGTTATTTTTAAGGTGTGTGTGGGGGGAGTTGCAAACTCTAAACTTGCATGTTATCCTCAGTTCATGGAGCTTTTAAAAAGGAATGTAGCTTAGTTTCTTTCCAGATATACTGTTAGGCAGTCAGTTAGGCAGTTCTTTCTAGATATCACTTTCAGGGCAAAATGTGAGAGTTTGCAGCATAAATTCAAGTCCAGAAAACACACAGGTGACTGATTCAGCAGGATCATTAACTTCTTTATAAACATAATAATATGAGTAAAGTTTACAATACCATTTGTAGATTCTTTCAATGTAACATAAGCAGAGGTGGTATTCAGCAGGTTCTGACCAGTTCTGGAGAACCGGTAGCAGAAATTTTGAGTAGTTCAGAGAACTGGCAAATACCACTTCTGACTGGAGATTTTACAGTATCCTTCCTCTGCCACGCTCACCAAGCCATGGCCACAGAACCGGTAGTAAAAAAATTTGAATCCCACCACTGAACATAAGCAAAAAGCACAAGCAGCAGCAGCTCAGAGCAGAATTCAGTTTCAGCAAGCAAGCAAGTTAGTTTCACTTTTTATCCTCAGCAGAGCACACACCTAGGCTGTCAGCTCCAATTGGCTGGTCTGTTGTCATGCTTACTCACTTGCTGACTTTGTTAGCCATGTCTTTGCCAGTTAATGAATATACTCTGACACAAAATTGAGGGGTTTGGTTTTTATAGGAAGTTTAAGTAAATATTTATTCTTCCAAGAACTGCCTGAGCAATGTCCATGACAGAGGTGATATTCATCAGGTTCTGACCAATTCTGGAGAACCAGTAGTGGAAATTTTGAGTAGTTCCGAGAACTGACAAATCTCACCTCTCACTAGAGATTTTACAGTATCCTTTCACTGCCACACCAACCATGCCATACCCACAGAACTGGTAGTGAAAAAATTTGAATCCCATCACTGGTCCATGAGTTACTTAGCAAAGTTTAGAAAGCTCTTATCCTTGTGAAATTCAAAGAACTCATTATAAGAAGAGTAGATCAATCTACTCAACACCACATTCTCACCAGTACCTGTTCCTTTTTCAGGGGGAAAAATGGGATATGGGAGCCTTCCTGGGAAGTTTTTAACTAGTCCAGACTGGTAACAGGAGTCAGGTAAATTGGAGTTTTATTTCATTACTCCAATCTCTTCCAAACCAGTCCAAATAGAGAGTAATTGTTCTGGTAAATTCAGACAACATGACCATGAGCTGATTCAGCTCCCATGTCTTATCGTACATTACTTTAATAACCTGTCTCATCTGTATTAAAGTAAAGTAGCAAAACATTTGTACAAAATAAAACAAAACTATGGAGAACTCAATAAAAACTGGGAAGCAAAAACAGCAAATTTCTGTCAGAGAATTAAAAATAAAATTCCCAAGATTGAATGCCCAGATATAAAATTGTAATTTCTCCAGTCTATGGACTATGGTTATGTCCAGGTCTACTTGGTGTATTTTGAAATATATATAATAAAGCTTGAAAAGAACAGAAAGGCAGCCAAAACAATCAAGAGTCTCTATTACTAATTTTCTCACTAATCTTAATCCAGTCATGGTTATTTTCATGTGGTCTTCTGAAGAATAGAATATAATGGAATGGAATGGAATAGACAGTTAGAACAATTAATCAGAGGATAATCTTGCAGCAATTGAAATTTCAAAAGCTGAAGCCGTAGGCCACAGATCACGGCACATAGACATAAAATATAAGCATGTTAGACAGTTGTCTAAAACAGGTTTCATAAAGACAATATATACCGAAACGAAGGAACAGATCACTGACATTTTCACCAAGCCCTTGCCTAGAGAACAACACATGTACCTGCTAGAAAAATTATCTTTAACTATGTAAGTATAATTATTTCAGTGATTGTAAATAGAGTGTATATATATATATATAGCCCAATATATATGTGTGTAAAAATTCTGTAAATGCATAGAGAAGGGGATTGTCAGAAAGTAGAACTTTCTGGAGTTACTATGCAGTTTACAAATTAGTAGAATTTGATAGGGTGATCAAACCTACCAATGACAGGGTGGCATTGAGCACCTCACTGTGATACTGTAGGACACGCCCCTAAGTATAAAAAGGGCTGTCAACTGTTATTTTTCTAGGAGACAGAGAAAGAAGTGAAAGAAAGACAATGAGGAGATTGGAGATACTGAGAAGATCCAAGACTCTGAGGAGATATTAGGATCTGACAGACTGAGGTCTGTGTATGAGAAGATATAGCCAAGAGATCTGAGAGAAGATCTATAACCTAAAGAGAAAGGGACTTTCTAAAGAGGTTAGCTATATCTAAGAAGAGGTTATGAGAGGAAGAACTGTGAATCTCTCATAGTAACTTCTAGTTCCTTGAAGGACTGTTTAAGAGGAACGAAAGAAGAAAAGACTCTGTATATATGTAAGAATAATGTATTTATTGATTATTCTGTTATAAATAAATCTGTTTTGATCTGACATAACTTGGCATTGCAATTTATTGAATGACTCTGTGGTATAGATATAGGTTTAAAGATCCAGGCCAAACTCAATTAATATTATTTAACAATTTTGCCTCCAGATGTTATAAATGCTCCAACACTGGAAGTTTTTAAGAAGAGATTGGTAACCAATTGTCTGAAATGCTCTAGGGTTTCCTGCTTGAGCAGGGGGCTGGACTAGAAGACCTCCAAGGTCCCTTCCTATTCTACTCTCCCATCCCATCCCATCCCATTCCATTCTATTCTCCTCAGAAGAAAGCATGAAAATAACTATGACTGGATTAAGATTAGTGAGAGCATAACAAGTGTGTGTAACAGAGTCATTGATGAGGATTCACAGAACGATGCTGAATAACATGAGTTTTATTCTATGGAGATTCTTAATTATCCAGGTCAGGGTTGGACTTTCTTGGTTTTTTTTTCTTTGAAAATGTTTCGCTTCTTCAGTTTTAACTGACCAAGAAAGTTAAGCTGTCTTTTGGAAAAAAAGCACCCTGAGAAGTTTTAAGGTAGTCACAATAGTGCATTTGTTCAACAGAATGCATAACTGGTCTATAGATATCATTACCTCAACACGGAATGAAGAGCACCAATTTGGAGGTCTCTAAAATGGAAGAACTTCAAGATGGAGAGGATGGTCAGTCCTTAAGGATTAAGTGCTTTTTCTGAGTTACTTAACTTAAAAACATCTTTGAGAAAAACTTCCAAATCATTGCAGAGAAATCCCAGCAGGGGAAGGATATGTTCTAATTGGAGTGTTCCTTACCTTCTAACCTTCTTGGGACAACTCCAGAAGCATCTGGTTGCCTGCTACGGGAAAAAAGAGGCTGGAGTAAGATGGCCCAGGTTCTGATCTGGCTAACTTTTTAAGATGTTCCCCTTTCCTTAGGACCACCATCAAAATATCTCTGCACTCCACCATATTGTTTTAGAATTGTTAGGGGATTTTAGGGAGGATGAATATCAGTCTGGATCTTTTAAATGGAACAGGGAGAAGAATGAATGCATCACATTGTGGAAATTGCTGTTCTTTTCTTTACACATTGAACAAATATATTCCTGGAACCTGGGTGAAGATACCATTTATCTATAATCATTATAATTGAAAGAGATTTGAATTCTACTCACTGTCAGTGTTGCTCGCTTGCTACAGACATCTTTTTCAAATTGAGTTGTTTTCATATTTAAAAATATTGGTGGGGTTCCTTACTTACTTACTGCTTTCCTTAGCAGATCACTTGAAGCATAATTATCAGCAGTGGTAGCTCTGCAGCTGCTTTAAAATGGGCTTGAACTTTTTCATCTGAAATGAGAATGGAATACTTAGGGGAAAAAATCCCAGAGGGGGGGAAAACACATATGCCTATTAATTTAAGCATCTGTCAATCTTTTTTCCCCTATGATCAGAAACACCTTTGAAAGACATCCCCCCACAAATATCAATCATAAAGGTGAGAAATCCTGCCCTGACTCAATGCCGTGATTAACAAACTCCAGAGTAATCAATTGTCATCCAGGTTTGTTCTTAATAAATGTCACAGCACTTACATTTCACAATGGATTTTTATCCGTGGGTAAAATATTTAATCTTGGAGTTCACTTATTCACTCTACTGATTTATTTAATTAGAGTTTATTTGTATCTTGCTCTTCTACCTAAAAATGCGGCTACAAGCTATGGGAAGAATCAGGTGACTAATTGTGATGGATGGTGTCTATGAAGGTGGGGAGGACTGCAGTGAAGCAACAGGAAGGAAGGTATCACATTCCAGAAAGGATTGTGGGTGAAGGTGGGGACAAGAGGCAGCCCAGCCCTGAGCTGGATTGGAGACAGAGGAAGAGATTTTCCATCGCCACTCCCTAGAATTTGCTAGGTAGATCCATTGGGGTGAGAAGTAGAAAGGGGTTGTTGGTCTGGCAAGATTCTGTCTGTTGGATGTAAGCAAATAAAGAGCTGAACTTTAAAGAAGACTATTTGTACTTCAGGGTTGAAATGAGGATTTCAGACTGCTATGTGGGCAGAGTTTGGGAAAGTAATAGGAGTTCACCATGTTGCGTGGCACTTGGGTCTCAAACCTGGGTTATCAACAAGCTGAGCATCTTTAGTTGCTGAGCCATTGCATCCCCTAATAAACAATATAACAGCAGTCAATTATGCATTTATTATGCCAATTTTGTATTGCATATTTTTATAGGTGCATGGATGAATTCCGAATAAATGGTCTTGTTCAGTTGGTGTCTGCAATGAGGTTCATTACGCATTACAGCTTCAGAATATTATTCAAAGTCTAAATATCCCCTGAGACCTCAATAAGTAAATCAATTAGTCAATCAGCCCCACCCCATTTTCTTCACTGGTAGAAGAGACTTCCAGATTTCCAGGTGTATCTGTATTTCTGCTCTGTCTAATTTCCACCATTTACTATCATACCAATAGTTCTTTACAACACTAGTTGAACTGTCTTTAGCATGGACTGTCTTCAACCATTTGCATACTAAAAATTACACAATGCTTACTTATTATAGTGTTATCTAATAATATGCATATTTACTCAGAAGTAAGCCCCATTGCATTAAATGGGCTTTGTGTCTACAGACCTAAGCGTAGAATCATAATCTAAATACTTTGTTTCCAGGCTGACGTCTGATTAATTTGACCCTACAAAAATGTGTATCACACTTTTCAGTTCTGCCTCGAAAATGCCATGGACCAAATCCACCGTGTTTATTGGCAAAGATATTTGCTGTTCTCTTCCAGCTAGAAAATGTTCTTTCCTTTCAAGCAGATGCAGTTTATCAATGTGGCTAATAGAGAATGGAGCACGCTGTTCACTGCACAAAGGGAACCAGATTTTCTTATAATGTATCACAACAATCATAAGAAGAGCATTGGGTGGGAAGGAAGGAGTAATTGTAGGATGGAGTTGCATTTTTCTCTTAGCTACCTATTCTTGCAATGGATGAAACTGTATTGGAAAATGAACGTGTCCCCAATCTCAAATATGAAAGAGAAGACGCTGGTTTAATGATATACAAAATTCATTCTTTAACAATGTGATTGTGGGCATCTTTCAGAGGTTCCAAACATAATGCACAATTCTTAGAAAGACTGGTTATGCTACCGTTCTGTATGTTTAGCTCAGTGGGCTGAAAAGGTGTAAATTTGCATTTAAGATCTAAATGGTAATTATTAGGCGCTATTTTATATGAAATGTACTGAGCTTATGGCTCTATTTAAATACCTGAAAGTAGGCTTTGTGAATATTAGAGCTTCTGATTGCTCCCCACAGGTTTCTGTCTGTTGCCGGACCAATAATTTGGATGCAATAGCTATTAAGCTGCATTGAAATCCATTGGAAGCTGTGCTATTATTGTCATTTACACAGTTATGTCCCTGCAAAGGCTTTCAACACTTTTTTTGTTTAACTTCTGCCATTAAGCAACACGTGATTCAGTTCAGATGCTACATCATTTTAAAAAGCACATTTATTAAGAAAGTAATTCAGCATGAAATAATACCAGACCAGGAACAACTGGAGCACCACTTGAATGCCATTGGCATTGACAAAAGTGCCATCAGTCAATTGCAAAAGGCAGCTTTACTTGAACTGCTTACAGGATGCCACAATATATTTCATATTATTAGACATCAACATCTGCCTATTATCCAAATCTTTGGGAAGGACTGGATAGGTGGATAAAAATGCCAAATCCGGACTGAACATCTGTCTGATTGTACAACCAACCATAATAATATTATCTTGAAATCCACCTGGGAACAATATTGATTTTCAGATGATATTATATATGACTTTATCAGTGAGCATGCTGCTCAGGGATAATAAAATGTGAAAAGTGTCTGGGAACTGAGTAATCGCTTTTGAAATCAAATGCTGTCAACTACTCCTCTTGAACAATAATCTGGCTGCAGAATTATGTCCCAAATGAATAGACTGGTTGACTGTTCTTGTGCCATGGTAACAATAAACCACAATTAGCTATCTGAATATGAAATTGTATATTCACATTAGTTCTCAATATCTCTCTGGGCCCATAACCAATGTTAGGATATATGCAGAGTAACCCTTGTGTAACAAGGATATGCACATGGAAACTGATATGAGAACAGTTAAGAATAAATATACAGCCACACAGAGACACACCAAATTGTGTTAATGTTTACTCAAAGATATAGCACAGTCCAAATAAACAGTCCAGGTCATACACGTTTTAACAGTCCAGCAGTATCCAGTTATAAAGTCTTCTTACCCTTTTCATGTCTTTTACAGCAGACAAACTTTTACACGTCTTTTACAGCAGACAAATATCAAAACATAATACAACAGATAATCTTCGATATCAACAGAATATCAAAGTAAACAGAGTTAGTCAGTATCAGTCCATATTCAGTCAGAGAGAAAATCAATATCAGCATCAAGAGAAATCTTCAGTGGGAGAGAGCTCCCTCTTATGGCAACTTGCAGTATATTCAACCAATCAGAACACAGCATAATACATTACAGTATTTTTCCTTAAAGCTACAGACATATATATTTGTGCTTTATATATTGTCAACCCAACTACGTTATGTACATATACATAACACTTCCTTCCTTCCTTCCTTCCTTCCTTCCTTCCTTCCTTCCTTCCTTCCTTCCTTCCTTCCTTCCTTCCTTCCTTCCTTCCTTCCTTCTTTCTCTCTTCATTCTCCTTTCTTCTTCCTTCCCCCTTTCCTTCTTTTTCCTTTCTTGCTCTCTTCCCATCTTCCTATCTTTTTCTTTGTCTTTCCTCTTACCTTTTTCTCCTTTCTTGTCCCTTCTTGCAAAAGGGGAAACATTTCTCCTTTTGTTTTGTTTTTAGTTTGTTTTAATAGCCCTCTGCCAGGGAAAATAGAGCCATCCAACAATCCATCATACAATCCCATCTAACACTGGTTGGCAATTCTTATCTCTATCAGATATTATATTACTATACTATCTCTGCTTTCTTTTGCTTGCCTTGCTTAAGCTGTATCCTCTTGTTCCATACAATCTATTTAATTAATTTCAGATTTCTTTATTAAATCACCTTGGAGAGAAGATTTAACCTTGAACATCTCCATAGCAGTGATGGGGTTCAAAAAAATTTTCTACCGGTTCTGTGAGTGTGGCTTGGTGGACATGGCTTGGCAGGCATGGCTTGGTGGGCACGGCAGGGGAATGATACTGCAAAATCTCCATTCCTATCCCGCTCCTGGGAGAAGGATACTGCAAAATCCCATTCCCTCCCCACCCCGCTAACCTGCTTTCCAGCTCTGTTCTCCTATGCAGGACAACCAAAGAAGACGCAGCCAATCAGCTGGGACTCAGGAGGCGGAGAATAGATGAGGCAGGGCCAGTCAGAGGTGGGATTTGCTGGTTCTCCGAACTACTCAAAATTTCCACTACCGGTTCTCCAGAACTGGTTGGAACCTGCTGAATACCCACCTCTGCTCCATGGGTTCTGCTCTAGGTTATTTTCTATCTGACCAGCATTGATTTTTCAACTTCTGAAAAATGCAAGAAAATCATTATTTTATGAAAGCATTGTCCATGCTCTATTCTTCCCTGCCACTAGAGGTGCTCTTTTAAAGGTGAACCTAGGAGGAGCTTGAGTTATAAAGTTCAGCAAAAGAATATTTCATCTGATTTGTGTCCCTTTCTACATTGACACATCCTTCCATCAATACGATACCCACAAAATGTTATCCTTAAAAATTTCAGGTTAAACTAGTTTCAGTATCTGCATACATTCAAATCAGGGCTTTTGGGGAGGGGTGTGTCTATTTGTGCACCTTCTGATGTCAAGAAAATAGCTTGACTGAGCAGAAAATTCACTCAAGCCCTCCTTAGCTCTTTGCAAATGTGTTTTCTTGTTTTGGAAATTTGCAAAACTACTCTATATGTAGTTTAATGCCCTCTTACCTCCAGGTTGTTGCATCCCAGGCTGATACTCTCCACCTCTGCCTGGCAATTGAATTTCTCCTGAGTGGCAATCTTGATTGACCCTTTGATTGGGTGTCTGACATTGCCAATGAGTGACAAATAGTTTGGTTTTTGGGACTGGCACAGCTGCAGCAATTTGACTACAAATTAGACATGCAGGAGGAATGGCTTGAGTTCACAAAATTATCTGCTTGCTTTTATGTAGAAAGGCTCGTCATAAACTTGACTGTGCCTTGAATTAATGTTGATCTAAGAAATGGTAAAACTGCAGGAATTGATAATAAAATTGCGGACATCTATGGCCCTGGATGAAATGTAGTAAACTACCACGAAGCAATCTGCACTTCCCAAAAACAGTAATACTAAATTTCAGACAGCTGATCTTGAGACTTTCAAGCCATATCTTCCTAATGGGTTAAAGGAATAAATGGTGTTTGAAGGGGTTTTTAGAGGATTTGCAAAAGATGAGTCAATCATATGACATTAACAGTGATCCTAGGATGAATAATAGCTTCCCCTATCATTTTAAACCAGGACTCTACTGCTGAAAGAAACTCAGTGAGTCCTGCTTGCCAACATTAAAGTTAGATGCTATATTAGTACAGCTCAGATGAGAAAGAAAAGGGTAACAGAGGGGAGAGTGTAGGAAGTTATCACCTACCCCTCTCCTAGAAAAATGAAATATCCTAGGAAATATTAAAAAGGCAGAATATTTCCCCTAAAAAGAGTAGAAATTCAGAAGCAGAAACTCATCTCAGAAGCAGAAACTCAGCCCCCCACTTTTGTTAACAGGCCATTACTGCGGCCTAGGCCAGTCTATTTTACATAACAAAGTTCTCCAGGTAGAGCTATAGGAATTGTCCAAAGCCTTTTCATTACATCATCATCCAGCAAGGCTCAACCAAGCCTGGGACCCAGGGCACCCTACAGAGTTGCCCCTGCATGGCCCCATGGGAGTCTGACAACCAATCAGAATACAAGCTCAAATTCAAATCCCAACAGAGGGTGTAAAACCCAGACACACTCAGCATATCACCCCTTCCTTCTTTTCCTTCATCTTGAAGCATGTGACCCTTCCTTCTTTGGAGCTCCAAGCCATGCGGTCTTGTCCACCATTAAACCATCTTTCCAAATAGCCCCCATGTTTCCAGTGTCTTTTTCCCCACTTGGAACTGAACCCAGAAGGGTAATTCTTCCAACAAGAGGATAACAAATCGAAATGCTGCAAAATAATTTGAGAAGATAATCCAGCCATAGCTAGAAACTGTTCTAAATATTTCAGTGACTCTGAAAAGCACCATACAGCTTCTTTCACTGTTGTATGCAAGGCCCACATACTGTATAGTGGGAAGAAGAACCGTGAGATGAAGCATCTTCTGGATGTGAGCTGTTGTGGAGGAATATCTACTGGATTTTCCTTGGTAGGGCAGGCAGTGAAAACTTTTCTTTTGGGGCTGTGACTGAGTCACATTCAGATGTCCTCTTTCTGGCTCACAGCTGCTACAGTCCTTCACCAATGATCTAGTTACTTTCTCAGCTTGGAATCTTATCTGGAGGTAGCCTCCAGCTTGTGTAGGGATGTTGAAAGCTAACAAATCTGAACATCATTTTGAAAGGACATATTGACACGAATCAATCTAACCTTTGCTCTTTGCTTCTGTTAAAGAAGTTGCTTGTACTATTTTTGCTAAGGATGGAAATCATTTGTTAGGAATTCATTCTGTAAGAGAATGGTATCCTTTTCTATCTGGTTTCTCAACTCTGCAATTTGCTTCAGAGCTAATCACATCCTTGGAGACAATTCCCAGGAACATCCTGCTCCATAGGTGGGGGGGCAGGGGCATGAACACACAAGGACAAGGGATACTGTGTAAAATAACAAAGTATGGACAGAGCACAGACAAAGAACACTCCATGGATAAAGAAGGGGAGGGTATGGGCAAGACATTGCCCACATTAATAATGAACCTTTGTCTCTGATTGGATAAACTTAGTTTCTATTAGCGTAAAATGGATATAATACTCTGAGCCATTCTTGCAGGGTGTGGCTATTCCTTACATGCATTTTGTCTGTATGTTTTGGACATAGTATTCACCCAGACTTTTTGCTTTGGCCAAAGAATTAAAAAAAGCTGTTATTTTTGCAAGCCTCGCCTCGGGTCTCACTCTTTGGCATCTCTGTGGCTTGGAAAAACTTCTGGGACCTTACAATTTTAAAAGAGAGAAATAAAATCAAATTAAAATACAAGGTAACTATGTTAGTTCACAAATAACAAAAGCCATATTATTTGCCCCTCAATACTTATGTTAGAAATTCAAAACTGCAATCAAAAACATGTGACTTGGATCCAGTCACTGATGAAGCAGCTGTCATTTTTAACTCTCTGTCTTGCTTGGGAGGCAATTTCCTTGAACCTGACAGGTTTTTTGTTACCGTGTTTCCCCGAAAATAAGACACTGTCTTATATTTTTTTTGGCTCCCAAAAACACACTAGGTCTTATTTTCGGGGTAGGTCTTATATATTTATGGTGCCAAATAGTGGGTGTGAGTGTGTGTGTGGGGGGGTGTTTCGCGGGTGCACGGTTGCTCCCTGAAAAGTCTTCCTGGAACTGGAGATTTACACTAGGTCTTATTTTCGGGGTAGGTCTTATATTAGGGCAGGTTTAGAAAATAGTGCTAGGTCTTACTTTCGGGGTAGGTCTTATTTTCGGGGAAACACGGTATTTTTTGTCCCTGGTCACATGGCCAAACAAGATCCCATGATCTTTGCAACCAACCGGAGTCCAAGGTTTTCTTTTTTTGGTGTTGCATGTAGGATCTGCTGCTGCCTGGGCTGAGAACTACTAATAGTGTTTTAAAAATACATTTTTGTTACTCTATAGTATAGTACTGTTTGTAAGTCCTTTGGGAACTGCGCTGCTTCTTTTTAAGAACTGTACTGTACCCTTTGCAGACTACAGCTTTGTGTTTGTAAGTACAGTTCTTTGCAAATGTAAAGTTGGTTTGCCTTTGCTTTGAAACTGCTTGTAGAAATGCTAGGCAGCATCTATCTACACAAAGCATTCTATAATGTTGTGTGGTGTTGTATCTTTTCTCTAAACTGCTGATTTTCAAGTTTGCAAGCTATTTATATGAGGATTTTGGATTTTGCCTGGAGAGGCTTGTGCTGATCAGGTCAGAGGGTTTTTTAAAGATTTTTTTTTAAAAACTAAATTGCCTCCAGAAGTTGTGGGTCCCTCATCACTGGAGGCTTTTAAGAAGAGACTGGATAAGGTATTTATCAGAAATATTCTTGTGAGAGCAGTTGGGTTGGACTAGATGATTTCAAGGTCCCTTCCAACTGCACTATTGTAAGCCAAGAGTTCTGTAAAACCCATCTCCCACTGGGTGGGTGGCTGGAGACTGTTAAACTAAGTGGCAAATGGTTTTTTTTTAAGCAACTGCAATCAGTTTTGTAAATTACTGCTCCACCCCCATCTGGGCAGCTGTCTGATGACCCTTGAGCTAGTCAGCAAATGGTGTTCTTTAAAAAACTTGATATGGAGCTGCTTGGAGGCAATTTAGTTCCTCCTTCAGCTGTACCAGAAACAGCTGATTGGCAATGGGCTGTGGAAATAAGTCAGATCTTCAATCATTTAACAAGCCATTTGATTCCATTAATGAGTTTGATTTTAAAAATTTGTAAACTTGAGTCTAATTCATTTGATAATTTTTTAAAAAATTATAAACCTAATTAGGTTCATAAATCCATTGGGTTCTACCTGAGGACTGTATTTCTAATATAGTAAACATTCTGTATTCATGTGGGAAGCATCACAATTAAAGTTTTTGCTTTGTGGTAAAGAAAAAACACAATGCTTTTATTATTATAAAAGGAATAGTTGATTCTATGCAAATTAAAAAAAAACAACCCATGTTCAATGCACTTGACTCTTAAATTTGTCCACAGGATTTTCAGCTTTACACAAATCAAAAGTGCATCTGATTGTGTTCAATAGGGCTGACCCTTAGATAATTGGGTCTCAGCTGGTGCCTTTATTGACCCAAGTTTTTTGTCACTTCTAATGTGGCTATCACTTTTAAAAATGCATGACGTAGAGCTGTTTAAAGTGTTAAAAGGCTGCAAAATCTAAGTTAACTTTGAATCATTCTGCATTGATTTCAGTTTGTGCTTTCATTGTGTAAAAGTATCTCATTTCAGAACACTGTAAAGCAAGTACCAAAATGGTTCACTTCACAATCAAAATGACTAACTAGACTTTTTGACTCCGTCTCTGCTAACACCTCTGGTCCATAAGCATGTTTTTTACTAAAACTCCAGTGCAAATATCACACTAGCTACTTTTGCAGTGATAAATATTCACTGAATTGATTCTCATAGCAGTTAAGATCACCTTATGAGGTATTAATCTAGTTTTCCTTTGAAAAATCTTGTTTAATTTTACACAGCTGATAAATCAGTGTTTATGTTTTCTAATGATAATAAGGCAGTAATGTTTTGCCAGCTTTATGTCTGTTTGTCTTACCTTAATAAAACTACTTCAGGCCTAATTTATTGTAGCATAGGCTCATAAAAATTATACTGCAATGACAAAAACAACATGTTTGAGAATAGTTTTGTTTCAGCAGGATTGAGTTGGGAGAAAAGACCTAGGAAGAATAAAATTTTCAAGGCTGCAAATGACAAGGAATTTTGATTAATAGAGTTGACAATTCAGATAGGGAAGAGAATCCATAAGGCTCTTGAGATGGCTTAAAATAGCAGGCAGTGCATGTAACAACTACAAGCAATGTTTCAATGAAGATAGAATAGAATTCTTTATTGGCCAAATGTGATTGGACACACAAGGAATTTGTCTTGGTGCAAATGTTCTCAGTATACATAAAAGAAAAGGTACATTCATCAACAGTCAAGAATCATCAGGTACAACACTTAATAATAGTCGTAGGGTACAATAAACAATCAAATCATACTAGGAAACAGTCAATAAGGATACCAACAACAAAGTTACAGTCATGCAGTCACAAGTGGGAGGGGATGGGTGATAGGAGTGATGAGAAGACTTAGTAAATAGTTGGACAGTGTTGAGGGAATTATTTGTTTAGCAGAGGGATGGTGTTTGGGAAAAACTGTCCTTGTGTCTAGTTGTTCTGGTATGCAGTGCTCTATAGCATCGTTTTGAGGGTAGGAGTTGAAACAGTTTATGTCCGGGATGTGAGGGGTCTGTAAACATTTTCACAGTCCTCTTTTTGACTCGTGGAGTATACAGGTCCTCCATGGAAAAAGCAGGTTGGTAGCAATTGTTTTTTTCTGCAGTCTTAATTATCCTCTGAAGTCTGTGTCTATCCTATTGGGTTGCAGAGCCAAACCAGACAATTATAGAGGTGCAGATGACAGACTCAGTAATTCCTCTGTAGAACTGGATCAGATTTTCATTCATCCAGGTGTAAAGTTTCTGTACTTCCTTCCCTTTTTTGGTTTTAAATGTTTTCCTGCTTATCCAAGTAGCTTCTTCAATCTGAGCACATTGGTTATGGGGACCCCACATTTATCCCCCAGGTTGGTTTCAATTCTTAACTAGTCTGAATAGGCTCATTAGGTGAGAAGACAGAGAGTTGTTATGGATTGTTGCTCCTAAATCCCTTTAGCCAACTTGCTCAAACTGAAGAGCTACTTGGATAAGCAGTGAAATGTTTTAAAGACAAAAAAGCAAACAAGTCCACCTGCCATGACTCAAATTCCAAACAACTACAAGCAACCTGTAAAGCCAAGCCAAACATTTCTTTGGGTAGTAAAACGCAACATGTATTGGGAACCTACTACAATGAATCCCATATTCACCAATTAGCACTGGGCAAGGGCTTCTCACCATGTTAGCTTTGCATTTTTGAAGACAGTGCCTTGAGGCAGTTTTTAAATCTACCCAGAGATGGAATGAAGAGCTGCCTATGAAAATCAAACCCAAAATCCCACATTTAAAAAAAGAGGTTGGACACCCAGTTCACTACAAAAATACCCAGAAGTATCCAGCAATGTTCAGACGGAACACAATGTGGATGGACTGTTGACAGGACAAAAACGGGAAGGTGGGGATGAAAATGTAGATAGAATAATTGGACCTTTCATGTTGCAATTTGCCTGCTGCCAGTTAAGAAAGCAACTCTTGCAATATATTGTTGCACAAGATAGGGTTTATTTCCCTTTTTCTTTTCCTAATGAGATAGATATAGACCAAGGGTCTTCAAACTCGACAAATTTAAGACTTGTGGACTTCAACTCCCAGAATTCCTGAGCTAACATGACTGGAGGAGGAATTCTGGGAGTTGAAGTCCACAAGTCTTCAAGCTGTGAAGTTTGAAGACCCCTGATATAGACAATCATAGCTGAGCAAAACCATCTTGGATCAAGGAGACAGTTTGGGTCTGTAAGAATACATAATTAAAATGATTTCACTATGTGCAGGATTCTTGTAGAAACCCAAGGAGGTGAAGGTTCCATCTTGTTTCATTAGAAGTTGCTCAAATAAATTTTAGTTCCTGTCAAACCTTCCCTTTCACCCTGCTTTTCTTCATGGGGAGGGGGGGCAGTGAAGCTTCATCACCATCTTTTGCTAACTACATTTTAGTCAATGCCAGCTAAATTCACAGATCAGTCCAACTGATGATTTGAAAACCAGACACAGACCGAGATGAAGGTCAAGGAAGAAGTTGTTGCTATGTTCTGAAAAATAATGCCTGATCCTTCTGTTCCTCATGAATGGGGCTACCTTATTTGGGCTTCAAAAATATGAGTGGGCCCTAGATGACTGCAAAGAGGTAGAAAAATAGTCCAACAGAGAGGAAGAGAGGATTAATATTGGAGGGAAATGATTATATCTGGGCATTCGTTTCTTGCACCTCATTAAATAGGTTTGTTGCTTTTATGTAGTCTCGGTTAAATAAATTATGTTATGTATTGTTTCACACACAATTCCTGCTTACTGTGTGAAACTGATGGATTGTGTAACGTTTATTCATTTCAGAGATACTTGCCAGTATTTATGTCTGGCATTTGTCAGAGAAGCGATTAAGTTTAGAGATTTCAGAGAACTATTATACAGTGGGAAATTGACTTGTACCACAAGGAATTGCAGCCTTGTAGATGGCATCATTACAGCTGTTTTTTACCCAGAAGAAAAAATGTTTTTAAGGGAGAAGACGTGTCTGGGATGGGGCCTCCCCCACCCTTCCTCCAAAAAGCTGGTTGCTTCTCTTATCCAGCTGCATTTCCCAGTTGGAACATAAGGAAAATCACTCCAAAATAGTGTTGGAAGAAATATCCATTTGGTTTTCAGTTCCAAGTGGGGAGAAAGACACTGGAAACATGGAGGCTGATTGGAAAGATGGTTTATTGGTGAACAGGACCACATGGGTTTTAGCACCTGGGTACCTGACCACATGGAGTTGAGAGAGAGAGATTTATACCCTCTCTTGGGCCTTGCCCTTGAGCTTCCTGTTCCTGTGCAAGAAATGTATTCTATTGGTTATTGTCAGACTCCCAGGGGGCTATGCAAGGGTAACATTGTAGGTTGTCTTGAGTCCCAGGCTTGGTTGAAGCTTGCTGGGTGATGCAATGAAGAGGCTTGTGTCCTGAAAGGGTGTTGGGCAATTCCTATTGTGTCTTAATGGCTTTGCTGGTTTGGATCTTGAGTGAGGGCTGATCCTATCATTCTGCCCAATTCTACCTTTGTTCAAAATATCCTATCTTGAATGGATTACCAAATCTGCATTTCTAAAAGCTGGCCTCAGCTTAGTATCTGCATGGGGACAAGGAATTGTGGCTCTGAGTTTCTGTCTTTAGAAACATGTTTCTTCTTTAGGAAAAATATAATATTCTGCCTTTGTTAATATTTCTCAAAATACTCCATTCTTCTAGGAGGGGTGGGTGCTAACTTTCTACAATAGTAATTTAAAATTTAAGGACTGGCTTCTTTCAATCTGAACCCTTTTCTATTCCATTTTAACTCCAGAAGCACAAGTCGTCTTATGTGAAATCTCCCTTCAGAAGGGTGAGGTAGACTGCTACGAAGTCAGGCAGAGAATGTTCATTGGCTGAAGATGAACAAGGTGTGGCTGCGCTGGTTGTGATGGGAGCTTCCCGATACTCCCATGTTACACCCCTCCTGCATGAGCTGCATTGGTTGCCGGTTGCCCTTCGGGTGAGATTCAAGGTATTGGTTTTAACATTCAAAGTCCTTTACAATTTGGGTCCAGGGTACTTGCGGGAGCATCTCCTGCCAACATCAAATACCGATTGCCCTGTGTGTGCGCACAGACGGGGACTCCTCGGGGTACCATTGGCTAGACAATGTTGGCTGGCGGTGCCTTGGGGGAGGGCCTACTTTGTTGTGGCCCCTGCCTTGTGGAATCAACTTCCTTTGGAGCTCCGTTTGGCCCCTGATCTCTGCTCCTTCCGCCGCAGTCTGAAGACTTGGCTGTTTGAACAGGCTGGCTGGACTGACCTCCCTGGGGGGGGGGTTAATGTATTTTTAACTATCTTATTGATTGGGCTTGTCAAATTTAATTGTTTTTTATATAGTTATTGTCATGGTGTTTTTATTGTGAGCCACCCCGTGTCCTCGTGGAGAGGGGGCGGCATACAAGTCCAATAAAATAAATAAATAAATAAATAAATAAATAAATAAATAAATAAATAAATAAATAAATTTACACCTCTGTGGTATATCTGGGCAACCATAGGACCAGAAGCTCCACATTTGCAAGTTCTTCCTCAGTTTAATCAGTGGGTTTTAAACCCAAATTTCTGTGTTTATGTCTGCACTGTGCATTTTGCCATTTGTTATAAGAACTTATTCCAAAGCCGTTGTTAAACCGATGCCGATTTCGACTGTTGAGAAAAATCTGCCCATAGCATCCTTTAGTTTTGAAGCAATTACCATTTTGTAGCTCTAGGGGTGACCCAAAGAGATGATAAAATGAGATCTGCAAAGATTTATTGCCTGGAGTCAAACATGTCAATTAATACGACTGGTAACATTCATCATGTAGTATGAAAATCCAGAAACTCTTACACATTTCAAAATGGGCAGATGTGGTCACTAAACATTCCCAGAAATGTAACTCCTTTAAAATAGAAACCCCAAAGAGAGGAGAAAAACATGCTGTTAAGCTTGGCTGAAGCCTTGAAGAAGTGTTTTGGGCCAACAATGCTTCAGACAAAGACACTACCCCTCCAAACAGACACAAAACCCTTTACAAATCTATATGGTTTCCTCAGCTTAAAAAGCAAACCAAAACAGAGCTTGGTATGTTTGACAGCTCTTCTCAAACTTCTCCAGCAGTGATCATATATGTGGGACAGAAAGTTGAACACAATATCTTCACCAAGCAACCATACCTGCTAAAGAAGTTTCCTTGTAGCTTTTCCCCCTACCATAAGTTCCAGAGCTAAAGCCTAGGAGGAACTCCAAAGCATAGCATAACACAGTTTCTGAAAGCTTTGGACACAAGCTTTGTGTCCTTGGGGAGTAAGGAGACTGTTCTGTATGCCCAAATATAGCCAAGGAGTGGAGTCGGCTAGAGACTCCACTCATTGGCTCAGCCACTGGGGGGAAATTAAAAGTCCCCTCAGTGGCTGAACCGATGGACAGCGCCAGCTATAAAAAGCCGGTGCCAGCCGTGCTAGCGGCTTGTGTTTCCTGACTACTACTGAATAAAGCTATTGCAACCAGACCGTGTCCAGCCTCTGTGTGGTCTCAATGCCCATCCAAAACAGAGATGCCCTAAATAAAATATTCAGCAGATTTTACAAGAACATCCACTTCTTTCTGAAAGGGAAGGAATGAGGAAGACATTGCAAGGTTGACCCTCCTTGATTCTCTTGCACGCAAGAAGGATGGAAAAGGAAACTATCAAACTTTCAAGGTTGTGCTATTATACCATATAACAATAAAGCAGAATTAGAGTAGCTTCTGTAGTGTCTGTTCCAACATGTGGCTTACTTCAAAAAGATAACATTTGTTTTCTGCCCACTTGACTTCAGTTGTGTTGTTGACTTCTACCACCACAATTCTGAGTTGTATCATTTGCTGAGCATCCACTCAAGGAAGGTGGACAATGTAGAATAAAATGAAGAAGTGAGGAGTTGTGTGCCCATCCTGATGTGTGGTAAGCATTGTCTATGGCTACCTGGGAACCTAAGTCAGATGTTCACCATCTTGCCTTCCGAGCCAGAGGATACTCTACAGTAGGGGTCTTCAAACTTGACAGCTTTAAGACTTGTGGACTTCAACTCCCAGAATTCCTCTTCCAGTCATGTTAGTTCAGGAATTCTGGGAGTTGAAGTCCACAAGTCTTAAACTGGCCAAGTTTGAAGACCCTTGCTCTACAGAGTAGGCAAAGTTCTAACAACCCACCACACCTTGCTAGAGCCTAAGGTGGTGAGACAGCCAGTATGCCTGATGGTGAACTTCCAACTCCTGGAGTATTCCAAACTGAATCCTCAGATAGGGAAACCTCTCATCTTGTGCTGACTGCTGCTATTGTTAAGGTCTATATGTTGTTATTATCACTGTCCATTTCAACTCTTGGAACTTAAACTGTGCGGGGTATATAATGGTGTGGGTCAAAAGTGGCTTAGAACTTCTTCCACCTTTAATGCTATGCCACCACATGACTTAACTTAGGCTTATTCAAAAATATCTCAAATTCAGATTGGTTTAAAGGGGCAGGGAATCTTGTCCCCCAAATTAACTTGTTCTGGAAATGTGGTGGTGAATTTATCCAGATTTCACCACACTGGCAGATTTCTTCTAACACAATTTTCAGGTGCCCTATTTCTCTGTCTTAAAAGAGGCCTAAAAGAAAACTAAAAAAGTTTTCTCTTTGGTTTTTCTTAGACAAATAGATAAATCAGATCTCCGTGCAGAGTGAACGGAATGGTTAGAGACAAATTTGTATTGCTGCTGTTAAGCAGGTTGGAGATTTAAGCGAGGAGTGAATAGATCTTAATTGCTAATGTTTTCTTCCTTTTACATAGGACCTGACAATCAGTCTTCTCTCTCCCTGAATGCTTTATTTAGGATAGGGATGGCATAATGGGACTCATCAAGCTTCTGCTGCTTTTATGAAGGTGAAAGGTGTTGCTTTTTTAAAAGAAGTAGATGATGGCCTGGTTTGTGGATGCAAAGGATAAGACTGCATCACCTCTGATACAAAATGAAGCTTCCTGTTGTTTAGCTAAGTTGGAGGACCTCAAAATAGGTTTTGGGAGGGAAAAAAGTTAACACTCCCTCCTCTTTTTGATGATATCCATTCATTCCCTATAGAAATAGAACTTTTATCAAGTTTCTGGAGATCTAGGTGGGGAGAAGATACAATTACTGTAGCCTGGAAGAGTAACTGTGGGAATTTGAAGATTGGGCTTTGGGATGCAAACATTACTTTTTCTCTTTTCTACATAGAAGTGGCCAGTGTTTTCTACTTCATGAAGACAATGCCTGAAAGATCACACTGTGATACCTTGGTTTTGTTGAAGTTAGTTGCGAAGTCATGTCCGACCCATTGCGACCCCATGGACAATGTTCCTGTAGGCCTTCCTGTCCTCTACCATCCCCTGGAGTCCATTTAAGCTCACAGCTACTGCTTCAGTGACTCCATTCAGCCACCTCAATCTCTGTAATCCCCTTCCTCTATTGCCCTTGATCTTTCCCAGCATTTGACTCTTCTCCTTCTCATTAGGTGGCCAAAGTATTTGAGTTTCATCTTCAGGATACCTTGGTACTCATTGTTAATTGGTTCTGGAAGGTGCAGTAAGTATCAAACAATGAGTACCAAACATTTTTCCCCACACAGAATAAAGTAGTCAGTCACAGGGTAGCTGACACCAACAAGTTCTAACTTGTGCATTGAGTCCCAAACAAATGATGAATGCTGAGGCAAAATGTGATGACTACCTAATTCAAAGAGTTTCAAAGCAGTTGAGTACCAAGGTACCACTGTATTATTCTGTGTAAGATAACTTCTTTTAGTATACAAAAAAAGAGTTTGTTATGATATGCATATAATATTTCAAAACCACCTTTTGGTTTGGGGGCCAATTGTTGCAATTATGGAGGCAACTAGTTCTAGAAGAACAGAGGCTGAGTAGGAAATCAGACACATCTCCCCAGGAATGTATGTGTGGGATTAATCCATGCAGTGTAAAACAAAAGGTGAACAAAGAACCATGAAAGGTAGATGTGTTTTGGGTGATGTACACCAGGACAACTGCAAGGTAGCAGATGACCACTAGATGCAGCAAAGAGGTATTATGAACCCTTTGCAGCCATCTAGTGGCTGCACAACTATTTGCAATTCAGATGTTGTAGAACTAAAATAGAGGCTAGAGTTAGTGATTGATGGTACAACAAGTCTTCTCCAAAGATTTGTGGCCTTAGATGTAAGAGACACCAGGTAGCAAAGTATCTTGAACCACCAGCAAGTAGTTGAGCACCAGAAAGTTCATCAAAAAGTAAAACTATCATCAGCCTAAACCCTAACCCTAAAAATTGGTATAATGTCTGTGAACACGGAGAGGCTAAGACTGAATTACTCCTTATTATTAAGAATTAAAATCCAAAATATTGGTTGGTTGTCCATTCCTGCTATATACTGTATATTTATCTGAAAGTAAGTTTCACTAAATTCTGTAGAAGTATTGCTGAGTAGCAAGTGAAATAATTTGCTGTGATTAAAGAAAAAAAACTCTATATTTGCAGCCATCACAACATTTTCTTTGTTGGGAATTTCATTGGTTGAATACATCATATTGAAATGGAATTGCTATTTCCCAACACAAGAACCCAGTGGGTATTTTTCACTGTTAAGGATCCTTCTTCTCATTGCTATGACAAATATTTCATAAAGCAACACAAGTAAATAAAAGTATCAAAAGGAAAAATAAAAGCTGGCTGAACTATTTTCCTCCTCCCTTTTCAAAATGGACTTTGTTGGATTTTTGCAGCAGTGAGCTGTAAATATCACATATGATTGTACAGCATCTTATCTTGGTAGATCCTGGCTTTGATACCATAAAATCTCTTTAAAATAAGTCTTTCAAGCAAGACAGTTCTTTCTGAGTTTCAAGCACCTCCATCATTAATTCATTGGACTCTCCATGCTTTAAAATACAATTAATTACAATGAATTTATTTAGCACAATGTAGACATTTTAAATTCTTTCATCATCATGCCTTAGCAATTTCTCCATACAACGCTGCTGGATACCAAAAGAGCTGGGCTGGCTTTTCTGCATTTCAATGCACGATCATCAGAAGCAACTCCAGATGCTACTCTTAGAGACAGTAATGACTATGAGAAAACCTTTAATCAAATTCTGGACAAATAAGTAGACTTTATGTTGAATAAGTAGAATAAGTAGACTTTATGTTGAGGTCAGATTTTTAGCACAGGATCTTCTCAGTTGTCTACCTGCAACAGGTGTTGCACTAATCATATAAAGAACAGTTGCTGGAATTGGATATGTCTAGTCTGGGACTAGAAGGGGACATGATAGCAGTGTTTCAATATCTCAGGGGCTGCCACATAGAAGAGGATGGGGTCCAGCTGCTCTCCAAAACACCTGAAGGGAAGACAAGAAACAATGGGTGGAAACTAATCAAGGAAAGAAGCTAAGAACTAAGGAGAAATTTCCTGACAGTGAGAACAATTAATCAGTGGAACGACTTGCCTCCGGAAGTTGTAGGTACTTCAAAACTGGAGGCTTTTAAGAAGAGATTGAACAACCATGTTGTAGGGTTTCTTGTCTAAGCTAGAAGACCTCCAAGGTCCCTTCCAACTCTGTTACTCTGTTACTCCAAACTGAAGAATTGGCACAGAATGGGGCAACTATCAATCGTGGGGATATCAGAGAAACTTCCTATGGATTCCTCTCAGATGGAAATAAATCTCCTTCAAATCAAAGTCTGCTGCAAGACATAAATAAATGGCCATGCTCCAAGAATCCATAATTCTGCATTCTAAAAATGTACACATATTTTGGAAAACCAGCAACAACCATACTTTTGCAACAATTGCATTGGCTATGTTAGAGGGTTTTCCATTAAAAAAAACGTATTAAGGGATGTGTGTTAGAAAGTTAAATGTCAGAAAAAATGTATATTCCTCAGCATAGAAAAATCAAGGTAATTTTTTTATTTTACTATTACTATTACTATTAATCCTCCCTTCCTTTCACCTATCCCCTCCTATTTGTGATAGTATGACTGTAACTGTCGCTTGTATTCTTACAATTTATATTGACTGTTTCCCAGTATGATTTGATTGCTTATTGTACCCTATCACTATTATTAAATGTTGTACCTAATGATTCTTAACTCTTGACAAATGTATCTTTCCTTTTATGTACACTGAGAGCTTATGCACTGAAGACAAGTTCCTTGTGTATCCAATCACACTTGGCCAATAAAGATTGATTGATTGATTGATTGATCTGTCTGTCTATTCCTCAATTTACTGTAGAAACAGTTGTTTAGTAACCATTTGAAGTCACAACGGCACTGAAACAGGTGACTTTACACACTGTTGCAATATCCTCATGGTCACGTGACCAAAATTCAGACCAAAATTCAGACTCATGTTTATGACTGTTGCAGTGTCCCAGGATCTACTTTTGTGACCTTCTGACAAGCAAAGTCAATGGGGAAGCCAGAAACATTTAACAACTGTGCTACTTACTAACAACTTCTGTGATTCACTTAACAACCATAGCAAGAAAGGTCATAAAATTGGGCAAAGTACAATTAATGATAGTCTTGCTCAATCATTGGAAACTTTGAATTCAATTGTAGTCATAAGTTGAGGGCTACCTGTATGTCCCGATATAGAGATAAATCCATTGAGGTATAGTTATTTGTATCTCTAATATATTATGCAATCTTTTTTTCCAATTTATGGTTGAATATTGTTTATTTAGTCCCATTCTTCCACCCTTTTCTTCCCATTTACGAACATTAGGGGCCTTCAAAGTTCCTGAGCAAAATTAATTTCAAAGGAGTGTAAATGGGTCTAAAAGTCATCTAAAGTCCAGAAAGACTCACACAGTAGTAAATTGTGGAAATGTTTGCAAATGTGCAATGGAGATTCACAGGCATCAAATAGTAGAAATACGGCGATGGATTTGAAGTGAAAGGTTAGACCAATTCTGATAGCTGTCTAAGTTCTCCAGGAACAAATGAAAAATAAGAAATGAATTTTCATTCCTTTGTTGACAGATTTCATTTCCTGCACTCAGCAGAGTGCAAACAGAGAGGGGCAGATTTTTCTAGAGGTGGAAAGACTCCGGTTATGATTATTGGGCAAATCTTTGAAAGAGCTGTTCCATAATGTTCTCCATCTCTTCATCAAACTTCCAGTCTTGATTCTCTGGGCCAACAGATACATGTGCCAACAGATGTTCAATGAGCAATGAGTGGGTGGTCCAGCATAGAGTTTGATTGAAGTGACATTCAGCCAGGTCACTCAGGGTGGACCTGAACAAAAACTGCAGTCTTCAGCCCTCCAGACTGACTTGTGTGGTTGTTTGAACAACCACGCATATCTCATGTAGTCTACTAGGCAAATCCTTCCTGTAAATTAGAACTTCATTTTGTCCAAAATGAAAAAAGGAAATAGAATGCACTACAATTCTGAGAGGGAAAAGGCAGAGGAGAGATATGTTCATTGTCTCCTCCTCTTCCACCACCACCACCATCACCATCATCACTACCACCATCAGTACCCCAATCTTTATCACTACCACATTGTGTCATTGCTTGCTATACTCCAGTGGTGGCTAACCTTTTTGGGCTCCTGTGCCAAAAAATGTGCGTGCGCTTGCATGCTCAGTGCCAGCACCCAGAAGGCAATGCATGCCCCCCATGCCCCCGTGCATGTGTGCACAATCCCCCTACCGCCACCCCCTTACCTGCACTGCGCCTCACAGCTGATTTTTCAGCTGGTTTGAGGCCTTTTTTGGCCTCCCAGAGCCTCTGCAGGCTTTGCAGGCTGAATAATAGGCCCGTTTCATCACTTCCGGTATTACAGGAAGGTTGAAGACCCTTGACCTAGATTGTTGTGAGCAATACGCTGACTCTGTAACTGTTTAGAGAGGGCTGTAAAGTGGTATATAAGTCTTAAGTGCTATTGATATGAGCTAGCTCAGAATCAAGACCCAAGACCAGAAAACCATTGGGGGGGAATGGCATGAAAAGCTGGCTAGGGGCAAGGCTGCCCTCCAGAAAACTGAATACCTAGGATTTGGGATGCTCAGCAGGGCCACACACTTAATAATAGCCACACCACATGCTCTCATGGTGATTTATCCCATGCAGATTCATCAGATTCAGTTAGTTCTCTTGTTTGGCTTTTGTGAATACTGGCACACCTCAAATTACACTCATGGATGCTTGGGTATTCTATTATGTGGAGACCTGCCCATGGAATGAACTGGGTGCCATCAACCAGCCATGGAGAGCAGGCAGAAGATACTTCTAACACAACAGTCCTGTTCTCACCCCAACTTTTCCATTTGGACAAAAGATTTGTGTTTTTTCCCCTCCTTTTCTTCACTTTGTCCTTTCCACCCCTCTCTTTATTTTGCTCAGAACACTTTGAGCAGCTGACATGAAGGAAATAAATTGGCAACAATACCTACCCACCAGCATTGTCCATATATTGACAACTGTATGCTGTTTGAATAGGTATGAGTGCATGTCTTCTCTGTTTGCTCGTTCATCTATCTTTGTTTCCCTATCAATATGCTTCTGTGAGAGTTCCTTGCTTTTTGCTCCCAACCATCCTGTACTTCCTTCATAAATCACTCTCACAACAATGAAGCATCCCTGTATTTATACACAGTACCCGTAATGCAGAAATGCATCATAGCCCAAAGAAGGGGCTCATAACTCCTCTTCTGTTGTTTAATAAAGTACTCAAAATGCGTGGGAAGCATGCATCAATATTGTTAAAGTTAATGACTGAATGGTTCACAACAAAAGAACAAGAAACAGAAAGAGGATGTTTACAGGAAATGAAACTGGTGTGATAAAGAGGGTAGGTGAGATTTCTGTGTCTAACATTCCCAGTTGTCCTGGCTAAAGGGTGGCTGGGGATTGTGGTTTCTTCCCCAAACCCCAAAAACTTTACTGCCTACTATTGACCTCACCCCTTTCCTAAGAGGTCTGTAGGGGGCGTGCATAAGTGAACCAACGTGCCTACCATCCCTGTCCTATTGTTTCTCTTTTATTTTTCTTATATGTATCCATTTCATGAATTCATAACTATGTTTATACTTATACCTGTTACCTTATAATCGCTTGACAAAATAAAATAAATAAATATGGAAGAAGAAGTCCAACGTATCTCAAAGACATAAAGTCAGGGATGTTTGGTATACAGCAGGGGTGTCAAACTCAAGGCCCGGGGGCCAGAACTGGCCTGTGGGATGCTTAGATGGGGCTGGCCTGGAAACAACAAAGGACCAGCCCATGGTAGCTCTGCCAGCAAAAACAGAGCTCGGGGCCCCTATGTGCACCCCCACACCCTGTTTTTGGTCGTGATGGCCTCCTGCAACCCTCTGCCATCAAAAATGGGGTTCCGGAGGCCCCCAAGCTCCATTTTCACTGGCAGAGGGCTATCAAAACAAATGTAAAACTAAACAAAAGGAGAAATGTTTCCCCTTTTCTATTTGAGCATGCAAGAAGGGACAGGAAAGGAGAAAAGGAAAGAGGAAAAAGAAGGAAAGAGGGAAGAAAGAAAGAATGAGGGACGGAAAAAGAAGAAAAGGAAGGAAGGAGATTATAATGAGAGGGAGGGAGGGTCTCAGGGAAGTCCTGCATTAGCGCTTGGCCACCACAGGTGCCCCCAACATAAGTCCTGTGTCACGCCCACCATGGCCATGCCATGCCAGGCCCTCCAGCTCTCCAAGGTCAGACACAACCCTGATGCAGCCCTCAATAAAATCGAGTTTGACACCCCTGGTATACTGTCACAAAATTATAAAAGACCTGTAGGGGTCATCGTGAAAGACCTCTGAAAATAGTAGCAACTTTAATCTCCAGAGATAAAGTATGTTAACATGCTCAGCAAGACATTGTAAAGAATGATAGCTCCATGGAGAAACAAACAAACAAACAAACAAAACAAATCCACTGATCAATTTTTGATCTGCCTGTCTCATGTTTATGGTTGTGTCTGCAGAGAGGTGAATTATGTCCATCCTCACTTTCAAAAGAGGGATCAGATGTGATTTAACAATTTTTTGGGGCCACCTGCATATGACTTTCACTTGATCCTTTCTGAAAATGTCCCCAACCAACTCTCATCAATAACATAAGTGAAAAGTTTCATATGGTGTCTCATGCACCCTTCTTCTAACTAAGCTACTCTCTGTCTGTCATTCTGTCTCTTTCTTTCCTTTAAATATCTGCCCCCCCCTGTATTTTTTGATTCTCTCAAGCATAGCAACATAGTCCTCACCATAGTGTCACTGAGGTTTTTAATTTTTGCCATGGTCAGCACAATTCAACATGCTGAATTATCTTAAATGTCTTATGTTCTTTGTGAGGAGAAGACAAAAAAAATGGATGAAAAGAATCGCCAAAAAATAACAATCTTTATCATGTCCTATCAGTCTTTGATGTTCCCACCCCTCTTTAAGAACACTCCCAGACTCCTTGAACAGAGAAGAGTGAGAAATTGACGAGTGCTCTTCGTTGTCAACTAAGTGGTACGAACACCAGGCAGTCTTCATGTATTATTCCTCTGATCTGGCTCTCTGGTGAGTCTGGATTGATTACTAGGTGGGGAGGAATACCAAAGTTTAGTGTCCCCGGTGGTTTAGAAGAATCCTATTCTGACCCATAACTCCAAACATGACAAAACCTTTGATGTGAACTCAAAAGATTATTTTATTAGGAATGCTGGGAGCCCTAGCAAAAAGTTACCTCGTAGGTAACAAGTCTGTCTGTCTGGAAGATAAGTAGTTGTCTGCCACACCTATTCATCTCCGCTAGGGCTCCCTGCCTTTTATCCCCAGAGCTAGGGTGGGGCTTCCTTAGCAGTGTGGGTCTTCCTTCCCCAGGATCGGCCCATAGCTTTCCACTGCTCTCCTCTCTTCTGCCTTCTGCACATCTGCATGTCAGGCACTGGAACCAGCTGTTCCTCCTCTTCCTCATCAGCCACCTCCAGACTTGGGGGATGTTGACTCTCCATCTGAGGGCTGATGGACAGTCCAGGCTCTGCCTCTCTCTCTCTCTCTCTCTCTCTCTTCCAGCTCCATTCCCTCTTTCCCCTCGGAGCTCTCAGTTTGTCTTGATGCTGACCCTGACTCCCAGGCCTCCTCCTCCTTATCTGATTTGGCTGCTGGAGGGGCTGGCAGCCAACAGGCCACAACAAGTCCTGCAAAACCTCATCCTAGTCATGTGAGGCTATTGAAGTTAAAGCACCATCAAATGTATTCATTATTTGTTCTTGTTTTAACCGTTCAGTCACGTCCAACTCTTGGCAACTTTATAGGAAAGTGCTCTCCATGCTACCCTCTCAAGCATAGCTTCTTTCGGTTGGTGGATGTTCATCTCTGTATCAGTTTTGATGCTATCAAGCCAGCATGTTCTCTGTTACCCCGTCTTCTTGTGCCATTCCAAGCATCACTGACTTCTCCAATGAATTTGCATGCATGACATGGCAAGACATGACATGGCTGCGCATGCCCAAACATGATGGCTGATGGTACCGCATTCTGACCCCTCGAGCTCTTCTCGGGGACCCACTGGCCAGGGAAGACCAGGCTCTGGGCTCCAGCTGTTGCTTTTAAACGCCAGGTCGGTGGTAAGGAGAGCTTCTCTGATCCATGATTTAATCCTGGAGGAGAGGGCCGACCTGGCATGTATTACTGAAACCTGGTTAGGGCCGGAGGGGGGCGTTCCCCTCGTTGAGATGTGCCCCTCTGGGTTTCAAGTGGTGCACCAGCCGTGACCTCAGGGCAGGGGCGGTGGAGTGGCAGTAATTGCTCATCGGGAATTATGTCCACGGGAAGGCCCTGTTCTGGAGATAGACGGGTGTGAGTCCCTCTTTTTGAAGTTGGACCTAGGGGTGCAGGTGGGCCTGTTGTTAACGTACCTGCCTCCCAGCTGCATTGCAACGGCCCTGCCTGGACTGCTCGAGGGAGTAGCCGGGTTGGCGGTTGGGTTCCCCAGGCTGGTGATGCTTGGGGACTTCAATCTGCCATCCCTTGGCAAATCCTCGAGCGTAGCCCAGGAGTTCATGGCCTCCATGGCAACCATGGACCTGACCCAAGTAGTTCAGGGCCTGACTCATCGGGGGGGGCACATGCTCGATCTGGTTTTTATCTCTGAACAATGGCGCCATGATCTGATATTGGGGAAATAGTCACCCAGCCCTTGTCATGGTCAGATCATTCCCTTGTAAGATTGGACTTCCTGACGACTACTCCATGCCGCAGGGAGGCAGGACCGACTAGGTGGTTCCACCCCAGGTGCCTAATGGACCCAATTGGGTTTCAGAGGGAGCTTGGGGAGTTTCCGGCTTCCCTTGCCCACAGCTCGACTGAGGCCCTGGTGGAAGCCTGGAATAGTGCGGCCACCGGGGCCATAGATCAGGTTGCGCCTTTGCGGACTCTCACCGTCTGCGGACCTCGGAAATCTCCTTGGTTTACTGAGGAACTCCAGGGGATGAAGCGGCGGAAGAGATGCCTAGAACGCCACTGGAAGAAAAGTCGGGCTGAATCTGACCGGACACTGTTAGGACGTCATATTGATGCCTATCTAGTGGCGATAAGAGTGGCGACCCTTCCTGGATCGAGGGGCTCTACACACGGTTGCTCATGCCCTTATCACCTCCCGATTGGACTACTGCAATGCGCTCTACATGGGGCTGCCCTTGAAGAGCACTCGGAGACTTCAGCTAGTGCAAAATGCGGCCGCGCGAGTGATTATGGGTGCACCTAGGTGCGCCCATATAACACCTATCCTCTGCGAGCTGCATTGGCTACTGGTGGTCTTCTGGGTGCAATTCAAGGTGCTAGTGACAACTTTTAAAGCCCTTCATGGCTTAGGAGCGGGATACCTTCGAGACCGCCTACTGCTACCGTATGCCTCCCAGCGCCCGGTTAGGGAGGGCTTGCTCCGGATACCGTCGGCCAGACAATGCTGGCTGGCGGGGCCGCAGGCGAGAGCCTTCTCTGTGGCAGCTCCGTCCCTTTGGAATACACTCCCTGCGGAGATTAGAACCATCCCCAATCTACTTGCTTTCCGCAAAGCCGTTAAGACCTGGCTTTGTCAGAGGGCATGGAATTGAGACCTTTGTTCTTCCCTCGTGTATGTTTGGATGGTATGAATGAGTTTTTTTATTTTATATTGTATAGGCCAGTGGTTCTTAAACTTTTTGAAAGAATTGCCCCCTTGAGCCATTGAGGAAGTTGTCATCGCCCCCCTTCCCCAACATAGCTGCCCCCCGCCACCTCTTAGCATCCCCAAGGGGGCCAGCAGAGGGGCGCTAAGAGGTGGCAGCGGGCATTCGAGGCGCCAGCCAGCCCTGCAGTTTCACCTATTTTGGCGCCGGAGCGGTGCTACAGTCAATGGGTGAGCCTGCAGAGCCAGCACCTTGAACGCCCCCTTGCCGCATCTTAGCGTCCCCAAGGGGTCCAGCAGAGGGGCACTAAGAGGCGGCAGGGGGGCAGTGCGATAGCACGTAACGTGCCACTGCTTCCGCATTGGAGGCGCAGGCTCCGGAGCAGTGCTAGTCAATGGGTGAACCTGCGGGATCGGCCGGCACCTCGAATGCCCAGCTGTCGCCTCTTAGCGCCCCTCTGCCGGCCCCCTTGGGGACGCTAAGAGGCGGCAGGGAGGGTTCGAGGTGCCGGCCCTGCAGGCTCACCCCATTGACTGTTGTACCGCACCTGAACTGGCGCCTCAAATGTGGCAGAATGTTGGGAAAAGCCACCGCCACCGCTTTCCCAAAGTGCTGCCACTCTTGCATTCTTTCTGTCTGTCCATCCATCTGTCCATCCATCCATCCAAAAGGTCTGTTTGCCTGCCTGCCTTCCTGCCTATCTACCTGCCTGTCTGTCTTTTTGTCTACCTACCTACCTACCTATCTACCAATATAGATCTCTCTCTTCCCCCAATATATCTCGCTCCATCGCCCCCATATCACCCCCTTCCATTCCTTCACCCCCATGTTGCCCCTTTTCGTTCCATCGCCCCCCTGAAAAATAAAATCGCCCCTTGGGGGCAATATCGGCCAGTTTAAGAACCACTGGTATAGGCAACTGTTTTTTATCTTGTTGTGCGCTCGAGTTCCCGATGGGGAAGAAAGGCGGGATATAAATCTAATAAATAAATAAAATAAATAAATAAATAAATAATGATTTTAACTTCTAGTGGTGTGTCTGGCTTTCATTGTTAATGGTAATTATATGTGTTTAAGCTTTGAATAGTTAAATCTTCAAATCAATAGAGAAAATTAAAAAAGAAGGTGGATACTTTTTGGTATCTGGGATCCCATCTCCAAGGCAATGGCAACATCAATGGTGAGGTGCGAGCAAGGGTGAATGCAGCGTCGATGCATTGGTGAGAACTCACTGGTGTGTTATGTGAAAGACAAATGCCAATCTGTCTTTTTTTTAATTATTTTTTTTATTTTTTTAGGACAAACATAGACAAACAAATACATAAAGAACATAAAACATCTTTTTTGAGAACAGTATTCTCCCAGGTTGTCACTTCTCCATACAGACATAAATTCAATTACATATTCATCTTATGTATTCTAATCCATATCTTGAATCCATTTTCACGATTTTTTTCATAGCTTTTCCCTTTCTCTACTTTCTATAATCTTATTTTTAATTATTCCATTCCTTTCTAATTTCAATTACATTTCTTTTTCTAATTTTCAGTATCTTTCCATTTAATATTTTTACACTTTCATCTGTCCTGTTTACAATTTCATACTCTTTTTTTCCTTGTACATATTTTGGCCTGTAGTTGCTAAGGCTGGAGTTATAACACCTTTATATCTTTTAACTATTATCTATCCAATTATTATTTAACATTTAAAGTACACCTTCACAAATATGACATTCATTTTCTAACATAGCTATCAACCGAATTCTGCTTGGTACATTGCCTTACAAATACACATTAAATTCTTTAATGAGAAACAAAAAAGAAGATATACATATATATAAAATACATATTTCTATTTCAAATTCACTCCACCTTTGATATTAATATCCATCTTATTAGCAAGTAACATCAATTATCATTCATCTTGATCATCTGTATTTCATATTAACTTATTACTATATTTAAAAAACAGCTTTAAAGCCTTTCATGTTTCTTTTAAATTTTTAAATTATTAACAACCTTATTCTCTTATCCTCTTTACATCATTTAATTACTAAGAATGAATATTCCATTACACATCACTTTCATCATCTAACACATTTTCTAATAATATAGCAATATTATCTCATGTACCCTTGCAGAATTCTCTTTTTAAATTAAACTTCTAGCCATTGTCTCTGTCTCTTAAATAAATTTATTCCTTTAATCCTTGTACGCTTTTCCTGTCTCTTTCTATCTTGTTCCAATCCTTTATAGCTTATTTTCTTTTCCATCCCCCGCTTCTTCTCCCTCTCTTTTTTGTTCCCCTTTTCTATCCAAATCTCCCTTCTGAGATTCCCCCCTTCTGCTTCTTTCTAGTGTTATAGTTACTTTTCAAATTGCACTTTTTGGGGGTTGTTGCTTCAGATCTTAACTTTTTGACTCCCTTTCCGCCCCCTTCCTCTTTTTTACCATGCTTAAGACTGGTCATTAAAGATGGTTTCTTCTTCGTCCTGCCCTTCTTGTTCAGCAAATGTTTCTTGTTGTTTTTGATATTTCAAGATCTCCATTTCAATAAATTGAAATGTGGGGCAAAAAGTCTCTCCTTTCATTTGTGCTTCTTCTTTATGTTCTTTAAGTATCATTTTTAGTTCTTCAAGAAGTGATGGCGTTTTGAAAAGATTTTTTTTAAACAACTCCCAATTAATTTTAGTCCATTTCACTAGGATCCACTGTCAAAATTACAGGAATCATACAATTGTCTATGGTTGTTTCTTGCTTTTTTTCTTGCTTTCTCTTTCGAGGGGCTTTGTTATCTTGTAACAGGATTGCAGCTAGGGTGTATCCTTTTCAAGTCTTGTTAAAGTTCCACTCTCAATAATTTTTAGCTCCAGATGGTATCCTCCATTTTTCCAGATTCCACCCTCTTTTTGTTTTGCTCCTCTGCTTTCTTTCTCTCTTTTTAAAAGGCTTTTTGATTATTCAGGAATCTTTATCCCTTTGACACTTTATTTTCAGCTAAGAATAGCCTATTGATGTCAAAGAGGATTAATATCAATTCTTATTCAAATCTCCTCTTCTTAATGTTTAAGGTCTATTAGAACTGTCCATTTTAAAGAGGAAGAAAAACAATTCTTTTTCCTTTCACTTTCCTTTCGTCGCTTTAAAAAGTCTTTTTTAGGGATAGTATTATTCTTTGTTGCTCAAATTCCAGGTACCTTAAATGGCTGTTTTCTCTGTTCAACCCGGTCAGTCAAACTTTCTCTTTCCAAATTCCTCCTGCACAATCTTGTCTGGTCGGGTTCTTCTTTGAGGTGGCCATTTCTGACCACTGCTGCAGCTGCCTTCAGGAAAGGGAGTAAAAGCCAGCTGGGGAGGAGAGATGCAGCTCTCCTCGACCCTGCTAGCTGTCTCCCCCCTCTTCACCACCTCTATGGGGTGGCTTAGCCCTGAAGCCAGCCAGCTCAGGGTGCTCTGGCGGTAAGCATAGATCAAAACTGCGCACAGTCGCGGATTTCAGTCTGTCTCTGAAGAGTCCCAAACCGGAAGTCCAAATGCCAAACTGTCTTAAATCTTAAGATTTACAAGACAACCATCCTCCCTGTTGCACTGTATGGCACTGAATGCTGGGCAGCAACAACAAGGACCAAAAGCTATCTCCATGCCATGGAAATGAGAATGTTCCCTTCGATATCTGGCATCTCCCTTCTTGACCACATTGCAAATGACACCATTCCACAGCATTATGGTGGGCACCAATTAGAAGATGAGAGAAGGCCAGCTTTGCTGGAATGGACATGTCCAGAGAGCAGCACCTTCTGTTGCCAAGACTGCCTACCAACTAGAAGTCAATGGCCAATGACCTCGTGGGCATCCAAAACAGAGATGGCAAGATACCATCAACAAAGACATGCAAGCCGTGGGCCTGTGTCCTGGAGACACAGCTGTTCATGCAAAGTGGAATCCAATGATCCCTAAAGTGGACTCTGAACTTGCAGGAATATGCTAGGAAGAAAAAAGGAGGGGGAGGGGGAGGGGGAGGAGGAGAAGAAGGAGAAGGAGAAGGAGAAGGAGGAAGAAAGAAGAAGGAAGCAGCAGCAGCAGCTTTGAACAGTTAAATACATCTTCAGTCCATAAGAAATACAATGCGCTGTGTTCTAGTTTCAGTTGGTTTCCTCACATCTGCGCATATTCCAAGAACAGCCTAAGGTGAATAATAATATTTCCACCTGCCATCATCCTTCTTCCTCTGTATATTGTTTCAGCCCACTTTCCTTTTGATGGACCATTGATGGACCTTCAAAAAGAATCAACATTTCAGTCTATTTGCTATTATACTTTGCCTAATAATTAACTTTGGACTGATGGTGGCATTTGGAGGCTAATGATCCAATAGGTTATAACAAAAGAGACATTTGGTGTCAGCCTGTTCCTATTAAATACTTGGAGGGAACAATACAAGGTGCCATTGATTGCATAGCCATTCAGCCCATGTAAGAAGTGTTTTTTCACACATTGCTTAAATGATCAATCAATGCCTATGTCCTGCAGTTAATTGGCACTTAGGATAACACTCTGTGTGTAAGATAAAATATTAAAGGGGAAAAACAGATTTCCAGCTGAGCAGTGATATGTCTGCACTCATAAAATTTTGCAAGATTGACTGCAGTCAGTAGAACAGGAAAGAAAAGTTTTGAGGGGAGGGGGGAGGAAGTGACAGGGTAGTCCTGGAAATAAGTAAACATAGCTCTTCATTGCATTTCCTTTCCTTCATTCATGGATAAAGTCAAGAGAGAACATCTCTAGGAAACTGCAATAGATGCATAGCAACAAATGGTCCTTGAGGGATTTGAAGAATTTTTTCCAACACTGTGCCCTGAATGCTGTTTTCCTAGGATGTCTTGTCACAATGTATGTGTCAGGGCTCCAACAAATCCACCCCCATTCAAATCATAAGTCTCTAGCCGCATCTCTCAGAGTAAAAAAAAAAGATTTATTTGGAGTGATCCTATTGGCATTAGCTGGGTGCACTAAAATACATCATTCATTTCCCCCTTGACCCTGGTCTTCCTCCCGTTCCCTGGACCTATATTCTCCAATGGGACACATCCATAGCCAAAAGACATCAATCATGCTCTCCAGTAATATTGTTGCGTGCTGACAGCTTTGGGCTGCCAAGGCGATTATCTGAGGCATTTAAGGAATGTGCTGCTTTCCCTCACTCCCTTTTCTGCTAGCAGCTAAAAAGACCAAAGGAATATTTTTTAGTTGACAATATAAGGGAGAGGGAGAGGGAGGGAGAGAGAGAGGGAGAGAGAAAGAGAGAGAGAGATTGAGATTATAACAGTTGCTGCCATAAACTTGGATCTATTTACCAGCAATGGGTATCGGTATGTCCATGTTTGCTGTGAAGCATAAGGTTTGCACTCTATGATCCCTTTGTGACAAGGAGGTAAGAATGCTTGGAATATTCTATGTGGCTCCTCTTAAAATTCACAAGAGGGACTTTTCAGGAATTAGTTCTCGACTTACGACCACAATTGAGCCCAAAATTTCTGTTGCTAAGTGAGAGAGTTGTTAAGTGAGTTTTGCTCAACTTTGCAACTTTTCTTGCCATACTTGTTAAGTGAATCACAGCAGTTAAGTTAGTAATACAGTTGTAAAGTGAATCTGGCTTCCCCGTTGACTTTGCTTGTCAGGAGATTGCAAAAAGTCATCACATGACCCCAGGATGTTTTTGATCACATGACCATAGGTCTCATGCTCCTGTTGGAGTCTGACTCCAATGGAGTGGAGGAACAGCTGACAGGGATTGGAAGTGTGGCTCTGGAGGAGGCTGGGCAGTCAGAGGAAGACCCAGGCCCATCCTCTCTCCATCCTAGGGCACAAAGGGAGGAGAGGATAAGGGAGAGACATGAATGGCATGGTCTATGGGGGAGGAAAGGGCCTTGATCCTCTTCATGGGCTGCAGCTGTGACAACTGGTTAAAAGGATGGACATACATATGGGCCAGTGCTGGAAACAAAGCATGGAAATATCTCTAGTCTGTTGCTCCTCTCTGAGTTTGGCATCCTTCCCAGTGTGTGTTCCGATATCTGTGGACGTCTTCAAGCCCTATCTTGTCCGGTTCCCTTAATTGCTTCAGTGTGGTTTGTGTTGTTTTTTTATTTGGAACTTTGAAGCAAAGTGAAGGAATTAAAGGGGCTTCACCTGGTTTTGTGACTATGTTTATGTTATATCCCACCCTGGGTCATCACAATAGGGATGCTGCAATGGTCATGTGAAAAACAGTCATAAATCACTTTTTTCAGTGCCATTGTAACTTTAAACGGTCACTAAATGAACTGTTGTAAGTCAAGTACTAACTCTAGTCTTCTGCAGCTTGAACTGACCCTGCTTCCAGCTCAGTCTTCCTCTACCAGCTTCTCCTCATACCCCAGATTCACTCCTATTCTCTTCCGCTTCAGCTTTTTGGACAGTTTTTCTGCTGATGTCCGTGTGAAGTCCCAAGCCCTTTACATAATTTATCTCCAACATTTTCACTGAGTTGAAAAGTTCAGAAAGAGAGCAAGAGTCATTTCTGTGACCAGTTGCCACTCTACAATTTCCTCTCACACCATTTTTCACATCTAGATTCCCTTCCAAAAATACCAAACAGCAAAGAAGAACAAGTGAAAGAAAGGCAAAACAAACTAGTCCAACCCCCCGTACAAGCAGGAGACCCTACACCTACACCCAGGGACTTCAAACTTGGCAAGTTTAAGACTTGTGGACTTCAACTCCCAGAATTCCTGAGCTAACATGACTGGAGGAGGAATTCTGGGAGTTGAAGTCCACAAGTCTTAAAGCTGTCAAGTTTGAAGACCCCTGCCCTACACCATTCCTGACAGATGGCAGTCCAATCTGTTCTTGAAAGTTTCCAGTGATGAAGCTCCCACAAGTTCTGAAGGCCAGCTGTTCCATTGGATGATATTCTCTGAGTCTTTTTCTTTGGAGGTTGTTACTTGGAATGCTAACATTAACCTGAATCTCTAAATCTTCAACCAGCTATCATTTTATAGTGCCTGCCCCTGGCCATGAGAGAAGGATTGGCATGGAAAGGCAGTCAATCAAGATCCTGGATCCATTTTGATACCTTCAGTTGATACTCAGTTGCCCAGGTAGTCTAGTGAGGTCTTGTGGAACTCGCATTTGGACAGCTTAGCATAGAGTTTGGTCATGACACCTCAAAGAAAAATGGCTTCCAAGATGACAGGCTCCTTATTTCCAGGTTGAAACTCTCCTTGTTTAGTTTCCATCCATTATTCCTTGTCTGGCCTTCAGGTGCCTTGGGAAATGGCTTGACCCCCTCTTCTCTGTGACAGCTGCCCAAATATTGGGAGACCGCTATCATGTCTCCCCTGAACCTTCTCTTCAGTAGACTAGCCATGACCAGTTCCTGCAACTGTTCATCATGTGTTTTAGCCTCCAGTCCCCTCATCATCTTGGTTGCTCTTCTTGGCACTCGGGGAGGGTTATAAAGGTGGAGATGAAACAGCATAAGGGGAGAGGTTCAAAAATTATCCTCATGGTGCCTAGAAAACAACCTGCACCTAAACATCAGCAAGACAAAGGCGATGGTGTTAGACTTCCAGAACAAGAGAGAGGAACTCGTCCCACTTTACATTGAGGGGGGCTGTGTGGAGAGGGTTTCCTCCTTTAAATTCCTGGGACTCTACCTCAGCGAAGATCTCACCTGGAAAATCAACACAACCCAGGTGGCCAGAAAGCCCAACAGAGACTCCATTTCCTCAGAGTCTTGTGAAAGAATAAAGTGGAACAATGACTGATGACCTCCTTTTACCGGTCCACAATAGAAAGCGTCCTCACATATTGCATTACAGTGTGGTATGCTGGCTTGACAGCCACAGATAGAAAGACTTTACAGAGGGTGGTAAGCACAGCACAAAACATTGTGGGCTGTTCCCTGATGCCACTAGATGACCTCGCTAGGGCTTGCTGCCTTAGAAGAGTGAGGAAAATTCTCAGGGACGACTCACACTCCAGTCAGTACTTCTTCACTCTCATGCTATTGGTAGGAGATATAGAAGCATAGCCAGCTGCACCAACAGGCTGAAGAACAGTTTCTACCCGTGGGCTGCCAGACTTCTGAACAGAAAATAACTTCATGTCAAGATAGTATGATAGACTTGCAGGGCCGGCACGTTGTGCAACTAAGTCACATAGTGTAATAAGATTGGGATTGGGTTAGGGACTTCTGTCATGCCTCTGTTGGAATCTGACTCTGAGGGAGAGGAGGAACAGCTGACAGGGAGTGGGAGTGTGGCTCCGGAGGTTGTGGAGGAAACTGGGGAAAGGAACAGGCCAACTGGGCATTCAGAAGAAGACCCAGGCCCAACCCCTCTTCATCTTAGGGCACACAGGGAGGAGCGGATAAGGGAGAAATGTGAATGGCGTGGTCTACAGGGGAGGAAAGGGCCTTGATCCCCTTCATGGGCTGCAGCTGTGAGGACTGTTTAAAAGACAAACTGCGCATGGGCCAGTGCTGGGAGTAAAGCGTGAAAATATTTCTATTCTGCAAGTTCTTATCTGAGTTCTGACATCCTTCCCATTGTGTGTATTTCAATATCTGTGGATGTCTTCAAGCCCTTATCCTGCCTTCTCTCATTAATTCTTCAGTGTGGTTTGTGTTGTTTTTTTTCTATTTATAATTTATAAGTATTCTGAGTTTAAACAGAAGTTATTCCTTTTGGCAACTGTTTGTGGGGGAGTTTTTCTCCAGTCAATGATAATTGGAGCTTTAAAGCCAAGTTGAAGGAATTAAAGGGACTTCACTTGTTTTTGTGACTTTTGTACCCCATCCTGGGTCATCACAACTTCTGTCCTCACTGTGAGTTGTGTTGGGGGGGTGCATGAAGGCAGGCTCTGCCAATCTCATTGTGTACATGTTGTATTCTGACAATAAAGGTAATAATAAGTTTGAGTACTAAGCTTTCTATGCATCCAAGTGGAGAGCATGTCAGGCTATTTGGCAGATGCGTAAGTTAAAATGCAGAAGTACACTCAGTGCATAGGCCTTGAAGTTAGGGATTGTGCAGCCCTTTTTGTAAACAAAGACACAGAAACAATAAGCAAGGGGAGGTACTTGTGGGAATGGAAGCATTATCTGGAATAGGAACATCACTTTAGCATGGGAAGTTCGGTCCATGTCAATGAATGCAATCTTCTCACAGCAGAACTGCAATCTGGAGGGAGACTTTTGAGTTTCTAAAACAAATGAAGAACAAAAAATTGTTCAGAAGGAGTCCAGGCTGTTAAATGTAAATAAAATTGTAAACAGGCAGGCAATGCAGTGGCAGGACAAAGACTGTGTTGGTAACATTTGACTGTTAACATCTAACTAAAACTTTTACGGGAAAGAATTGCCATGGGGGACCAATTGCTACTAGTTGGTATTCACTAATGGTTTCTATTGAATGAATGGAGCAGAATGAAATCATAGGCGATTGTAACTCAAACAGAAATGTTGCATTTGTATGTGTGCAAAGGAACAATGGATATTGAAAAAAGATGTCGCTAAGAAAGGTGCTCAGCTAGACACAATAAGCACATTAGATATTCTGGTTTTCTTGGGCTGAGTAACTGAAAGGGAAAGGGGAAAAGAGCAGAGAATAAAGGGGTTCCTGGTTGTGTCTAAGCTTGGTTGTTGTCTTGGAGACCTTTTAATACCCAAACTAGGTAACATCATCAGACTGATGAGAGCACCAAGGACCCCTCATTTCAACCCTCAGCTACAAATATTCTCCTTCATTAGGGGATAAAGGATAAGAATATTTCAATGATGACAAAGGCCAGGATGTTCAAAAGAATATATTTTCAGGCACAATCTAGGGCTGTGAAAGTCAAACTCTGAGAAAATACAAGAGAAATAAGATAAACACCTTCAAATAGTGTATGTGGAAACGGTGAAGAGCAGCTTGGATTGTAGAAAGAGACAATTGATCGATCTTAGAGAAAACAGAAGCTGACTGCTCCTTTGAGATAACAGCAGCAAGCCAAATCTTACATCCTTTGGTTGTGTGATACGAGTGAATCAGAGGTGGTATTCAGCTGGTTCTGACCAGTTCTGAAGAACCGGTAGCAGAAATTTTGAGTAATTCAGAGAACCGGACAATGCCACCTCTGACTGGCCCCGCCCCATCCATTCTCTGCCTCCTGAGTCCCAGCTGATCGGCTGGGTCTTCTTTGGTTGCCCTGTACAGGAGAACAGAGCTGGACAGCAGATTAGTGAGGTGAGAGAGGGGAATGAGATTTTGTAGTAACCTTCCCCCAGGAGTGGAGTGACAATGGAGATTTTGCAGTATCCTTCCCCAGCCATGCCCACCAATCCAAACCACACCCACACCATGTCCACCAAGCCACGCCCACAGAACTGGTAGTAGAAAAAAATTGAATACCACCACTGAACAAAACCTAAAAAAGAAGAGTCCTGAGAAATAACAAAACCAAAAACTGCAACCCCAAATGGGAGTTGGTCACTCCCTCTGACCAAAAATGAATTGAAACTAATCAAAGAAAGAACTAAGGAGAAATTTCCTAACAGTGAGAAGAATTAATTGGTTGAACAGCTTGCCTCCAGAAGTTGTGAGTGCTCCATAACTGGAGACTTTTAGGAAGAAACTGGACCGCCGCTTGTATGAAATGGTAAAGGTCTCCTACCTGAAAAGGTGCCTCCATGGAAAGCCGGTTAGTGGGGTGGGGAGGGAATGGGATTTTTCAGTAAGTTTGTTTACCAATACTTAAAATACGACTAAGATTATGTAACACATAATAACACATAATTCTGTAAATAACTGGCTTATAACATTCATATTGGGGCACGATACAAAATTTAAGACACCTTCCCGACTCTTGCAAAGAAAGTAGAAGTCATGAAAGAAATCCTTCCGATTACAACTTCAGCAGTAGATAAATGCAGTAACTACCTTGTGAGATTTCTTCAGTTAGTTACAGTAGGATCAAGGTAGTGATTTATTGCAATACAACGCTGAAAGTTATTACGCTTCAGTTTCTCTTTCCAAAGTATTTTCCTGGACCAGCTCTAGCTAAAAAAAATCAGTATATTATCAAGCATTGACAAGGCCAACTTTCTCTGCGTTTCCTGTTGCATTCGGATGAAAACCAGGTAGCCAGTTGCAATGAGAACTGATCAATGTGAATCACTGCCATGAATATTCAGTATAATTAACAAACTTGCAGCCAGTCTCAATATGTGAAGTAGCAATGTTATTTTACATTAACACAATATAATGATTGAATGTAAATTGGATGAAGCCATCAGAAATCCACTTACAGATTACAGATTAGCAGAGTTGGAAGGGACCTTGTAGGTCATCTAGTTCAACACCCCCCCAACCAAGCAGACCCTACACTATTTCTGACCAATAGCAGTCCAGTCTCTTCTTGAAAGCTTCCAGTGACAAAGTTCCTACAACTTATGAAGGCAAGCAGTTCCATTGGTTAATGGACTGGTTCTCACTGCCTGAAAATGTCTCCTTATTTCCAGGTTAAATCTCTCCTTGTTCAGTTTCCATCCATTATTCCTTGTCTGGCCTTCAGGTGCTTTGGATAATCGCGTAACCCCCTCCTCTCTGTGGCAGCCCCTCAAATATTGGAAGATTGCTATCATATCTCCCCTGGTCTTCATTAGACTAACCATGCCCAGTTCCAGCAACTGTTCTTCATATGTTTTAGTCTCCAGACCCCTAATTATTCTGGTTGCTCTTCTCTGCACTTTTTCTAGAGCCTCAACATCTTTTTTATAGTGTAGTGACCAAAACTGGATGTAGTATTCTAGGTGTGGCCTTACTAAGGCTTTATAGAGTGGTATCAGTACCTCACTTGATCTTGATTGTATCCCTCTGTTAATGCAATTTAGGATTGCATTGACTTTTTTGGCTGCCGCTGCAGTGTTGGCTCATATTTAATTGCTTGTCCACTAAGACTCCATCTTAGTCTGAATCCTAATTGTGCACATATTTGGAATGAGATTGTTTAAATATGTTTACAGATAGCAAAAGCAAGCTTTGCTACATTGTACAACACAGTGAAGTATCAGGACATGAGAAAAATGTACAAGATGATTGAATCATGTAGATGTTTGCACCAGTGAACACCAATATTTTCATCTTCGTTGGTTTGCATTTTTTTTACCTCTTTTAGATTGTGGCTGTCTGAAAATGAAGGCAAGTCAAATCTTGCAAGTCCTCCTTCAATTTTGCAGTTGCAGTTATGCTATTAATGAGAAATCAGTGTTTTTACCTCCTTATTTACATTTATCCCCAGAGTGCACTGGAGTTGGGTGGGCAATAAATGTAAACAAATATTTATTCCTGCTCTGAAAATAACCTGCAATGATTTAAAAAAACCAATTATTTGATCTGTGCTAATTTTTTCTGGGTTTGATCAATATGTAATTGTGGATTTTAAATGTCAGCAACTGGACTGAAATAAATTGTTTCCTTCTGGATCCGTTTCTCCTCTGTTATAAGATGGCATCCAGAGTTATAGGAACTTTGAGAGGATAAGGGTAGAATTAGATAACTGGAAAAAGTGACAGTTTAATATAATAGATAAAAGAGAAATGATTAAGAGGAAGGGTCAAAAAATGATAGAAAAAGGAAGACAAGCTAGAAAGAGATTAATTGATGCTTTACTGAGGGTTAGAGACAATGGCTGAAGAGGGGAAAGATAAGGATTCCACATGGATGGGTGTACTGTATTCTAAGATATAGAAGCATTAATTCTAATAAACACAAAATTAATATTTTATTATAGGATTACTATCAAAGATATACAAATCATAAATTGTAATAAGCAAGGATTTAATGTGGTAATTGTAAGAAACACAAAATTAAGATCTTACTATAGGATTATTATGTAAGCTATATAACTGCTAAATGTAATATGCATAAAGTCAATATTGTAGGGAAAGAAATGACATGTGGAATCCAATAGACAGAAAATATAGTGTATGGTAACAGATAAAAGTGATTAGATTATTACTAGAATTGTACAATTAGTTAAATGAAAATAGAATGGAAATTATGATGTGTGTATTATAATGAGATGAGAAAAGGACTTTATTTTTTAAAAAAAAAAACAAAGGTGGCATAATAAAAAACTAAAAAGGGGCTTAAATAATGGGTAATATAAATTAATATGAATTATTAGATTAACTATAATAAATTTGTTAAACATTGCAAATATGACAATCAATATAATAGTTATAACAAAAGAAGCGATGTTAAGAATATAAAGATTGACATAAAATAATATATGGGAATACTGGATGTTAAAGATTGATAATATGTATTAATATCAAACTAGATAAGAAAGCTAATGGTACCAATACAAAACTATTGTCATGTTTGTTGTTAAAATGTAAAATAACCTGGAACCACACTGTTCACACAATGATGTTTCTAGAAATAAAAAATAAAAAATGTATTTTTTTTTTAAAAAAGGACGTATAGCAGTGATGGCGAACCTTTTTGTTGTGGTGTGTCAAAAGCGCGTGCATGCCGGTACCCACAATGCGATGCGCCCCACCCCCCTATGCATGTGGGTGCAAAACCTCCACCCCACCCCCTTACCTGCACTGCACATGCACAGATCTCCCAGCTGATTTCCGGAAGACCCATTTTTCGGCCTCCTGAGGCTGCAGAGGTTTCCCTGAAGCCTCAAACAGGTTCAAAAAACAGCTGGGAGGCATGTGCATGCACAGTGCAGGTAACTTTTGCTGGAGCTTGCATGTCCACACAAATGGCCCTGCATGCCACCTGTGTGTGTGTGCCATTGGTTTGCCATCACGGAGCTATAGGAACCAAACACCAATGACAGCCCATGGGTGCCCATCTAGGACAGGGGGTTTCATGTGATATCGTGTCATTTGATGTCATCATCCCAATGGTGCAAAATTCTGAACTGGCTTCACATGAGCATGGAATTCTGTCTTCATGTTGTGGTTAGCCAGCAGCAGGTGTGGACGGTGGAGGAGAGTGAGGACTCCAATGAGGGGCCGGGACCATCAGGGAGTGGACTGCTGCCTTCAGGGATTGTGGGGGCTGGTAGCACTGAAGAGGAGGTTCCTGAGGAGCCTGTGCCAAGTGCACCTGAGCGCAGGATGATTCATAGAAGAGAACAGCTGGAGCAGCACAGGTGACTCGGGAATAAAGATGCAATGTAATGGCCCCTCCCTCCAGGGAATATAAGCCTGGTTTCAAAAGGTTTTTGCTTTTGCAGAAAGCAAAAATGTTCTAAGGACTCAGCATTGTGTGTAGAGACTCCAGCTTATCTGAAGAATTCTGTCAAGGCTTTTCTGGTTGGACTAATTGGCTGCAAGCCATCTTTTATCTACAAAGAAGTTTATTTGTAGATTAAAGCTGTGAAGTTTTGAGTTGCTGTGTTTGAGATTTTCTTGCTGGTAACAGGGTTGGCTCAGAACACTTTGGGGCAATGACATCATCATGCCTGCAATGACCTTTTAACATTCTTGTGGCGTCCACCTGATCGCTGTGGCTGCACCACACACAATGTCCTCTAACAGTCCACATCAGTCTGTCCTCTTCAGTCAGACTGCTGATAAAATTAACTGTTGTCCTCTCCCTTTCTCAACCTCTTGAGGTCTGAATAATAGCTTCTTTCAGTCTGATTAGAGAGAGAGAGAGAGAGAGAGAGAGAGAGCAATAGCTGGGTATTGTGATAACTGGGAGGAATCATTTGTTAGATAGCAACAGGGCTGCACCTGCATTGGGTTGAAGAAAAGTGTCCTCCTCCTACCTCCACATACCCCTCATCCTCCTGAAGCAGAACAGCAATCTGAATTGTGCTGTGGACAAATGCATCAACTCTGACCACCTATTTTTATCATTCCACCCATAAGAGAGTGCTTCATTCTTGCCTTAGGATGGTATGGTGTTATCTAATGGATAGATTGGATTCCAGGGGTTCAACTGAGATGGCTTTCAAATGCCTATTTCTTGCAGAGAGAACTTTAATATTTTGCAAAGTGTCCATTTCAAATAACAGTTTCAACACCTCATTTTGTAAGAACCCATCTCAAAGGTTCATCTGCAGCAGGGTCCCCAAACTTGGCAACTTTAAGACTTGTGGACTTCAACTCCCAGAATCCTGGGAGAATCCTGGGAGTTGAAATCCACAAGTCTTAAAGTTGCCAAGTTTGGAGACTTCTGATCTACAGCAATGTGTAGGGGGACACTTTAAAATCCAGGCTGTTCTGGATGAACAACAAGCTCTTTTCATCATCATAGCTTCTACTCAATCTCTATTGAATGACTTCTAAGGCTGTGCACCCACAAACCAAGTAGGCTGGGCCAGTTTCACCCAGCCCAACTCATAAACCATATTTGAAACTATTAAAGAACCATCCAAAACTATTTTGCCATTTTATACAGTCTTGAGTTCCAGGTCAGTTTCAGAAAGGAAAATAACTTGCTTTTCACATTGCTCTTGTCAGAACTAAGCTAAACTTTCCCTTTTTTCAAGCTCTTAAAAGAGCTTTAATCTTTGATCTGATTGGGTTTTATGTGATTTAATCTGTCTTTTAAAAAGGCTTGTGCCCTTAAATGATTTTGTGAATGTGGATTACGGAATGTGAATTGTATACAGCATGTTTTCATCAAAAATCGTATTTCATGGGCGAATCATGTATTGGAAATAAATAAAATAACTTTTGTTTTTAGTCAGAATATTGGGTTTTCTATCGGTATGTATTTGTAAGGTCTGCTGAGGACTGGAAAACTAAGGATGTAATTTTTCCATGACTGGAGTCACTCTTTTTCCAACTCTAGGAAAAAAACAACTAGCAAGTCATTTCTGAATATGTTGCCAAGGAAATGGACTTCTCCATGTAGTTGCCAAAACTGACTTTAAAGTAAATCGATAGCAACTGCATTGTGTATGCTGCCTTGAGTTTCTGAATGAAAAGTAGGGTATGAATCAAATAAATAAATAGATGTCTTCATTGGTTTTTTGATGTTAAAGGAAAACAAGATTATTAACTACAAAGTACATCAACTAGAGTTGATTAATTTACTTTAATTACATTTAAATGAAGCTAAGTCAAACAGGGGAGGTAGTGGCTCAGCGGCTAAGATGCTGAGCTTGTCAATCAGAAAGGTCAGCAGTTCGGCGGTTCAAATCCCTAGCACTGCATAACGGAGTGAGCTCCTGTTACTTGTCCCAGCTTCTGCCAACCTAGCAGTTTGAAAGCATGTAAAAATGCAAGTAGAAAAATAGGGACCCCTTTGGTGGGAAGGGAACAGTGTTCTGTGTGCCTTCGGCATTTAGTCATGCCAGCCACATGACGTCTTCGGACAGTGCTGGCTCTTCGGCTTTGTAATGGAGATGAGCACTGCCCCCTAGAGCCGGAAACGAGTAGCACGTATGTGCGAGGGGAACCTTTACCTTTAAGTCAAATGTAGTTGTGGTCCTGGCATCACTTATGAGTCCTGGGACACCTGGGATGGACCTCTTCTAAAGTGTAGGATGGTCTTTGACCTGAAAAACTGTCCTTCCCTATATTAGACAATCATTCCCAGATACAATGATATGGGTTTGGAGGGCTCAACTTTCTTTTCTCTCAAACACCATGGCTGAGAGTAACGGCAGAAAGATTGGCAGAATAATTTGGACAAAATCTTTGTAGACCATAGCTGGTAGAACTTCTGATTTTCTCATAATCAAGGAGCTCGTCTATAGATGGAAGGAAGTGAGTGATCGTTTATTTCTTTATCAAATTTATGTAGCCCCACCTCACACTGTGACCTTAAATGATGTAAAGCAATGTTAAAGTAGTAATCCATCATCATTATCATTATACTTATTTAAAGTTTAAAAAAACTATGAAAACAAAACTAAAAAAGAAGGAATATTAGGTGGAAGTGTAGCCACCTTAATAATTCATCTCTTGGAATCCCTATGATGTCCCTTGTAGATGATGGTTCCTCCACTTTTTCTCAGAGGTTGGCTCGAGGAAAATTGGGATCATTCCTGGCACATCAGGAATTACTGACCCTGATCTGCCAGCAGAACAGGTCTCGGATGGGGAGAGTTTGCAGGCCAGTGAAGAAGAGGGGGAGGAGCTGCCTGCCATGGTGGATTCCACAGGACAGAGAGGAGGAGGTCTGCCAGTTTGCTCAGGAAAAGGCCCTGCCCCTTTTGATGGGCTGCACTGGGAGCCATTTAGCAGGCAGAGGGAGGTGTTGCTGGAAGCAAACGTGTATGAGTCATGGCCAGATGTTTGTTTGTGTCTCTGAGACACTGCAGTTTGCAAGCTATGTGGGTTTAGTTTAAGTTGCAGGGAGATTCTGTGTTCCTGTTTTGAATCCTGTTTGAATGCCTGGTTATCTGTTTATTTATTTATTTATTTATTCGACTTGTATGCCACCCTACTCCCTAAGGACTCAGGGCAGCGAACATTAAAACAGAAGAAGTTTACAATAAAAAAGAATTAAACAAATAAACAAGCCGAATACGATTAAAAATTAAAAATTTAAAACTGTCAACCCACCCCCCACCAGCTGGCATTGACCTGCCGACGGGACCCCGAGGAGTCCTTGCCTATGTGCTCGCATAGGGCGGTTGGCACTCGATATCGGCAGGAGTCGCTCCCTCAGATATTGAGGACCCGTGTCATAAAGGACTTCATATGTTAAAACCAAAACCTTGAATCTCACCCGGAGTGCAACCGGCAACCAATGCAGGCCGTGCAGGAGGGGGGTAATATGGGAGAATCGGGAAACTCCCATCACCACCCCGCCGCATTCTGCACCAGTTGCAATCTCTGGATGGTATGCAAGGGCAGTCCTAAATAGAGAGCGTTGCAGTAGTCGAGTCTAGAGGTAACAAGGACGTGAGTGACTGTGCGCAGGGCATCTCGGTCCAGAAATAGGCTGACGAACAAGGCAGAGCTGGGCAAAGGCCCCCTGGCAACGGCCCCCACCTGCTCCTCCAACCGAGCCGTACATCCAGGAGGACCCCCAGATTCCGCCCTATCCACAGGGGCAACACCTCTCCCCTATGGTCAAAATAGATGTTCCTGACTGGGCGAGATGCCGGTATGCACAACCACTCAATCTTGGCTGGGTTGAGTTGAAGCATGTTCCTGCTCATCCAAATGCATCGCATCCAAACACTGGGTCATCAGGGAGAGGGCATCACTGATCTGGTTCGGGTGGAGATGTACAGCTGGGTGTCATCCACGTACTGATGGAATCTCACCCAAACCACGGATGATCTCACCCAGCGGCTTCATGTAGATGTTAAATAAAGAGGGAGAGGACCGACCCTGAGGGACCCCACAAGAGAGCACGGGGTCGATCTCTGCCCCCCTGCCAACACCAATTGTGACCTCCCCGAGAGGTAGGAGGTGAACCACCGAAGGACAGTGCCCCCACTCCCAACCCCCGTCGCAAAAGGATACCATGGTCGATGGTATCGCTGAGAGATCTAATAGGACCAGGACAGAGGAAAAACCCTGTCCCGAGCCCTCCAGAGATCATCCATCAGCGCGACCAATGCTGTCTACGTGCTGAAGCCGGGTTGGAAGCCTGATTGGTACGGATCCAGGTAGCCCGCTTCATCCAGGAAGAGTGGAAACTGCCGAGCCACCACGCTCTCAACAACCTTCGCCAAAAAGCGAAGGTTGGAGACTGGAGGAAAGTTGTCTAACACGGTTGGGTCCAGGGCAGGCTTCTTCAGGAGGGGTCTCACCACTGCCTCCTTCAAGGCGGAGGGAAAAACACCCTCTCTCAACGAAGCATTGACAACTGCCCGGAGCCAACCGCAGGTGGCCTCCCTGGAGGCATAAGCTAGCCAGGAAGGACACGGGTCCAACAAACTTTCCTTCCCTCTAGGAAAGAGAAACTATCAAATGTTCTGGAATGGGATGAGAACCATTGGTTTTCATTGTGAACTTCATGTGTGCCTTTAACTACTTTATCTATCTACCTGTATTTCTTTCTTCCTTAAGAATTTGGTTTTCTAACTTTACCATTTTGCAGTCTGCTTTTTTCCAGCTTTTATGGATTTATTACTGTTTTACTTGTGTCATGGTGATTGTTTCTATACATCCTCTCTGCAGCCTAATGTTGGCTAAAGAAAGGAACATTCTTAAGGTAAGTAAGTATCTGTGATCTTCCTCTATCAGTTAAAGTGTGACATAATTATGGCCTTGCACTAGCCATTAAATCAAAAATAATTGCATATTTGGCTGCCTACTCTGGGATTATAATTGCTATACCAATTCTGTTTTCCGCTTTTCTTTTGCAAATCCTTCACTAGTAGAGGACAAAGTCCAAGCTAATTCTATGCAAAGGAATCAAGATTTTCTTGCTGTCTTTTTTAGGTATAAGCTTTGGCTATGATCAATTATCCTTCTTTAGCTGATTAGCTCTCTGTTTGCCACTATACTTTGATGCGTGATTCTTTCTGTTTGCTCCTTCTAGTATGATATTGGCTTCATGTTCTACAGATTTTTATTTTTCATGGAAATTAGCAAGACTCATTTGTATTCTAAACTTGCTAGGAAGCGCATTTGCCTTATCTTTTTACACCTGTCTTGGTACCACTGTTGATAGCATTACATCTGTTTCCAAATCTTCTCCCAGCACATTTCTCATAACTAATAACACAGGACACCATGCATTTATCATCTTCAGAGGCGATATTATTATCTGTTCCAGATCGCACTGTGTGCACCAGTTAGCGAAGCCTGTGGACTTGAGACTATTGTATGCCTGGGGGTTGTGTCATAGCTTGAATTCCAGGATTTTATTAAATGTCATGTTCTCAAATCATTTCTTCTACAAGTGATGTTCTGTGTTTAATATCCATGTCTGAGAAACTATCACATCTGAGACAACTGGAAGGGGACAATGATTTCCTTTGGTCTTGATAATCAGTACATAAATCAGACACATAGGTTGGTTTTCAAATTTGGATAAATTTTGCTTATTTATCTCACTTTCTTTGTTCCTGCATCCTGAACTCTTTTGTGCCAAGTATTTTAATATATCTGAGAAAGAGTTTGGAGTCTTACAACAGGTTATCTGGCTAACACGAGAGTCTTTGCTCCATAGCCAGAAAATTGACCATGTGTTTTGACCACAATTCAAAAAGAACAGGAAACTTGTAATGATTTTACAAAATAATTAGCTGTGATAAGCACAAGTCTTGCCAAGCTGTGCAAAACTTGCCAAAAGGTAACAGACAAGAAATAATTTGCAAAATAAGAAACTTCAAATACAACCTCAGGGTACTGGAATGTCCACAAGGCTGGGGTTTCAAAACATTTTTGCCTTCTGCAAAGAAGGATGGTTTCACAGCTGGCTTTCATCTTCTGGAAGGAGGGGCCATTACCTTGCAGCCTTACTCCCAAGTTGCCCATGCTGTTGTAACTGCTCTTTCCTCCGAGCAATCCTGCACTCATGCACACTTAACACAGGCTCCTTGGGAACCTCCTCATCACTGCTGCCAGCCCCCACAATCTCTGAAGGCAGCAGACCACTCCCTAATGGTCCTGGCCCCTCATCTGAGTCCTCACTCTCCTCAGCCGTCTGCACCTGCTGCCAGCTAACCACAACACCATGCCTCTGTACAATAGGAAAATTATTGTACAGAAAACTGAATTCAAATGAGTTCTACGAAAGATAAGGCACCAATCCTTCCATTTGGGAATAAAACTTATGTTATTTATTAAATCAGCTTATTATTGCCAACACCAGCTCTCTCCTTTCCTGCCCAGAAAGCAGTCAGAAATCTGCAACAATGGAAATAATATTTCTACATCTTTTCCTGCCAATCACATGCATCCTTTGCTAATGGGGGGGAGTTATTAATGTCCCCCACATTTTTTCCAAGCTTCCAGTATAAAAAGGCTGAATTTTTTTTGTTTAAAGTCAAATTAAAGAATCCAGTGAGTTCAGCCAATTACTGAAGAATGTGGTCTCTGTGGTAGTTATTTCTATGGCCAAAACTCTCAGGCTAAATATAATTTATGCATTTGATCATTTTCATGACAAGGATACTTTCCAAATGAATGACACTGAGATATTACCATTAAAGTGTGTTCTGTTCATTTTTTTTTCTTATTTAAAATTTTCTGTAAGATAGATGTCCCCACTTGCATTCTGTAAAGCTAAAATGTCTAAAAAGTAATAATTACATCTGCATTTTATTGCTAATGTGTAATCTCTTCTCCCCATCTTTTATAATGGCATTTATTGAAAAAAATGTTTTATTATCCTATCTTTTGTTATGGTAAGATTCAAATGTTGTTCCACAATACTAAATAAAGGAGGTGTGTGTGAATGAAATTCTAATATAATTAAAAGGTAAAATAGAACATAATAGAATAGAAAGTCCCACTCTCCTTATCAAAGCATTTCAAAGTTTTATTTCCATCCTCCCTTTGTCTACCCCCAATCCAGCTGCACCTAGATTCAACCAAGGGTGCATTTGATGTATATGAATTGTAGCTGAGCCACTTCCTTCTATTTCACATTTTAACACATCCTGGCAATTCAGTTTAATTTCTTAAGACTTCTCTAGATACTGCAGCCTTCTCCACCACTTTGAAAACTCTTGAGGTGTCTCCCATCTTGTTGTTATACAGAATCAAGAACAGTCTTTTAAAACAAGAACAAATCTTGCTTTTCCACTTGCAGTCGATAAATTACCTTCCTTATGCATTTGCAGTTGCCTCTCCTCCTCCCTCCCTCCCTCCCTCCCTCCCTTCCTTCTTGTTCTTACAGCAGATTGAATTTCATTGGAGTTTAAGTCTTATCTCTACAGATAACTAACAGTTGTTTTACCTCACAGCTATTCAACCTGAGGTCCTTTGAAGAGCTATATTTTAAGTTGCTGTCCTTATCCATTTTGTAAGCATTTCCTCTTAGCTGGGTGTGTTCCCCGAAAAGAAATGATTCTTGAACAAAGCCTATTTGCACAGGGACAAAGATTTCGCAGAAGTGCTGACACCTCCACATCCAAGTAATCTATCTGCTTAATTAAAGCTACACATTTATGCTTCTTCCCTGAGAGGATATTGCATCCAGATGTTGGAATTGCACTCTCATTCCTAAAATGTTACAAAAAAATCTCACACAACACTCCATCAGCTTTAAGTCAGTTGAATTTTGATTATATTGTAAGCTCTCCAAAGTTGCTGTATCAGTGAGATGGGCAGCATAGAAATTTAATAAATAAAAATAAAAATATGATACCCCATTTTGAGATACTGAAGCTGAAATACTTTGGCCACCAAATGAGAAGAGAGGATTCCTTGGAAAAGACTATGTTTTGGGGAAAGATGGAATGCAAAAGGAGAAGAAGACAGCAGAGTCACTGTTGGGACCTAAGCTTCCTTGGAAATGTATTTATTTATTTTTATTTATTTATTAATTTGACTTGTATGCCGCCCCCTCTCCAAAAGGACTCGGGGCAGCTCATAGATAAAAACAATACAATAAATTAAATTAACTAAAATAGAATTAAGTTACGACAAGCCAAATTAAACTAAAAATCCATCAATAAATTGAAAATTAAAACCCATTCCCCAAGGAGTCAGCACAGCCCAGCCTGTTCAAACAACCAGGTTTTTAGGTCATGTCAGAAGGTGCGGAGGTCAGGGGCCAGGCGGAGCCCCAGAGGTAGTTGGTTCCAGAGACGGGAGCTGCTACAGAGTAGGCCCACAATCTTAGTTCTGGCAAAACCTCTTTTATTTCCATGGCTGTGAATTACGTTCATTCACAGCCTGCAAGGCGTAACAAACAGTCTTTCAGGGGAATGTTGATAAACACCCACCTTATTGGAATGCTGCCAGAGAAATAATTGCCAGACGCAGGGCAAGCCAAACTTGACACAGAGTCAAACAGAACTTTTCAAAGCTTGAACTGACCAGACAAGCTAATTGCTTCCTGCAAAAGCTCACGTCCCGTTCGCTCCTCTTCTCTGTCCTATGGGAGTGGCCAATCTCTCAGGTGTGGCTTCACTCCTGAGTGGACTCTGCTTTCCCAATTGTTCTTGTCTTCTGGTAGCCCTGCACATGTGCTGGCTGGGAACCAGTTCCAGACACTCCCCTGCCTCACTGCTGTCTGAGCCTGAAGGCAGCTGATGACTGCCAGTCTGCCCTGGCCCCATCTCTGCCTCTGATGTAGACCCCTCGTCCGAGCTTTCCTCAGCCTCCAAGACTGGCCCAGGTTCCTCCCCAACCTCCTCACTACTGTCCAACTCTGCTGCCAGCTTCGTCAGACTGAACAACAAAAAATTATGGGGCCCAGCAGCTTAGCATCTCCTAATTGTTCTTTGAGAAATTTACAGTAGACAAAATGCTGAAATAGCAATAACACTTAGACTTATATATCACTTTATAGTGCTTTACAGCCCTCTCTAAACGGTTTACAGAGTCAGCATATTGACCCCCAACAATTTGGGTCCTTTGACCACCTCGGAAGGATGGAAGGCTGAGTCAACCTTGAGCCTGGTGGGATTTGAACTGCCAAATTGTAGGCAGCTGGCTGCAGCAGAAGTAGCTTGCAGTACTGCACTCTAACCACTGTGCCACAGAGGCTCTGATGAAATGCTTCCCATCTTCTCATCTTCAAAAATTATGGAATGAAAGTATCCTTAGGAACAGACTTTTAATATTTAGTGTATATACACTCACACTCACTCACACAGACACCAAGAATAGAGATGTTGGAGTATCCATATAAGTTATTGTTGTTTATCTGTTAAGCAAATTCATTCATTCATTCTCTCATTCAGTTTATATAGCTACCCATCTCACATACCTGAGCCTAGGTAGATTATGGTAAATATAAATAAAATAATAACAATACAAAAAAATAAAACACATAGCAGCCAAGCATTGTAAAGAACCATCAACACAGCCTTCAGTTGGATGAGTCTTGAGAATATTTTGAAATAGTCAACAGCACACACATCCTAAACACAAATGCTTACTGTTGAAATTAATTCTACATTAATTCTGCAACTGAAACAAGCAAAGATTTGCTGATAATCAGGTGCTAGCATATTTTCTTTTTTGCATAGTTTGAATTTCTCTGGATGTTGAAGAGCTGTGGTTTGCAGCTAACTAATGCATAAGTAGCAACTTCATCAATACTGCCTTTATTTCAGCAATAAATTCCCAGTTATAACTATACAGAAATCCCAGTTCAGCTTCAGTATCTGGGGATACCATTATCAATTATGTCAGCTTTCCAGATGAACTCGAAGCTAATCCTTTTTCACTAAGCGTGAATAAACCTCTTGTAAATTCAGTACAGAATATTCCTCTGAGGGAATGTTTTTCTGCTATGTCCTATAAATCACCTGTGGTGTTACTATAACTACAAGAATCACAAATGGTGTCTTGTCATGAAATGAAAATCTTACTTGCCCTCTGGAATAACATCTGTCCCTGAGATTCCTCTGGTCCTCCCCCTAGCTGTGTTGAGCCCTCCAGACCTGGCTGAGCCCCCCCGAGTTGGAAGGAACCATGGAGGTTGTCAAGTTTCAACTTCCATTTCAGGTAGGAGACCCTGTACCATTTCAGACAAGCGGCAGTCCAGTTTCTTCCTAAGAGTCTCTAGTAATGGAGCACCCACAACTTCTGGAGGCAAGCTGTTCCACTGGTTAATTCTTCTCACTGTTAGGAAATTTCTCCTTAGTTCTCTCTTTGATTAGTTTCCATCCATTTTTGATCAGAGGGAGTGGCCAACTCCCATTTGGCATTGCAGTATTTGGTGGTTGTTATTTCTCAGGACTCTTCTTTTTTAGGTTTTGTTCAATGGTGATATTCAATTTTTTTTTACTACCAGTTCTGTGGACGTGGCTTGGTGGGCGTGGCAGGGGAAGGCTACTGCAAAATCCCCATTCCCTCCCTGCCCCACTAACCTGCTTTCCAGCTCCGTTCGCCTGTGCAGGGCAACCAAAGAAGACTCAGACGATCAGCTGGGACTCAATGGGAGGCAGAGAAGAGATGGGGTTGGCGGGGCCAGTCAGAGTGGGATTTGCCAGTTCTCCAAACTACTCAAAATTTCCACTACCAGTTCTCCAGAACCTGTCAGTGGCTGAATACCACTTCTGGTTTTGTTCCCTTACCATTTCTATTTTTGGCTGTGGTTGTAGGCCACTCAGAATGGCCATCCATGACTGAATGGGACAGTGTATACATCTCTCAAACAACTAAAGAAAACCCCATCCTTACTCAAGGAGGGATATAATGTGGCGAAGTAGCATCTACTTCAAGAAACAATTTTCATCTTTGCACCTTTCTCCTTTTCCAGTTTTATTACCCTTTCTGTACATTTAGCTTATTCTTATCTCTACATTTATTTCTGCCCTGTTACCCGCTTGCCAGAGTTTCATTTTAATTTTATTCCTTATTTTTATTTTATGCCTCCCCAGTTGCAAAACCGAGGCTGATCTCGCAAGCAGCTGGAAGGAGAGCCTGCATGGTTTTTATTTTTAATTGCAATTGTTTGTAACCATCCCATCAAGCAGTGCCCTCTGTCTCTGTGACAACAATTCATCTGCCATTGCCGAGGGGACATAACAGCAAGCAAAAGTCATCCAAACTTAAGTCAAGGAAGTGTAAGAGGAAAACCAAGAATATATTCCTGCAGGAAGAATTCTGAGATAAAGAAGAGCAGTAAAAACCACCTAGGCAACCCACTTCAGAAGGGTAGGTACAGCATGCCCACTGTATGAGTTACATTCTCATACAATAAATATGCAATACTTGATCAGAAGAGCTAAAAGCTAATACCTGCTGAGGATAGAGTACAATTAGATATAGGGACCCACAAAAATCTGAACCTTCCCTGTCCTAACTCAGATATGGAGTTACTACACTGCAGAGGTGGTATTCAGCAGGTTATGACCAGTTCTGGAGAACCAGTAGCGGAAATTTTGAGTAGTTCGTAAAACTGGCAAATCCCACCTCTGACTGGAGATTTTACGGTATCCTTCCCCTGCCATGCCCACAGAACCGGTAGTAAAAAAAAATTGAATCTCACCACTGCTACAATGCCTAAAGATTGTTTACTAGTTTACCAGTTCTACATATAGTAATCTCTATTTATGACCAATTAACAGAGGCGTGGTGGCTCAGCAGGTTAAAGTTGCTGGATTTGTCAATGGCAGAAGGTCAGCTCTCAGTACTCCAGTAGTTCGAGTCCTAGTACCATGTGGAGTGAGTTCCCAACATTTGCCTCAGCTTCTGCCAACCTAGCAGTTCGAAAGCATTTGAAATGCAAGTAGATAAATAAGTACCATCCCAATGGGACTAAGGGGGAAGCAAGAAACCAGCCACTACCAGACTGGCCAAATACAAGGCAAAATACCAGTGGAAAAAAAGCCCCAGATGATGCTGACACTCTCACAGTATGCTGTTAGCTGTTCTGTATGCAGAGCTAGTTCACCCCCTTTGGTGCACCCTGGATAGTGTGCAAGCGTGAACTGAACAAACTAGCAATCTTAGGCAACCAAACTGCTGCTCTGTAATAAAATTGTAGTCTCCTGGCTTTCATGTACCAACACCATATGCTAAGTAAATAAATAAACTAATTAACAGAAGCTAACAAGAAAGTATGTAAGGTAAACCACCTCTTGAAACAGTATATAATACAATCATGGGAAGGAACTCCTAAGCAGGTAGCATGGAGCTGACTCATCAATGCATCCTATCCTTGTTCAACTCTGGCAAAGAATAACCAAGATTCCTTTGAAGGAGACCACAATATCTATTAAGGATCCTAAAATTTGAATCTCAGAACTGGTGGCTTATTGGTTTTGTTCTTATTGGCTGCGTATTGGTTTTATTATACTGGTTTTATTTATTTATTTGGTTTATTTCTAAACCAAATTATCTTACTTTCATTAGGTAATATGAAGAGGGGAAGGAAAGGAAAGGAAGGGAATGGAAGGAAAGGAAGAAGGGAATGGAAGAAAGGAAGAAGGCAATGGAAGGAAAGGAAGAAGAAGGGAAAGGAGCAAGTGACATCACACCCCAAGATGATAAATTATGTACTTTATGTCAGGTGCATCTTCATGTGAAAGACCTGTAGTGATGATATCATTGTGGCCTCTACCATTGTATGTTGTCTTATCATTTTAGATTATAAAATGCTTCCAAGGTTTTGTTAATGTAGCCCTGCGATGAAATAGATTTAATTCACCTAGTTGGGCTTCCTGTCTGGTTTACCTAAGAGGGCTGACATCAATCTTGCAAGTCTGAAAGTACAAACTTCCCACTGTCTCTCTTAACTGCTTGATCCATTATAGCAGGTGCTTCCTAAGTTTCCTTCTCTGACCATTAAACCACTGGGGGTGCCTGCATCTTGCTTTTCTGGCTGTTTCCCAGGCAACCTCTCTTCCTTCCTTTCCCCAAGGTCTTTCCCTCATAGCCTTGATACTTCTTTCCCTAGCTAGGCGGAAGAGAAGGAGAAGGATGGAAAACGACAGAGTTCCTGTGCATATGTTGAGATTTCCTTATTTCTTTTGAACCTCTGGGGAGAAATGACCATCTCCCAATCAAATCAGTTTCCGACCCAGGTCTTCCTCAAATGATTGATAAAAATCGGTACAGATCAAGCTGTTCATCTTTGAATTTGAAAATTATGAATTATGTACATGCATATCCACTTCTATTCACTGTTTTTAAGTTGTTAAAATGTCAAACCAGGAATGAGACCAGTATTATCCTGACAAGATTTTGCTGAATAGTGTTTAGAAAACTGTCCAACAAAGACCAGCATTTTCTCCTCTAAAGACTAACATTGATTCTTTTCCTCTTTATTATAAAGCACTTGTTCTTCTGTTTTTAATCTTCAGTTGGCAACATTCTTAAAAAAAGCAAATTGTGAAAGCTATTGTATATTCTGCATTTCTTTCCATGTTCAATATATAATAGATTTGCAGAGCATATTATATTTTAAAGTACATATTATCATTTGTTCCTTCTCTTGCTAATATTAACAGTAGAATATTTAGCATAAGTTCCAATTGATTGCTACCTGTATCTTTATTATGAATTTCACAAAATCGGTATCTGCTTATTGATTTTCGATAGTTGCCTAGAAGGCCTTAGGACAAATCAGCCTCTTTAACCTCCCATTGGCTGAAATTCTGTGTAATTTTTCAGCTCAAAAATACTTCAGTGTGATTGGTAGTAAACTGGTTATCCCCAGCATGTTACTTCCAGCATGATAATTGAAATTGTGAATATAATTGGTCCAAAACTTTGACAATGCTTCCAATTAATCAAGGATGGTATGATGTCCATTCAAAAGAGCTACATTGCCAGGAAGAAATTCAACACAGAGCAAGAAATGTCCTTCCCTTTTTGAAGCTTGTGCCACCTCTCTATGTGTCTTAAAACATTGATTGTGCATTGTGGTGGGCCTGATGTGTCATTGTTAACATGACTGTAGTTTAACGATTGTGTGTTAGTGTAGAAAAGGAATTTTCCATGAGGTTGCTGTGCTCTTTCTTCTGGCCCCCTCCTCAGATAACAATAGCACCAGGTGGACCAATCAGCACAGCTGTGATTGAGGATTTTCCCGGGCTTTGCCAAGTTCCACCTCATCTGACTCTGGACTACTTAAGGGGCTAGCCTCGTGGCATCTAGCCAGTTCCTCCATTACTGATGCTCCAGCTGCTTGGGATCATGCAGCTGGAAGGATCCTGCCTCATGCCACGAGGAGGATCTGTGGGACTCCAGTCATACAGGTGACTGACACAAGGAAGAAAAGAAAGACTCTAATAAGAAACAAATGGACATTGAATACTGAAGCAACTTTTAACTTATTTTATTGTTTTGTACTTTGTTTACAATAATAAACAACTTTGAATTGGATCCACTGGGCTCAGACTTTTTCCTGATAACTTCACAGTAGAGAAAGATAACGAACCACCCACCTCTAACTCTAAAAATCCTTAACAGTTAGACATGCATATTTGGTACGATACCCATTGATTGGTAATTCTTAATTAGATTTTTGTCAACAAAAAGGCAAATGGGATCTTTTGGGCTACGAGGTCCAAGATCTTGAAGTCATTCTTATTATGTTCATGCATTTTCTTTCTTTCTTACTATACTTATCAATCTACAGCTTGTGCTTAACTCTAGAGGGAAACTATGGAAGGTGAAGCTGTTCAGGTGGACATGTGTGTGGCCCCAGCTCTTTTATGTTTTTAAGTTGTTCTTTTTCTTTGTTGCTATTGTTGAGGGTGATGTTTTTATTGTTATTTTTTAACTTGCTGTCTGGAGTTGCTGAATTAAAAAAAATAAAAATTAATTAATTTTTAAATTAAAAGATTAAAAAATAAAAAGGGAAGGAACAGGAAAGCATGTTGACCATTCACCAGATGTACCTGAAGCTTCTAAGTCATTGTTCTTGGATGAATGCAGCTAACTTTTTAAAAGTCTGTATAATAGGTTCATTCCTGAATCCAGAAAAGGAATCATTTTATCGAAATCAGCACCGTCGTGCACGATTACTTCCTACCACAACAGGAAAGGACTAAGAAGAAGCTACAACACTTATCACCTCTCTCTCCCTTTAATATTCAGAAGGCCTGAGGCTACCACTAAAAATTCCATCAAAAACAGCTGCTTCACAAAATGTAGATATTTACCATTCATATCTTTGCTATCCAATCTCTAGTGGCTATCTAGGCTGCTTATATTTAGCCTAACCTCTTGGCTATTTAGTTTTTGTCTGTCCACATTCATTGTGTGTCAAGTTTCGTTCTTGTCTATCGAAGGCAAAAGCAACTTTTGAAACAGATTCCCCTGATGTAGATTGTCTTTCTTTGTTCAGTTTCCTCCTCCTTTCCTTGCATTGGCCATACATTACTTGACCATTTATCTCAACAATAGCGTCTTTCCTCCACCTTCAATTGTGCCTTTATTCAAATAGAAAGTGGCATTGGGAGGTATGGTGAAAAGAGAAGATAAAGTTAGAAAAATGCAGAAAGTTCCTAAGTTCTTCCTTCTGCCTCCTCTACTTCTGAAGGTAATCTGGCAAAAATTATTTATTCATCAAATTTATATGGCCACCCATATCATAAAAAGTTAGTCTGGGTAGCGTAAATTAGGTTCTTGGTGCCATCTCTGGGCCTTCTCTACATGTGAGACTTGGAGTATCTGTTACTCCTTAAAATTTCAGGATTTTTATTAAGTTTCACTATAAAATATACATACAGGAAAAAGAAATTAGAAAAGTAAGAGAAAGAACAATTTTAACGAGAAAGAGAAACTAATTGGTAACTTCACATTTTTCAGTGCAGTAAAATGCAGGAACAATTGTAACCTCAAATCTTTGGCTTCACATTTTGCAACATTTCAAGCCATTTCTATAAGAACAAAATCATATCCTAAAATTTAAAAAAATCATTTTTTTTTCAATTTTGAGCAAAAAGTTTAGGAGCATTTCCAAATAGAAACAAAACTAGATGAGTCCTTGCTGCTCTCTAAGCTTGCAAGTTGTTACCCAAACTAAGTAACATCATCAATGCAAATATTCTCCCTTATCGGTATCATACAACTAGATAAAAACTTCTCTTTAATTAAAGCAATCAGTTCCACCATCTCTACCAAGTCCATTGCCTTTATCATCTACTTTGCCTTTGTGAAAATTAATGGCAACTGCTACTCCTATAAAGGGAGCCTGATACTACCTGACATATTTAGTCTTTCAAAAATCAAAAGCAGATTTGATTCTCTACTCGATTGTTGTGGCCTCCAGCAGCTGAATCAGAGGAGGGGGAGGAGGGGGAGGAGGAGGAGGAAGTGTGGGAGTCAGGGTCAGAATCAAGGCAACCTGGGAGCTCCAAGGGGAAAGAGGGAATGGAGCTGGGAGAGAGAGAGAGACAGAGGCGGAGACTGGGCCATCCATCAGCCCTCAGATGGAGAGTCAACAGCACCCAGGTCTGGAGGTGGCTGATGGGGAAGAGGAGAAACAGCTGGGTCCAGTGGCTGATGCATAGATGAACAGAATGCAGAGGAGAGGAGAGCAGTGGAAATCTATGGGCCGATCCTTGGGAAGGAAGAGCCACTGCTGCTAATGAAGCCCCACCCTAGCTCTGGGGATAAAAGGCAGGGGGTGGAGATGAATAGATGTGGCAGAACCATTCATCTTTTGGACTGATGGACTTGTTAGCCTGCATTGAGAGAGAACCTTTTTGCTAGGGCTGCTGGCACTCGTAATAAAGAAATCTTTCAGTTAACTTCAGAGGGTTTGTCGTGTTTGGGGAGTGGGTCAGAACATCGATTTTTGAAATCACATTGCTATCAGGGAAAGTGTCCTTTTTCAAACTCTCATGAAGTGTTAACAACCAATGAGTCATAAATTTAGCAAGTTTCAAGCAGTACCAGTTTAAACTTTTTATTGATGGTGAAAAATAGAACCGTTTACCAAGAGCCAATTTCTCAATTTCTTCCCCCAAAATGCTTAACTTATGTCTTTAGGTTTTTAATCCTAAACATGATAGAGAACAAAAGGAATACTATAATTCACTTGAATCATCTTGAAAGCTGGTGAAACTTCAACAGCCTTCTGCATTAATTAGCTTTGGATGAGAGGCAATAGGATACGCTGAATTTTTCATAAATTTCCACTGTATATTTTGAGGAAAATATCCTGTATGAACAATATGTCTTTAAAGAAGCTAACTTCTCAAACAAGCTCCCTATAACCAAAATAAATTGTTCAGGCACATTGTTGATTCTGTTTATACATGAAGTTACCCTAATATACCCATTTGCTATAATTTGGACCAATTTTATTTTGAAAGAGGGACTGAAAAGGAAATATTGAAGGAGGGTTGAAAGAAACTCACAGTGAAACACAGCATCACAATTATCACATTGCAACGAACATTGATTTCTTTTAGATATTTTCCGTGGAAATTTGTCAAGGGCAAGATTGATTCTCTTATTTATGGCATTATTACCTCAGCATAGCTAAACCCTATCGGCGCATTTCCCCATTCTTTCTAACATTTGTCTTGCAGTGGCAAATGAGCATAATTTTGAGAACTCCTACCTAGCTGTTGAGGAACAAAGGAAGACCTTAACTTTTTTCCCAGGCAGCGTGTTTTTCTAAAGGGGTTAAAGAAGTGGATATCATTGTTATAGTAATAACTAGCTAGAGGAATTAACTGGAATAAAATAATAATACCAGAGTGGAAGTCTATTTTTTCTCTCCCTTCAGATTTCATTGAATATGTTCTACCCAAATGTTGTTTAAGTACATTCTCAAATGATAAAGAACATTTTCATTTCTCTTCAGATATATCACATTTGTGTGTGTGTGTGTGTGTTATCAACTCCACCAAACTCTCCAATTCACTTCTACAAGTTCTATTGCAACCTCTTCCCAGCAAGTTTTATGTTTCCTTGTGTTCTAATTTAGTAGAAAACCTCCTACCTCCAAATCAAATCCCCCCTATTACTTTCTGGCAATGGTGTTGCAGAAGGCCATTCCTGAAATTCTCTGTACATAATTGCATTCACAATTTTTTGTGTGGCTTTGACTGCACCACAAACGATAGACAAGGCCCTGGGAATCATCATTGGTGGATCTAAACCTCAATGTAGCTGCAAGATAATCTTAAAATAATGTTCAGATCTTTTCTCACAGCCATTATCTTAGAATTGAATAGAATTCTTTATTGGCCAAGTGTGATTGGAATTTGTCTTGGTGCAAACACTCTCAGTATACATAAAAAAAAGATACATTTGTCAAGAGTCAAGAACCATCAGGTACAACACTTAATGATAGTCATAGGGTACAATAAGCAATCAAATCATACTAGGAAACAGTCAATATAAATCATAAAGATACAAGCAACAAAGTTACAATCATACAGTCACAAGTGGGAGGGGATAAGGAGTGATGAGAAGATTAACAGTAATGGTAGTGCAGACTTTGTAATAGTTGAACAGTGTTGAGGGAATTATTTGTTTAGCAAAGTGATGGCGTTCGGGGAAAAACTCCTTGTGTCTAGTTGTTCTGGTGTGCAGTGCTCTGTAGCATCATTTTGAGGGCAGGAGTTGAAACAATTTATTTCTGGGATGTGAGGGGTCTGTAGATATTTTCACAGCCCTCTTTTTGACAGTATATAGGTCCTCGATTGAAGGCAGGTTGGTAGTAATTGGTTTTTCTGCAGTCCTAACTATCCTCTGAAGTCTTCGTCTGTCCTGTTGGGTTGCAGAACCAAACCAGACTGTTATAGAGGTGCAGATGACAGACTCCATCATTCCTCTGTAGAACTGGATCAGCAGCTCCTTGGGCAGTTTGAGCTTTCTGAGTTGGCACAGAAAGAACATTCTTTGTTGTGCTGTTTTGATGACCTTTTTGATGTTAGGTGAATACAAGGAAGAGATTGACAGATATTAATAGGAGTTTGACAGATGAGTAGCTTTGGCACTCTCAAATTGACAAGCCTTCTGAGCAGTAGGACAGTTAAGTTCTGATTCAGTTCTACCTATCCATGGAGGAAAATACTATATCTGAGAATTCCTTGGCTCTGCTTATTCCATACAAAGTCACAATCAGGCTCCAAAGAAAGTGAAGAGACCAAAACATCTCCATCTTTTTCTCCTACCTTCCCTGTTTCTGGACTCTGTATTTATTTAAAGAAAAAAAAATCATTTTTTGCAACAAAACTGAATTTAGATGCTCATAATTGAAGTAAGGTGACTACTCAATTGAGAGCTGATCACAATCCAATGAAGTTCCCTTACTTTGAAGACAGTGCTTCCAATTAAAAATAATAATGAAGTATCCCATTATTTCTTCTTGAGAAACTTAACTTTTAGGGAAAAAGAACTCCTTCTCTTGCTCAAATTTCTTTTTTGGGGACTGTAAGTTCATGAGGAAGTTTTCCAGAGTAGGTAAGAGTAAGTAAGCAGATTGCAAATTACATAAATAATAGAAAGTGATACATTCTCTAAAATCTTGTTTTTAACAGTTTGACTAATTCATCAAAGACCTCATCTCTATCCTCAATTAATATACCTTTTTTCCTGAGTAGTTGGATGAAATTCTTCTTTGGCAACTTTGGAAAGTATTTATGAAGCTATATTCTTCAGCACAATAAAATGTTGGTAAAAACTTGGCATACAAGGGAGAGGTTCATGAAATCCTTATGAAAAATGTTTTTTACTCTGTACTCAAACAACAACATATTCAATATAATCTTTGTCAGAATAAGAGGAATATCCAAACGTGCCTGGAATTGTGTTATAGCTGGAAAAAAATCTATCAAAGAGAATCAAACAATGCGACCTGTAACCTATTCAGACATACAATTTACAGTGTAATGAACTGTAAATGGGAAGAACAAGGATTTAACTATCTTCCAATGTCAACCTCAGCACCTTTCACTCATTAAGAGTGAATTTTGTTGGTGTATCCAACTTAAATATCCCTCAACATTCCTGGAAATTTAGAAAACAGACCTGGGTTGTAAAAAGTGGTGCTTAGTTCAGTCTGTTTTTAATTACTGCTTTGTTCTGAGTGTTAAATGGTACCTATTTGTATGAGACAATGGCTGCCTTCTTTGGCTGTTGACTCTTCAAAATGTGCCTCACAGACTATGCTTTTATTTGTTCCTTCATTTAACAAATGTTAGCATACTTATTAATATTCCTCAGCAGTCAGATCTGGATGGCAGAGTATTAATATAACATTTTTAAAAAATGAAGTTCCTGTTCTACTTGAGTTACTCAGTAAATATTTGGTAATCTATCTTGATATGTTCCTGTCTGTCAAGGATTGTTGCTTGCTTAATGCTTCTACTTGAAAAGCAGAAATAGCAACACACAAAGCTACTTTCCTGTAATTTTAAATCCCTTCTTTCTTAATCAGTTTGGAGGCCATACTTCCCCCTATTTTCAAATCCCCTGGTGGCATGAGTAATTACAAGCTGCATGGGGCATTTACTTTGGTGTAAATGCATAATGATGCTGAAAATGAGATGAAAATACACCAGAGCTAAATTGATCCAGAGCAAGAATAAATTTTATACATGTTTATATTTATATGTCTGTGTGTGTGTGCGTGCGTGCACACATACACACACTAAAGTTTTAATTCAAAATTGGTTAGAAGATCCTCATCCTGCACAATTAATTCAACAGGGTTGCTCTGCCAGTGAGATGGGCGGTCTTTAAATTTGATACTGGTAGGTAAATAAATAAGTAAATAAAATTTGTCACAGGATCACAGAACCAAGAAAAGGAAAGGAACTCCACAGGTTCCTGCATTGTCCTAGCCGTTCTTCCAGCCAGCTAAACGTAGAACTGCCCACCCTCAAGCTATTCAGACATACAATTTAAGGTGGACAATGTGCCATATGCAGATGGAAGAGTTATATGAGATCTCTCTATCTGTTACACACTAAGATGAGCTTCAGACTCAATGTCCTTCTCCCATTCTTAGGTTCTAGAAGGTTCTGGGACCTTCCATATTTCCATTGACCTGCAGCAAACCATTAAGGTCATCATCATCATCATCATCATCATCATCATCATCATCATCTTTTAATGACCCCATATTCCCTTGTGGGGTAGAGTATGGGAATGAGCAGAGTGTTTTAATGGCCGGATGCCCTTCCTGTTGCCAATGCAGAGTTTTGTTCAGCAGATATCTTCTCATTGTGCCCAGAGAGAGAAATATCTGCCTCTGCCTAGGATCAAACTCACAGCCTTCCGATTGTGAGGCGAGAGTGCCACCTCTCGGCCACCACACCAATCCTGCAGCAAACCATTAGGGTGACTGTGTGTAAGCAGAGTGTGCCTCATTATCAGCTTTGGTGGAAACAGCACAGATCCATGACCAGAAAATCTGCAGAACCCATCGGTGCACAAGTAACTCTTCTTCATTCATGCTTCATTCTGACTGACAGTGCCTTGAGGACTAGCAACAGGAAATATTAGGGAAGAAATTATAGACATTCCTTTTATAATGGAGAATATTTGCTTCACTCACCTAAGAGTTGCAATAATTGAAGTACATCCTTTTTGGCTAATTCCTTATTCCCCTTCTGGCTTTTGAGAACAACTTAATTCCCATTCAATCATTTTTTAAATGACCGAGTGAGAAAAAGCTGTATGCTGAGAATACTTCAATAGTTGACCGATGCAAACATCAGGATGTCCCCATTCTTCCTGCACTGCAGAGCACTTAAAGCCTTGTTAACAGTGTCAGGTTGTTTCTGTGCCAGGGACACTGCACATCACACCTACAAATGGATGCCCAGAAGAACGAGGCACCAGCAGACATTTTGAGACAAGCTACCTTCTAGCTTGTCACAAAATGTTTCTCTGGAACAATAACATTTTTCAACTACATGGTCAGATGTTGTATCCATGTGTCAGGAAGGTCCATCCAGAAGATTAAAGAAAAGCAGTAAAGAAGTAAGCTTGCCCAAGGAAAAGCACAAACAAGAGGGCACTAATCCACAGATTTATCATAGTCAACCTTTCCAATGAAGAAAATAATTGTTGGTTGAACTCAAGTATAACAAAGAAAAGATGGATGGGCAGCTTTCATACCTGCCCATATCTTTAGTTCAAGGACAAATAGGTCAAAGGAAAATGTGCACCTACAGTTGCCACATTCTCTGAAAGGTCTAAAATGACATTCAAAGGAAATTAGAGGGTTCAGTAGTTGAAATATTTGTCGGAAAAGACATTGAGAAAAAAAACAAAGTTAGAAGTGGATTCCTTGGAAGGAAGCATATTTCTTTCATTCCTTTAGCAATGAAATCCTCCACCGATGATACCATAAAATAATACATAATCCTGCCCAGAAAAGCCACATGGACTGAACAAAGAAGAGATACCTGAGATAAGGGTCTGATTACTATAACCTTCTTTCCTATGCTTAGGATCATTCCCATTGAAGAGCAAAGTGTCCTATATGGACCATCGTACTCCACAGTTGCTGGATTTTCTTTATTTGCTGAAGGGTGAAATTGGAATCAGCTCCTCATCAAAACCAAACCCAGCATGTGCTCACAGAATTGCATTGTAGATACATGCCAACATTTGGCATCTGAATGTAATTTAATGTTCATCAAATCTGACTGATTAAATAGACTCCTGTGATAAAATTCAAGCTAATAGAAGCTACGCCTTTACTTTTAATAATGAAATAGGGACTTAATCACAAGAAAGAGATATATTGACAGATAAGGAGAGGCAAATCCAGTTTTATTTTTGGAATTATGGGCAACCAGGAAGGGTTTTTGGAAATTTACGTAGAGGTTTGCCATTACCCAAATATTCTGAGGCAATCAGAGTTCTGTGTTAGAGTTGAGGTGATCATTGTGCTTCTGTGTATATTCCTAACTAGCTGGATACCTGTGCTTCGCGAACAAAACTATGTGATCGGGCTATGCAGGAGTAATTTGGTTCACAATCCGTTGGCTCAGTGGTGGTCGGTGATTAAAACACATAAGGGTTTCCTTTCCTTTTCCCTTTTCCCCTTTCCCCATTCCTTTCCTTTCCTTCTTTCCTCCTTTCTTTTCCATCTTTCCTCCTTTCCCTTCCCTTCCTCCTTTCCTTTCCTCCTTTCCCTTCCTCCTTTCCTTTCCTCCTTTCCCTTCCTTTCCCTTCCTTTCCTTTCCTTTCCTTCTTTCCTCCCTTCCCTTCCTCCTTTCCTTTCCTTTCCTTTCTCCCTTCCATTCCTTTCCACCTATTCATCTATCTATCTATCTATCTATCTATCTATCTATCTATCATCTATCTATCATCTATCTGTCTATCTACCATCTATCTATCTCATTATTATCTCTGTCTATCTATCTATCTATCTATCTATCTCATCTATCTATCTCTATTCATCTATCTCTTGTCTATTCATCTATCTATCTATCTATCTCTATCTATCTATCTATCTCTATCTATCATCTATCTCTTGTCTATCTATTCATCTCATCTCTATCTATCTCTATCTATCTGTCTCATCTATCTATCTCATCTATTCATATCTATATCTGTCTATCTCTATCTATCTATCCTATCCTACCTACCACCCATCTATCTATCTATCTATCTATCTATCTCTATTCTATCTATCTATCTATCTATCTATCTATCTATCTATCTATCTATCTCTATCTATTCAGCAAAAAGTGTTGTAAATACAATCCTCCAACTGTTGTCCCAAAGGTGCTTTTTACAGGTGATAACTGGACTTTCTGTTTTTCTTTGAAGATGTTTTGCTTCTCATCCAAGGAGCTTCTTCAGCTCTGACTGGATGGTGGGTAATAAAAATGCTACAACCTTTGATGCCAAAGCAGCTTCCTGTTTGGGAGTATAGTTTGCATCCTTTTAGAGAGTCATTGAGGCAACATGGAGGTTTGTCTATGTCCTCAGGTCACCTGAGTGATGCAAATGGCTGTGGAGTTACTAAGGTAACGGAATGTGAGGCAACTGGCAGTTGGAACAGAGTTCTTTTCAGGTGGGGAGGGGGAGTAGAACTCCTTAGCATCAGAGCGTGTTAATTACTGTATTAAGAAATACTAACGATCTGAAATAACTAATGGTCATTTTGAAAAATCCTTTCTTAGCAAGCACCTAGAAGCCAAGACGAAAATATGTTCCAAATTTCAAGTTTGTAGGTTTTACGGTTCTGGAGATGTCATGATGATGCATGAGTGGTATTTCGCTTTTATATAGATTGAGTGCATATAAAGAAGAACCTTCAAATTCAATCATCATTGCTGAAGAAGGCATGAGGATCTATTCACATCCCCAAACAAAACAGAGCATGGCTTTCTATAGCAGAGCAACGTGAGCGCAAAATGAATTTATAAGAAGCATAAAGCACCAGAGATGCCAAAACAGGAACTGACCAATTTATGGCTGGAAGAATGAGGGAGTAAGTGAAATTAAAATTGTCAGGTTGGTCTGATCTCAACCTGCACCCTTGCAGTAAATTGACTACTTGGGAAAATAACTGTTGACAGAAAGCTAATGTTCCTTAGTCATATTCCCTAAGTCACTCTCCCCTGCTGATTCAAGTAAAATAAGGGTGATAAAATGATGCAATTAATTTATAGGTTCAAGACAGATAAATCCACTCATGGAATAATCTGTATTATTGACCTGAAATTTCAAGGACTTTCTTGAGAGGAGGTAGTGTCCAGTGAAAGTGGACACTCCACACCCCCCAAAAAAAAATTAATTGCAAAAACTTAAGAAAATATCCAAAGAGACCAAAGGATGAGATGGATCATATACTACAATGAAAAATTTTGCAGATTTTTCACTGTAGTACGAGATAGTGCTTCAAAAGAGCTACAAGATAGTGCTTCAAAAACTGACATGCTAATGGTCATCTCAATTTTTTGCAGCTCAGAACTGGCAGCCTTGCACCTCCAGGTCTGTTAAGTCATACTCTAGAACAGGGGTGTCAAACTAACGTTGTCATGGCGGTGTCAAATGACGCATCGGGACTTTCCCTCCCTTCGCTAAACCAGGTGTGGGTGTGGCCAGCGTGTGACACATCTGAGCCGTGGGCTGCAAGTTTGACAGCCCTGGTCTAGAAGTTTCCTTTGTGTTATCTTACAAAGTTATAGCTCCTTAGTTTATGAAACAGATGTGATCAATGCAAAAAAATGGTCTTATTTATCTATGTAATTATGACTTTCTCCAGGTTTGCAAGTAATCAACTCAGAAACGCAGTAGTATTTCTCAGGTGGTTTCCAGATTTTGAAATTCTCTACAGAAACATGGCAGGCAAATGTATTTCTCTTAATTGGGAAGACTTCTTTGTGTTATTATATTATTGGGATTTTTTGTTATGTTTTTCAGTTAATTATGGCTTTAAGTTTTATTTGCTATCCTAAGTATCATCTGTGCATGTCTGAATGCAGAATATCCAAGTAGGCCTGCAGCCTCACTGAGCTAACAACCCAATTCAATAACAGAATGATTGAACCCAAAGGTTTTTGGTATAATTTCTGTGTATGAAATCAAGAGAAAAGAAATGTTGGTCTTAAACTATACAAATTTGGAAATGCACTCCCTTGAAATTGCTATACTGCCAAGGCAGTATACTTAGGATCAGCAAAAATTATAAGCTGCAGAAAATTCTAGCCAAAATGTCTTCAGTTTGCGAAGAAGTTAGAACAGCCTTACCCAATTGGATGCTAACTAGATTATGAATATAAATATATTTTAATATCTATATTTTATGCTACTTTTCTCTAGAATTTTATGCCACAATGCCACAGCCTGGACTCTCCAAAATGGCTCTTTTTCTAGGACTTAATTTTCTGGAAGAAATTTTCTAAGAACATGAAACAACTGTTTAGGATGTTCTAGACCAGGGGTCTTCAAATTTGGCAAGTTTAAAACTTGTGACTTCAACTCCCAGAATTCCTCCTCCAGCTCAGGAATTCTGGGAGTTGGAGTCCACAAGTCTTAAACTTGCCAAGTTCGAAGACCTCTGGTCTAGAACATCCTAAGCAGTTGTTTCATGTTCTTAGCTCCTGTTGGGAGAATAATCATTGATTTCTTAACCAGTTGAGGATTCTAGTTATTGTAGTCTGAAAGACACCCAAGCTGGAAAAGGCTGAGACAGAAAGATTTTTCCGTCTCCCTCTTAAAGGAGGAAAAAGACTTAACAAAGTTTCAAGTAAAACCCAGTGACCTCTTTTTTGAAAGTTTGAAGAGTTCTGGCTGGTTGAAATGTTGTTTTTTTGAAAAATTTGACTTTAACATTATGAAAATGAGTAAATAATATATAAAATGGCATTCATCCACTGCCCTTCGTGCTTTTCCCACGCACCTCCTCTCAATAATTAATTAGGTTTTCATAATACATTATTATCATGCAACCCAAGAATACTTAAGTAGTCTGGATGTGGTTCAAATAAGTTTGTGGAATTCTCCCTCCACCACCAAAAATTCATGGTCTGCATGGCTAAAGTCATGCAACATGTTAAACTCACCATGGTGTGCAGATTTTCCCTAGAAAGGAGTCACATTTACAAACTACAATAATATGAATATTCATTTCACTATAGGCAAGTTTTGTTATGGCTTAGTACTGATCCATCTGCATGTCTGCCTGGGGTAGATGTGTGTGATTTTATATTTAGCTGTTTCCTTTTCTTTTTAAAGACTCCATAAAGCAATAGGAAATTAATGTTGTGTGGTTACAATTCATACTATTAATTTCTTGTTTGAATCTCCCTAGACACCCAAAGTGGTAACAAAGAAGGAGGAGGAAAAGAGAAGGAGAGGGAGGAGGAGGAGGAGGAAGAAAGGAAGGAAGGAAGGAAGGAAGGAAGAAAAGGAGAGGAGAGGAGAGAAGAAAGAAAGAAAGAAAAAGAAAGAACGAATTTCTTATGTTCTAAAAGATAAAGAAACTGCAATCTACCTGAATGCCATGAAGTTCCAGATTTTTATAAAAATGGTTGTTCTCCTCCTTCTTGACCCCAAAAACAATTTTTTAAAATTCTGAATTTTAAAACAATGTAAATTATTTTCCTCTTTTCATTCTTTCCCATCACAGGAGCAGTCAAGAAGGAGCAGGAACATCTGTTGGGTAGAGTCAAAGAGTTCAAGAGGTTGCTTGTGACCATCCGATCAAAGGCCCATGGATCCTTTAAAAAGGGTAAGAACTTAATGTAGTTGTGGCTGCCATCTTGACTTTTTCAGCATGTGCAAACACACAGCCCATGGATAAACCCCTGGAGAGACACAGTTGAGGTACAGACCTAATTTTATTTCTCCCAGTATTTGTGTTATTCCATGCTATTTTTGATTGATGGAACTGGTGGGGAAAGTAGAATATCCCTATTTACCCACAGCAAATTGATTCTATTACCATCTACATTAATCAAATAATTGTTTTCAATCTGTTTCATTCATATACAGTAGGGCATATATTTACTGAACACTTGTAAATCTGCTTTTTCAGGGAATTATAGCAATAGCCATCTTTTAATACTTTCAGACCAAGTGTGTACCAAATCTGCTACGGAAGAAAGGAATGAAGATAAGACAAAGGTGAAGGTAAAAATTATGCCCCAAAACCTTCTTTCTTGCTCTTCTGGAGACTACAAGAAACACACATAATAGTCAGCCAATATAGGGATAGAATCAAGATCACGTGAAGTGTTAATTCTATTTTATAACATCTTGGTTAAAACCACACTTGAATTTCTGCATTTAATTTTGTTCACCATAATGAAAAAAAGATGGTGAGACTCTAGAAAGACTTCAGGGAAGAGTGACAAATATGACTGGAAGATGGTGGGTGAGTTGAAGGCTAAAACATATGAAGAACAATTGCTGGAATTGGGTATGTCTAGTCTAGTGAAAAGAAGGACTGGTGGGGGTGACATGATAGCAATGTTCTAATATCTAAGGTTCTGCCACAAAGAGGAGGGGCTCAAGATATTCTCCAAAGTACCTGAAGGCAGGACAAGAAGCAACGGATAAGATTGAATCAAGGAGAGATCCAATCTAGAACTAAGGAGGACTTTCCTGACAGATAATTAATCAGTGGAAGGACTTGCCTTCAAAAGTTGTGGGTGCTCCATCACTGGAAGTTTTTAAGAAGAGATTGGACAACCATTTGTCTGAAATGGCATAGTGTTTCATCCCTGATGAGGGGGTTGGACTAGAAGACCTCCAACTCTAGTTATTCTGTTACATCAACTTTCTGATCCACTGCCATTTTTCAGAGTTGGAGAGAAAAAGGAATCTGTCTGGTATTTCTTTGGCAATTAAAGCTGCCAAACACTGAGCTCAGCATGGATAATACATGTAGAAATCGAGGGCATCTGCAAAAGGTGTGCACTGGCATTGGGGAAAAATTATTTTTTAAAAAATAGCTCTCTAGGCATACAACAACAAAAAAACAGATGCTCCGATTTATTTCTTGCTGATATTAATTTAGAAAGTGCTGCAGTGGAATAAAGCCAAAAACAAAACAAAACAAAACAAAAGAACGGACACACTGACACAGATTACCTCAGACTGACAAACTCTGGAGAAGGTAGCATCCATGGGTTGCTGATCTAGTAAAAAAAAAGAAAGTTAAATACATTCACGACAGTGTCATTTACTTTGTTAGAACCCTCCCTATTGTTTTCAAAAGAAATACACGGAGTCCTTATTTAGTGACCATGCGAAGCGGCCACGACACTGAAAAAAATGACTTGTGGTGTTCTGACCCAAACCTTGTTCCAAGGAAACAAACGCGAAACAGAGGTAACAGAAAAACCTTTTAATGATTCTTTACGAATTCTGTTCCTTCATGGTTAAAAAGCTGTTTCAAACTAATAGTCTCTGATAAGAACAAGCCCTGCCAAGGTTGTGCAAGGCTGCCAAGAACACTACATAAAGTTGACAAGAAATAGTTCAAACACAAAGAGTCTCCAAACACCAGCCAAGATATTCTGAATGTCCACAAGGCTTGAGTGCAAAAACTTCTTTGCTTCCTGCAAAGAAGTCTGGTTTCTCAGCTGGCTTTTATCTCCTCAGGGAGGGGCCGTTACCTTGCAGCCTTACTCCCCAGTTGCCCATGCTGCTGCAGCTGCTCTTTCCTTCAAGCAGCCCTGCACCCACACGCACTGGGAACAGGCTCCTTGGGCACCTCTTCATCACTGCTGCCAGCCTCCACAAGCTCTGAAGGCACCACTCCACTCCCTGATGGTCCTGGCCCCATTCCTGCATCACACGCAGGCCCCTCATCTGAGTCCTCGCTCTCCGAGACCTCAACCGTCTGCACCTGCTGCCAGGGAACCACAACAGCATGGCCACTTTTCACACTTATGACCATTGCGGCACCCCACGGTCACAAGATCAAAATTCAGACGCTTGGCAGCTGACCTGTATTTATGACAGTTGCAGTGTCCCAGGATCATGGTGGTTTGGTGACCTTCTCACAAGCAAAGTCAGTGGGGAAGCCAGATTCACTTAACAATTATGTTACTAACATAACTATAGTGATTCACTTAACAACCAGGGCAAGAAAGGTCATAAAATGGAGCAAAACTCACTCAGCAACAGAAATTTTGGGCTCAATTGTGATCGTTACTCAAGGACTACGTGTGTATCACTGCTTTCCAAAAGTTCTTCCAATTGCCCGAAATAATTATGCTAGTATTTGCTGCTGCTTCTTTTTTTTAAAATTATGAATACTTTACCTCTTTTATTTACGAATTAATAACAGCTCACAAGATGAAGAAAAAAAGCTAAAATAGAAGCCAGGAAGAGGGTTCTACCCAATAATAGCTTAGTAAAATTTTCTTTGATCAAGTGCAAAACGAAAAGAGAAAGGAATTCTCACACATAAAAATCTAATTTTAAATCATTGATCATTAAGTTTCCCTGTATATTTTTTTTTAATTAAAAAAGTCGCATTTATTTTTATCTTAATTTGCTGGTGCAATTCCCAGGAAAACCTAAACTTCACCTCCTCCCACCTACACAGAGAAGTTAAACAATGACATATTTCTGTCCTGTTCTGTTTTGACAATTTTCAATACAATTTGATAATTTTCATCCTAATTCCATGCAGTTTGCCCAGAACTGCAAAAAAATCACTAGCTACCATAAAATGAAAACAGCCCTGATATTCATTGCTATTCTTGGAAAAGAATATTGTCCTCTTATTTCTATCTACATTTTCACTCTGAAAATGTGAAATCTATTTTCACACTGAAATACTATACATAAGTTAACATATGCGGCAATAATAGAGTTAAGGCTACTCTGAATAAACTCAATCAAATCTGCAGACTTTTTGAAGCAGCTAATGGGAACGCCAGGGGCCAAGTTTCAGAATCCTTTTTTTTTCTAATTAAGGTGGCATTTGACTACTACCACAGAACCAATTTGCATGTATAAAACAATTAAAAAGTCCACATAATAAAAAGTTTTGCATTTTGTGTTTAGAAATCAGACTGGCTGGTACATAACAAACAAGCAGGCTGTGCAAACAAGAATGAACTTTAGCTGCAAAAGCCCTCAGCTTGAAACATAGTGGACCCGAGCTAATCTGGCCTCTATTTGCATTTTTAAAATTGCCTACCACCCATTTTTAAAAATATAATAAAATCTGTATTTGGATTAAAAAGCAAGATTCCAGACCTGGCCATAAATAGAAAATGTTTTCAGCTCTTTTCTGTCTAAAAACACACTCTGACAATAATGGGGCAAGGTGAACAGGCTAACAATTTTCCTGATAATGAAGGAAAGGGTTAGTTATTCCAAATGAGAGATTGCAAACTTTTATCCACTTCCACAAGCTCCAATAACAAAACCTTTCACTCTGGATTATGGAATCTTGCTGTTTGTGGGGTCCTAGGTCAGAGGTGGTATTCAGCCAGTTCTGACAGGTTCTGAAGAACCGGTAGTGGAAATTTTGAGTAGTTTGGAGAACCAAACTGTAACTACCACCTCTGGCTGGCCCGCCCCAATATATTCTCTGCCTCCCAAGTCCCAGTTGTTCGTCTGGGTCTTCTTTAGTTGCCCTGCACAGGAGAACGGAGCTGGAAAGCAGGTTAGTGGGGTGGGGTGGGAATGGGGATTTTTCAGTATCCTTCCCCTGGAGTGGGGAGGGAATGGGGATTTTACATTATCCTTCCCCTGCCATGCACACCAAGCCATGCCACACCCACCAAACCTTGCCCACAAAACTGGTAGTAAAAAATTTGAATACCGCCTCTCTCCTGGGTGCTCTCTGAGCTTGGTTGTTTTCTTGTAGACATTTTATCACCCAATTGGATTAAGATCTTCAGTGCTAAAAGGGAGTGGGGTTTGCTCTCATCAGTCAATACCAGATAAACAAAGATTAATCAAGGACATCAGGATTAATACCAAAGCAAATCAAATAGTAAACAAAACCCTAATCAAAGAACCAATGAGAACATTCCCACTAACACTGACAGGCAAACTGCTAATGTATAGAGAGCAAACCTCACTCCCTTTTAGAATTGATGATGTTACCTAGTTGGGCAATGAAACATCTGCAAGCAAACATCCAGAGAGCAGTGCAGCTTTCATCATAAACAGATTGCTCACACGCAGCCTTAAAAATAAAACCAGCTATAGAATTTGTGGGCCCAAAACAATTGCAGCCTTGACAAGGGGCAGCATCAGTTCAAAATTTTTCTGAACTTGGAAACTCAGCAGCCTGGGCCTGATTAGAATATAAATAACAGACCACCAGGGAATGCCATAGCTGATAATAATAGGTAAATAAATCCCAGAATGGCAAACCACTTCCATAGTCCTGCCAAGGAAACTACAGAGATATACCAAGGAAGTCACCAAGAATCAAGATTGATGCAAAGGAGACTCACCCCATATTTTTAAAAAGCAAGTGGATAGAGAAATAGAAGACACACTATTAGGCTATGCAAAATACACCAGTGCGTTTTTTTCAAGACCTCCTCTTGAACCAAGCCCTTACAAGAGCAATTTTTTGAAGTGAATCCTCCAAAACAAAGTAGCCCCCACATATGAGTTAACATATAGTTAGAGATTGGAACATTCTAGCACTCCCAGGTCATCCCTAGACTATTTCCCAAATTTCAGAACTGAAGAATTTTCCCCATCTAATAGATAATTTCACCAAATGCATTGGCTAGCATCCCAGAATTGACAATTTTATCCAAATACGGCTCCCTGTATCAATACACAGACTGTAGGACAAGAGATGGGAGAATTTTGGAGGTGGGGGGCAGAGAGAAAGGAGGCATCAGCCTGGAATCCCTATGTAGCCACAAGTAAGCCAAGTCCAATCCCCCTTGAGTACTGTTGACCTTTATCGAACTCCAGGCAGCCAACCATTAGGGGAGAAGATCCCTATGCAGAGGTTTTTAGCAATAAATTAGTAGACTATCCTTCACTTGTAGACCTGGTCTTTTGTGCCTGACACAAGACACAAGCACAGCCCATGTGGGAATTTATACTGGCTTTTAATTCGCATTTTGAGATTTAAAACTACAATGATCCTTGACGATACGTTCTCATGTTCTGTTTGAATGCAAGTCAAAGTGGACGCCATTCCAATGTTCTTCCTTCATGCAAACAAACTTTCCACCCGAATTAGCTCACCCTAGAAGTTCTGTGCAAAAGTCAAACCAACATTGTTTGAGGACAAAAGTCATCAGCCGTTGCTGGTTTTTAATGAGCAAAATAAAAAATAAAAAAGAAAGCACAGAATAATGCAACTTCATCAAGATTAACGTTGATAGTTTTATATATTGCATTTGACCTCCGGGTGTCAGGAACTAATGTTCCATAACTTGGGGAGTTTGGGAATAGTGAACTAATTGAAATTTCAGCTCAAAGTATCTCATTCTGTTTAAAATGCAGCCTTTTGCATTATTGGGATTCTGTTCACAGAAACAGCTACAATGGAAGCAAATATATATTATATACTTCTGAAAAGGAAAGTTATAAAGGCATCAGAGGTGCAGTGAACAACCACATCCTCATTCTGATATGTTCCTACTTTTTATCCCATTTTATAAAGAATAAACTGCATTCTTGTAAAAGCCCTTCAGAGCTACAGGCTGTTGATCAGTGGCTGCATTAAAACGTCGGCAGCAGAGATGTGAAGTCTCGTTTTCGACATGTTCAAAGAGGCAGTTTTGGTTGTATTAAAAAACCAGTGTGTCCATGAATTAAATCCTTGCAGTGCCCCCTCTCACCCAAATATTTGTTCATCCTGCCTCGCTCTTCTCAGAAACATTGTCTTTTGGTATCAGAACTCCCCCCAAGAGATGTCAGACTAGCAAGTTTTTAACACTGTGTTTTCTTGAGATGCTGTAATTTGCTTGTAAACTTGCCCTGACATAGTGATGCGAGTCACACCGTGTAATGCAAAAAGGAGAGGAGGGGAAAGCTAATTATTAAATTTCCTCCTCTCAAGCTGCCTGGTTCATGTTGTTTTAGGGATCACTCCACTTGTCCCAAAGGTGCTTTTTTCAAGAGGCAACTGGACTTCCTTTTTTGTTTTTCTTTGAAGACATTTCGTTTCTCATCCAAGAAACTTCTTCAGCTCTGACTGGATGGTGGAATGGAATGGAAGGATTTATATTCCTCACAGCCCTCTCTTAACAGAGGGGCAGGAATACAACTTCATCTGTCTCCAACACAGTCATCTATCTACCACACAGGCCTTTCAGCAGTTCCAAGAAGGCTCAACACCCATTTGCACTACTCAGGTGACCCTGAGGACACAGATAGACCTCCAAGTGGCCTCAGCGTCTCTCTAAAAAGAATGCAAATGACCAGCTGTCTGCAAGGAATATAAACCCTTCCATTCCCCACCATCCAGTTGGAGTTTGGGTGAGAAATGAAATGTCTTCAAAGAAAAACAAAAAAGTCCAGTTGCCTCTTGAAAAATGCACCTTTGGAACAGCCATGACCTGGGTGACTGAGAATCTCCATAGACAATCATTCTGCTTGCCTTCCTGAAGCAAGGCCAGTCTGAAATATTTCTAGAAGCCAGGCTATAGATCAGTATAGTGCAAACTGATTCGAACAGTTATAAATTCTTAATATAAGAATGGACTGTTATTTCTTCAATTCTCCCTTTGAGGTCAAAGGATTACCTCCCAGGGCTATCAGCTATCAAAAGAATGTTACAAGTATTCTTCCCAACTTTGGTGCATTTTATTATTTTCATGAAGTTCACAGCAACAACGGTGACGTCAAGATAGTTTGCTCTGAGAGAAAATAGTACCCCTTTCCTAAGAGGTCTGTAGGGGGCATGTGTAAGTGCATCAACGTGCCTACCGTCCCTGTCCCATTGCTTCTTTTTTATTTGTATCCATTTCATGGATTCATAACCATGCTTATACTTATACCTGATATCTCATACTTGCTTGACAAATAAATAAAATAAAATAAATAAATAAAGTAAATAACACGGAAATGCAAACAAATGCACACATCTATCCATGTGTCCACAAATGCACACATCTATCCATCTCCATGCCTGCAATCTGATCGATCTTTCTGAAATCAAGGGCTCTCTTCCCAACTCAAGTATATGTAAATCCAGGCAACATGCATTCCTAAAAGTGTTTACTTGGAACAAGACAGGGTAAAAATGCTACCGACCAATAGCCCTTTTTAAGCTCCTGCTATAAATTCTTATCCATGTGCCATACGCTAAATAAATAAATTAATAAGGTTGCCTTGAAAGAGTTGTTACCCCATCCTTGACTTACCACATTTTCTTTCATTAACTTGCCATTATGAAGCCATTGGAAAGGTTGTGGTGGTGCAACGGTGCAATGGTTAGAATGCAGTACTGCAAGTGTTGTGGTTCACCGGCAGCAGGTGCTGATGGCTGAGGTCTCGGAGAGCGATGAGGGGCCTGCGTGTGATGCAGGAATGGGGCCAGGACCATCAGGGAGTGGAGTGGTGCCTTCAGAGCTTGTGGAGGCTGGCAGCAGTGATGAAGAGGTGCCCAAAGAGCCTGTGCCCAGTGCGTGTGGGTGCAGGGCTGCTTGAAGGAAAGAGCAGCTGCAGCAGCATGGGCAACTGGGGAGTAAGGCTGCAAGGTAACGGCCCCTCCCTGAGGAGATAAAAGCCAGCTGAGAAACCAGACTTCTTTGCAGGAAGCAAAGAAGTTTTTGCACTCAAGCCTTGTGAACATTCAGAATATCTTGGCTGGTGTTTGGAGACTCTTTGTGTTTGAACTATTTTTTGTCAACTTTATGTAGTGTTCTTGGCAGCCTTGCACAACCTTGGCAGGGCTTGTTCTTATCAGAGACTATTAGTTTGAAACAGCTTTTTAACCATGAAGGAACAGAATTCGTAAAGAATCATTAAAAGGTTTTTCTGTTACCTCTGTTTCGTGTTTGTTTCCTTGGAACAAGGTTTGGGTCAGAACAGCAAGCTACTTCTGCTGACTGCCAGCTGGCTGCAGTTTGGCAGTTCAAATCTCACCAGGCTCAAGGTTGACTCTGCCTCCCATCCTTCCGAGGTCGGTAAAATGAGGACCCAAAATTGTTGGGGGCAATAGGCTGACTCTGTAAACCATTTAGAGAGGGCTGTAAAGCACTGTAAAGCAGTATATAAGTCTAAGTGCTATTGTTATTGTTATTCTGTGTTGCAAAAGCTCATTCTTTTTAATTCAGCTACTTGCTCAGAGCAAAGGATCTCTGCTAGATCCTTGTTGATCAGGAGAAGCAGTAGAGAAAGTAAGACTCAGATAGGCTTAGATAGCAAAGACCCAAACACGCAAATGGCAGCCCAGAGGTTGGCTTGCTCCCCTGCCTTTAAATGCCACAAAAGAGAAATCAAATTATGAGCAATTATATTCTACATACCTTGTAATCAGCAGCAGGCATCTCTAAAACAATCTGTGTTGCACATCCAAGCAGAGTAGTCTTAGAAGGCACTTATGGTAGCACACAACCAAGATCTTCAAGCCATTCACATTTCTTCTTTTCCTAAATCCTGCTGGTGACTGATACATAGAAAGTTGTGTTTTTTTTCATGCTGAACCATGTTTTGTAAAAGTGTATGCAGAATGGATAAAAGTGTATGCATAATCAAATGGTGGAACCATGAGGATTATTGTTATTGTTATTATTAGTCAATTGCTTACAAGATAATAGAGATAAGAATAAACATAAGTATCAGGGACGGTAGACATGATTGTGCGCTTATATACGCCCCTTACATACCTCTTAGGAATGGGGTGAGGTCAATAGTTAGTTTGAGGGAAAAGGAGTGTGTAAGTTAAGCTTAACTTATCTTCATTGTAAATGTCCCTCTGCATTTTCCTGAGATCCTGATGTCTGGGCTACATCTCTTTCAGAATTGGGATGATCTCTTTTCCTTGGTTTTCCAAGAAAAGGAATTTGCTATGCACCTTCTTGGCCTTTAATATAGCTTTCAGGATTTTGTTATTTTAATACGTTAAAGGCATTTTCTTGCTGGTGGTTTTGATATTTGTTGTTTACCTGTTACACACTACCTGGATAGTTTGTGAAAACCAGCAAAAAATATTAGTAATGGATAATACAGATGCTATTCATATTTCAACTATGAATTGTATGCACCTCAACATCTAATTAAAGTTTGGGTTTGGGATATTTTCTGGGACATGTTTCTTTATTTTATTTATTTGATATGTTTATATAGCAGATTAGATCAGGGGTCCTCAAACCCTGCACAGCAGCCCACTACAGGGTCTTGTCCAATTTGGAACTGGGCCATGCAATATACGTATGCGCACCAGCCTGCCACTTGTGCAAGTTAAACTGCGTGTGCATGCTTGTGTAGAAAGTTAGCACCTGCTCCCTCCTAAAAGAATGAAATATTTTAGGAAATATTAAAAAAGCAGAATATTACATTTCCCTAAAGGAAGAAATGGAGCAACGTGTTTTTTTAGAGAGAGAAAGCAGCCCCCATCTTTCTTAGTAGCCCTCAGCAGATGCCAGCACTTAAGAGATAAAGAGATAGATAGCTCTATTGATAAGCAAATACCCTCCCCCAAGAGCCAATCAGGACGAAAGCCCCAGCCACAATTCCATTTTATTACAGACCTCTTAGAAAATTATTAGACCTCTTAGGAAAGCCCCTTTCCTATTCATATCCATTTCATGTATTCATAATCATGTTTATACTTATACCTGTTTTCTAATACTTGCTTGACAAATAAATAAAATAAATAATAGGAATTGCCCAACACCCCTTCATTGCATCACCCTCAGAAACCTCAACCAAACTTAGTTCAGACAAACACCTAGGATTTGTACTTTGCTTATACAGCCCTACATAACCCCTACATGGCCACAGTCTGACAACAGCCAATGGAATACATGTTCTTGCACAGGAACAGGAAGCTCAAATGCAAAATCCAAGAGATTCCTCCCCCAACTCCATGTGGTGAGCTGCCCAGAAACATCCATGTAGTTCTGCTTCATCATTAAACCTTTTTTCCAATTAGCCTCCATGTTTCTGGTGTCTTTCTCCCAGATTGGAACTGAACTAGATGGATATTTCTTCCCACACTTGCATGCCAGCCTGCTGCTCATGCGACCTGGTTCCTCTTCCCCTCTAGCTGGGGCATCAAGCCACAAAAGTTGGGGACTGCTGGATTACATTGAAGCTCTCAAAAGAATCCATAGTTTTAACCTCCTAAAGAGGCATGCAAAACTTTTCTTATTCTTATTGCTATAAGCCTGGTCTCCTTCAAAAATCAAGCTTTGTTTGAGCCCAATGCCCTCAATCTATTGAATACTGAAATATTGCAGTAAATACCAATGTTATTGATGTTCAGTGGACCAATTTTTATAAAGCACTGTGATTGTCACCTTTGTCTTTTAGCAGATTATTGCATAGCCATCCAAATCTATAAGAGCCATCTATAAGTGGGGATGAGATGGGGAATCAGCAATTTAACACATAACATCTTCTTTTCAATAGTGTGCGGAGAACCCACAAAAATTATGAAAAATTAAATTAAAGTATGGTCAAAATCTTGTAAGATCTCACATTTTTAAGACATTATCCAAGGTTTTTAGTGGCAATGCGAAAGAGTTTTGAGATTTGGGGATGTCATAAAATTGTGGCATTTAAAAGGGTATATTTGGTTTTCACAGCCAGAATGTTTTTTAATGTTTTTTAATGTTTTTAATGTTTTTTATGCCCAAGCAGAGCTCGGAACCATCAATATAACATATAAAGGAGAAACTCTTTTCAATCCAGTTTTGCCAAATATAATGGAAAAATATTTGTCTATCAGTATCACAAAATTAAAAACTTCTGTAAAACTAACAATTAATATCCACCTTTCTGTGCTATAAACTGATACAAATATTTTAAAAATAGTAGGAAATCAACTATTAAGCTCTTTTAAAACACATATATAGGATTTCTATAGTTTGTATGGTTTTGTAGCTTGAATGTTGTCTGTCACAAATTGTGATATGTTTCTTCACTACAGGCCAAAAGCATTTGTAAATTTCATGGCTACACATTCTAATTTATACATAGCAGTCCATTTAAAAAAAACAGAGGGCAATGACTAAAGAACTATGGGAATTATTGAAAACTAAAAGGGTAACAAAATGTCAACTATTCTGGATGAATTCTACAAAAAAGAAAATTAATCTACCTTCACTTAACCTTTTGCTGATTTTTGATAAGTTGTTATGAGCAGAAATTTAAAAAAAAGAATCCTGGTGAGAGACAAGAAATAAAGTACTGAAAACTAAAATTAAAAATATAGTGACATTTTATAAATCTTTACATCCATACTTAACCAAGATAGGATTTAGCACCTATGCTGATTAACCGATTAATTGGCATCTCTGGGAACCATATTAAACTTGGTAGGTAGATCAAAAAAAGGCCACACCTTCTCTGATAACATCAAAATAATAGTCAGAGTAATTTTTACATCCTTTTCCTTACTGTGATGCTGTGAGGTTTAGTCACACACACAAAAAGTGTCATTAGGTTAAATCTCTTGAAAGAAACATGGGTTTTCTAAGTAGCTGTAACATATCTATTATTTTATTTATCAAACTTAAGTACCGTCCATCTCCATTTCAGATTTTATTACTGGTCTCAGTTACTGGAAAATAATTGCTGTGATTTTCCCTACAGAATCCTTTTATTTAAGTCCCCTTTACCATCTGAACTGCTCTCTTCCTATCCATACCTTTCTTGAAATGGGGTGCCAAGAGCTTGATCTCCCCAGTGCAGAGTGAGAGAGGGTTCTTAGTGGTTCCTTGATCCTAACCAGCAATCAGGGACGCCGTGGCTCAGTGGCTAAGACGCTGAGCTTGTCGATCAGAAAGGTCAGCAGTTCTGTGGTTCGAATCCCTAATGCCGTGTAACCGAGTGAGCTCCCGTTACTAGTCCCAGCTTCTGCCAACCTAGCAGTTTGAAAGCATGTAAAAATGCAAGTAGAAAAATAGGGACCCCTTCGGTGGGAAGGTAACAGTGTTCTGTGCACCTTCGGTGTTTAGTCATGCCGGCCACATGACCATGGAGACGTCTTCGGACAGTGCTGGCTCTTTGGCTTTGTAATGGAGATGAGCACCATCCCCTAGAGCCGGAAATAACTTGCACGAATGTGCGAGAGGAACATTTACCTTTAACCAGCAATCAACATCCACATGAGCAGAAATAGACATCAAGATTAACACTAGACCAACAATCAAGAAGTAAATACTTCTTGTAAGGAACCATCTAGTCAGATAAACAATCAAACTGTAAACAGTTGTCTAGTCAAGGAACTATCAAAATCACCTCCATCAACACTAGTATGTGAACCAAGAGCAAACTCCACTCCCTTCTAGCACTGATGAAGTTACCTAGCTGGGTAATGAAACCTCTGCATGAAAACAGCTAAGCACTTGGAATCCCATTTCATATGTCTGTCATATAATTCTTCATCTAATGCTACCCAGAATTGGGTTAGCACTTTAGGCCTTTGTGAGTCATGGATCTCAGGTCTAGCCTGTTAAAATATTTTCACATGTGATTGTGACACAGAGGGCTGAATTCCAACTCAAGCTCCTTTACAGCTGGCAATGATATAGATCAAATCGTTACACTTACATTACCACCCTGCTTCTAAAATGATCTCACTTTAGAAGTCTTCATCATCAGTTCTTTGATGCCTACAGAAATGGTGACTAAATAAATACAGAAATAAATTGATGATCAATGAAATCTAGATCACATGCTAGATGTATACTAAGCTACAGTGCCTGGCTTGAACCTGGCCAACTGAAAATTGACTGTACCATGTAGATATTTAAAAAAAATATTCAAGGCTTCAAGAAAAATATTTCATCCTGTTCTTCTTTAATGGGCTTTAAGAACTGAAGCCTTCTTTAATCACTGCAATAGGACATTACTTGAAAGATAAAGCATTATTAGTACTGTATTAATTTCTCTTTTGCACAAATAGGTGAAATATATTTGGGATATTCTGATCAGAAACAGCCATTATGCATTTTGCTATAATAAAACTTCAAATCCTGATGCTTGAAGGCCTCTATCAAGTGTTTCTGCTGTTAAGCAATCAAATTTATCTCTCCCTCTTAATGTACTGGTTTGTATTTTTCCCATGGCAGTGCCATCCACCTCAATATGGAAAGAGGAAGATATATTTTGACATGACTTCTATTGCTTGCAAAGCCAAAATAACTCAATCTTGTGTTTTGGTTGAAAGCAGTTGCTGATATTTTAATGTTTATGCTTAATCCTGCAGATAATTGTCCCCTTGAAGACAATAGCAGTGTGAAGCTGCAAATACATTAGGTAAAGGATCATTCCAGTGGCCATGAACTATGAAAAACTGTTGCCAAGTTTGAAAGACCCATTGGGTGGAGATTCAGGTTAACTGGATTTTTCAAGCACCATTTTTTTCTCTTTTAGATTATTTACTGTTTACTGAGAAAGTGGTCTATGTGTGTGTGTGCATGTTACTATGCATGCATATGCTACAGTGGTGTTCCTTCCAGAGGAAACTGTCCAAATTAACAAACAATTGAAATTAAGAGCACTGCAGTGTTCTTAATTCACTTAAAAGTCCTCTGCTATATACAGTGGACTCTGGAATTAGTCTTGTAATGTTATATCAGACATGGAAAGAGACAACCCAGTGATGGTCATGGAAATGAAAAGCTTAAAAAGTCTTCCTTTTCCACACACCACTTTGGACTGCAATGAAGGAAATGAGAGCACTTCATGCTTCATGTTCAGCCTGGTGGGGGAAATGATCTACATAGGAGAGTGACTTTGTTTAATTAGTTTAGGGTGTACGTACATGGCTGCAGGTTGAAATTGTCAGAATTGTACCAGATGATCAGCAGTTTGTGTTCATAAGGCCTGAGAGATGTGAAGGAGAACAAACAGGAACAATGTGGTGAAGGAATTTGGGAGAAGTATCCTTGGACCATGTATTCCTCCCTCCCTCCCCCCACCCAACAGTATGGATGGTTACAAAGGCTGTTCCATTTGGAGATCTCATACATCAAATGAAGACATTTTATCTATCCCACCAATGATAACATATCCCAAACTTTGTCAGTTCAGGTTCCATAATTGTTTCCGTAAGTTTTTCATATCAGCTCTAGATCAAAACCACCTTGAGTTAGTACTTTAAAATATCCCACAGCACCCCTGTGAGTTTGAGAACTGTGGACCCATCACACGAAATTGGCAGCAAAGTCTATGTAAATATTAATGGAAGGAATGAGAATTCAGCTTTATGTTGAGTGCATAGTCCAATCCATGGGAAAGTGGAAAAGAAAACTAAGTAATCACCATGTTCCTTCATTATAAGTACAACATTTTGAACTAGACTTTCCTCTTCAAAACTGTCCCTAATATGTAATAAATCTTCAAACACAAAACAAATTGCCACCTAATTTGACCATATCACTGAACTCAAGCTTGAAAAATTGCTCAGTGCTTGATTCACTGAAGGCATAATTCATTTTTGTTATATCTGTAGGACTAAATGGATGAGGAAGAGGAAGAATAATTCTGATTAGCCATATTGGCAGTAACTTGCACATTCATCATAAACAGGGGTGGGATTCACTTTTTTTAACAACCGGTTCAGGGGGCGTGGTTTAGTTGGTGGATATGGCTTGATGGTCATGTGACTGGGTGGGTGTGGCCAACTCAACACCACTCATGTCACGGGGCGCTTCTCCTTGCATGGCCTCTCATCACAGTGGGGATGCTGCAACAGGCATAAATGTGCAAAATGGTCATACGTCACTTTTTTCAGTGCCATTGTAACTTGGAATGGTCGCTAAATGAACTGTTGTAAGTCAAGGATTACCTGTACAAAAATACAAAAAGCTTCTTTGCTTGCAAAAAGCTGCCTTAAATACCAATCATTAGATTAAAAATACCTGCAAGCCAGAGTTACAAATCAGGCAGGGTGCCAGAGCACCTTGAGAAATGAAAATAATTAAAATGCAGTAATAACTATCAAGCAGCCAACTCTTGCTCATAAAGTGAAACCCTGTAGCAGAGAGGTCATTTAAGCTCTCCAGAAAAAGCACACCCAGGAAAAGCAATCCTTAGATCCATTTGCACCACTTAAAGATACCAGCTGGTCTCACTCACTTCACAAGATATCCTAAGGATATCATCCAGATTTAAGGAAAGGTCACTTGCCCCCCAGAAAGGTAGTAAAAAAAATCAGTGCCAAGCTTGCATCCTGCCTCTTGGAAGTATACCCCAAAAAGACAGTGCCAAATAGTACTAGTATGATTGATTGCTTATTGTAGCCTATGCAACTTTATGATTCTCGACTCCTGATGAATATATCTTTTCTTTTATGTATACTGAGAGTATTTACACCAAGACAAATTCCTTGTGTGTCCAATCACACTTGGCCAATAAAGTATTCTATTGACCCCCTCCCCAGATAGAAAAAGAAACCATGAGACAGGAAAAAATTCAAACACAATACAAATAATTAAATCACAACAGTAGCTGTTGCTTGTTGAAGCTGAATAGGAAAAATTATAAACACAGAATTAAATGCCACCAAGCACAGAATTAACCTTCACCAAAAACCAGTTTTAGACCAAAACTCAGAAAGGGTATGTAAACTCACGTTTGAATGTCAATCTTTCTAGCTAGCCAAGAAGTGTTGCTGAATGTCACTCAACTTGGTTCCCTGTCACTAAAATCTTTGCTTCATTATTCAATTATTTCTTCAAAGTGCTGATTGTCCAGGGAAATATTTCCTCCCAACAGCAGTGTAAAAATCTTAAAACAACCCTTCCCCTTTAAAAAAGTCAGCTTCAGAAGCTCCGGAGACAGGAAGTTTAGGCTTTCTGCCAAGAATGTAATAAGGGTGGAAAAAAACAACCTGGTTCTCCAAACTGCTTAGAAAGTTAACAAGGGGTTCTATAGAACTGGACAGAACCAGTAGAATCCCATCCTGATCATAAACTGCAAAAGTTTAATATACATATCCCCCCCATCTCAGCTGGATCCACCAGAAGCTTTTGGACATCTGCTAATTAGATAGATGAAGATAAATATTTGCAAGCAAATATTTGACTTGTAGTTCTCCTATACTGTATCTTCAATGACATTGTTGGAAGCTTATTTAACAGATTAGGATGAACTTTGGTTATTGATAGCACTCACCAACTCAGATTTGAAACTTTTCCTCTATATGAAGGATATTTCTGCACCAACCAAATATATTTGCGAATGGATCAAGGATCGCTCCTATCATTCAAAGCTTTGTTGACAGTACCCATTGTTAAATCACAGCAAGGAAGTTTAGCCACCCCACATTTATTACCAGCACTGTGTTAACATTTCAGGGGTACCCACCCCTGTTAAACTTTCAGAAGAGCATGAGAGGAGAGCAGATACAAAGGAAAAATAAGTAGAAAGGTTCTCCCCGACCCCATTCCCAAGAAATCAAAATAAACATTAGGAGAGGGAAAAAGTACTATTTGTTAAAATCCAAAGACATTTTTCCTGCCTTTGGTCCCAATAACAGGTTGTCTTGGTCACTTGAGAACAGTCACAAGTTCTTCTGCCTTTTTTTTATTCATAGAGAACAAAATTTACAAAGTCTTTCATACATTTTTTTTCTTTCTTTCTTTTTTTTTGTATTTTTGTTTGTCTGTTTTTTACTGACTTTGAAAATTGGGAATATTCAAAATACACTTTTTTTTAACCCCACTTCATTCTTTCATATATTTACAGATATGTACAAGAAAAATGTAAGAGTCTTTTTTTTTTAATTTCCCCCCCAGTTGTATTAAAAATCTCTGCTGGTCAATGACTCCCTTTATATGGAGGTTCCATGGGAAGGTTCCAGGGCCTCTGGAATGATCCCACCCGGCACAGACTGGAATGACATGGGAATCGGGGTCTTTACAGGGCTCTGGCGAAATAGTCCTCCATTCGGCGATCTGTGTTTACACTGTATTGAGGGTATTGTGGCGGAGCTGCTCAGTGGCAGCGGCAGGTTGCTCCCAGAGGCACCGGAAAGTGTCCTGCTGCCCCCATGGCCAGTCTGTTCGGGTAAAAAAGAGGTGACAGAAAGTTGTGTGTTCTGATATTCACGGACAGGCTCCAGGGCCTGGCTGGATGACATACCACCAATCTCCAAGGCTGAGATTTCGATGGAGGCGGGGGACAGTTGCTTGTGAGCTAAGTCTTCATCAATTAAACTGTTCATACGCCGATGGACTTGCTCTAGGTTGACTTCTTTATCCTGCAAGAAAGGGGGGAACGAGTAGATTAATCCCTTCCAAAAGCAGTTGATGGATTCCTCAGGTATAGAGGAGATTAAATGGGTGTCTGGTTCCCATTTAATTTGCTCTTCTATCTGAAGTTCTACGTAATTGTGGGCTCTGGGTCTGGAGCAATATTTCTCAACCTCAGCAACTTTAAGATAGGTGGCCTTCAACTCCCACAATTCCCTAGCCGGTTGTGGTCCACCCACTGTAAAGTATTGAGATTGATGAATACTGCTCCAGACAACCAGAAAGATTGGGTTGCCTTTTGTTTTTGTTACCTACAAGAAGTACAAAAATATGGTCATGCATTGGATGAATTAGTTTTGGTAAGTCACAGATTGAAAGTTGTCTGGGGTGGGTGGAGGAGGATAATTTAATCAGCTTGAGTCAACTTTTGTTCTAGAGTCCCAATTCACCATTGTACATTGATGCAGGGGCTAAAAATCCAGAATCTGGGCCCAGTCAAATTATTATGAGCCCTGCATATAAGAAGGCTAGGAGAGAGGGACTGGATCGTGGCAATGAGACAACCATAATTTTAATGGAAGATCAGCAAAGAACAGTAATTTAGAGATAGGGTGACCTAATACAAACAACTTTTGTCTGCCTGTCTACGTTGGAGAGTTATAGAAAAGAAGTGATTGATATTTAATACAATGGGTGAGAAAAGAGCACTATAAAGTTTTATATAGATCCATAAGTGTGTATATGATATATAAGATATGTATTACCCGCATTCATGTTGAATTAAAAAATATGCAGTATAAAACTCAGCAGTCAGACTCTGCCTGTATATATCATCTTGCTATATAACTAATTTATGCCCTGAGTTATAATTCTCCTTCTCAGCACATACCCGAACTATTTTTCCTTATTTTTCACCTCATCATTTCTCTTCTTTTCACTCAATTTATCTGTATTGATTCATCAACTATTTGAGGATAATGATAAGAAACCCATCTCACTAAACCAAGTGCCATTGAAACCCTGGAAAGAAAAGTGTACAATTCTTGGTTTGGTTATTAATTGTACAACGTGATTTCCCCTCAAATTTGCTATTTATTTGTCATTTCCCAAAATATAAAGCAGTTCTAAGCAAGTATGTGAAAGCTTTTTTCCCCTTTATAAACTTAACAATTACAGAGGCCTTTTGGACAGATTCTTCTTGACAACTATAGATTGTAAGCCAATTATATCTATCTGCAACAAACCTATTAAGAGTTGAGAGAGAGTCATGGATGTCAACGTCTTCACTAAGATTTTTTAAAATAGCTGTTTGATTAGAAGTGTGAAGCTTCAAGTTTATCAAGGCAATATGGGAGGAAGGTCTTTTGTGGCTAACCTCTGCATCATTACATCTGACAAATTACCACTTTCTGTGTCATCCACCAGAAGCCATACTGGGAAAAGGTATTTAACATACTAGTATGGGAAATGGAGGACAGCTTGACATGCCATCATTTGGAATGATAAGTCTTTCATTTTCTCTAACATGGCACTGAATATCAGTGTACAAATCATGGCATTAGCACCAAGGTAATAATTTTTATTGGCAAATATAATATACCAGTTGACCCTATACAACACACTTCTTGTGAGGCTCTTAGCATGCCTGAATATTTGGCTTTTAAAGGGAAAAAATCTGTCCTCTAGATTTTTGTTTTTAATGCCAAAATGGCTCCCATTAATTTTGGGGGGCAAAATTAAGATAATCTAATCGCACCAGGACTATTATATTATAAATTGGTTCTTGCTAGATGCAAAATTAAGAAGAGCATCAATGCATTGTCACTGTATGGGGATAGGTATAAATAAAAATGCCATTTTTGCCATCAAGAATGTAAATACTTTTTTTCAATCTATTCTCTCTTTCTTCCTGCTTCACCTTAACAACTACTAACTCTGCTTTCTATCCAGGCTTTTTAGAGGTTCAGCATTATCACCATTTCAACAAAATATCTTCAGGAATATAAGACAGATGAAGAAACAGTTGCAGAATTTCAAGATACAAAACACAGTAACATCCTGTCAACTCCAAATCTACCCTGCTTTACCGAACAGATAAAAGGATGTTTATAATTCAACTAAAGGAAAATAAATTTCCAGTTTGCAAAGCAAGGAAATTATAAATTGGGATATCCATATCTCTATCTTTCTGTAGGAAAATAAAATAATATTCTTTAATCTGAAGAAATAGATAATGTTAATCAGAAAAATCCAGTGATGGCTTGGATTCAGTAGAAATTGCTTCTAATCAAATCTAGGGTAGTTACATTTCCTGGATCCCTTTCAAGGCAAACAACTGTTCTTGCAATACAATCTCTTAGTCTCCAAAGGTTGCTTTTAAAAATTGAAAGATTCCCTCTACAACTTTTGAACAAAATGAGATGAGAAGAGAATGATAGAGAAGTACATACTATGAATTGCATGAATAGGAAGATTTTGCTGAAAAAAAAACTGTCATGGGAAAAATTCAAATATAGGCAACAAAGGATAAGTTAATGAAACCAGTTATATGTATTTGCCGTGATGGGTTTTCATTAAGTAGCATTTACCCCAGGGAGAAAATTTAACAGATCCATTTTAAAGAATTGTGTGACTTAAACACACTCACACAAGACACTGATTCAAAGGACAATGTGATCTATGAAATCAATGGTCCCAACTATTCAGCAGATGGTTCTGGATAAAAGTATTCTTAAAGGTTGAGTTCCCACAAACGTGATTAATTGAATTAAATTATTTGGAGGCTTATAAATCCTTCCATTCCCCACCATCCAGTCAGAGCTGATGGGGCTTCTGGGATGAGAAGAGGAACTGTCTTGAAAGAAAAACCAGAAAGTCCAGCTGCCTCTTGAAAAAAAAGCACCTTTGGGAAAGTTGGGGCTTTGCATAACACACTGAATTGTAAACTTTCACATGGGTTGGATTCATGCAACACATTAGATAGAGAAGTAGTGAGTAGGTCACTGTACACTCCTCTACTCGCTACAGAATACCTTATGCCTTATGACTTGAAATTCTAGACCTAGAAATTCTAGACCTAGAAAACCTAGAACTACACCACCTTCGGTCCGATCTAAGTATAGTATATAAAATCATACATTGCAATGTCCTTCCAGTCAATGAGTACTTCAGCTTCAACCATAACAATACAAGAACACACAATAGATACAAACTCAAGGTTAACCGCACCAAACTTGATTGCAGGAAATACGACTTCAGCAACAGAGTGGTCAATGTCTGGAATACTCTACCTGACTCTGTGGTTTCTTCCCCAAACCTCAAAAACTTTAACCTTAGACTGTCTACTATTGACCTTTCCTAAGAGGTCTGTAGGGGGCGTGCATAAGCGCACCAACGTGCCTACCGTCCCTGTCCTATTTTTTCTTTTATTTTTCTTATATGTATCCATTTCATGTATTCATAACTATGTTTATCCTTATACTTATTATCTTGTAAGCGATTGACAAAATAAATAAATAAATAAATAAATAAATAAATAAATAAATGTGTTGTATGAAGTTAGCCAAATGCACCCGGCTCATTCAGTGGTCCTTGTGTTATGGTCCGCTGATGGCCTGTGGAGCTGGCAGCAGAGTCAGACAGCGTGGGGGGAACATGGGTCAGTCCTGGAGTCTGGTGGGGGGGCTTGGACGAGGGATCTGCATCTGACACCGAGATGGGGCCAGGGCCATCTGAGAGTTATGTGCTGACTCTAGAGCCACTAGAATCTGTCATCAATGAGGCAGAGGAACAGGGGGAGCCTATTCCCAGTGCGCACTTGCGCAGAGCTGCCAGAAGGCAAGAACAGTTAAGACAAAAGGGGCGACTCGGGAGTAAGACTTGGAAGTGATTGGTCCTTCCCATAAGACATAAAGGAGGAGCAAAGGGACATGAGCCTTTGCAGGAAGCAACTTTGTTCACTTTGATCGGTTTAAACTCTGAAGCTCTGTGATGACTTTGCGCTCCGTTGGCCTTGTACAGCTAATGGGCAATTTAGTTGTTGGCAGCATTTCAAGGGAGAGAAAAGTGGGTGCTTATCAGCCTTATCCCGAAAAGACTGTGGCAGACTTCTGCTGGACTATTCCCAAACATTTCAGGACTCATTACAGGCTGTGAATGAATATAATTCATAGCCGTTGAAATAAAAAGAGGGTTTTTGGAACTAAGCGTGTGATTGTTACTGTCTCGGGAATCCTTGGTCAGAACACCTTGGATGAGAATGGCCGTGAAGGTATTGAAGTCCATTTGCATCAACTATTCATTCATGGGTCTTTCTGCATCAAGAGGACTTGTGATGGTGAATATTACTACACACAAGTGCTATGTTAAATCACGGTTCTGAAACTTGATTTAAGTGACATTAATGAGTTCAGTTCGTGGAAAGATTTAAAATAAGAAGCTCTGAATAATTTAGCTTTATATATATATTCTGTTATACTATGGTACCAAAAAAGGGGAAAACCCTCTAAGTGATCCTCCTCAATGAGGGTCTACTAACTAAAGTCAACTAGAGGTTGAGCACAGGCTGCCATTGGCCACATTACATGCTTAATTTTTCAGGAACCTGGATCATTAATCAGCATCATGAGACAAGCTAACTTCCCATGCCTGATGAGTTATTAAAATGGGCAGAAATCCATGGCCTCTTTATGTTTAATGAAGCATTGAGGGCTATCAGAGATGAGATTTAGACTTACAGAACTTGCTACAAATTAATGTAATCTGATGCGCTTCCTAGAACTCATGAGAGATGGAGAAAAATCTCAGTTTGGTTCTCCATAATCTAACATAGGGTTATACCATGGCTGCGGGCGTTTTGATTTGTTATTCAGTAAAATGAGATTCACTATATAAGGGAAGCTAATCCAATGACAACATTTTAGGGGGGGTAGGTGGATACTTTCTGTGTGCACATACATCATTTTCACAAAGAATTACGCTGTTGCCTTGTGAAAGTGATAGTTTGGCAACTGATATAAATATACAACAGCCACTGTGGAGTTCTCTATAAATAATCTAATTATGGAAATATTTAGTAATGTGTTTATTGGTGGAATTATTATGGTGCATTTATGGGTTCTGTGGTTTATTTAGGGCAAGAGATATTTTGTGTGTGTGTATGTGTGTGCGTGCGTGCATATGTATGTATGTATGTATGCATGTATGTATGGTATTTAGCTTTGTTCAGGTATTTTCCCACATCTTTATAGTTGTGCTTTTAAAGTTATAGCCACATTTCGGCAGAAACTCATCTGCCATCATCTTGACCAAGACCAATAAAAACAGACCAAGACTCCCAACCAATCAGGATGAAGAAAAAACCATTCTAACAAAGCACGAGGCTAGCACCAAATTTAAAACAGAAATGGCTGCAAAAGCCTGACACACAGACGAACCCAATACAACAAGCCTGATGATGGCAGATGAGATTCTGCCGAAATGTCGCTACAACTTTAAAAGCACAACTATAATGACGTGGGAAAATACCCGAACAAAGCTGAATACCATACATATAAATACCCACAAAAACATAAGAAAACACACACACACACACACACACACACACACACAGAGTATATATATATTGTGCCACTTTCAAACTTTCCCTGTTGTCACCTTTCCTGATTTTCCCTTTTTGTTGTAGTTTTATATCTTAACTTTTCCTCTTTGAAAAGAAAGGAGGGAGAGAGAGAGAGAGAGAGAAAGAAAGAGAAAGAAAGAAGAAAGAGAAAGAAAGAGAAAGAAAGAAAGAAAGAAGGAAAGAAAGAGAAAGAAAGAAAGAAAGAAAGAAAGGAAGGAAGGAAGGAAGGAAGGAAGGAAGGAAGGAAGAAAGAAAGAAAGAAAGAAAGAAAGAAAGAAAGAAAGAAAAGAAAGAAAGAAAGAAAGAAAGAAAGAAAGAGGCAGGGAAAGGAAGGAAGGGAGGGAGGATGGGAGGAAAGCAGGCAGGCTGGCTGGCTGGCTACTCTGGGACTTTCCACTGTGTTTTAAATTGCGGAACCATCTCCCAAACCATTCAATTGCCATCAGGGTGGCTAAGCAACTTTCATCTACAAAGATAAGACACAATTGTGCATTCTAAGGAACGTGGAAGTTTTTTCAAACCTCTGCCAAGGTTATGTGACATGCAAGTTCTTAAGGGCTCCCACTTGCTTTTAAAATGTAAAGGTCTCACGTGTTCTTTGTGAACTTCTAAAGAACATGCCTGTGAAGGTCAGCCCCCATCTAAAATGGATGGCCTAGAAGTGACTCATATTTAGCAATTCTGCATCCATCGCCTTTGTCACTCCCAATTTGTTTTTACATTTGCAATGCTGTAATTCCGGTTCTTGTCAACATCTGACAGAGGGGAAAAGGCTTTGCTATAATAATCGACCCACTGATGGGATGAAACAGAAATAATGTATATATTTATTTGCCATTTTTTAGAGTCCCCACTACGCACTATTAAGCCAGCTAGATAAAGTGGTTAAGCAATTGGTTTTTAATGTACATTAATTTACATCCTCATTAGTCAAGGCTTCAGTACCGAGTAAGGTATAATCATAATGCATATATGAATGGGAAAAATAAGACTCAATTATGCTCATTAATTTAATCTGGCAACTGACTTAGTCAAACACCACTTAATGTTACATAAAATAAACGTTGCTGACTGCATTTCAAATACAGTTTCCAGTTTTTATTGTTGCAAAAAAATGACTTCAAAGTCTACCTTAATTTCTCTTCTCCATACTATTTGGGGAAGATCAAGAAGTTATATGAAGTCCCTGTTGATAAAAATTATATGAAATATTTTGCTTTGAAATTTGCAATCTCTTTATTCACTTTCACTCTCTTTAGTCCACTTTTTGGGATACGCAACAGTTTAAAATAATAAAACACGGTGATGTTTCTGAAGCACGAGATTGCTAAGCAAGCTGAGAGAAAGCAACAGGGGGAAATGATTTACTCTCTACAATTTAATTACTCCATTATAAAGGATCAACCAGTGTCTCTTTATTACTGCAGCTACTACTTCTAGCAACTTGCAAGCCCTTAGAGCAAATTTAATGTACTGATATGTGTACGGGAATGTGCAATTTATGGACAGCTCCTCAAAGACAGAAACATATATTAGAAATATTGTTCTATGTAAGTACATGATGTTGTCGTTCATAAAAAATAGGAAAAGGTAGGCAGCTGGGTGGCACTTTGTTCTCTGCACCAATATTTTTAGTACATTGTGTTTCATGGACGTGGCATTCTTTTATTCTTCCCCTTTTACTTCTTTTACTATGGACCACTAGCAACTGACCTCTGGTTTTCTTTTTCTCTGCAAACAGTCTGCTGACCAGTCCACCCAGGGTGTCACCATGTGTAGCAAAGAAGTATTCAGAAAGCATTTTACTTCATGGAACAGAGCCTCGTGGCCTCTTTTTTTCTCCTGGGGGGATCCTATCTGTCATGCCCCTGTCAGAATCTGATTCCGAGGGGGAGGCTGAGCAGCTGACAGGGAGTGGCAGTGTAGCTCTGTTGGCTGTGAAAGACACTGGGGAAGGGCAAAGTCTGGGTGGGCAGAGCAGGGGAGAGGTACAGCAAGGCAGAGAGAATTCAGAGGAAGATCAAGGCCTTCTTCATCCTAGGGCACGCAGGGAGGAACGGAGAAGGGAGCAATGTGAGTTACGTGGCTTATGGGGAAGGAAAAGGCCCTGATTCCCTTCATTAGCTGCAGCTGGGAACACAGTGTTTAAAAAGGGAGGTTGAAATTGTTGAGAGCAAATCATGAGCTATCTGGTATTGTCAAGGCTTATCTGGGTTCCTGGCGTCTTCCCAACTCTGTGTGTTTTGCTGGCCTTTCAAGTCTGCAATTCCTTATCCTGCCCTGTCAAGTTAATTACTGCAGCGTAGTTTGTGTGGATTTTTATTTACAGTTTGAATGTACTTTGGTTTCAGACAATTTCCTCCATTTAAAGACTGTTCTTGAGAGAGGTTTTTTTTTCTCCAGCCAAAAGTAACCTGGGCACTGGGGGCAAAGTTGGAGGTATTAAAGGGACTCTTCTTACTTATGTGACTGTGTTGCCTTTGTGCCACACCCTCGGTCATCACACTATCAGTAAACTCACCACCTTTTGGAAAAGCTGGTCATTATTAAACTGTGGGCAGGGAAGAACTCTAAAGTTACCATACAATTATATTTTTGAACCACACTCTTCGTGACAGAATGAAATGGTAAGAAAGCAGCTCAATTGCTCCTTTCTGTTGGTTGATAACAAAGGAAGCTTGGTGTGCACTTGTCATATAGTCACTTTAACTATCTGCGTGAAATGGCCCTATACTGAGATGTTCCCAATCCGGAAAAGAAATGAACCTCTTTGAGTGAATCGACATTCATATCAAACTTTAAAAAGAGAGAGAAAGAAAAAGCTTTCTGTTAACTTCAATTTCTTAACTTCACATCCAGTTTCTTAATTGTCTGAACAAGATCAGATTAAAGGATTGTTCAGCTTTAATGATCATTATCATGTGTCTTCATTGGCTTTGTTTACCAGAAATAATATTTTTTTCCTGATATCTGCCTTGAATCTAACAGCATGTTATATATATTTAAACAGACACAAAGATATGAAAATATGATGTGTGTGCTGTCCAGCCAGTTTAGAGTTAATGGGATAGTTAGTTAGGAATTGAGAGCTGTTCCCTTAAGGGAATGCATCATGGTAAATGTAGTTAAGGTATCCTGAGAAATGTAGTCCATGTCATGTGACACATCTGTAACCCTGATTGGTCACTGAATTGACCCTTGGTGGGTTAGGGGAGGTTTCTTCTATCTTGCCTGAACACACAGCCTCGTGGCCGCAGCTATATCCCCTGCCTCTATGCCTATGGGATGAAATATAGGGATGAGAGTTTAATATCTTTCTACATCACTATTCAGATATGCAAAGGATTGGACATTAAGAAGAACCTCTTCATAACTGTGAGTTGACAGGATGCCTGATGAACCAATAAAAAAGACTTTGTATAGATGCTTTGTGGAGTTGCTCTGTCTGCTTTATACCCATCTAGAGCGTAAAGCAGAACAATGTGCATCTCACATACACACTATATTAGAGTAGGAATTAGAATTTGCTCAAGAATGCTGAAATCTTGTGTGATTTATGCATTTTCTTCATGTTGTTTATATATTGTAACCAGGGATGGGATCCGACAGGGTTAACTACCGGTTTGATGATTTATGAGGTTCGGTGATTTACGATGTGCTTCCCTGCACGTTGCTCATGCGCCTGTAAATCGTCATCAGCTTAGTGCCTGGACAGCTGAGCAGCGCTGTGTGCCCAGAAGGAGTCTTTGAAAAAAAATGTTTTTCCTGCTTTTTTAACTGCAGCTGTGCCTCGCACGGCAGCTGAAGTTGAAACAGCAGGAAATAAAAGTCAGGTAAGAGCCCGGGCAGGCAGGTGGGCAAAACATCAGCAGACATAGAACCAGTTCTATGTCTGCTGCTCTTCAGAGCTACCGGTTCTACAGAGTTGGACAGAAGCGGTGGAAACCCACCTGATTGTAACAGTATTCATTCAGGGCTCTGTGGAGGACAGTGAAACATAGCTTCTGGGTGTCTACATCATGTTTGGATTGGGTTACTAGTTCTTCAGTTAAAAATTGGGGGGCCCTTCAGGTTTCATAAGATATTAAAGGTAAGATTCATGAGTGATGGTAGAACACAGGCTCTGTATGCAGAAAAATGAAGGTTTAGTTCCTGGAAGGAATGTTCAGGAGCTCATGGGAATGAGATGCTGGAGATACCACAAACTGAATTGAAGAGCTTTTCCTAACCTTGAACCCTCCAGAGGTACCACAATTGCTTGTATGCTGGCTGAGAAGTCTAGGGCTTCCCTGGCCGAAATATCTGGAGGACACCAAGTTGAGGAAAGCTGTAGCAGATCATGGAGTGATGCATCAATGATCTGATTGAGGACAATGAGGGGAGAAGCACAAAAGGAAGATAAATGGGAATATTCTCCTTGGGAATGCCAGATCATCATGATTTGTTTTGATTGGCATGCCCAGATCTCCAAGGACAAGATCTGCTTGAAAATGGCAGAGTTGAATGCTGAGGACATCTCGGTTTCACAATGGTAGGTGAGCATTCACTGCAGGCATGGAAATGGAAGACAGGAAGTGAATCCTGGAATGATTGCAAGCATTGGATTAGCTCACATGTGATCACAGAAATGCTCACCATGGTCCTGAGACCCAGCCTCACCTCACGGGGAATCTCCATGGGGGAAAAAAAGAAGGGGGAAGGAAGAAAGGGTCAAATAGTGTGGCTTTCTCATTTTTTTCCCCTTCTTGTACTTCAACCAGTATCTATCTCTTATCTCCGTAGATTTTGGTAAAACTTAATTTATGGAACCCTCTTTATGTATTCTTGTAATGTACCCAAATGATACAATGAGGGGGAAAATCCTACAGTAGAACCAACCTGGCTTTTCTTTCACAACAAACAGACAACAGAACTGGAAAAGAAATGGTCATAAAAATGTAGAGGGAAAGTAGGTAAATTTTTTTAAAAAATTAAGAAATGGCAAAAAGTAATTATTGATCCCTTCTCCCACTCTCTTGGTAACTGTAGAATAATACAGAGTTTAGCTTGATAACCTGCAGAATAATATGTCCAAGAACAGCTATACAACGTAAAAGTTGCAACTTTTGTTGTTTTAATTTTAGCTTTATTTCACTAACCTATTGACAACCGAACCTGAAGTTCTCAACTCTTCTAGTTTTACTTGCATTCATGGGCAAATGGAACCGATTATTCCACATGCACATCTGTGCACGCACACACAAGCAGGCACACACAAAATTTGCTTTTCACAATAAAACGTTGTGGAACTAGATGCTAAAAGCTCATATGACTTGTCTGCAAAGCACGCCCTGACTGCTTTATTGTTTTAAGAGCGGGGGTGGGGGGCAGGAAAGGCTGCACAGATGTTGATGACAAATGTAGCATTATAAGCTGATACATTAGATTAAATGCCTTTGACAGTTGAGCTGTTACGTGGCAGGCAAACCATTTGCTGAAGTGCTCCTGGCACCGTGGCAAATAAACTTGAGCATTGATGGGTCCTTCCTCAACTGGGAAGTAGCAGCTGTTCTTCTAACTCTCTGGAAGGAAACATCAGTTCTTAATAAAAGATGGTTTAGATGCCTTCACATCTCTGAGCCAACCAGAGAGATGGAACTGTTGATGCACACAGTTGCTGCATTTGTTTTGTGTGTGTGTGTGTGTGTGTGTGTAAGATGCTTTCATGACAGGTTGATCAATACTGCTTGAAATGTTTACAAGGGAATCCTTTGATGGTAGAAAATGCCATTTGTGTTCTATCAGGTGCTTGCAAGCTGTTCATTCAGTGTATTAAAAAAGAGCCCCCTTTTTAAGGAACATATCAGAAAGAAGAAAGGGAGATGGCTCAACATGTCAGAATTAATTATTGTGTTATTAATGGATGGAATGAACAATCATACCTGGGCCCACACCATGGACAAGAGAATAGTTCAGTGTCAAAAACACATTCTTTGTACTTGTCCCTCCCCTCCCTCAGTAGTATTTTCCTCCATAAAAAAACTGCACTGGAAGAACAACTCATGAACTATCCTGGATGTCCACACCCTTCTTTGCTGTTGTCTTCCTCCCTTCACTTCATCATCTACGAATCACAGAGTATGCATCATGTAATGCCTTCACCTCTGTGGGGTAGGAACAACCTGAAGTGCTTGTGTGAATTATTTTCCTTCCCTGGTTTTCAGTGGTTACCTTTCAATAATTGAAACAGAGTCATTTCAGGCAGTAAATCCTCTTTTTAACCCCATTCCAGAGCAGAGAGACCGTTCAAGTGTCCTACAGTTCATATGCAGTGGGTTGAAGTAAAGTTCTGCACAAACCTCACTGCTTATCTAAGCCTCCATAAATGTGGATCTGACATCATTGTCCACATGGACTGTCTCCATTGGGAAGTACATATATTTAGCACTACATGCTTGTACATGTAGCATGCTTGGCAAGTACAAAAGAGTCAGTATGAGGCTATTTCCTTCCCCTGAACCTTGGAAGCAACTCATTGGAATCCATGACACCACTGGGCAGCATTTGTTAGATTAACAGATTAACAAATTGGATGCAGGTCCTAGCTAAAGAGGAATATCTTAGGCTAATTGTCCTGGGGGCGGAAAGGGGAGCACCTGTCTGAACATGTTTTCCCGGTGCTTTGTCATAAACACATACATGCAAGAGGAAAAGGGGTTTCTGCATGTCCTGATTTGGGTACACAACCCTAACCTGGACCATTGACCACTCAGTTTAAGAAAAATGAGGGTTTCACATGGAATTCCTCTTTTGCGGTGGAGGGTGGGGAAACCCAGATAAGTTGTTTCTGTACTTCTAAAGCTCTCAGACTTTCATGCTCAAGGAAGGGGCCAAAGGCAGGGCAGCTGAGCTACTCTCTTACCCCTAAAGATGGTCTCTCCATGGCAAGGTTGAGGCACAATGGTGAGGCAATGCGGGAATGTTTGTGGTGCTGTTGCCTCCCAGGTTGTATCTGCTCTATAAATAAATAAAGGACTTTAGTTGTCAGAGCTGACATTTTGGCACCTTCCATAAAGACACAAACATATGGGATTTCAAATGGGGAAAAAAGAAGAAAACAGGCATTATTTAATAATTTAAAAAACCAACAAGACCACCCTGTATATCAATGTCCTCATCTCCACCAGAATCCACTGAGAGTACCTAACACTTCCATGCCTCCATTTTGACCTCTTTTCTCTTTCTCCCCCTTTGTCCATGTTTTATACTCCCTACCCATAGCTGTGATAAGAATAAAAGTTATGGACCTCTTTCGGTGTTTCTTGATGACAACGGTTGCTGCTCCACCACAACTCGAGAGCGGCCACCAGGCAGGCCAGGAGTAGGCCGATGGCTAAGATGCAGAAGACCCCTGCAAAGCTGTGCAACTTCAAGGCTTTCCCATCCATCTGGGCATTGGTGTGGCTGTTCAGGTCACAACGACCCATCCGTGGCCACCATTTCTCCTTGAAGACATCCAAGTACCCAGCTTCTTGTAGCTCTAGAATCCTGTAGAAGTTAGATCAGAAGAAACCAGAAGCTGAGAATGCCTACCCAATGCAATGTGTAACAGGAAAAGTAGAAATGGAAAGTTGGCATGAATTATAAAATGGTTTTTCTTTGCATGGTTAATGTAAGATAAAATTAGTACTAATACCATCAAAGTTGGAAGGGTTGGATGCAGACATCTTGATATTGGGTTGGATTTAGAAATACGTTACCATAAAATTGATGCTGGTAGAGGCACTATTGACAAACAGGTGGTGTCAGCTGTGCCTCCATTCAAAATCCAAGAAAGAAATCCTTAGACTCCCATTAAAATAGAGAAAAGTACTTTTACTGGATTTTGAAGTGATAGCAACAAAAGGAAAGCAAGATCTGAAGCAAATAGGTGTGGAAATTACATATTGAAAGTTATCCCAAGTTCCCTCCCCCAGGAGTCCAGACTGGTCATCCAATCTGAGGTGTGTATAATGTCATGTGGGGTGCATCTTTCAGGTGGTGTCTTACTCATCTGGTATGCCAAGACGGTTGACCTTGGCCCAGTAGAGATAAGTCTGTGCAGTTGCGCAGTAAGCAGGAAAGCATCCCCTCCTTTTTAGTTCACACAGAAACATCTTCACACTCCAGCAAACCCCCCCATACCAAACTACCCCCTCCCTGTTTCTATGGCAGCTGACAAGGATCAAGCAGCAAAAGATGTCAAGAAAACTTCTTGGAGGCTGACAGGTGGCTTTAGAGAACTGTATTGTTAAGGCACATTTCTTTTGATGTTGACTCTTGAAACCTATTCTTGATCTCTGCCCATTTCAGAAGCAAATCCCAGAGATGGGTGTGCAAATTCTACTGGTTCTTACAATTTCTGGCAGTACACAATGACACATCTATAATGATAAATATCAACAAAGCAAGAAATGTCCCTCCTCTAAGCAGGAGTTCCTGTTTAGGTGCAGATAATTTTAATTTTCTAGAGCCATGATTAGAAATCCTGCTTTTCTTTGAGCACACGGTGAAGGTTGATACCCCATTATTTGGTTGTGTATGAAGGAACCCAGTTTCCTTATGAGGAACAGGAGAACAGCTCTAGGTTGCATGGTGATTCAGAATCACTCTTAAGTATAGCAAAGTTACCAATAGCTCTGTAAGATGTGGGAAAATATTTTGAGATTTTTATAGAATTGCATGTCATGTTATTTATGGATATAATGACCCATTTTACATCAAATGATCCACAGATGCAGTTTTGACAAACAAGTTTGACAAACTTTTGAGTCATGATGTCCTCATGGGCTGAGTCATGCTGAAGCAAACATTGCATTTAACAATTCACTATACCATTGACCAAGAGTAAGTCCTATATGACTACGGCATGACTGTTATTCTTAGGCATGTACCTCAAAGCTCCCAGTTGTAGTATTACAGGAGCAACGAAGGACACAGCTTAGTTACAGAGATGTGCTGTTTATAAATGGCTGTAAATATTTTGGTTTTGCATATTTGTCACTATAAAACCTGGTATTTGCAGAAAACCCAAAACCTGGTATTTGCAGAAAACTATTTAGGTAGAGTAGATAGGTTTTTTTGTGCATCCTGTAAAATACTTTTATTTTTCACAGTGTCATTAATTGTGACTATTTGGCTGGACTAGAACTCCTATCCAGAACAAGGGCTGAATCCAATCCAACCCCTGCCAATCAGAAAGAGAGGGGAACATATTTGTAAAGCCAAAGCATTTAACAATAATGTGCAAATCAATTGCGCTTACTACAATACCCTGTTGAGGGAGTCAACCCAACTTTGTCATTGTGCAATTAAAGCTATAACAAAATATTCAACCCTTGTTTTTGCTCTTAATTTAGATTTTCTGGATGCAGATAATCCAGTTCTTGCTAATTATACTCCTTCCCCAAAAGTTTTGCTCATCAGCAGCCACATTGTTCCATTCTGCACTTACCTAGCTTAGCTTAGCAATGGGGAGAGGTTGTAGTTGAATAAACATTGTTTCTCCTGCCTCCTGTAAGTCATCCGAATTGCTAAATTAGAGGCAGTCTGAAGAAAGCATGAGAACCCAGGTTCACTTACAAAGAATTCAGGGCTAAAAATGAGGATAAGGAAACCCACTTGCTCTTCTGTTACCTTTGCGAGAAGAGATCCCTGTACGGGCTGCCATGTTGGAGAGCCAGCCCATACCCTTTGCTACTGATGCTATTTCCAATCACGGTCACAGAGCAATCATCGTCTGTCAAGGCTGTGTATTCTATCACAGCCACATCCCACAAGAATGCGTAGTTGCCTTTCTTGGCCTGCAAAAAAAGTTGTAGAAAATAACGTTGAAAAAACAAACCATGTATGTCAAAGCCTGCTCTTTCAGAACTGACCCCATCCAAAAGGTCTCCAGTTCTTGAGTTTTCCTTAAGTTCTCGGATAACAACCTCTGTTCGGGATTATGGTTTTTTGGAGATCTGGAATAATGTCAGGTTTCCAAGTGATGAAATCCATTTAAAAAGAAAAGAGCAAAGTCCATCTTCCAAAACAATTTATTTTATTTAGGAAAGCATCAAATTGGATCTGACACAACCCTCAAAAGTCCCATTCCCCAATAGAATTAAATCAATGTTGCCTGGTGTCATCAATCTCTACCTCCAGGTCTCAGCAGGGTCAGCTTTTGTTCCCACAGGAAGAAACACCACCTAGCCTAAACAACTCTCTCTATCTCCACTCCTCCCACCTTAGGAATGTGGCAAGCCTGAAACCCTTCCCCCCACAACCAGCAAAGAGAAAGAAAGAAAAGGAATATACAATAAGGCTAAATAAAATGGCTACGCATATGTCAATTTCAGGCTTGACACTAGTCAGACTCTAATGCTCAAAAATCAGGGTTTTTTGGTCCTGTCCTGAGAAATCTTCCAAATCAGGTTATGTATAAGATTTTGGATGCATTTTCTAAGTTTTGGGAAGAGTTCTAAACCCCATGTTTCCCTTCCCCTCTCTTCTAACGCCGATTGCCGCAGTATGATTGTCAAAGGGAGATATTCCTCTTTTAGATGGTTCTTTTTATTTTGAGGACCGAATATGTCTAGTCTTGCCAATCCTAATCTGGTGATGTAGTGCAGCACAATGCAACGTTTCCAGCTGATGACTGGAAGGATAGAGCAAGGATTCTCCCTAGCTAAGCAAAAGGGAGAATTATGCCAATTATATAAGCTGTCCCTAAATATCTGCCAGTGTCCCAAGTAGATCAGATGGAAAACCCGACAAAATGAGCTAATTCTACTTTATTGCAAGGCTACATTAACAGAATCTGAAAGTACAAATCTCCTACCAGTGCCTGGTAAGGCAGGCTGGATCCTTTCTAATATTTTTTCTCTGTTCCTTTATGCAGCTGTGGGCTCACCCGCTCTTATCTGGATCATTCCATTACCACTTCACAGAAGCGCTTCCCAAATACTGGCTTAGAAACTGTAAAGTTTAATTATTTATCATTATCATTAGATTTATTTGCCTCCCATCTCACCTCGAGTTTGGAATTCTTTCTCCAACTCTTGGAAAGAATAGAAAATGGAAAGCCCAAAAAGATATCTACCCTAATGAATGTTGTAATATAATGCAACCTTTAATTAAAGTCGGTGGATTATCTAAATGCTACAATGTAAAACAGCTCATCATAATAAAGCCTGAAACCAGTTTCATTTCAAACAAATAGTGTGTTTTCATTATCAGAAATTTGAGAAGCGGTAAGCTGTTAAAGAAAGCCTTCACTGAATGTCATGGCAGAGGCAAAGAACTGTATTTTCCCACTAGATTCATTTGGCTAATATTGGCTTATATTAGTACACACCTACACAGCTCATTCGCAAATGTCAGCCTTAATTGGGATTCTAAACCGCCTGCAGGCTGTTTGTAATGAATGTAAATCATTTCCGTTAACTTAAGATGTAAGAAATGTCTCTGGATGGGAATTCATGAAGAAAAAAAAGATAACTTTTCTTGGTTAAAATAATCATTGACTTCCTAATGCATTTAAGTAATATGTTGTTAAGTCTCTAGCGAATGTGCAAAGCGCAGAGGAAAAGATGGCCTGGTGATTCTAATGCAAATAAATGAGGAATCATAAATGCAGACTTCCAAGGTATTAAACAAAAGCTCATATACTTCCTGAGTCTGGTCCTAGGGAGTTTGAATTTTAGATGAATTCTTAAAGAGGGTGTCGCCATAAGCACAGGGGTGCCTCTTTTTCTTTGAATTTATGCACTGAATATTTTTATCAGGAGACTTTAAAAAAATGCTGTTTTAACCAGGTAGCTACTGCTGAAAATAACAATCACTAAATAAATTCTCCTGTCTTTGTATGGAACAATACTAAGATGCCACTACACTTTGTATTTTCTTGGTGAACACCACAATCATTACTAGTATTTATGGATTAAGGGTTTACATGGTAGGGTTTACTAGTGATTTAGATACATAACATCGACTTTCATCTAAAGCAATATTTAAAAGCAATCTTTAAAAGACTGATCCATTATCTTATTGTGTCAAGAAAATATGCTCCAATGTAAATGGTGCTTCTTTGAGAGAAAGTGGGTACAGATTTCCAGTCCCAGCCAAATTCATCTTGTAAACCTCAATTCCAATATTTCTGGGGTGTTTTTTTTTTAGAAATTAAGCTTGACATTATTGCTACCTCCAGTGAAGCCAAGGGAGGCTAAAGAATGCTCTTTGTCACCTGTGCCTTCTTTGAGATTCAGTTGGAATATGTGGTAGAAGAAGACCATGTTAGATGATGGTTGTGAACATTCAGGAGTCTGTTAACTTTTCAGACCAATAAACCTGATTAAAAGGCATAAGCTTCTGATGAACCAAGCTCAGGCTTTTAATCTAATCTGTTAGTCTGAAAAAGTGGTATCTGAAACCTTCTGAACAGAGGAAAGTGATAGTTTTTTTTATTTCTTAATCCCATGTATCAGCCAACAATTGGAGGATATAGAACTCCTAGTTGGTATTTTGAAAGATAAAAGAAAAAGTGTGGCCTTAGCCTTTCAGCAAATTGAAGTAAATTTCCCCAATCAACAGAACTGTCAGATCCGTGTATCTGCCATTCTTCAATGGAAGAAGAAGGGTGAGGGAGTTGGATTAGTAATCCTTTTTGATGTAACCTGAATATATTAAATCTTATATTGAATCTGTATAACTTGTACATGATATACAACTGGAGGACTGGAGCCAGGCAAGACCATAATAATTCCAGCTCTAGAAGATAATCCCTGGGAAACTCTTCTAAAATACATTCCCAGAAAAGGGGAGGGGGGAATTAACATGTTGGTTCTTTGTTTGGCAAAATCCACATCTGAATAAGGGGAGGGGTTCTAACTCCCTTTATCCATTACTGTATGCCTGGAAGCATCTTAGATTCTGCTTTGACTAATATTGGAATCATTTCCTTTCAATAAAGAATTCCTTTTGAAGTGCCTAGCTTTCAGAAGTTAATTTGTTTTTCGGTTGAAGGGGGAAAAGTCCATTGCTTACAAGAACACTCTGAATAGGATGGACAGCTAGCTGATTTCCATTTCTGAAATCAGGGCTGCAAAGAGAAAAGAATGGAATGGAGAATGTCTTGATCTTCTTTTCCAGCATGAATGAAAGGGCCAACCCAAAACCTTTAGTTCTTCATTCAGAGTTAGGAATACAGAATTATTGAATGAAGGCGGTGAGAAACTACTGCTGCTTTCACTAACGTACTTAAAAAACTTGGAAACATCCATTCAGTGCAGAAAAGTTGATGGCAACTAACATGTATGGGTGCCCAATTGCAATTAGCAAAGCTTTCTTTGTCACCACTGTCCACTCTTATTTCTCTTGTTTGCAGTGAGCTTGAAGAAATAATACTCCCAAGTTCATCTTCTTCATGCTCCATTACTTTGCCAAACAAACTATTTCATATATTGAAAGGTAGGCAAAGATATGATTCCCTTGAGTTTAACTCCTGAGGATTATAGATACACATCCAGGGTTGTTGGGTTTTTTTTTGTAGCCACATGAACCTTGTTTGCCACTGTCTTATTCTTGGATGCTATTTGTCTTTTTACTTCTTTCCTTACCTAAATCCTAAAATGTCCAGTAGATTTTTTTTTGAGATCAGCTAGGTTAGACAAGTCTGATTTAAATGCAATAAATGATGCAATGTTTCTATTTTCTTCATTTAAATAATTACGCAGAGAAGATCAATTAACTTTTCTTTTTGTATTTCCAAGCAAGGATAAGCACAGAACTAACAGACTAACAGAATTGGAAGGGACTTTGGAGGTCTTCTAGCCCAACCCACTTTACCATTTCAGACAAATGGAGAACTTTTAGTCCTACCCCCTGCTCAAGCAGGAGAACAAGTGGCTGTCCAGTCTCCTCTTAAAAACTTCCAGTGTTGGACTGTTCACAACTTCTGGAGGCAAGTTGTTCCACTGATTAATTGTTCTCACTGTCAGGAAATTTCTCCCAAGTTGTAGGTTGCTTCCTCCTTGATTAGTTTCCATCCATTGCTTCTTGTCTAAAATATGCCTTCTCCAAAGGCATATTTTAAAAATACAAAGATCAATAGCAATAGCAATAGCACTTAGACTTCTATACCACTTTACAGTGTTTTACAATCCTCTCTAAGCGGTTTTATAGAGTCAGCTTATTGCCCCCAACAATCTGGGTCCTCATTTTACCCACCTCGGAAGGATGGAAGGCTGAGTCAACCTTGAGCCTGGTGGGATTCAATCTGCCAAATTGCAGCCAGCCAATAGTCAGCAGAAGTGGCCTGCAGTACAGCACTTCTAACCACTGCGCCACCAAGGCTATATAACTAAAATATGCCTTCTCCTGCCTTGAAGTTATACTGGTAGTAAGGTCTAGTTTGTCACAACTGGATTTAAAAAGGGTGCTCAGTTTGAAATCAGGATTGATGTGTATATCACACATCAGGTTGAAATTAAGTCTGGAACTGAAAAAAAATCACATCATATTAACACAATCAGGCTTAATTTATTAAATAGTTCCAGCACTGAAGACTTCATGGTAGCTCTGATTTGTTTGCTTTCTGTCCAAATTTCAATAAACTATTTTGAAAGACAATGTGATGACCCGGGGCATAACACAAAAATAACAAAGTCACAAAAGTAGAATAAATTCCCTTTAATGCCTCCAACTTGGCCCCAATGTCCAATTAACCTCGGCTGGATATCAAACTCTTCAAAAAACAGTTTACGAAGAGAGTAAATGCAGTCCGAACCCTAATTATTAAAGATAATTAGAAATTAAAAAAACAACACAAACCATACTGAAGTAATTAACACGGCAGGCCAGGATGATAAATTGCAGACTTCCAACAGATAACACAGTACCCACAATTGGGAGAATGCCAAAACCCAGAGAAGCCTCGACCAAGATAATGCACACTTTGCTTCCAGCAAGGAGCTGTGTAAAATGCCCCACTTATATCCTGTTCTCCCAGCTGCAACTAATGAAAGGAATCAGGGCCATTTTCTCTCTCGTAAACCACGTTGCTCCCTTCTCCATTCCTCCCTGCATGCCCTAGGTTGAAGAGGGGACGGCCCTGGGTCTGTGCCCTTCCCCCATTTCTTCCTCAGCCACCGGAGCCACACTCCCACTCCCTGTCAGCTGCTCAATCTCCCCCTCAGAATCAGACTCCAACAAGGGCATGACAGGCATGTTATATGATTTACATGAGCTCTGCAACCACATGAAAATGTAATTTCATTGGTCTTCTCAATCATTGCATGTTTTTTGCACTGCTCAAGCATGGTAATAGAGGCAGTTGAGTTATATGTGGAAAGAATTCTCCTCTCTGGAATATCCAAAGATGTTTGGTCTGAGTAGGAACCTACAATTTGTTTTAAAGTTTCCATTTTTTAAAAATTCATATTTATATGCTGCCCTTCTCCAGAGACTCAGGGCGGCTTACAACCCAATGCGCTCAGCAATAGCCTTCATTCTATTGTACATGCCTGCTTATTACTAGGGCTTTTTGCCCCCCGCCCCCCAAGCGGCATTTTCACAAAGTCAGCTTATTGCTCCCAACAATCTAGGGTCCTCAATTTACCTACCCCAAGAGGATGGAAGGCTGAGTCAACCTTGAGCCTGGTGGGATTCGAGCCTGTACTAATTGCAGGCAGCTGGAACTAAGTGCTAGGCATTTAACAGCCTGCACCACCAAGGCTCTTGCACTGCAGCAAGTCAAAAGCAGATAGGAAGATATGCCTCCTCATTTTGTTTCCTCTTTCTGTCTCAAACACTGAAAACAGAAATCTTAAACAAAAATTGAGTGGCTTTTTTGAGATTCCAGTCCACTTGCTGATCAATACCAGGGGATCAATTCACCTTGACAAGCCTTTCCATCGTGTTCACAATAGGTTTTAGGAATGTCCCTGTTCTCAAGGCTAATGGATGCTAAATGAGCATCAAATGGTTCCCTCCTAGATTACAGATTAACAGGGTTGGAAGGGACCTTGTAGGTCATCTAGTCCAACCCCCAACTCAAGCAGGAGACCCTACACCATTGCTGATAAATGGCAATCCAATTCCAGACTCATTAGAGTCTGTGCATTCCCCTAGCTTTTATGAAAAGTCTCCACACAAATATGCAGCCTATAAAACAGCACCATGAGTCATATTAAAAAAGAAAACCCACATAGTCTACTATAAGAAGCTTCAGTAAATAGTCCAAGTTTCCGTTATGATTTTTTTTCCATCCTTAAAAATACATCTTCTCTTCCATTTTCTAGTGGGAAAATGGCTTTGGTCTGAAAACCACAGTTTCCAGACATGAAAAAAACTACAAAGGATGACATTTAAAACATGAATGTTACACATTAGAACTATGATCAGACAATCAAGACACATTAGGTCTAACAATCAGATTTAGTGTGACAATATTGGTATTTAAATTTAGATAGCTTTCTTATTGTTCAGCAGTTTGCTAAATGTCTTAAAGAGGTTTTCTAAACTATTTGCCAAGATGATAGTGAAACATTCATGTTAAATAAACACCTATAATAAATTGATGTGTGCCTTATAAAAAGGGTCCTGTTTTATATTCTTATGAAAATTTATGAGTTCATTTATCTGATATAATAGAGAAATGCTACATAGTCATACAGGCATGTTAATGGCCTACTTATTCAGTAAAAGTATTTCATAACATATTTTATTAGCATAATTTCAAAAAAGGAAGCCGGAATTTCCTACTTGTCTCTCTTTGACACAAGAGATGTGGGAAATGGATCCTTGGTCACCCACCAAAATCCAATCTGTTACACAAGTTGGCATATTAGACAAAAGCTGTGCAAACAACACAACAATCCTTGGAAAATACAGACCCAGATTAGTTTACCTAAAGTTACATTTGAAAAAAAGAAAAGCACCAAACCTACTACATTTTTAGAAAGTAATATAAGGAGTATAGCAGTGTAGGATTCAGATAGCTCATTTTCTATTTTGGTGGTGTTACTTTGAAATAAAAACTGGTACTTATTTACTCTCGGTGGCTGTAAGAATCTACAACTACTAGCACAACTAAAATCTGAACTCAAAGGTATTTCAGAGTAAACTAATACAGTTTGCCATCCGCCTGAATAGACAAGAAGGTTTTAATCCATTGGAGGGACCTCCTCATTAGACCACCATCAGTTGTCTTGACTCCAAATGGCTTTTGAAATGAAATCATAAGCTGCTTGGACAGTGAGAAGATGGACGCCATGCCTTTGGGGCAATGATGAATCAGTGAAAGGAGGGATAAAAACCATGAAGGACAGGATCTCACCATGAGCATAATGGAGTTTGGAAACATAATTATGATACTGCTAAGTTCTCTAGACCAAAATAAAAATCACAGGCAGGATGTAGATGCAGTCAAGATATTATTCTGGAAAAGGATGGCAGTTCCCCCTCCCTCTGTTGGGATTGGATCCCCAGTGGACCCGGTTCCACTGGGATCACATGGAGTGCACAATCTTATAACAGAGAATGATCTTCAGTGCAAACATGTCCAAACTTTTAGAAGGCCTAAACACCTCAAAAGGTGCTTATTTCATTGTACCAATTGAACTCTGAGTTCTTTTTCCAAGAAAAAAATAATAATTGTATGCACAATTTTAAACACAACTATGAGATTTCTCCCACTGAAAGCATTGCTCAGTATTTTCCAAATGATACTCTGGACCTTGGGGAAAGTTGGAAATGGTCTGTCTCCAGATAATTTGGAGACAGGAGATTTCTGGAGCAACTTAGATATGTCTGCACAACCTTGTTATCTGACTTATTCCCCTCTATTGCATCTACTTACGCTTTGTCAACACATACAGCTTGACATGTATATTAAAAATAAACAATTACATGGAAATGTAGAGATAGTTCAACTAAAATCTGCCTAGTTCTTACTTATTTCCCAGTATTTAGAGCAGCAAAAAATTACGATGCCATACTGGGAAAATTTTAATTTAAATGTTTGATGGCAATGCATCTAACCCACTATCCCAGAACTTCAGATTTGCAAATAAACTGTTCAGGAAATGCAATTATAGAAAGGTGTGATCTAAAGCTCTTCAAGGTCAAGGGAGGATTCCAACTGAATTCAAGGGTGCAAGAATTAAATTTATGATGTAGAACATGTTCAATAAGTATCTGAATATTCCCACTCATCCTTTTGTTCCAAGGAGAAACCATGTAGACAATGTCTTGCAAGCAACATTTTCTAAATATGTAATCTGGTCACGTACTCTTCACTCTCTGAATACATGCAAATGATTATCAGAGTATTAGGGATTCTAGTAGTTCACCCTGTGATTTGAAGAGTCGGTTGCACCGTCTTTATTATTCATTTTGAGCTAGAAAGATTAGACTTGCCATTGAAACTTTGCCTAAAGCAAATCTGGGATCCCCCTCCAGGCAAAACCTCTTTGGATTTCCAGGGGAAATCATACTGAGCTGCCATCACACAAAGCAACATTGATAGGTACCATGATTCAGTGAAAAATAGATCTTTAGGGGGGTGGTTGAACTAAATGGATTGACACATTACAAGATCAGGGGTGAAAGGCATGGTAAGAGAAGCAAACCACTCTTGATGGGATTTAAGACTGGAAAAATGATAGGCAGAACCTTAATATTTTTTTATCCACTCTACACACATTAGGAAAATTGTTTTCAATGTGCACAAAGGGTAAAGACATCTGCCTTTGCATCCCAGAGACAGCTACAATACAGGGAAACATTATAGAGTAAGTTAAGAGAGCCCTCAATCTTGCATTTTAAAAAAATAAGACACATTTTTGCAAATGTAATTGAGATTGACACAGCTGTTGAAGTACAGCTGGAAACAAGGAATTCTTGAACAACAAAAAGAAAGGCAGAACACCAGGGACTATCTGATTCTCCCTCCTCTCAAAATCTATCCACTGGTATGTGTTATGTGGTGCATAAATTTAGCTCTTTGTCGTGTTTCCCAATTCTAATTATCTAAGAGGGGGAGGGAAGACAAAAAACATCAACAACAATACAAAAGTATAAAGGTGTTTCTGCCCACAGAATAAAGGATTTCTAAATTTATAAGCAGCAGGTGTTTCAGATTTATTTTTTTACACTGCAGCATTTTTCAGAGCAGAGGATAGATATATTAAAAATGTGCTACATGTAGAAGATTATAATGTTGGCAAGAAGCACCAACACTTAATAGGAGTTTAAGATAAAAGACAGGGCTCCGGAAGGGGTTATCAAGGGTCACCTGCATTCAGTTGTAGAAGTTCTACACTTTTTGCAATCAGTTCACACCTTTCAGCTTTCTGCTGTAACTGCAAATCCAGACATGCCTTATCATTCTACACAGTTGCCCAAATTGTCTGTCACTGAAAATTTGTGCTTCTTTGTGAGTCTAGGTGGAAATTCTCATTTCCAGTGTCCCATTTCTACACTGTCTGGCATTTTCAATCCTGCCTTCCTGTTTGATTGACAACCTAATTGATCAAGTAAACGTGCCCCAAGACTTTCCCTCTGATCATAATGCGTCAAAATGCAAAATGTAAATGTTTCCATTCATGCAAAAAGCCCAAGAGTTGGGAAGGAAGAGGGGAAAAGAACCAAAATTCCTTTGTGCGTCTTTCCGCCACCCCTAACATTTCTAACACAAATTGATTTTTATTTTCAGCCATTCCTACAACAGGCAAGCCACTGACCATGATACATGCTTGGATAAATCTCTGGAATAGACTACAGCACACTGTCAACCATGAGGTGATTCTGAGAAAAATCTAAAAACAATTACATTATTTTATCTTTGTGAGTTTTTTAAAGTCTTGTAATAAACAGTCCATAGCTTTCTTGAGAAAACAATTGTTGCAATGATTATTATGGCTGCTGGATTGACAGCAGACTCCACCTCCCATTTTTTACTAGTCATATTGATGCATTTTCTTTGTTTTATTGTTCCATTATTTTACTTTTGCTTTGTTCAAACTTCTTTTTTATATCTTTATTTTTTTTACAGTTGTGAGCCATCTAGTGTAATCCCATGGTGAGACAGGTGGCAAATATATTTAATAATAATTATAATTATTAAGACCAATCTCTACTCCAAGTATTAATCCCTGATGTTTTTTTGCAAAGCGTCAAAGGGATTTGTATTATTCTTGATGACAACATCAAAGACCAAATCCCTCCTGCATCTTACCTTCCTGATACCTTCCGAAGGGTTTGCTACACAGTTATCAGCCCCATTGTTCTTACTGATGGTCTTCCACAGCTCAGCAAAAGTGCTGTCTTGCTCTAAAGGGTTGGTGCCTTTCGCTTTAAAGTACTCATAAACGGCTGAATCTCTGACGGTGCCATAAGAGACATCCATTTGCTTGGAAAGGTCCTGAAATGTTCTGAAATGCAAGAGGAATCAAAAGGTTATTGGAAGGAAGGGAAAGACACTGGCTTTACAGGGCTGAAAAAAAAGATTTCTGCAGGAGGAAAATATCAAAACTTCTATAATCAATCATCCTACTTGTTTTCATTTGATTCCCCCCCTTTTTTAATTAAAAGAAGTGTTGTCCTGCCTTTATGGTGGACAAGAGGACAGGGCAACCATGAGAAAATTCTGGTGATCAGAGGCTGCACTCAACCACCTGGGGAGGGAAGATGGCAAGGCTTTACCCCAAATGAAGACAAGTTTTCAAGTTCTTCTAACTGGCACATTGTCTTTGTGTATAGACGTGTGTGTGTGTGTGTGTGTGTGTGTGTGTGTGTTGGTTTCATGTTATGAGCCTACTGCAAAATATGTTTACTGCTTGTTTATTTTTATTTGTATCCCACCTTTATTATTTTTACAAATAACTCAAGACACTGAACATACCCAACATACCTTCTCTTCCAATTTTCCCCACAACAGCTCTGTGCATTGCATTTATTTATTGTATTTATTTATTTGTATCCTGCCTTTATTATTTTTATAAATAACTCAAGGCAGTGAACATGTCCAACATACTTTCCTCCTCCTATTTTTTGCACAGCGACGACCCTGTGAGCTGAGTTGGACTGAGAACGTGGGACTGGCTCAGAGATACCCAGATGGCTTTCATGTTTAAGGTGGGACTAGAACTCCACTTTCTAGTCAAAGACCTTCACTTCTAGAACCATGGCCCGTCACTTCCTAGCCTGGGACCTTCACCACTAGAATCAAACTGGCTGTAGATTTGCTACATTTCCTGAAGCAAAGAAGTAGGCAAGCGTACCAACAGTTGTAAGTAGTTATGGTCAAAGAGATCAGACAGGAAAAGAGAGAAAAGGGTCAGGGTTACCTATGGAAAAGGTGTCCAGAGTTTGCGTGTCCCTGAAGTAGGACCTCCTTTGATATAACGGAGTGCTTTGGAGATTTAATCTCTGCAGCTGTGCAGAGGATTGGGTTGCCTCTTTGCACTTTATCATTAGACAGTTTAAAGAACATATATAAACATTAGAAAGGAAACAAGAACAAAAGCATGGCAAAGGATTTCAAATGTGATGGAAATTACAATTTTCCAGTATATCATTAGTTAAGGATGAATCACTGAATATATTTTATCACTGTAGAGGCTGAAAATTGCTCTAAGATAAGCATGAATATCCAGAATTGTAGTCAGCACAGTATAACTAACTGCATGGTATGATAAGAACAGTAAATTAAACCTATATTATTGAGAATCTATTCAGATTTAAACATCCCATAAAATTGAAATATGTACTCTATGCGTGGAGAAACCCAATTTTTGGATGTAGTATAAATGTATGTATTAATGTGAAGTCTAAGAAAGGTTTCCATTCTTCATTTAGTGTAAGTTGAATTCTATATCATATTTACTTTTAAGATAGGAAATCATTTTAGACATAAAATTATACTCCGGCAACTTAATTTAGCAGGAATCAAACAGTCTCCAGCAAAAAGAATACAATATTCTTGTGTTAGTCAAAGCAAATTCAGTGTACCTTGACCAGTTAGACAGTTTAATAAAGTTTAATAAAAATATTAAAGGCTATAATGGGAATTCAGTATGACAGAATGGCCCAGCTTGTTCATTCTATTTCCATCAATTTTTAGAGAATGAACTGTCCATTTTAGCAATCAGGAGGTGATCATTATATTAATTGTTATGTTTGCATGAAGAGTCAGACGCGAAGAGCTTCAGTGAAGAGTTTATTAAGTGACTACAGCTCGAATGGACCCGACTTGGCTGGGCTACGGCTGCTTCTTATAGCCAGCAGCCGTAGTTGCCAGCCAATCGAAGTGCAGGGTTTCTTCCCACACTATTTAAACCAATACCATTTGACATTTTACAAGAACAGTTCAAATAAACCAATAACATTTAAACCTACATACATAACACCCCTCCCCACTAGGTTCAGTCCATACCAAACCCCAACCTATCTAATGTATTCTTTTAAATAGGTGGGGCTCTTGCGTGTACGTTGAGACCTTCGTGGTTCAGAAGTTTTTACATTCTCACACAGTGAGAGAGGAAATGTGTCTGCTGACATTTCCCCACTGGGACTTCCTGTGAAAGGAGACCCTGTTAGACTGTTAGAATCTGATCTCTCCTCCCAACCTATCTCCATCCCAATATCAGCTCCCAAGTCAGGTAGTGATGTACAATCTTCCACTTCTAAGGATGGATTTTGGCATTGTGACAGGTCTTGGGATGGTTCCTGTCATAATGGCTCGTTACACATGGGGTTGATTCTTGCTTGCTGATTTTCCTCCTGTTCCTCCCCGTCCCCCCTAGAATTGACATCAGGTGAGGGAACTAGAGAGAGACAAGGGCAATGTTCCTGAGAGAACCTGGATCTAAGTTGATCAATGTGCCTGCTCCAGAGGAGTCCATCCTCTGTTTGTACCCTGTAAGAACGAGGGCCTGTGATCTGAGTTATCTCAGCAGGAATCCACAAAGGTTCACCTATGAGGTTCTTAGCATAAACAGAATCACCCACACTGAATGTACGAACTTTGGAAGTGGAACCCAGTGGTGCATTGCGTGCATAAATGGGATGAAGGCAGTCAAGGGAAGACCTAAGTTTCCTACCCATCAACAACTCTGCTGGGGACAAGTTATTAGATGGGCTAGGAGTGATGTGCTGAACACTAAGAAGTTTTTCAACTTTCTCAGTGATGTCCCCAGGACCCAGTTGCTGAAGCTTCTCTTTGGTAAAACGTACCATGCGTTCAGCCCGGCCGTTAGCCGAAGGGTGCCCAGAGGCAGTAAGGACATGTCTGATACCCTGTTGTGCTAGATAGGATTCAAAGAGGTTAGATGTAAATTGAGGGCCATTGTCAGAGACAAGAACATCAGGTAACCCGTGGGTTACAAACAGTTTTCTGAGCTGCTTGATGACAGCCTCAGTTGTGGTGGATGTCATGGGAAACACCTCTAGCCATTTGGAATATGCATCTACTATAATAAGAAAGGTGTGCCCTCTAGTAGGACCTTAGAAATCAATGTGAATCCTGGACCATGGGCCCCTAGGACATTCCCATTCCTGTGTGGGGGTGTGAGATGGTGCAGGCCTGACTACCTGGCAATTGGGACAAGATGCAACCCAGTTTTCAACCATTTTGTCAATACCTGGCCACCATACATAACTCCTGGCCAATCCCTTCATCCTTACAATACCAGGATGACCCTCATGTAACATTTCCAAAACCTCTCTTTGCAGTTTTGCAGGAATAACCACCCTGTTACCCCACAAAATACATCCTCTTAATACAGATAATTCAGTTTGCCTGGACTTAAAAGGTTGGGCAAGGTGAGGTAGATCTTGAAGAGGCCAACCTTTCTTAATCCATCCTACAACAGGAGCCAACACAGTGTCTTTGGCAGTCTCTCTGGCAATTTCAGCAGCATGAACTGGAAGCTTGGCAAGAGTTTCTAGGAAAAAGGTGTGTGTTTCAGGTTCAAAGTCCTCCTTGTGACAAGGAAGTGGGCAACGACTCAGTGCATCAGCATGTCCAATGTCCTTGCCAGGCCTGTGAATCAGTTTGTATGAATAAGCTGCAAGAAATTCAGTCCACCTCAGCATTCTTGGTGACAGGATAGTAGGTGTAGGCTTGTCTCCTGCCACAATGCCTAACAAAGGTTTGTGAACTGTAACAATGGTAAATGTTCTGCCAAACAGATATTCATGAAATTTCTTAACAGCTGCAACAACTGCCAATGCCTCTTTGTCCAATTGGCTGTAGTTCCTCTCTGCTTTGGTCAAAGTGCGAGAGTAAAATGCAATAGGGGCTTCTCTCCCACTGGGAAGCCTGTGGCTCAAACCCCCCCCCCCACTCCAAAAGGGGATGCATCACAAGTCAGTACAACAGGCAAATTCTCAGAGAACTGTATCAGTACAGCATCAGACGTGATTAGTCTCTTAATACTGTTAAATGCTGATTGTTCCTTCCTCCCCCAGACCCAAACAGACTTCTTATCAAGTAATCTGTGCAAAGGTTCAGCAATGGTTGCCTTTTGAGGTAGGAACATGTGATAAAAGTTAATAAGTCCAAGGAAAGCTTGCAAATCTGTTTTGCATTTAGGTTTAGGGGCTTCTTTGATTGCTTTAACCTTGGCATCAGTAGGGTGGATGCCATGCTTGTCAATCATGTAGCCCAGGAACTCAACTCTAAGTGTGCATTTGTCTTCCTTGACCTTTAACCCCGCTTTTCTGAATCTGGTAAGGACTTCTCTGAGTCTTTCTTGTAGCTGAGTGCCATTTTCAGCAGAGATTAACACATCATCAAAGTAAGGCACTACCCCTGGCAGTCCTTGGAGTATTCTTTCCATAAGGCTTTGAAAGATGCCTGGTGCCACGCTTACTCCAAATTGTAACCTTTTACATTTGAAGGCACCTCTATGAGTCACAATGGTTTGGGCCTCTGCAGTGGCATCATCAACTGTTAGTTGTTGATATGCCTGGGCCAAATCCAGTTTGGCAAAGACTGTACCCCTGCCAAGTGAATGTAACAGATGATGCACAACTGGAACTGGATATGTGCTCTGCTGCAGCGCATGGTTCAGTGTCCCCTTATAGTCTCCACAAATTCTTACTGACCCATCAGCCTTGACTGGTGTGACTATGAGTGTCTCCCATCTAGAGTGGTCAGTGAGCTCTAAAACCCCTTGAGCAATTAACTTGTCTAATTGTGCATCAATTTTTTCATTTAAAGCAAATGGAACCCTCCTGGGCTTTAAACGAATTGGGGGCACCTTGGGATCTAGGTTGAAAGTGATAGGGGTCCCCATATACTTGCCCAATCCTTCGCTGAAGACCTATGGAAACTCAGACTTCAAGGCCTCCTCCCATTCAGAGTTGCTCACGTGATTGATGCCAGTCACCTCCATGCCTAGTGGTTTGAACCACTCAAGTCCCAGCAAGCTTGGGCTATCCTTGTCCACGATGGTCAGGGACAAACGTTTGGTGTGGCCTTTAAACTTCACGTTGAAATCTCTTTCTCCAACTACTGGAATCTTGTTCCCTTGGTAGTCTTTAAGAGTCAGTGCTTGCTTCTGGAAATGTTTCTTCTGAATGTTAGGAATTAGCCTGTGAATAGTGTCCCATGACACCATAGATATATAGGAGCCTGAGTCCACTTCCATTTGGCAAGGCCTTCCTTCAATGAACACCTTCACGTGTACTTTTCTGCTTCTCAAGGCTGAAGAATGACCAATGGTGATTGTTTGATGACTTTCATTCTTTCCATTTGCTTCTGAGTTGCGCCCCATCTTTTCAATGAAATTGTTGGGCTTGAATTCCTTCTCAGGGAATTTCTTCCTACTAGGTGGAGTTCTGGATGATTTGCAGACTCTTGCTAGGTGACCCTTTTCTCACAACGGGCAGATGGTGTCTAAAAACTTGCATTCAGTGTGGGGTGACCCCCACAGCCTTTGCAATAAAATTCTTGCCTCTTTTTTCCAGGGTCTTTCCTTTTCTTCTCCATTCTGAGTCTAAAAATTCCTTCCTCCACCTCACTGCAATCTGAATCAGAGTCTATTTGTTCGCAATGGGTTGTTGTGGACTTTTCCACATCAGAATGGCTTGAGGCCTTGTTAATTTTCTTCATGGCTGCTGCTGAGGACTTGGTTGCTTCCGCTGAAACAGCTTCCTCTATGGCCTCCTTAAATGTGATCTTAGATTTCATTAGTAGTTTGCTCTGTAAGACCTTATCTTTTAGGCCTAGAACAAGCCGATCACGCATGGCCTCTTCTAAGTTGGTAAAATCACAAGCACCCCCAATGTGCCTTAAACTTGCCACGAAGTCGTTAACATTTTCGCTTTCCCCTTGATCCTGATGGTAAAACTCGTGTCTCTTAATGAGGCATACTTGTGGGCGTAATGGGCTCTTAAAAGCTTTTCCAAATCAGGCCATTCCATTACCTTCAAGTCTGCAGCTCCCGCCAAGGCCTTCGCCATCTTGAAGACTGCCGGACCGCAGTGCATGAGAAATATCACCCTCTTCCGCTTCTCGGGGATATCAGCAAGGTCATTTCCTTCCAAGTACATCTGGAAGCGATCCGCATACGATTCCCAGTCTTCCGCCGCTGGATCGAACGGGGCTGGGGGGGGTGTTCAGCGCAGCCATCTCGCTCTTCTGCTTGTCTTCCGCGTCGTCTCTTCTTCAGGGAGATCCCACCTTCGTCGCCAGTGTTATGTTTGCATGAAGAGTCAGACGCGAAGAGCTTCAGTGAAGAGTTTATTAAGTGACTACAGCTCGAATGGACCCGACTTGGCTGGGCTACGGCTGCTTCTTATAGCCAGCAGCTGTAGTTGCCAGCCAATGGGAGCGCAGGGTTTTTCCTGCACTACTTAAACCAATCCCATTTGACATTTTACAAGAACAGTTCAAAATAAACCAATAACATTTAAACCTACATACATAACATTAATGGTAAAACATTTTATACTAAGTATAATCTTTGGGTACGCTGAATGTTGTTCCTTTTGCATCCATTTGACTTCTTCAAAAAAGAATTGTATTTCCCCAGCAGTTAATAAGGTTCAGTTAATATTCTGAGTTGTGTTTTATAAGTTTGCAAATTCACTCAAAGGTCTAAGTATTCCCACTTGTTTCTGCAATTCTTTTAATACTATCCTATTTAGTATTTTCATACTAATGAAGCCACCATTGTGTTGCATATTGTTCTTTTGATTTAAGACTCTCAGCCCTATAACACCACAAACCAGGTACATGATTATGTCAATAAGCCTATTTTCCCATCCCGTCATAACCAGTTGGATCCTCCTTTCTCCTCCTTCTCTTTCTCTTCCTCCTCTTCCTTCCCCTTCCTTCTCCCCTCCCTGCCCCCTCCTCTTCTTCCTCCTCCTTCTCTTTGTCTTCCTCTTCCTCCCCTCTCTTCCTCTTCTCCTCTGGCACATAAGCCACCATCTTTGGTAGAACGGAGTCTACAAATCCTGCTTCCATTTTCTGCCACCTTTAATAAAGAATAATGGATACTTGGAAAATGCCTCAAAGAAATACATAAAAGACATTCTAAACAAAGCAGTATTTACAAAAATACTTTCTCTCTTCTCGTCCCTATTAACACCGCTGTGAAATGCATTCCGATATCTGTAAATTCTTTTTTTTTTTGCAAGATGCTAGACAGTGTTTTCACTATGAAGGCAGCTTTGTAATTATTGTTCACTAATTACATACAATTAGAGCAAAACAGCATCTAGAGGTAATACACAGATGGGCAGAAAAGCTGTCAGAATGGGAGACCAAACGGTCTCACCCCCTTCTATTATCTCCCAATCTCATGTCTGCAACATTAGCAAAGAAGCAAATCTCTGATGAATGTGAAAGATCAACATGAATTAAACAGCTGAACTTAAGACAGGAAATTGTTGTGTATTCTTCCCATGCCAGCCTCTGCTCAACAAAATACATAATTGTCATGAAACTCCAGTATGGGTTCACCTTCATCCTGTACATTTGAAATATTAATTTCCTTCCCTTGCATTGATACATATTACTTCTTCTTTGGTGGGCCACTAAAGCTTCATTCATCTTGTTAAGTGCAAATTCATCTGTTTAACTATATGCATCTAGCTGATTATGTAATTAAAATCTCCCCCTAATTATTTTTCCGACTGTATCTTAGTTAATTTGTACTTAGGCTTCCTCTAGTCTTTTCTCCTTTTAGAGCTTTTAACTGTGACTTCTCTGAAAGGCAGAGTCAGCTAGCTGATTAATGTTGCTGGTATATCACTATGTAAGCAACATGTGTTTTACTAAAGGCCATGAGGAAAAAAAAAATCAGAGCCCCCCAAAATCACAGGCAAACATTCTTTCATGAAATAGAAATAAATCACACAACTATTTGATTTTCCCATGTATGGTTTCAATGCTATGCTTTTGATAATCAGTAAATTAGAGATCAGCTGCACATAATTTTACACTGTAAACATCGTTTGGGGAAAGTTAAGATTTAAATCTGTCTTCCCAAATCATGCACTGTTCTGATGACAGAGTTCAAGGAATTATGGGAGTTGAATTTCCACACATCTAGAGGAATAGATTTTCCTACCTATCACAGGTGGGTTTGGAAAAAGGAGCAAGCAGGAATTTCTTGTTGTCTAAAATAAGACCTGCACAATTTCACAGTGATTTGAAAGCTTCTGGGGAAGCTGCTAGCCTAGATCTCCAGTGAATATGAATTCTTTCTTTATATGTATTTATTCAGTTTGTGTTCTGCCTGACTCCAACTCTGAGTGGCTTACAATAACAAATAATACAAAAGTAACAAAAAACATAAAATTAATCAAAACTAGTACCACAATGACTGCAACATAACACTCCAACAACAAAGCAAGGATAAACTTCACAAACAAAGGGGTTTCTTCCATTGGTGGGATTCAGCCAGTTTGCACCACTTTGGAAGAACTGTTTGTTAACTTTCTGAGCAGTTTGGTGAACTGGTTGATGGAAGAAATCATTAGGGCAGAGAACCATTGTTACATTATTTCAATCCCATCGCTAGTTTCTTCTACTTTATCCCAAGTTCTGGGTAAATAGTCAGGTCCTTAAAGCTTTTTGAGTTATCATTAGGATAGGAAATGCATGAATCTCAGAGGGCAGATCTTGCTACAGAAAGATCCCACTTCCTGGGATCTTATGGGCTGACCACCTTATGAAAAAGGCACCCTCAACTTGATCATAGGAGAAATAAACAAGGTCCTTCTTTATTTCATTTTCTTTGTGCTTTAGAGCTTCCTATATTTAAGGTTCCTGAGAAGAACACTCTGCTGGTAACTATTGTTCAAAACACAGAAAGATTTTGAAAATTTTAAGAAATCAGGAGAGACGACCTGTTCTTCTAGCTGAAAAATTGGCAAGATGGTAAATATTTAATATATATTTAAAATATTTAAAATAAAACAAATGTTTCTTGGTTAATTGTTGTCTCTCAGTGTTATCATTCATTTGCAAAGCCAGATGAATGAGAAAATCCTTTCAAATATATTCATTAAGCAGACAAGTACAACAAAATGAATGGATTTCTTGTATGTAACTTCATTTTATTCCAATCATTATTATATCGCTATATCCACATGCCTTGCTCCAAGTTATTAAGACATCTTCAAAGTAAACATCCTATTTATTTTAAGCTATTTATTATATAGCATAAATAAACACTACATATGTTTGTTTTTATTTCTTTTTCTTATTGAAAATTTTACAAAAAGGACATTTTTTAAACAATAAGCCCCCTCCCCCCCCTCCTCGCCCTTCCCCCCTCCCCCAGACTTCCCAGAGTAAAATACAGGGTGTTATATCTGACAATCTTATTCAAACATATGCTAACAAACTATAAACACTTATACCCCCTGTTTTTATTTCTTCATAATTGTGTTTCCTTTTCTGTATTGTAAGTGAACCTGATGAATCAGGTGGAGTAGGTGGATGGATCAGAAACACCACACATAGTTTTCCTTTCTGTTCACCTTTCCACTCATTCGTCTTTCTCATGATTTAACAAAATCCAAAAACTTGGCAGTCATTAATCCCTTGTCACCTGCCCAAACACAGGTTTCCTGGAAATCTATCAGCTACAATAACTGCCACAAAACTCTTCCAGCTGTTAGCACCGTCAGGATGAGGACTGAAATCAGATCCTGAATGATGGCTGCTTCAAATTAACATGATTTCTTTTGTTACACGAAGGCACAATTACATTTTCTACTTCCACAAACAAGAGACACAAGGTTCGCCAAATTACATTTTACTGAAGTAAGTCATTTCGCCTGGCATAAATACAAACTGTGGGTGATGAATTAAGAGGCCCATAGAGTAAAATTTTCATATCCACCCATTTTGTCACTGGAAATTTCATCCTTCTGGCTCATGGCACTAACCAATAAACTCCCCTTAAGCAGGATATCATTTATTTGCCCTGGTTCTAATCAAATTAAGTTTCTTGGCATATTTTAAGCTAATTTTCTTCTTTAAAGTTGTGCTCATGCATCTGCCTTACATTATTTTCTTATTGTGCTGGATTCTCAGCCCTGGGTGAAAAACATCTCAATAAAAGAAAAGGAAGATAAGCCGAAAGAAGGTGGAAGAAAATTAGGCTGAATATCCACAACATTCACAAAACAATGTTGCCACAATGGATGAAGCACCATGTATTCAAACTTTATTAGCTCTCCTCCCACAGAGGAGTTGCTTAAGCCTAACTTAGCAGCATATGAAGAAGTATCTTCTCTGCAAGAGCTATGACCATAGCAAGACAGTTCACCTTTTACAGTGCAAGCCATATGCCAGTTCTTTGTCAATTTCAAAAAAACGGGCCAAACAATTCTAATACAGAGCTTAAAACAAAGTCACAGTTGTAAGCAACACCAATGTTAGCATTGTCCCAATAACTAAGGGTGTGTGTGTGTCAACCTATTCTCCAAAGCACCAGAAGGCAGGATAAGAAGCAATGGATGGAAACTAATCAAGGAGAGAAGCAACCTAGAACTAAGGAGAAATTTCTTGACAGAGAGAACAATTAATTAGTGAAACATCTTGCCTCCAGAAGTTGTGAATGCTCCATCACTAGAGGCTTTTAAAAAGAGACTGGACAAACACTTGTCTGGAATGATATAGGTTCTGCTGCTTAGGCAGGACTAAAAGTACTTCTGCAAAATGCTTTTTTGAAGCAGGCCTTCCCAAAGAACAAATGTTGTCACTGAAGCCCAAAGAAGCTACAAATTTTGATGCCTACCTAAAAGACAAGCTGTTGTCCCCACGAGCTGTTGTGCTAAGCCAATAGTTCATTTACTGCACTGTCATGTTCATTAATATTCTCATAGTCTAACATCATGTTCATTAATATTGTAATGGTTCAGGAAGGACGGAGCCAACAATCCGACCATTTGACAAATAGAGTGGCAACTTCATCTTTCATTACATTTTCCTTGTACCAAGTGTCCTTGTGTACAAAGAGGAATAAAATACACAAATGGCCCTGTGCAACAATCCAGCTGGCAGTGGGGAAAAGTACAGTTTGGCAGGGCTTCTAAATGAAGGCAGACACTTGCGCTGCTGACATAAACACCATAAGCATTCCTACAAGTTAATCTGCAGAGGCTTCAAGAAAGACTGGAATCTTTCATTTCAAGCCTTAGCGCTAAGTTTTTATTAACAGTTGCATTTGCAAATTAGCCTCTTCTGCAGAACTGGGAATAGTTACCATACCCTAGTTTTATGGAGAGCTTTACTACCGCTGTTATGGAGCTGCAATATTTCTAAAAATGCTGCAATGCTTCTATTATTCTTGGCATATGTCATGAAAGAGGCAAAGCATAAATAGAGTCTTAATGGCAGGAGCCAGCAAACTTATGGAGTTCTTATCAAGATCCTGATAGAACACTTTTTTTACTATTAACAGGAATGACTGCCTGTTTTTAAAGGAAGATGACTAGCCATTTTGATTGTGTGATTGACGGCAGGGATAGCTAGATAGCTAGATGATAGATAGGTAGATAGATAGATAGATAGATAGATAGATAGATAGATAGATAGATAGATGATAGATAGGCAGATGGATAGATGGATGGATGGATAGATAGATAGATAGATAGATAGATAGATAGATGGGGAGAGAGATGATACAGACAGACAATAAATAGATCATTTTTATTACTTGAGCTAAAGCATACAAAATGAGGGAGAGTATGAATTCACAAAACAAATTCTGAAAAAGAGTAAAGGATTTGGAAAAATAGGTGATAGCACCAATTCTATTTACACAATTAGTGCTGTGCTGTCTTTTAGTACACCCAATCATATGTCTCCATTCTTCTGCCCATGCCACTAAGCCATTCTATAAGAAGAAGGTTAAAGAAGTACGATGCTCTGCTAAGATAAGGGACCTGCTGAAGTTCCTGGAATGAACAATGCAGGCCTCTGGTTTTGCAAATTTCCATTTGGAACATTGTTAGCTTTAGATCCTTCCTTCCTTCCTTCCTTCCTTCCTTCCTTCCTTCCTTCCTTCCTTCCTTCCTTCCCTCCCTCCCTCCCTCCCTCCATTTTCCCCTTTCTTTCTTGCTCTCCCTTTCCTCCATTCAAGTCACAAGACAGGGGCACCTTTAAAATGTCTCCTGCTAGTATTTATTATAAATATTATCGATATTAAATTTCTAGCTATAATAAACAGGAGTGGGCAAAAAAGAAATAAATGTACTTTGATATCTCTAAACACTTGAACTGGCACACATATACTGTATATAGAACACTTAACATTTGATTTAAAAAGCACCTATTTAATGAAAAAAAATAAGTTGTATGTGAAATTTAAGATACCATTTATGTGGACTGAGGTTTGAAATTACTGACTTTTATATTTATGTAAGCACTACTGTAAATACTTTGTAATACAGTTTTCAATATTCTTGAAAGCAGCCTGATAAATGAGCACTATTAAGGTTTAACCATTTGGTGCCAACTGGCATCCCAAGTAAGAACGGAGCAAAATACAATGAGAATGCTATCTCTTCACCCTTCTAATATATGTACTACATGGACAATAATATCAAGGAATAAAGCTAAAGGAACCGAAACTCAACCAACAGGAAATAATTTTTCTAAGCATTTGCAACCTTGACCTGAGTTTTGATCAATGACCTGAGACATTGTCTATTTGTGCAATCAAATCACAAACTTTTCTAGTTAGGAACAAGGAGCCTTTTTTTTTTCATGGGGATTCAGAATTAATTAATTTAGTGGATGCTTGTTCAGAAAAGAATTGACCTTGGGCACAGGGCATGAATGAGAGAGCTACTAAGGGAGGCCTTAAAGAAAGATTATCCAGTCCTAAGAAAGAGAAGAAAAAATACTCAAAATAATGATTTTGTTTAGTATAAGATGGAACAGAGAGAAAGTTGGACAAGCTGATAATGATTTTTGATGGCCAAGGGCAATAGACACAAGATGGACAACGATATAATGTCATAATAATAAACCTAAATCCCATTAAGCCATAATAAGGGGGAAAGGTGAAATTTCTGAGCCATTTTTGTCTATTTCAAAGATGTCCTTGAGATGTTCCTGGAGACCCAAAACTGTCCAGGACTTTAAACTTGACTGCAGAATAGAGAGCAAATTGTGTCACCCTAGACCTGGCAATGTTTGGTTTTCAGTGGAAAACAAAAATGGAGAATGACCTAAAATATCAGAAGAAAAGTAACAATCCAATTTTGGCTGGGCCTAGGAAAAGGAATAGCTCTTCTGCCTTGATTTTTCATTCTCCCTCATCCATGAAATTGCTCTGCCCAATTATCTAGTTATGCCTTTACTTGAGCAAGAAAACATGCTCATTAAAGCAAAATATTTAATTCTTGCAACGTAATTAAAGAAAAGAAAACTGTATCCAGATTTCAAATAAAATCCAGTCCCAGAGGTAGTTTTCAGTTACTTTATGTAAATTAAATATATTCCAAAGTTAGCATGAAAGCTATTTTGTCCAAATTAGAAATATCTGGCAACTGACACATATTCTTATTTAAAATAAAAATAAAAAATTACTATGATTATGTATGCAGATTTGTCTCCTGCCTATGTTATTCTAATTTCTTCAATCACTCAGCTTCAGAAACCTCATTTATTAAAGCATTAATAACAGAGGGTTTTTTTTAAAAAGAAAGGCTAATACAATTGATTTAGATTCAGCAAGTCAACTGTTACTAACTGGACTGGCAAAGATGTGTGCAGTACTCTAGTTTTTAAAAGCTGGCTCAATTTTTTTCTATTACTGGTTAGTTTCTTTAATCTATTTGATCTGTCTCACATTATTTGACTGTTGTAACCATTATCATACATTTTATGTGGAATATGTAACAGAGAAAGTGACTAATCAAGACAATTTGCTGTACTCTGCAGGAATTGGAGTCAAACAATCATCACTCAAATTTTAGGAACAAGATTAATCTTGCAGTTTCTCTAAAGAAAATCCCATAGAGACATCTAGAACACAAATGGGGACATAACACTATGTATGGTATGTGTGTATAATGTGGTGTGATGCTTTACAAATCTGCTGAGAGAATTTCTCTGGGAAACTTGTTAGAGTCCCCATCAGCCTGGTATTATGCACAAAGTAAAAAGTAAAGTTAAAAAAAGTGAGGCTATCTTCTAGTCCTTTCTCCTCTTCCCATTATAGTCCAGTAAAGTTGCCTGATATTTATCACCAGCTACTTGAAATAAAACAAATAGAGACATATTAGAAATGAAAATGACTCTGATTAGCCAAAAGTTGGGATTCAATATGTTTAGTCATTTTCTCCTCTTTAAGATATCTTCAGAAGGTGTTTACCCACTTTAGTTCAAATTCTACCTTGCAATGGGGAAGAACTCAAAACTTCCAACTTTTGAGTTTTTCAAAATGTGAGTTACTGAACCTGCAAAAAGTTGGTTCATTATTGAACTGAAAACTTCATTTCAGGCCAAGTCTCTTAGTATTGCCCAGTGTCAAAGTGTGTGGAAGATGTATCTAGGTAGTGTGATAGCTGGTAAGGAGCAAATTAGTTGAGTAAACAAATCCAGTGGTGCAAATTTAAATAATGAACAACTGGGGTGTTTTTGCAAAGCAATGATACTCCAGTTGCAAAGATCTGGATGACTTACGTGGTTTCGGAAGCCTAAGTATGGTAACATCAGCTTTCATTTCATTTTTCTTTCTCCTGTTCTGAAAACTGAAAAATGTTTATGCTATGAAACCAGAATTGACACAGGGCTTTCTCTATGTCAGTCCCATTAATCTTAGGGCAGAGATATTTTAGAGAGAGGGAAAAAAAAACCTCCTTTCAGAGCTCTTGAATCTGACAGAAGATGCTTCAGGGTGACTCTGATGCAGATGTCCTCCTCCCCCCCCCTTTTTTTTTTAGCTCAGAGAAACATGTGATGATTCAAGAAGGCAACAGGAAATGCAAAAGTAGATGTATAATTCCTTGCTAGAATGGGTGATGTGGGTTCTGGGGAAATGATGAAAAACCACACCTATTTTCACAAATCGTGAGGGACCTGAAATGTAGGCAACTCTAAGTCAAGATTATTGGTGCTAAGTATCTGACACATAGTGGGTTCCTGCTTGGTCTTACTTTCTCCACATTTAAGGACACTTAAATCGATGGTGATTCAAAAATATTGGAAAATTATTGCTCAGAGATGACCTACCCATAACTGTAAGGATTGATTCATTCCATCTCTCTCTCTCCCTCCCTCCCTCCCTCCCTTTCTCTCCATCCATCCATCCATCCATCCATCCATCCATCCATCTTCTATTTGTTTAATTGACAGTCATCCAATTGCGTGTGACTCTGAGGAGCTTACCACAAAAGTACATCAAGAAAATATAACAACAATCTGTTTTTTTTAAATGCTAACAACAACAACTATTGCTACTACTACTGTTATTATTATTGATTTAACCTTCAATTCAATTCACAGTCTGGGACTGGTAAAAACAGTTCAAGTCCTAACCAAGGACCTAAAAGCTATTAAGGTAACCAAGTAAAGGAAGCTCTTTCAACAAAATACATAAAGCAAGTCTGGAAAATCTTGAGATCAAAGCTGAATGGAGGAAATATCATAAAGGCAATTAATACCTGGGCATTGCCTGCAATATGATATTCAGCTGGAATAATTGATTGGACTCAGCTAGAACTTGATAACTTGGATCAAAAGACAAGAAAACTAATGACAATGCACCTTGCTCTGTACTCAAAAAGTGATATTGATCAATTGTATTGCCTAGATCTCAGGGTGGCAGAGGACTCTTACAGGTGAAACAAACTGTGGAAGAGGAAAAACACAGCTTAAATGACAACATTAAAAAAGCAAAAAACTGCTGCTTGAAAGAGGTGAAAAAGGAAACCTCTTGAAAACAGCAAGACTGAAAGCAGATTATTGAAAGGAAACAATTGAGTTTCTAACTGGAAAAGGAAGCCTATGCACAGTCAATGCCTGAAGGACATTGAAGGAAAGGTAGACACAAAGCTAACATGGATCATGGGTGCTGAAGAAAGAAACTGAAGGCTTCATCTTGGCTTGCAGATCAATTCCATGAAAGCAAAAATTCAACATGTCAGTAACAACAGCAAACATTGCTTATGCAATGAGAAAGATGAAGCCGTGGATCACCTTATCAGTGGCTGCAGCAAAATCTCACAGACTGATTACCTGCAACGTCATAACTGAGTTGCCAAAATCATACACTGGAAGCTTTGCCAGAAGTTTGGGTTCAAATGCAGCAAAAATTACTGGGAACACCAAATTGACAAAGTTCTTGAAAATGAACAAGTCAAGATCCCGCGGGACTTTCAGATCCAAATAGACAGATATCTGGCCCACAGCACACCTGACATCACTACTGCGGAAAAGAAAAAAAATGGTTCATTGATATTGCAATATTGTGATGCACAAATTGAAGAGAAAAAGCTAGAAAAAAATAAAACGTTCTTGATTTGCAAATTGAACTTGAGCAATTATGAAGGAAGAAATCAATGGTTATACCAATAGTAATGGTAATAGTAATTGGAACAATACCCAAAGGGCTGCCTAGATGTACATGGAAATTTAAAACTTATTAGACCTGAATATCCTGACTGCAAAAAAAGACCCTTGGTGGTGCAGGCTGTTAAATGCCTAGCACTTAGTTCCAGCTGCCTGCAATTAGTGCAGGCTTGAATCCCACCAGGCTCAAGGTTGACTCAGCCTTCCATCCTCCTGGGGTAGGTAAATTGAGGACTCAAGATTGTTGGGGGCAATTAGCTGACTTTGTAAAAATGCCGCTTAGTAATAAGCAGGCATATACAATGGAAGGAAGGCTATTGCTGAGCGCATTGGGTTGTATCCCAAAAATTGTAAGCCGCCCTGAGTCTCCAGAGAAGGGCAGGATATAAATATGAATTTTAAAAAACTGCCTATTTGGAACTGCTTATATACTCAGATGGTACCTTAACAGTTCTTAGCTCCTTGGTTAGAACTTGAATGGTTAAGGTTTTACCAGACTGTGAATCAAATTGAAGATTAACCATAATAAACACCTGCCTATTCCAGATCCTTAGAAAGGAAGGACTTGTAAGGTGGACAAAAATACTAAAACTTGTTATGGCCCCATCGGAGCCCTGTTCCAAGGAGGAGGAGATGGAGCCGGGGCCAACAGAGTAAGAGGGCGCAGCCACTCCGGCCCAGGAGGAATATTCGGAGGAACAGGATGAGACAGTCCCGAGTCTCTTGGGCCTTGAAAGGGTCGTCAGAGAGGAAGAGAGGGTGCTGGATGATCGAGGAAGGGAGGAAGAGATGGAAAGGGCAGGCAGCAGAGGCGAGAAGCATCGGTGCTCTGGAGATAACTGCCTCTCCTGCCCAATCCTTGAGTGCAGAGAATGGCGAAGAGGTAGAGTCAATGCAGGGTGACCCAACTACTTGGGAGGAGAGCGCTCCACTCCTCTTCACAAGGCTCACCTGGAGAATAGGATTTAAGGAGACACTGGGGTGGGGCTTTTTTCAGGATCAAGTGTGATACTTACCAGCAACACTTGCCACATCTCAAGAAGCCTTGCTGTTACCGATGACTCGCTGCTTTGCCTATAGCTTTGCCTTGCTCTGCCTTGCTGTGTGTGAGTTGCAGCGACCCAGCTCAGCTGTGGTTTGTGCCCCAGCCCCAGCAAACTCTCTGTACAATGAAGATGCACATGACCAAGTACCCTGAACTGTTTTTGTTCTCAGAACTGTGCTGCTCTCTCTCTCCCCCTCCCTCCCTCCCCCCTCTCTCTTGAGGTATGTGTACATGTTAGAGCCTTTCTCTTAGGCTTACAGTGAGCTGTGGGGATTTGGGGAAACTTGGTTCAATAAAAGGGGATTCCATCAGGGGTGGGATTCAAATTTTTAACAACCAGTTCTGTGGGCATGGTTTAGCTGGTGGGCTTGGCTTGGTGGTCATGTGACTGGGTGGGCGTGGCTTGGTGGTCATGTTATTGGCTGGGTGTGGCCAACTCAATATCACTCACATCGAGGCACGCATCTCCTCGCCTGGCCTCTCATGACTGTGGGGATGCTGCAACAGTCGTAAATGTGACAAATGGTCATAAGTCACTCCACACAAGCAAAGTACCAGCAAAGGAGGGGGGAAAAACTCCAGAGATATTCCAGAGACAGGAAGTCTATTCTTGCCAAGAATGTAATAAGGGTTAACGGAGAGGCAGTTTTTGTAAGCAAACCCAGAATGTTTCCTTCCTGCCTTCCTTACAGGATTAGGCCAGTAATTTCTTCTAGCAACCGGTTCTCTGAACTGCTTAGAATGTTAACAACCGGTTCTAGAGAATAGGTGCGAACTGGTAGAATCCCACCCCTGGATTCCATCCTTCGCATTGCTTACGTGCCCCGCCCCAGGTCATAACAAAACTAGTCACCAAAATACAAAGCAACCAACCAAAATACAGTCTGAACAGTGGACACAACAATACCAGGAAACAGCAGAATAGAAGTGCTCACCAATTTAACTCTGGTCAGCATTTTGGAAGGTCTTTAAGAACAAAATAGTCACTTACTCAATATACTTTGTTGAAGGAAATATACTTTGCTGAAGATCAAGCATATATATATATATATGATGCTTCAGATGATGCCACCTTTCTACTTTCTTTTTCTTTTTAACATTATCATTGTATTCTTATCTTATGTGTTTACGTTACTCTAGTGGTCCTTCTCCCGAGCTTATACTTTAGTTGCAATTGTGAATAGAACTGGTTTCGATCAGAAGGGTTAACTTTTCTTCATTCTGTATAAAGCCACTGAGAGTCACTGGGTTGTGTTGGGGTAGAAGTTTGATAAATAAATAACTAACATTAATATTTCATGTAGCGTGCAAAAAGTAGAAAAGTATTATTTGCCCCTACTAAATGATGAGCTGGCTTTTCCCTAGGTAGATGTATCAGTGTTAACTAAAAGGGTTTGAGAAGCACAAAACCTGCCTCCCAGTAGAATTTGTAATTGTTCCAGCCCAAGAGAACATCTGTGGAAAGCATCATTTTTCTAGCCTACCACAGCAAGCCACCTCTCTCTCTCTCCCTCCCTCTCTCTCTCTTCTTTCTCCCTCTCTCTCTTTTTAGTAACACCAATACATCTGCTCTGCGCAGCCCAAGCAAACTCCCATCCCATGGCAGCAAGTTCTTTACATGTATGAAATAATGTGCAGGTAATGTATGCGAAACGACAGGCCAAAGTGAGATTTTCCAAATATATGCCACAAATATTAAGGCCAGATGCTGAGCGCTGCATTTTTGATTTCGTAATGAGACTGTACAATGGCAGCCCTGTGGTGGATGGGCACAGGCAAACAGCTTTCAATTCATTGTGTCCTTCCCCTTGGCTTGGATTCATACAGCAGATTCAAAATAATGTTAGAATTCAGCTCTGGAAAACTCTGCTCTCGATTATAGAAGGGAGATGGGTGGGGATTCTGGGTCACGTAGGAAGGATCTCTGACTCCAACATGCTATCCCAGAAGCTTGTAAAGCATATTGCCTCCTGTTGGATACTCTTTTCTTTAAAATTCAGATTTTGGATAATAGAATGAGAAAAGACTCTTACCGAATTGGATTGTCCATTCTATTGACAGTAAGAAACGCTGCTAGGTTTGCTGTATAAGATGAACATACAATAAGAGTGAAGAGCCACCAACTCCCCATTACAATCCGCATCGCCATGGAATTGACTGTAGACTCACCACCTGAGCAAAGGAAAAAAGAAAGGAAAAAAAAAATCTTTGGAAGCCCATATCTAAAGATTTATTTTTTAAATGGCTCAGGCTCCTTTATACCATCTCTTAATCTACTCTCTTTGATCTATTTGCTTCTTTGATTTTGTTCTTTAAAAGCAATCTATCATTTGCTATGCTGTGCTCCTATAATATAATCTGACCGTGCAATTGCTTTATGATTCTGTATTTTTTTTATTATTATTATTGTTGTTGTTGCTGTTGCTGTTTTCTTATTGCTGTTGTTACTATTATTATTATTATTATAATACACAAAAACGACAGTATATAGAGCAAACAAGATAGCCATGCTGGGATTATTATTATTATTATTATTATTATTATTATTATTATTATTATTATTAAAATGTGTATGTCGCCCATCTGACTAGCATGTGTATGACATGCTAGGCATTGTATGGCAAAAAACCCCAGAAAAAATATACATCACTAAATTGACCATGGGAAATCTGACTGATTCTGTGTCATTGAATCATGTTCGACTCCTAGCAACCAGACAGGGTAGATAGATTTTCTCCATGGTGATCCCTCTCTAACCTGGTCTTTCAGCTCATCCAACAGTGCATTCTTTACTGAGTCAGACAAACTCAACCATTCTCAAATTCTGGAATTCCCTATTTTTTTTTTAAAAAAGTGCATTTAAACAGATACAGATCCCAGAAACTGGAAACTCTTCAGTAGATGCAAACAACCCAAATGAAATCAAGTTCCTAGAGTTACCCCTTTAGAGGATCAGTGGAAGAGTTTCAGCTTTGCCAAGATTTTAAAAAAGCTACATGTGGAAAACTTGTATGCCTAGAAGAAAAATTGATTATTAAGCTTTCTAGGACTTAACTAATTTTTAAGAGTGGGAATGAACTTTCAAACATTGTGCAGACCATTGTTTCAGCTAATTCAAAGGGATATTCCAATTGTTCTGAAAAATTCACACACTTTAAATGAGTCATACTGAACCCAAATCAAAGAAATAACTGAGAAATTTTTGTTTCAACCATTTGATTCTCCCAAAACACAGGAGAAACCCTCCAAATTTGCTTTAAGTTTGTAATTTATATCTAGAGAAGTTGGAGCTCACTGAAAACTTGATACTGCTTTTTCCCCTGAAACTTGCTTGGTTTCCCATCCCTCATCTTATCCTAGAAAAGAGGTCTACATATTCATTTCAGATTCAGCAGCTTTATCAGTGTGATCAGAAAGAAAATGTATTGCCAAATAGATATTTCCCTGTGGCATAAAAATTAACACTTAGTGAGGCCAAATGGTAATGAGGATTAATGCTGCATGGTAAGCAACAAGTCAGAGAGAGAAATATAACAGAAACAAAGGAGCTAACTCCCATACTGAAGACAGTAGGGCAAATTGTGCCCAGATACATTATTTTTTATTATGACATAAAAAGGATCTGCTGCTGATTTTAAAAAAATGTTTTAGGAATTCTTATTTGGGGGAAACCAGTATTTAAATTATTGTCCTCTAAAAGCATATTTGTTATCCAACCGAATTTTGATTACTTCACAGAACCGACGTATAATGTAAATTATATTCTATTTTATTTTCTTTGAAGTGCACAGATGACTGTATCAATTGGGCAACAGGTGATGTTTCTCATTAAAAGTTTAGCATCTCACTGCTTCTTCAATAAACTTAATAGCTTTGCAAATTGCATCCTAAAGAATACAATAATGGTTAAAGGGGGGGCCAACTCCTTGGGTATTTTTCATCTTAGTTCTAATGCTATTCTGTTTCATTTTCAATGATGTATTGTCAGTGAATCATGTTTCTGATGTTACAGAGTGAAGGCATCTCAGGTATGGTGAAATATCTCTTTGCTAGCATGTGAGAAGAAGTGCAGATAAGCCCACAGAGAAGGTGAAGAAAAATCTGCCAGGTAACGTCTGGTGGAAGATGGTGAATATTCCAAAATAGAGTATTTGCATAGATAGAATTCTGTTGAAGAGAGACTGGCTGAGCAGAGTCTAGCAGGGAATTAGTCTGGAATCCTTATGTAGGCACAAGAGGGAAAGGTCCAACCTGCCTTGAATGCCAGTGAACCTTATGTAGTCTGGCTCAGGTGTAAACTGCCAGACTAAAAAGATTCCTGTGAAATAGGCATGAACAATAAGGTAGCTAATTGAACTTTTCATGTGTGGATCTGGTTGTTCATGCCTAACATTAATTTGAAAAGGTTCAAAAGCATTCAAGATGGTTCAGACTCTGGTGCCTATGTAAGGATTCCAGAGTAATTCCCTGCTTGACTCCTCCCCCTGTCTTGATCAGTGTCTCATCAACAGATCCAGATTTAGATCCATATGATTAAAAGCCCTTCTACTCCCTGCTGCGTCAAGCATCAATGTTATGGGTGCCTGTCTCTGCCTATGAATAAATACAAAAGTCCACTGGCCTAAAAACCTATCTGAAATGACCTCCTATATCTTAGAGATTAATTGGCATAGTCTAACATGGATTGGGATGGGGTAGTAGCTGTTATTTTCTCTCCTCCAGAATATACCCTTAACCAGCTGTGAAGAGGAATAAATAAGGTCTAGTAAAGCCAATTTCAGCTGTAGATCAGGGGCAGAGAAAATTAACATCTGCTTATTTTATCTCTCCCTCTGAAAATATTGGGATTGAAATGCGCTTAACTGTACCTGGATCACTCTGGTTGCCTTACAGAAATTAAGGGTTAGTGAAATAAGCTACAATAAACCCTGTAAACATATACTGCATCAGAACTGCTTCCTGAGACCTGATAAGGTGTAAAAGAAAAACAGATTCTCAGCTTATAGAGCCATATAGGTATCTGCTTTTCAAAAAGAAATGCCCAACTACATAAAATAGTTGGACCCATAAGATAATATTATATACTTCTCAGGAAGGTGTTTTTTTAACTTCTTTCCATGTGAAATGTTTCCTCTTATAGTAAACAGGGGGTATGGCCCTTTCTCCTGTGAAAACAGGCACAGTATTTAGATTGCAAAACACTCACAGAAGTTAGGATGATCTTATGAAGGATAACATTGAATGATCATCCTATGAACCTAGAGGTAGTCATGCTACTGTCAAGCCAGCAGTCTATTTCTCCCAAGGGCCATTCAAATGCTTCTTGGGTGCTTCCAAGAGATGTTCTTCTCCTGCCATTGTTCCTTATTAGCTGATATTTGGAGGCCCGAATCTTCAAGACCAGCAGCCCTTAAGAGACCTGGCTCCCATGAATTGGTCTCATCTTCTTTTAAAGCCATCCCAGGGAGTGCCCAGTAGGACAGGTTGTGGCAATGGATTTCACAGCACAATCATGCAGTATTTATCTGTTCCAAACTTTCTTTCAGCTAAACTGGATGGTGCTTTCCCTACAGTTTTCCAGGTTCTGTTACATTCTTTTTCAAATATAATGTGGACATAGTGTTTCAGACGTAGATGTAGTGCAAAGCAACATCTTTCAATTGCTGAATGTTAGTCTGAGGACTGTTTCCTCTAGCTTTTACGTACCACCACTTTCGTATACAGAAGCAGCAGTAAGAACAATTTTAACTGGATTTTATTTATTAAATTTATTTGCCACCCATCTCATATTGAAACAACTCTCAAGCCACACTTCCTCAAATTGGATTTTTCCCCTCAAAAAACTATAGCCCAACATTAATATCTGATTTCCACAAGCTCAAAGAGTGCAATCAGCACAGATCCTATACCTGATTGTGGTTCTCCTGATCAACTAGATTGACTTCAGATATGGAAACTGAGGAGATCCTATATCACAAACTCAGTTGGATTTCATAGGGTTATTCTCATAACGTGGAACTAGAGTTATAAAAATTGATTCAAGATACCATTAAGCATTTCAACCTTGTTCTGTGAAAATCCATGGGCACTTAACAACATTCAAAACAAAAAATTAACAAAAGCTATCACTGCAAAAAAACATATTAAAAATGCAAGTGCATAGCCAAATAACAATGGATTTTTTCCCCCTGTGACAGCATCCTCCATCTTGTATGGATTTTTACCAGTCCTTTTTTTCTGGTAAGCTTGAAAGATCATTGAACTATTGCTTCTTTAAAACAAAAGAGAAAACACCCAAGGCGATAGGAACAACCACTCTAAGAATGACATAATTTGACAGGTGTGTCAAGATACAGAAGTGTAAAGTGTGTGTTTTATGTGCTTTTGAAATGGGTTTCAAAGGCCTACTCAGGTGGCCTCACCACCCCATAAATCACAATCTACTCATCAAGCTAGTTGCTTGTGAGGGTTTATTTGTTCCACAAACTAAAAGTCAAGTAGAGAATGACCATCAAAGTGTTCCAAAGGTGCTTTTTTGACTTCTTGGTTTTATCTTTGAAAACATTTCATTTCTCATCCAAGAAGCTTCTTCAATTCAGTTGCCTTTTGCCAAAAACAAAACAAAACCCACCTTTGGGACAACGATGACCTGGATCAAGGGTCTTCAAACTTGGCAAGTTCAAGACTTGTGGACTTCAACTCCCAGAATTCCTGAGCTAACATGACTGGAGGAGGAATTCTGGGAGTTGAAGTCCACAAGTCTTAAAGCTGTCAAGTTTGAAGATCCCCTAACCTGGATGATTGAGAATCTACATAGACACTTGAACATCAAGGTGGTTTCTTCAGAGAACAACTATCCAAATGAGTACCTTGTTGAACAAAGGCTCCATACACAATCCAAATGGCACTGTGAAGTGTGGAGGAAGTGCAGGCTCCAGACTGAGAGGAGTTCTGGGCTCTGACTGCTTGGATCCGGTTCAGCACGAAGATGAGGACACCAACTACTGGGATCGCAGCAGCTATGCAAGTCCACACTGCAAAGTCGAAGGGGGCAAAGAGAGAGAAGATGTTGATCTTCTCCTCCGGTTTCTTGATTAAAATGCCTACAGAATAATCCATGTAGCGCTTGCTGAAGTCGACCACACTTTCTCGTTCAGGGGTGATGGTAATGGCGGAGATGGCCAGGTCAGCTCTCTGCGAAGACAAGAGAAGGAGTGGTGAAATCTCTTGCTGGTTAACTCAGCCACCTGACAGAAGCAGAAGAAGGAGTTGGTTCTGCTGCAAAGTATACTGGGACAATGTCCACCTCCAGCAAGCATCAGGTATTGCTTCAAGAAATTATGGCATGGTGTGGCATGACAGCTTATTCTGTCAAATCCTTTGGACACTTAGAAGTGACGAAAAGGCCTCCCATGGGTCTGTCTATCTAGCTACCAGTGGGATGAAGAAATCAGCTTCAGGGGACACTGTGATGGAGGGAATAAAGGAAGGGAGCTCCTGTGAAGTCAAATTTCCCCCTCTGGAAGGTTCAAATTGTCCAGCAGACAGAAGGGTGAGGTTGTAATTATAACTGGTTTCTCAGTGGACAAGAAACAGGTAGCATAGGTGGTAATGGCACGTGTGGACCAAATCCTAGACCAACTGATTATGCGATAGAGTTAATCCACCCATTATCTACTATCCATGCCACGCCTAAGCTAATATTATGTTCCTCCCTCCCATTAGTATCCTAAATAGCCATGATCACTTTGCTTCAATCGCAGCACTGTGTTAAAGCCAACCATTGCAAAAACAAAACAGCCATCTGTATTATCTGAGTTCCAAGGCTACACAGCCCTCCCACATTCCAAAGTTGACTTCTGAGGCTGTGAAATGTCACCCACAGCCCTCCCTTCCTGCTCTGCTGGTCTGGTTTGCTGCCTGCCAAGTTGCAATGCTGGACTTGAAGTGCAGATCAGGGATTCACAGCTATCAGGGATTCACAGCTTCAAGGTACAGCTATAATGTCGGGCTTCAGGATGCTGGTAAGATGTAAAGCCCGACAGCAGTATTATAATACAAGGAAGAAGGGGGTCAACCTATTCCACAAAGCACCTGAAGGCAGGACAAGATGCACTGGATAGAAACTAATCAAGGAGAGAACCAATGTAGAATTAAGGAGAAATTTCCTGACAGTTAGAACAATTAATTGGTAGAACAGCTTGCTTTATAAGTTGTGGGTGTTTCAACACTGGAGGCTTTTAAGAAGAGATTGGACAGCCATTTGTCTGAATTGGTATGGGGGTTGGACTAATGGACTCCAAGGCCTAACTCTGTTATTTTGTTATTCTCTCTGTTATGTTAGTGGTTAGTCATTCCTGCTTCCCTAATTTGCTATGTTCCTCTAAAGCTGGTCTGATGCAATCCCAAACTTGGAAGACTTGTTTCAGAAATGCTGCGGGCTCCGTAGTGTAAGAAGGCAAAATCATTTCTGACCTTCTTTTCTTTTTTTCATTCTGAGATGAAAGGGTTTAGCTACTAAAAGCCAATCAAATAATTCAGCCCAATTGCCAGAGCAATTCTCAGATTGTATTTTTAAGATTGCTTGTTTGAATGCTGCGCCACTAAAAATAACTTCCTCGTGTGAAGAAAAACAGTGCATGAGGCAGAAGATTAACTTCTCTCTGTTACGGTCATTTTTTGAGTAAGCGGCAGGGAAGAGGTTTTAAGGAAAAACTTAACCATGCAAATTTCCACTCTCAGCCTGAATGGGAAAATGCACCCCAAGGTTTTCTAATAGGAAAATGACTTTAAATGCAAAACTTCTATTAAATACGGACATTGGGATTTAAACAGTTCAGGTGCACTGGATGGAATACTTAAGTACAGGTATTCCTTGTCTTATGACCACAACTGGACTCAGAATTTCTTATGCCAAAGAAGGCAGACGTTAAGTGAATATCACCAGGGGTGGGATACAAATTTTTTAACAACCTGTTCTGTGGGCATGGCTAGGTGGGCATTGCCATGTGACTGGGTGGGTGTGGCTTCTTTTTCCTTTTTTTGCAGCACACCCCATCCCATTTTTTGGGCCTTCTGGGCCTCAGAGAAGCCTCCTGGGGGGGCATTTTTGCTCCCAGAAGGCTTCCCTGGGGCTCAGGAAGGAAAAAATGGAGCCAGGGGGGTACAGCTCCCCCATGCTCAGTTTGGGGCCTTCTGGACCTCAGGGAAGCTTCCCTGGGGCCCAGGAAGGCAAAAATGGAGTGGGGAGCTGTGCCCCTCTCCATCTTTTGCCTTCCTGGGCCCCAGGGAAGTCTCCTGGGTGAAGCAATAAGACAGCAAGGGGAATCTTGGCACAGCTGATCATAGAAACAGCTGATTGTCAGGAGAGGGGAAAGTGAAATAGCTTAAGGAGTGGCTGGGCAAGGAAGAATGCAGTCAGCGATGTTGGGCATGTGTACAATGTTGCGCATGCACGATAAGAACTGACTAGGCGGAGAGGGGTAGGTGGAGAGGGGTGCGGCCAGCCAGGGGCATGATTTGCTGGTTCTCTGAACTGTGTAGAATCATAACAACCAGTTCTATTGAACCAGTCTGAACTGGTAGAATCCCACCCCTGAGTATCACCTAATTTTACAACCTTTTTTGCCAAGATTGTGAAGCAAAATCAGTGCAGTCATTAAGTGAATCATTCCATCATTAACTGACTCTAGCCTTCCACATTGAATTGCTTGTTGGAAACCAGCTGGGGGCCTTTGCAAATGGCAGTCATGAGGCCATGAGGTGTTGCAACTCTCATAAATACATGCTGGTTGCCAAGCACCCAATTTCAGTCACCCAACTATGGGGATGCTACTGCTGGGGTTGTATGTGTGAGGACCAGTCATAAGTCCCTTTTTTCAGTGCCATTTTAACTTTGAAATAGCTGAAAGGGTTTGGCTGTTAAAAGCCAATCAAATAACGCAGCCCAATTTGTGGCTAAACAAATAGTTGTAAGTTAAGGACTATCTATGTGACCTTTGGCCACTTATAAAATCTGTGTTTGAAACTCCCTTCAATGCCCACAACCCTCCAGAGGAAATGGTCTTTTAGGAACCCAGGTCTGAAGCTCATGGGAGCCTTCAGTTCTTTAGACCTGATCACAACATTCCAGTTCAAGTAGAAAAAGCAGGAAAATTAAACCAGCAACATGCAACTTCTTAGATGAATCTTGAGTGCTACCTTATTTCCATTTATTTACTTTCTGGTATATCGATTCACGAAGGGCACTGTGGTAAGAAAGGATTAGAAAGAAGATGCAGAGGCAACTTACATCAGGACAGGTCTGGAGGGAGGACAAGGGTGTCAGCAGTGAGAGGTGAAGATGGCAACTGCAACCATGCAATTAGAATCTCCCACTTTTTTGTAACCTCTAACACCCACACTAGGCTTCACATGCATGCTCCTGTCTGCCATCTTGATTTCTTCTGACACCTGCCCCCACCTTCCACTATGGATATGGAATTTATTATATGTGAGATGTGCTCCTAGGAATACATTTTAATGTGTTATGGGCCCGCTGAGCCACTGGACTTTATAAAAATGATTTCTCTGCTTTTTAGAGTAAGAAACTCTTCAGAAGACACATAGGCAGATTTGCAATGGCCTGAAAGAGGCAGGAAAATATGAATATTTCATCATAGAAGAGTGATCATTAGCTGTTTTCTGATCGAGTGTTTTGGTTTCACATTTGCATGCTAAACTTTTTTCTTACAGAAATGCTGGATAATAGGACAGTATTGTACAATCGGTAAGCAAATGATTTGGGAATGATCACATAACTGAATATCAATGTCTACAGTTAGGTTTTATTATTGGCAGAGAACTGTAGAACATTTTCTTCTATTGCTATGGCAATGTTCAGCCTTCTCAGAAATGAACCATTTGCAACAAAATGTACTTTGGTATCTGTATTCTTGAAGATTTCTTTGCTGGAATGTTTTCTGCCTTATTTTAGTAGCATATACTTATAAGTCAATGTGTCAGACTCAAATGTGACTCAATCACTTTGTGATTTGTTTTCTATATTCTATATATTTTTTTAAACAAACAAATAATATTTTCTTCCTTGAAAAGCTATCCAACTGATCACTATAAAACAGTATTACAGTGGGGGGAAACCCATAAATGAAAAATAGTTTGCAACAAAATGTTTTTTTTTCATAAGAAAATGGCATCAGAAAATGCTCCATTAGCCATACACAGCTCATATATATGGCCACTAAAGATTTCCTAAATATTAGCTGAATATTTTTAGGAGAAAGAGTTGATGCTAAAAAATGACACATGGAAAATTTCCGGGAGATGAGGAGTGGATAGATTTCTAAAGTTTAACTGATAGGAAAAGGTAACTAAACTGTGGAGATTCGTGCATAATATAATACCAGAGAAAATGGTTTGATAATAGGACTTTTTCACATCTTCATTTCTATTGATATTATGAATTCCAGTGACCAGTTCTTTAACTGTCACTGTTAAGGGCCTCCTGGGGGTGCTGTCAACCAGATACTGTCGGTTGGCGGTGCCCAGGGGTAGGGCCTTCTCGGTGGGAGCACCCACCCTGTGGAATCAGCTCCCCTTGGAGCTCCGGTTGGCCCCTGACCTCCGTTCCTTTTGCCGTGACCTAAAGACTTGGTTGTTTCAACAGGCCAGCCTGGACTGAATGGGGTGTGGGTGGTTTTTTTTAAAAAATTAATTCTTAGTTTTAATCGGGTTTTAAATTTTATTTGGCTTAGTTTAGTTTAATTCTATTTTAATATTTGTATTCTTGTTTTTTATTGTAAGCCGCCCTGAGTCCCTCGGGAGAGAGGGCAGCCTATAAGTGTAATTAATTAATTAATTAATTAAAATAAATTAAATAAATAAATAAATAAGGAGTGTTTTTATTTTTAGGACAGGAAAGACTGTTCAATGTAGAGGGAAAAAATGAATTTTTAACCCTCCCATAAAATAAACATAATTCAGGTATTATGGGGCATACCTTGTTAATCAGTTCACCAATCATGCCATTCCAGGAGCTGTTATGGAGCTGTTGTCCATATTTTCCATCAGGAGACTGATAGATCTCATACTTGAAGCCCAAATTCTTGGAAAGGGCATCCAGGACATCAATGGAGAAGCCCTTATAACGTTTCGGTTGCCCAAGGATATTCTCAGCCACCATAACGAATGGTTCTTCCTGAGAACAAAGCAAGGCTGATCTTTAAAGGAGACGTACAACATGACAAAGCAAAGATAGCCTGACTCACAATTTTGATGGCACCTCAACAAGCTGCCAGGTCTGGAAAATTGAAGCTTCATGTTTTGTCTTTGTTTTTTCAAGAATACAATAATTGTGAATTAAAAGTGAGAATTCCTCCAGTTATTGCTAATCCAGAGATGAATCTTAAAGTGGCTACACCTGAGGTACGTTTCACTTAACAATGGTGGTTACAAGAAGAGGCAGATTCTCAACAATCAAGGGTTGCTTTCAAAATGAATCAGATAAAGGTAAACTGTTGATTTTATTGTCTGCCCATTGGTAGTGACATCACCTTTGGGTGGACCAGTTCATCTTCTGACTAGAGGAAAGATATGATCATATATATGTTTTAAAAAATCTTGGGGAGAGAGGAGCTCCTAAATCAGCTTAAACAATGATCTGATGGAAGAGCCAAAACCAAGAGAAGCACAGGAGAGAAAGTGCAGCTAAAGACAGGAAGGAAGCTTGTATCCCTCACACTGCTGACACATACCTGCTGTCACCTTGTGTTTGACATAACAAGTAGACAATCAGGGGAACTATACAATTCTGACAAAGAAGGAAAACATATTGAGATCTGGGTGGTGTTCAATAGTCATTTCTATGCTAGGCATAGTAGATGCAACCATAGATGTTTAAAAACTGAAGACTTGAGCAAAACACTTCCATCTAAGTTCTTCTGAGAACATCATGAGCAACATAAATTGCTCATGATCACATAGCTTTCAAAAAATGTCCACTTTTTTATTATTGGGGTCTTTCTTCATTTCAGAAATACCTGTGACTAGAAGGAACCTGAACCTGATTCTGTCACCAACCATACTCCAGGATTGTGAGTGTCTGATTCCCAGATGGGAAGCAAAATTAGTTGAGGTCCAGTTTTGGAGATCAGATAATTTCAACTTTGTGTTACAGGCTAACCTCACAGATAGGTTGACATACGGATGAAAAGTTTGCAATAAAATGATAAAAAGGTACGGATGATTCTTTTTGACAGCTTGGTGTCTCCTCCCCGTCTTGAGAAATTCTGAGTGTCCTCTAGGAAAAGATGAAGCTAATTCAACCACAACATTGGTAGGAAATGTACACCACTGATGGTTCTTTGCTCTTTTCTATTCAAGGACTCCATCACTAGATTAAATGTGGATATTTGAGCTTTTAGTGGAGTTCTTCCTCTGTTTTGATCAATGTCCAGGAACTGAACAAAACACAGAGAAACATCAGGAGATTTGATGAGGTTTTGGAAATTCAGAAATGGACTCTCCATCTCTGCACATGCAAATCTGGAGAGATAAAATGAGCCCTGCATAAATTTGTCTCATCTTTATATAGAAATTTTTATACAGATTTTATAGCATAGTTATGCTAATATTGATTTATAATTACTATAATAGTACCTTAACAATTGTTAAAGGTTAAAGCCAGCAGGATTGACTAAATAAGACACTGTATTTTAATACCAGGTTTATAATTTGAAAGATGTAATATTCATGTGAATCAGCCTCAGTTCCATTGTCAAATGAGCGAAAAGAAAACTTGCTTGCAGTTGAACATAATCCTGAACAGACCTCCTGTCATAACTGAAGGGGACACATGCTTGCTTAAGGAGGAGACAGGGCTGTTTCGCTTGCACAACACAAAGGACACCATGAAAGCCCTTCTGCATTTCATTTATGGAATCCCACTCAAAGGAGAGTTAAATCTTACTTGAAAGCAACATGTCTGAAGGCCTTAAGGGTAAAAGAGAGGCAAACTTTATCAAGGAGTCAGGTGGGCAATGATCAGGCTGTGGTCTCCAAGATGGAGAAGTCCCTAATCAGACATATTCAGAAGATAGTCAAGAAATGCTGGGAAACCCTGCAGAGGATGAGCATCTGCTGAAACTATTAGGACTAATACGGCATTTGCATTCACTCTTCCTGCTTTCACTTCTCTTTATGTCCAGCAGATCCTGAGGGAAAATGAATGCAAAGAAAGAAAGTCCGCGCCAAATCACCAGCCACTGATGGGGTCATTAGTGATCAAAGATAATGTTTCTCTTGCTTCTTCGTTATGTTTATTTTTTGCTCTAGTATTTTAAAATTGTAAACTTATCTAGACATCTTGGAATAAGACTGAAATATAAATCTAGCAATAAATATGTGATATAGACCAGGGGTCTCCAACCTTGGCAACTTTCAGACTTGTGGACTTGAGGAACTCTAGGAGTTGAAGTCCACAAGTCTTAAAGTTGCCAAGGTTGGAGACCCCTGATATAGACAATATACTGCACACAACCATTGCAAGATCTTGTTTTACCCAAAGTGTTACTTTGTTGAGTCTCACCTTGGGAAAAAAACACAACATCTCCTTCTACAAATGACAACAGATAATCGGATTCTTTAAAAAAAAAATAAAGACACTAGCAAGTATAATTTTTGGACATTTTTGCTTCCTCCGTTCCAACATGGTCATACCAAGACAGTCACCACTTTCAGTGTTAATCCTTGTAGGTCGCTGCCCAAACGCCGTTCTTGCAAGCTCCCATTCAGCCCCTTCTTTGAGTCCCACGTTGCCAACTGCAAATGGAAACAACACTGGAATGAGGGGAAAGTCATGTATATTTCTCTAAAGTATCTCTGTGGTGTACAAAAAAAGGAGCAGGCCAGAGAATTAAAAAAAAAACATTCCAGAAGTCTTAGAAATAGAATTAAAAACTTTGAGCTCTGACTTGATGACTGAGTAATGGAGAAACACAGAAAATAGGGTGTTGTTTATTCACTCAGATTATATATCAATAGACTTTTTCTGTTCTACTATGTCCCTATTGATATTACTAATGATAAGTTACACTGACCAGTTCTTAACAGCAATTGTTAATTGGAAATTTATGCTTTTAGGACAGGCAGGATAGTTCCATTCGGATTACATATCAACAGGACCCATCTGAGTTTCTGATAAATATTTGTGCCCACAATATGCAAAATCGTCCCAAATCCAATAGGAGCATGATGCATTTCCATGTAGTTTTGTTGCTAAGAGAAAAGTGATATTAGAATCACCTTGTGGTCTTCTACCTGAACATTAACCAGATGTTGCTGTGCTTAGTAAGTGGCACAGTGGTTAGAATGCAGTACTGCAGGCTACTTCTGCTGATCACCGGCTGCCAGCAGTTTGGCAGCTCGGATCTCACCAGGCTCAAGGTTGACTCAGCTTTCTATTCTTCCAAGGTGGGTAAAATGAGGAGCCGATTGTTGGGGGCAAGATGCTGACTCTGTAAACCACTTAGAGAGGGCTGTAAAGCACTATAAAGTGGTATATAAGTCTAAGTGCTATTGCTATTAGCTAACCTAGAAATCAACCAAGATTGACCAGTAGCTGCCATCTACAGTAATGCCATTATCAGACAACTGAAGCTTTCTTCTTAATGGTCACATGAAAAAATCCATGAAGCTTTCCTGATAATTGCACAGACATAGCTGAGTTCTTCTGGGATGCTTTTTCAACTTCCTGGTCTATCTCATCACCATATTATTCCATGGTGTGTCAGTGTTCCAAGTAATAACTTCCAAATAAAAAGACTCTGATAATGTTATCTTCTCAAAGATCCATTTTATTAGGGATGTCATATTGGCACATCTGGCGAAAACCTGAATCTGAGAGTTCCAGGTTTTCCCTGCTCAAAGAAAATCCAAAATCCAACCCCTGCACCCCATAGTCCATTACATGGTCCAATTATTACTTTGTTCCAACTGGAGAATATCCCCAGTCACTCCTCTCCAGGTGCAGAGTAACATGTCCTTGACATTCGGAGAAAGGAATGTTGCTGTGGCTAATCTTCCACAGCTCCTTGGAATCCCCCTCCCAAAATCCCAGGCACTAAATGTGGCAGCCCAGGAGCCTCAAAGAAAAATGGCTTCCAAGATTTAATTTAATTTAATTTAATAATTGGACTTGTATGCCGCCCCCTCTCCGAAAGGACTCGGGGAGGCTCACAAATAAAAATAACAACAATAAATACATTAAAAATGAATTAAACACTACAAGCCCACATATTGCTGAACACACTGGGTTGCATCCCAAAAATTGTAAGCCACCCTGAGTCTCCGGAGAAGGGCGGCATATAAATGTAATTAAAATAAATAAATAAAATAAATAAAATCAAATTTAAACCCCCCGTCCCCGAGAGGTCAGTCCAGCCCGGCCTGTTCAAACAGCCAAGTTTTCAGATCATGGCGGAAAGAGATGGTGACATGGTGATCTACAGTGACAAGATGACATGGTGATCTACAGAAGTCCCTGGCTTAGCTTTTGAGCCAAGCCGAAGTCAGCAAGGCACTGTTTACCTGCATTTTTAAGCAGTTAAAACACATAAAAGCAGTGTACTACTCTCTATTTACAGTACCAGAAATACCACTAAAAGATACTATTTGCTAGTGATGACATTCAAGTGCCTTGTACCTCCCAAGCGCTTCTTACTGATGGGACTCCATTTCCTTATATTTGTTCCCATAAAAAATGCATTTGTTCATTTTAAGGCAGTGCCTCATTACTCCATCAAAACTGATTGGAAACCTCAGTAGCATTCATCCAGGTTCACGGTGGAACACAGGCTTTATGCCACACACACACTCCCAAGGTGATGCTGTTTTACTGCAACACAAATTATAGAATCAAAGAATTGAAAGAGAAATAAATTGGAAACCATAACTATATCACCCGAGGGAAATTTTGATACAGGAACAGAATTGTACAGTAGGAAAGACCATGAAATATAATGCCTCACTGTGGAATATGGCCCACAGGATTACCTTCATTTCTGTGGGCACAGGATAAAAGAAAGAGAGGGAAATAAGAAAAAGTAATACGTTGAAGTAACTTCATAAATTAAGACTAGCAAAAGTATTAAGAGGCCGAGCAGCCTTGTGCAATGAACCTGAATTTAGTGTTAAGATGTAAGAGTATTCTGTGCTTACCATGTTTAGACTGGAATTAGCCTTATTTTGTCCTCATATTTTACATATGGCTATATTTGATATATATATATATACAGATAGATAGATAGATAGATAGATAGATAGATAGATAGATAGAGATAGAGAGATAGAGATATAGATATAGATACACACACACACACACATATATATGGTATTCAGCTTTGTTAGGGTATTTTCCCATGTCATTATAGTTGTGCTTTTAAAGTTGTAGTGACCTTTCAGCAGAATCTCATCTGCCATCATCAGGCTTGTGTATTGGGTTTGTCCGTATGTCAGGCTTTCACAGCCGTTTCAGTTTTAAATTTGGTGCTAGCCTTGTGCTGTGTTAGAATGGTTTTTTCTTCATCCTGATTGGTTGGGAGTCTTGGTCTGTGTTTATTGGTCTTGGAGTTTTGTTCAGGATGAAGAAAAAACCATTCTAACACAGCACGAGGCTAGCACCAAATTTAAAACTAAAACTGTTATGTATGTAGGTTTGAATGTCATTGGTTTAGTTTGAATTGTTCTTGTAAAATGTCAGATAAGATTGGTTTAAAAAGTGCGGGAAAACCCTGCACTCTGATTGGCTGGCAACTATGGCTGCTGGCTATAAGAAGCAGCCGTAGCCCAGCCAAGTCGGGTCCTTTTGAGCTGTAGTCACTTAATAAACTCTTCACTGAAGCTCTTCACATCTGACTCTTCATGCAAACTTAACAAAAACGGCTGTGAAAGCCTGACACACAGACGAACCCAATACACAAGCCTGATGATGGTAGATGAGATTCTGCTGAAACTTCGCTACAACTTTAAAAGCACAACTATAATGACGTGGGAAAATACCCGAACAAAGCTGAATACCATACATATAAATACCCGCAAAAACTTAAGAAAACAAATATATATGTATATGTATATATATATGCAGGTCTTGGCATGTTCTGGTCTTTTCCCATGTAAGATTGAAGTATCTTGCCAACGTTTTGACGAGGTCCCACTCGCCATCTTCAGGCTGGTGCTTTCGGCTTTGTGCTTGTGCGAGCAAAGTGTGATCGGAACTGCCGCTCTCTATAAAAGCATGAAGCCAAAAGCACCAGCCTGAAGATGGCGAGTGGGACCTCATCGAAATGTTGCCAAGATACTCTCAATCTTACATGGGAAAAGACCTGAACACGCCAAGACCTGCATATCTGTACCCGTGAAAATCTACAAAAACAAATATCCTACCTCTATGGGGAGGAAACTTTCCAGCTGACCAGGACCTATGAGAAACTCGAAGTCCAAAGAGCCACCATCTTATGTGACCTCACATTCCTACGCAATTGCTGAGACAAAAACGTGATCCCCACTTGCTTCCAACTCAAATTCCACTCTGAAACCTCAGCCACTGAAAGGATCCTGAAAAGAACAGAACTAGCCCTAATCAGAAACAAACTCCAGAAGAAAAGATTCCTACTAGACCGAACCAACAGGGACCTACTCACTCTCCACCTCAAACTCAGCAACAAAATCCATCCAGCACTCTGGGACAGATCCAAACAACTAGCCCTCTGGAGAGCCGAAACAGAAACTTCCCACAAGATAGACACACACAACAACAAACTCCACAGACTAGAGAAATGCCAGAAGCCCAACACCCCCCACAACAACGCATGAAACAAACAGTACACAACATATCAGACAGAACCCTCACCATAGCAGAAACCAATTTCCTTTCCAAGGGATTCAACTTTGCAGTCGCCCCCAAATGCATCCCCACCAAAAACATCATATGTGGAGTTGAAGCTAGCCTAACCAAAATTAACCCAGATGTAGCCAATAAAATCAGACTTGAAGTCACCAACGTCCTCTGCTCCAGTAGTCCACCCAGAAGCAACTTACACAAAGAAGAACAAAAAGCACTCACCAACTTGAGGAAAGACAACAACATAATCATTCTCCCAGCAGACAAATGCAGCACCACGGTCGTGATGAACACATCTGACTACCAATCCAAACTATCCAACCTACTCCAAGACCCCGCTTACAAACCTCTAAATACAGACCCCACCACCTACCTGGAAAAAAACACCAAATCCAAAATAAAAGCCTCTCCCATCAGTGAAGAGATCCAGCAAAGAATCATCCCCAGAGAAAAATCATCCATTTGCCATAAGCTCTATGGCCTCCCCAAGATACACAAAGAAGGAACACCACTCAGACCCATAGTCAGCTCCATAGGCTCACCTCTACAGAATCCTGCCAAATTTCTCGCCAAACAACTCCAGCCCTACACAGAATCCATCACCTCACACGTACAAAACTCTTTCCACTTCATAGAAACAATAAAGAAACAAAACCTACAACCCAGTGTCCTACTTGTGAGCTTCCATGTCATATCCCTCTTCACCCAAGTACCTATTAAAGAAGCATTGACAGCTATCCAAAACAAATACAACCCCCCTAAGCACATCCTAGATCTGACCAACCACTGCCTAACCAACACATACTTCATCCACAATGGACAAAGATACAGATAGAAGGAGCACCTATGGGATCACCCCTCTCACCCGTCATCGCTAACCTATACATGGAACACTTTGAACCCAATGCTCTAGACGAATCCAAACACAAACCCAAACTCTGGCTTAGATATGTAGATGACACTTTCATAATTTGGCCATGCAGGAAAGAAAAACTGGACAACTTCCTCACACATCTCAACAGCCTACACCCCAAAATACAATTCACCATGGAAACAGAAGCCAACAACCAACTTCCCTTCCTGGATGTCCTAATTTACAAAAAACTCAATGGCTCCCTAGGACACACCATCTACCGGAAGAAAACACACACCAACCACTACTTAAATGCACAATCCCATCACCACCCTGCACAGATCAACTCCGTAGCCAAGACCCTCATCTCCAGAACCAAATGCCCTCACTAACGTATTAATTTCCAACGGATTCCAAAGAAACACAATTACCAACCTAATCCTAAGGGAGACACCCCCCAAAAACCAAGACACAGAACAGGATAACGGTATCATCCTCCTCCCCTACATCAAAGGCACCACAGATAAAATCAGCAAAATTCTCCACAAACACAATATCAGGACAGCCTTCAGCACTGACCAAAAAATAGCCAACATCTTAAGAAACCCCAAGGACAAGATCCAGCTAGAAAACCAAGGAGTTTATGAAATACCATGCAAAAATTAGGTTTATTCGGGTATTTTCCCACGTCTTAATAGTTGTGTTTTTATAGCGATGTTTCGGCAGACTCTCATCTGCCATCTTCAGGCTTGTGTATTGGGTTCTTTTTTAATCGTGTGTCTCAGGCTGGAAGCGATTTTCTGTTTGAATTTGGTGCTGGCTTTTGAATGGTTTTTTCTTCATCCTGATTGGCTGGGAGTCTATCAGTGACAAGCCCCAAGAACCAAGAAAGACACACTGAATTACTTCTGAACACTTTCCTTGATTGTTCCTGAGTCCCTATAAACAGAAATCTTGCCAAAATAAAGCAGCTATTTTGCATCACTATAGATATAGTCTGAGATTTGCTAGGGAGAAGCATTTTAATTCTCTTTCTCCTGACCAAACTACCTAAGCTGGGGGTGTCCAACCTTGGCACCTTTAATACCTGTGTACTTCAATTCCCAGAATGCTGGCTGGGGGATTCTGGGAGTTGAGGTTCACAAGTCTTAAAGGTGCCAAGGTCTGATTCCCATGATCTCAGCTTTGCTGCATCTTTGTCCTCTCTGCAATGCAGCCCTTCCCTCTCCTCCTCAGAATCCAGACTACATTCCACCCCAATGAGTGACAGATTGAGGATTAATAGAAAACTCAAATTATTCAGCGTATTTAGTCCATACAATTTAGTGTCAGGGTTGGATCACACCTGGATCTTATCTTCCAGACAGTGTAGAATACGCGTTTACATGCAGGGGTGGGATTCTACCAGTTCCCACCTATTCTCTAGAACCGGTTGTTAACATTCTAAGCAGTTCGGAGAACTGGTTGTTTGAAGAAATTACTGGCCTAATCCTGTAAGGAAGACAGGAAGGTAACATTCTGGTGTTGCTTACAGAAACTGCCTCTCGGTTAACCCTTATTACATTCTTGGCAGGACTAGACTTCCTGTCTCTGGAACTTCTCTGGAGTTTTTCCCCGCCCCTTTGCTGGTACTTTGCTTGTGTGGAGTGACCATTCAAAGTTACAATGGCACTGAAAAAAGTGACTTATGACCATTTTTCACATTTACAACTGTTGCAGCATCCCCACAGTCATGAAAGGCCAGGCGAGGAGATGCATGCCTCGATGTGAGTGATATTGAGTTGGCCACACCCAGCCAATAACATGACCACCAAGCCATGCCCACCATCTAAGCCACGCCCATAGAACTGGTTGTTAAAAATTTGAATCCCACCCCTGTTTACATGCCATGTGGAATTCAGCTATAAGACAGATACATTGCAGGCAGTTGAATCTCACTAAGTCCCCCTGAAGGGCAGATATTACTTAAGGTACTACCTATTAAGCCAATCATATGACATGTAGGCAGTAACAGGGAAAAGTCTGTGCCTCATAAGATTCATGTGGTGCTGGCGAAGACACTTGAGAATTCCTTGGACTTCAAGGAGATCAAATCAGAAACCAACCCTGACTGTTCTTTGGAAGATATTGAAGCTGAAGCTCAAATCCTTTGGCCACCAAATGAGAAGAGAGGACTCCTGGAAAAGACCCTGATGTTAGGAAAGATGGAAGGCAAAAGGAGAAGGGAACAGCAGAGAATGAGAGGGTTAGATTGTGTTGTCAACGCAATGAACATGAATTTGGGCAAATTCTGGGAGATGGTGGAGGATTTGGGGGGGGCAAGGGTTGGTATGCTATGCTCCATGGGGTCAGGAAGAATTGGACATGATGTACAACTGAACAACAACAATATAAGACTCGTACCACAGTGATGATTCTTAGTCAACACAATGAAAGCAGGATTTGTGAGTATGCAATTACACTCCGCTAGCTAGTCTCAAAGAAACACAGAAGCCTATTCTTCAGAAGATTTTCTTTCCCCATCATAGGCAGCTTCCAACTTTCTTGCTCTCATGCAATGTATATCCAAATAAAATGTTATAGTCTTCACCTTTCTGAGAACTTTTTATTCCATGAGGCAAAAATAATAACTTTCAGCATCTGCCATATGCTTCTTTATCCTTCAATGCATCGTCCTAAAATTTGAACACATTTTCCTAAAAATAATAAGAGCTTGATGCATATGAAGGCACGACACCAGCTGTGATTTTACATAGTGGTGTACGTAATTATTATTATATATACAACAATGTGGAATCACAGCTGCCAGTTCTTTAGCTGGTGTTGGCCTTCATTTACATCATCAGTCAATTGCAAAAATCAGCTTTCCTGGGAACAGCTTACATCTTGCAATGAGACCTTTAACACCATCGAACAACAATGTCTGCCTATCTCAGATCCTTGAGAAGGACTGGATAGGTGGATAAAAATGCCAAATCCAGTCTAAACATCTGGCTAACTCTGTGATGAACCATAATAGTAATACATATTGATTAATCAATCAATCAAAAATTAAAATCTTCACTATGAGATTTGCAAGTACAAACTGATAATTGCCACATCGATTATCTAAACTGTGGATAACATGTGAAAATACCAGGGGATAGTAGAACAGTGTCAGCTTTGGAAGCCATATCCCACGCTGCCACACAGCCTGGGAAAGTGGGAGGGGGGTGATTTCAATTGAGTAGCTCAAAGTAGACAAACTAAAATTCTTCTGTTAATTCAAGGTCCTTGAGTACGGCACAGGATGAAATAAGGATCTTACTTTTGGATGGATGGTGATTGGGCATGTGATGTGATGACAGCCAAAGGGGGATGGATTTGTAGTTTGGGAAATTGTGGGAAAACTTTTAGATTCTGGATTCCACAGATGTGTCAGTTGCTATTCTGATAAAGGTACTTTTGAGATATGGCTGTCTCGGAGTTACTGATTGGAATGGAGAGTTGCTGGAATGCTGACAAACAGGAGACAAAGAATTGAAGAAAGTTGGAAAGTATCAAGATTTAAAAATCAAGGTGGAAAGATTGGCCATGATGGTCCCCCTGTGGACTTACTGGGAACCATACCGAAAAACCTTGGACGGCACTTGGAAAATCCATCCACTGACAACATTTCCATCCAGTCTAAACTTCTGGCTCACTGTGCAACCAACCACATAATGAGTAGTTCCATGAAAAAAACCAAGTTGCCTCTTATATCTAAAGAAAAAGAAAACTGACCATGTTCCCTGAAGATCTTCAGTGGGGAACAGGAGTCTATTAGGAGTGCTTTTCATATAAATCCTTCATCTTATGATCAGCAAGGAGGAAGGTATAAATAAACCATATATCACAAAAAACACCTCCAGTCTCCTGTGACCTTCTTCAAGGAGAATGAACTACAGGGAACACTGGGCACCTCTAAAATGTTTTACAGTTTGGATGTTCAATTCAATATAAATTCATCAAGTATTACCCTCTGTATTAGCGGTTTCATTTGTCAGAGAGTTTACACACCACAAGCTGGAAGATCCTGTTAAAAAAAAAATCGGTAGCCAGTTTGTTCAGTCTTACCCCTACCTTGCAGGAACTCTGAGATTGGAAGAGGAAAAATGTCTGCTTCTTCTGCTATTCTATTTCTTTTTTTGTCCATGTGATGCATGGTTTATTTGGAACATATGCATAAGTGCATCTTCTTGGAGGTAAGCCTCACAGTGGGATTCCGAGCAACCCTGATTGAACAGTGTTTTTCAGTCCATAAGCAGCTGCTTGTTCATGTACAGTGATCATGAAATAGGGTTAACTACTTTCTTAAGCTAATCAGTTTGGATAAGAGTATGAGAAGGAGAGGGGAGGATTTCAGGAAGAGAGAGGCATTGATGGGCTCAGAGCAATCCATTATCATTACAAAAACTCAGAAACTTCTCCAGTGGATGGCAGGGGAGATTCACAATCATAAGGTTGCCCTGAAGGTGCTTTTCCAAAGGGCAAAGAACTGAAGAAGCTTCTTGGATGAGAAGTAAAATGTTTTCAAAGGTAAAAAAAAAACTTGAGTTGCCTTTTGGAAAAAGAACCTTTTGATTCTCCAGTGGATCAGAACTGAAAGAAATATGTCTACTGTATATCACTAGACATATGGGAAAAGGAAAGCTTAAGGCTAATGTGTATTGGTCAGGTTTACTGAAAGTATTAATTAAAACAGGAGTTAAAACAGGAATTGATAAGAAGCTGTTTTGAAGCCAATAACATATCCAGATTTATTACTGCCATTATTGGGCTGTGAAAAAAACCCAGATCTTCTCCATGGCACCATCTTATTGTGTCTTGTCATTCCCAAGGTGGAAAAAAAAGTCCATTAGGTCTTTCTCTCCAACCACATTACCTATTGCCCCTTTTTCTTATCCCACAAAAACATATTGGGCTCCAGAAGCTCTTAGGTTTAATGTTATTTTTTTTCCTCTTGAACAAAGGGAATCTTTCCTAACTTTAAAAAACTAAGGACTCGGTTGTTCCAAACAATTTTATTCCAAAACTGAGTTTATTCCAAAACTGAGACTTTGCAAAGGAGCACTGGAACTCAGCAAGCTTAAGTTAAATTCTCTATTATGTTCCACTGAAAAGTAAGAAAAGAGCTACTGTTTGCTTCTTCCATACATAAATGGCTTAAAGTCTGAAGAGGAGGAGATTTGTTCAAAGGCATTTGAATTGTTTCCCTTTATTTCATACCAGCCAGCAAACAAAACCAATCAAGGCCACACAAAAAAATTGTAGGCAGAGAAACACTGTACAGTCTGTTCAAAAATGCAGATAAGGCTAATAAGTAAGGTAAGAAATAAAACCTTTTACATTTTTGAGAAATTTGAGCTACCAACTATTCCATTTCTTTATAAATGTGTTGACTTCCTAGCAAGCCTTGTGTGGCTTGTAGGATCAATACATTTGCAAGCAGATAGACCTGTTTTTGATAACTGGTCTGTCAAGATCACTGCCTGAAAAACTAATTTCTGGCTTGGTTAAATGAAATGAGAATGTCCTGTGGCAATTCAATAACATTGCTATAGTCTTTGTTTTTCTTTTCTGTTGTTCAATATTAGCTATCCATTTTCTCAAGATTTGTGAAGCCAGATATAGCTTCTAAATTGAATGATGACAAACTACTGCTCTTGCCAATACTAGAATGCATTTCATAAGCAGCCATTGTTCAGAAAATATAGTTGCCAGAAGATAGCAGTATTTATTCTTTACTCCATCATTCTGGAATGGTGACTTTAAAAGTTCTGAGATTATAACCCCAACTGTTTTTGAATGCGCTGATTGTTTAGTTTTGTGTTATTTTATTGATTGTACCCCAATTGATTGTACTACAGTTTGGTCAGCCTTTCTATTATTTTATGCATTGTTCTGAATACTACTATATTTTATTGAATCTCATTGTATGTTTGTCTTATGTTTGAGTGTTTTTAGTCTGTGATAGAGTTTTTAATTGTAGTTATTGTGTATGCCACCAAGAGTCACATTTTTGTGAAGTAGGCAGCTATATAAATATGCTAAATAAATAAACAATGTTTGATCATATGGAAACTTTATATTATTTGTGGAAATCTCTAGAAGTTCCTAAAAGGTGTTTTGAAGCATATGATGGGGAAAAGATAGGTGAAAAGGATGTTTGGGTCAAAGTGAGAATTACATATGCTGGAAAAACCATTTCAGCAAGACCCAGTGAAGATTGAAATCTGTATTTCTATTTCACTGTCTGAGTTCAGCTGATGAGCTGTATGAGGAAAAAGACGCATCCTGAAGTAGAAACAATTTTCTACAGTTTTAACAGAAATAAGTGACATAGATTATGTACTGGTACTGAATCCTTTGGAGTGGTCCAAATTTAGTTTTCCTTGGAGGAGGCAAAAGTTAATGATATTAAAAAATAGAACGTTTAATATCTTATCTGATTTATAAGTGTGTTCTTTCTACCCTTTCACGTCAAAGATGCCTGACATAGGTTGATTCTGGTGTGTACCAAGTTTTCTGTGGCAAATACACACCTGCATTCCCAAAGTGAGTAGAGCCAGGAACTAAACATGTTTTGGAGGTTTCATGCCATGAGATATATGCCTTCAGGCTCTGAAAGAATGAAAACACCCATTTTGCACTGCATTCACTCAAGATCCAAATTATGTAAAAACCAAAATGACCTTACACAACTAATTTTAATTGCTCCCACTTTGTGGAATTAAAGGAGGCATACATGTGATGATCGAGAAGACTGAAGACCATACTTTTTAATCTCCGTATTGTTCATGATTCAGATTAAGAAAGACAGATTAAATTAGATTAGATTAAATAGATTTAAACAATAGGTTTAAGCTTTTGTTGTTGTTGCTGTTTTCTTCTTCAAATTGCCAGCTCAAGAAACATCCTTCCTTCTTGGATATACCAGTACTCGTTAATGGAAATTTCTCTAATTGAAACACAAAGAATGTGAGGGAAACAATCTAACTTACTTCACTAATTCGTACATTTGTGAAGTGATTCATCAATTTCAATGGATTTACTTTTAAACGTGAATGGCTAGTAATTAATTTAACTTTTTCCTTCCTTCCTTCCTTCCTTCCTTCCTTCCTTCCTTCCTTCCTTCCTTCCTTCCTTCCTTCCTTCCACTGTCCTTTAATTCTTATAAATAGAATTTTAGCATTTTGAAGACGGTCTGGTGATTGAATATAACACTATTATATTATAAAGGAAGGGTAACTATCCATACATGGGAGAGAGGAACTACAGCTTAGTTAATCCAAATGAAAGAAAAATATATGAAAAATAGCAAAAATAAAACAACGAAAGGGCCTCTTTAACAGTTAATAGCCACCAGAAGAAATGAAGAAAAATGACCCACTGTGGGTGAAGTATTAATTTCCCATCTTTTGTTAAGATGATGCAATCCTCTTTTTAATATATTTAATTTGGGGGCAGAGAATATATGTTGAGGTAGCGTTATCCTTCCAAATTAAATATACGTATTGATACATTCATGGTAAGATGAAAAATCAGGGTTAGGAAATTGAGGGCAAACAATTAGTCTCCTTCAAGACTGAATGACATGTAACCAGAGCTTCATTTAATCATCTTCAGAATAAGAAGATTCTGAAGCACATTAAGAGGAATGTAGGTCTTCCCAACAAATTGTTCACAGAAATTAGTGGCTGTTTCTAATATGACAGGCTCTAAAACCTGTTTTTTAGGTTGGTTAGCTAAATGAGTGTTGTGTTTAGTTGGTCCTTCAGAAACAGAATCATAGTTTAAAAAGAAGTTACATAACGTAAAGAGATACCAACAAATCCACACTGATAATAAAAAGTACAGTAGTCCTTGGCTTACAACAGTTAATTTAGTGACCATTCAAATGACAACTTATGATCATTTTTCACACAGCCGTTGCAGCATTCCCATGCTCACGTGATCAAAATTCAGATGCTTGGCAACTGACTCATATTTATGACAGTTGCAAGTGATTCCTTTTGTGACCTTTTCACAAGCAAAATCAACAGGAAAGCCAGAATCACTTAGTAACTTAACAATTGCAATGATTCACTTAACAACTGTGGCAAGAAAAGTCATAAAATGGAGCGAAGTTGACAATGTCTCGCTTAGCAACAGGAATTTTGGGCTCAATTGCTGTCATAGATTAAGGGCCACCTGTACTACAATTTTTCTTCATTCTCAAAAGAATTCTTTTGACTGGCTTTATTTTTGAACCTAGCTCTCCTATATTGATTTTCCAAGCTTAATATTTAATTTCCAAAAGTAGACAGGGAAATGAATTTTATCTCGGACATCTAGTCTGAGCACCTAGAATTCAATTACACTCAGAGGAGCATGGAGGATAAGCTACTCCCTTATATCAGGCTAATAAAACTTGTGACCCAACCTGTCAAAGCAAGAGAATCAAAGTCACGGGGTGCACTGTGAGGAACATCACTATATCAAGCCCCATTTTTATTTATTTATTTTACAATCTTTGGCACGAGCAAAAAAAAAAAAAATTAAACCAAGGAACAAAAGAGATTTATTGGGCCAACACAAATGATAAGACAGGGCGAGCTTAACACTGTGGGTCATGAGCTTGTTTTAATTCTTGCTGCAAGGAAGACAATGTTGCGTGCCATCACAATCCTGCTGGCATCTCTAAGCAAGATAATTGGGGTTGGCTCACGAGTGTTTGGGGAGGTCACCTCAACTTGTCTTAGGTGACATCCAATATACACTGATTAGAAGCAGCATTCAAGCAGAGGTAAGCACAAGTTGTTAAAATTAGACCTAGGGAGTTATAAATATGTCATGTACAACTGTGTAGAAATAAATTGCTTCAATTAATGTAGCCTTCAAAGGAAGCATGCCAGCAAAATGCTGATGGAAATAAAACAAGAAATTAGAGAAGGGCATTGGTGGTGCTCCTAGTATGGGCTACATGAGAAAGGAGAGATCATAACAAGAAGGGGGGGAAATGAGTTGTGATGAATTGCACATATAGCAGAGACAACAATTAGAGTGGCCATTTCTCACAAGATAGAACACTAAAGAGATGGTTTATAATTGGGGGGTGGGGAGAGAAAACATGATTGGTGAAGTGAGGGCAAAGAGGGAAACTATATGGGAAAGAACCTCTAGACACAAAAAGTTAAAAGAGCGAAACTAATTTTTTTTGATCATGTGAATAAGCCGGGGAGATGGCTAGCAAATAAATTAAGAAAAGAAAAGAAGAGAATAATACACCAATTGCAAGATGACAAAGGGAATATATGTCATAGAACAGAAGAGAAAAAAAAATATTCAAGAATTTTTTAGGAATTTATACAGTCAGGAAAATATAATGGAAAAGAATGTTAAAGAATATTTAGATAAGAAAAAATTAAGCAAAATTGAGGAGATAAAAAGAACGGTGTTAAATGAAAAAATAACGATGATGGAAATGGCAGAGGCAATAAAAAAAAACAAAAAGAACAATAAAACCCCAGGCCCAGATGGAAAACCTGTAGAACTTTATAAAAATATACAAAAGTCATTAGAGACCATTATGACAGAGGTATATAATGAAGCACTGGCAGAAGCGAAATTACCCAAAACTTGGTCCGAAGCATATATAGCATTAATCCCAAAAGAAGAGACAAACTGCCACCAAATAAAGAATTATAGGCCTATTTCTTTATTGAATACTGATTATAAAATATTTGCATCCATAATGGTGGAAAGGCTAAAAACAATGTTAAACGAGTTGATATATCCAGATCAAAATGGATTACTGCCAAAGAGACAGATGAAAAATAATTTGAGAATGATTATAAACATACTGGAATATTATGAAGTACATTCTGGAAGACAATTAGCATTGATGTTTCCAAATGCGCAAAAGGCTTTCGATAATTTGAATTGGCAGTTTATTACAAAACAATTGGAAATTATGAATTTTTTTGGGGGGAATTTATAAGAATGGTACAAGCAATATATTCCACACAAACGGCAAAAGTAATAATAAATGGAGAGTTAACTGAACAATTTCAAATATCGAAGGGAGTAAGGCAAGCTATTAACATTGTTCATCCTGACTTTAGAAGTGTTACTTGGACAGATTAGAGGGGACAAGAAATGAAAGGTCTCAAAATAAAAAAAGAGGATTATAAAGTCCAAGCTTTTGCGGACAATTTGGTATTTGTGCTTGAGGAACCGTTAGAATCGGGACCCAAATTAATTCAGAAAATAGAAGAATTTGGAAAAGTGGCAGGTCTTAAATAAAAATAAGACAAAGATCATAACAAAAAATCTTATTAAGAAACAGAACAAAGAATTGGAAGAAATATTGGAAATGTAAATTGTTAAAAAAGTTAAATATTTAGGAATTTGGCTTACAGAGAAAAATATATCTATTAAAGAAGATAATTATACAAAATTGTTAACAAAAATTAAGATGGATTTGGATAATTGGAAGAATTTATAACTCTTGTTTATAGGATGAATTGCCACAATAAAAATGAACATATTACCAGGAACTTTGTTTCTGTTCCAAGGGACACCAATAAAGTTAGGAAAGAAATTTTTTGAAGAGTTAAACAAATTAATATCAAAGTTTATTTGGCTGGGGAAAAATGAGAATAAAGTTAAAATTGTTACAGGACAGCAGAAAGAGAGGGCTTTTGCTCTGCCAGATTGGGAACTATATTATACAGCAGCAGCTCTTACATGGATCAAAGATTGGGTAATGTTGAAAAATAAAAGAATATTGACAATTGAAGGACACAACCCACAATTAGGGTGACACGCATTTTTATGGGACGGGAAAAACAAGACACATAGTTATTTCCAAAAACACCAAATAAGAAGTGCATTGCTATTAATTTGGGAAAAGATTAGAAGAAATCATTATGACAAAATTCCAATCTGGTTATCAACTATGGAAGTATCAATATACCTTGGTGGCTCAGGCTGTTAATTGCCTGCACTTAAGTTCCAGCTGCCTACAACTGCTGTAGGCTCGAATCCCACCAGGCTCAAGGTTGACTCAGCCTTCCATCCTCTCGGGGTAGGTAAATTGAGGACCCAAGATTGTTGGGGGCAATAAGCTGACCTTGTAAAAATGCCGCTTAGTAATAAGCAGACATATACAATGGAATGAAGGCTATTGCTGAGCACACTGGGTTGCATCCCAAAATTGTAAGCCGCCCTGAGTCTCCGGAGAAAGGCGGCATATAAATGTAACATATATATATATATATATATATATATATATATATATATATATTGTTTGTAGATTTTCACGGGTAAGGTATGTAGGTCTTGGTGTGTGTGTGTATCTTGGACAAGACCGAATACACCAAGATATATATATATATATATATATATATATATATATATATATATCCAAATGTGTTAAATCTTGATAAAACAGTAAAGTATAAGGACATCTTAAACAAGTAAGAGATATTAAAAATGAAACAAGAATTAAAAGAGCAAGGAATTGAGGTAGAGTGGTGGATATATATGCCAATAGAAGCAAGATTCAAGAAAGATACAGAAAGACATGGGATATATAGAGAACTATCACAATTAGATAAGATTCTACAAGGTCCAGAGGAGAAATTGATTTAAAAAATTATATAATTATTTGTTGGATTATAAAATGGAAGCGGAGGGTTAAAGAAATGATGATTGTTTGGACGAAAAATTTTGGCTACACGATAGAATTGGAGAAATGGGGAAAATGTGGGAAAAAATTATAAATTGATGATGTTGGCATCATATAGAGAAAATTTGTACAAAATGTTCTACAGGTGGCACTTACCACCTGCTAGATTAGCAAAAATGTTCCCAAACAGATCATCTGAATGTTGGAAATGCAAACAAAGCAAGGAACATATCACCATGCATGGTGGACATGCCCTGTAGCGAGAAAATATTTGATAAGGACAAAAATTGGATAGAAGAAATAATTAAACAGCAAATTGAATTAAGACCAGAGACTTTTCTATTAGGTATAATAACAGGAAAATATGATAAGAAAACAGAGTATTTAATGCTACATTTATTAACAGCAGCACGAATAACTTATGCACAGAATTGAAAAAATGATAGTATGCCACCAGAGGAAAATGGGATAAGAAAAATACTAGAGTGTGCTGAGATGGATAAGTTGACCATGGAGATGAAGGAAAGAGAAGAAACGGATTATTATTTGACATGGAATGTACTGTATGATTGGCTAAATAACAGATATAGAGTTGAATCAAGAAGAAGACAATAAGGTAATAAGGTAAAAGATATAGTGGATAAAGATTAAGCAACAAACAAGTTAAGATTTATGTAAAATATGTATACCATCATGAAAGCATTGTAATGAATGGAAATGATGTTGTATATAAGAAAAATTGTTTAATAAAAATCATTTTTTTAAAAATAGAGTGGCCATTTCTCACAAGATACAAAACTAAAGAGATGGTTTATAATTAGGGGGGGAGAGAAAACATGATTGGTGAAGTGGGGGCAAAGAGGGAAACTAGACAGGAAAGAACCTCTAGACTCCTGTTTTTCAACCTTTGCAATTTCAAGATGTGTGGACTTCAACTCCTAGAATTCCCCAGCCAGCATAGGGCATTCTGGAAATTGAAGTCCACACATCTTAAAGCTGCCAAGTTTGAACAATACTCCTGTAAGGATTACTCTTGGGAAAGGGGAGAAAATTCATTTCTCTGAAGAAAAGCAGAGGAAATTTTTCAAAGAATCTATTCTGAAGGCAAGGTCCTCCACAGATCTTTGGACCTAATTCAAGATCAGAATACAGCTGGAAGGGACCTTGGAGATCTCCTAGTCCAGCCCCCTGCTCAAGCAGAGGATCCTATACCATTTCAGATAATTGACTGTCCAATCTCTTCTCAAACACCTTCGGTGATGAAGCACCCACAACTTCTGGTGGCAAGCAGTTCCACTGGTTAATTGTCCTCACTGTTAGGAAGTTTCTCCTTAATTCCAGGTTGCTCCTCTCCTTGTTTAGTTTCCATCTGTTGTTTCTTGTCCTGTCCTCTGGTGCTTTGGAAAATAGGTTGATCCTTTCTGGGATCTGTTGTGGCAGCCTCTCAAATACTGGAATACTGCTATCACATCCCCACTAGTCCTTCTTTTCTCTAGACTATTTGTTTGTTTGATTGTTTGTTTGTTTGTTTATTTATTTATTTTATTAGACTTGTATGCCACCCTCTCTCCCTAAGGACTCAGGGTGGCGAACAATAAAAGAAACCCAATACAAATTACAATAAAAAACATTAAAAATACAAGCCTAATCAATATAATACAAAATTTAAAATTAATTAAAACAAATACTAAAAACCAACCCGCACCCCCCAAGGTCAGTCCAGACCGGCCTGTTGAAACAACCAGGTCTTCAGGTCCCGGCGGAAGGAGCGGAGATCAGGGGCCAATCGGAGGTCCATGGGGAGTTGGTTCCAGAGGGTTGGTGCTCCCACAAAGAAGGCCCTACCCCACCAGTCGACAATGCCTAACCGATGGTACTCCTAGCAGGCCCTGTCTGTGGGAGCGTACCAGGCAATTGGAATGTGATGCTGGCAGGAGGCGTTCCCGCAAGTACCCTGGACCCAAGCCATGTAGGACTTTATAAGTTGTTACTAACACCTTGAATCTCACCCGGAAGGCAACCAGCAACCAATGCAGGTCGCGCAGGAGGGGTGTAACATGGGAGCATCGGGACACCCCCATCACAACCCGCACAGCCCCATTCTGCACCAGCTGCAACCTCCGGGTGGTCCACAAGGGCAGTCCCATGTAGAGAGCATTGCAGTAGTCGATTCGGGAGGTGACGAACGCATGAGTGACTGTCCGTAGGACATCTCAGCTCAGGTAAGGGCAGAGCTGGCGAACCAGCCGAACCTGGGCAAAGGCCCCCCTGGTCACAGCTCCCATCTGCCAAACCCTGCAGCCATTCTTCATATGTTTTAGCCTCCAGGCCTTTAATCATCTTATTTGCTTTTCTGTGCACCTTTTTCCAAAAATCTCAACATCTTTTTTTTGTAATGTAGTGGCCAAACCTGGATGCGGTATTCTAGTCTTACTAAGGCTTTATAAATTGGTACTAATACTTCATGTTATTTTGATTCTATGCCTCTCTTTATACAGCCAAGGATATTAGCTTTTTTGGCTGCTGCTGCATAGTGCTGACTCATGTTTTAGTGATTGTCCACTAGATTCCAAGGTCCCTCTCACAATTACTGTTTTTGAGCCAGGTTTTATCTAATTTGTACTTGTACCTTTGGTTTTTTCTGCCCAGGTGTAAAACCTTGCTTTTCTCCACATTATATTTCATTTTGTTGGATAGGGCCCATTGTTCAATATCTTTTTGTCAAGATATTTTTAGACCCTGAGCATGTTGTCTTGGTGCCTGCTGAAATACTGTCCATTATTAGGTGAATTAATTTATTTGGAGAGGAAAACATGATTCTCGTAACCAAAATGGAACACAATGTCATCTTTATCATCACCCTTGATAAAAAAAACAAATGCTAAAATTTAGTTCAACCATACTTTCTGAAAAACATACAATCATATTGCATGATTGGAAAAATGACCAACAATTATGGTCCATATCAACAAAGAAGCCATATGAGAAACAAAGAAGCATAGAGTTAAAAAATAGCTAATCTTGACCTCACTCCAGAAAAATCACCTGGGAAATAGAAGCCCATGCATGAAAGTGTGCAGCTGTTCTCAGACAAAACATGATGTAAGTGTGTACTATCCATGTTATTTCAAATTACTCAATGAAACAGAATCATTTCCACCACACAGAAAGAAACAACATACTGAATTTCACAAATCCTGAACAATAGTTACTTTGGCCTAGTTAAAATTGTTTAGGTTCAGGAACATGATCAATACTGTCATTTCAACCCAAGAAGAAGTGAAATTTGAAATCAACAAACAAAAGAAGATGTCTGGATTGATCCCATATGAAAACTAGGAGAAGGGTTCAATAATTCCGTTTCAAAAAATGTCAACAATGTGGGGTCTAAAAATCATAGCTAAGGCTGTTTCCTAATTAGAGAAATGTGGCTTACACATTCATGGTTTTCAAGAAATGTAGCTGGACATTCTGAACAATTATTGGAGTCCTTTTATATGCCACATGTATTTTGAATACAGTTTATTATTTAATTTTTCCCCTAAGAATGCGATCCACTTAAGCTATGGAATAGAGTGAAACAAAGATTTAATTCTGATCCACGGCAAAGTTGCAAAACTAGCACATTTTTTTCCCAGACTTAAGAAAACTCTTTCATCAAGGTACCTGTGCTATGGACAGAATGCACACAACCTTCTCTCCTAACTCCAGGTAGAATCCAATCCAACTTCATTCTAGGGGGAATTCCTCTATAATTATGAATGTCCCCAAGAAAGTTCCCATTGACCCAAAAAGATCTGGGCTACGACAGACTTATTTTTCTCACCAAAAGTGATTTAGAGCCCATGTACAATGTGTCTGCATCTCAGACCTATCACCAAATGTTTAAAGTTCCTCAGTTTGTCTCAGCCCACAAAAACTCCTAGCTGCTTTTCCCCTTCAGATCAGGATGGCTGCCCTACAGAAAGGAAGGAGAGGTGCTTCTTGGTGCTCTCTGAGCTTGGTTGTTTTCTTGCAGATATTTCATGACCCAACTAGGGAGCCTCATCAGTGCTAGAAGGGAGCAGAGTTTGGGGGTTGGTGGTGTTGGTGTTGGTAGTGGTGGTGATGGTGAAGGAGGAGGAGCAGGAGCAGGAGCAGGAGCAGGAGGAGGAGGAAAACAGTGTGGCAATAATGTAAGAAATAATGTGGCCACTGAGAACAGCATGAAGGATAATGAGATGGAATCAAATGAAAATATACAATGCAAATGATTTACACAATGTGTGCACATGAAACATACAATGTGTGTACTGTTACGTTTCCCCAATTTTTCCTGGAAGTTCTTAAAGTCCACAGGACCATGTGACAAAAAGTCTATACAGCTTCCATCTGCTTGGCTTTCAGATCATGGCTTCTCATCTTACTTATTTCTCCTTATGAAAGATCTAATTGCAATCTGGAAATGCATTTACATGGACTTTTGTTGGACAATAATACCTCCTTAAGTGCTGGGCATCCATAAAGATTTTTTTTTTAAAAAGGACAATATTTGTAGCTTGGGGTTGAAATGAGGGGTCCTAATTCATAACAAAGTATTCGTTGACCCATTGCTTGTGACCTGGCAATGGAACAGCAGTTGCGATGCACTGACTCACAACTGTTGAAACCCACTAGAAAGCAGCTATGGGACACCCACTGATGTTTCTTTCTGTGCTAAGAACTATATGCTTTCCAGGAGGAGGGGGGGAGGAGGACGACTGTAGCATCCTACTTAGTTGTTTTCTTGCACACATTTCACTACTCAAACTAGGTAACATGGTAAGTGCACAGATGATGTTACTTAGTTTGGCTAATGAAACATCTGCAAGAAAACAACCAACCTCATTTTTAACCCTGAGCTACAAGTATTATCTATCGAAAAGAGATCCTCTTTTTACCCCATTTGCTTCCACTGAGACAGAAAATGTACAGAATTGCAAGGAGGCTCCAGCTCTTTCTCAGCAATGCATCAGAGATAATATTCTACTTTCAAATTTGATGCTCCAGTGATGGGTTTTATTACACTGCCAGCGCTGAGAGATTTGCAGACAAGGCCCACCTTGTAGCATCCTTTAATTGACCTATCCCAGGACTAAGCAGAGCTCAATTAAAACATGTGTAATTTCCCTCCTCTGCTGCCACAGTCAATGAGTACACTTTCGCGGCACCCTTTCAACCTCTCTTTTGGGCATGCTCTACCTATCTGACAAAGAGCTTGTATAATAATTAAATTTGGAGTAATTACTTTTCAGACTGATCGGTGACAGTCTATTGTTCAGGAAGAATGAATCCTCGGAGCCTTCTAACATCATTTCAGTTCCTGGTTCGAAATGAGATTTTCAAAGAATGTAATTTATGAGAACTAAAATCCTTAATGCACACTAATATAGGTTTCTTTCGCCTGTAAAAATCTTTGGAATAAGATTATTTTCTGGAGTAATGAGTTATCTGGGCTATCTGAACCCAACATAATAAACCTCAAGATGACATTCATAGTGGATGCTGGGCTGACTGTGGAGAGAAACATCTCAAAACCAATCCTTTAATTTTTTTTTTAAAATTACATTTATATGCTGCCCTTCTCCGAAGACTCAGGGCTTACAATTTTGGGATACAACTCAGTGTGCTCAGCAATAGCCTTCATTCCATTGTATATGCCTGCTTATTACTAAGCGGCATTTTTACAAGGTCAGCTAATTGCCCCCAACAATCTTGGGTCCTCAATTTACCTACCCCGAGAGGATGGAAGGCTGAGTCAACCTTGAGCCTGGTGGGATTCGAGCCTACAGCAGTTGTAGGCAGCTGGAACTTAAGTGCAGGCAATTAACAGCCTGAGCCACCAAGGCTCAATTTTCTGATCTTTGCTGACTTTTCTACCCACCTTCAGCACTCTGGTTTTGAAAATACATCCGTTCAAATGTTGGGATTCGTTATTACATTCTTCTTTTTAAAAAATTCTAGAATCTTAAAAAAACATTTTATTTACATTTGCAGACATGTTTACATTAACTAGCCTAATCTTTGTGCAGAAGGGAAGTTTAATCGTATTAATATAGGTTGTTACAACTTCCCATATAAAACACTGATTCACCAATTTCTCTCTCTCTCTCTCTTGCACATGCTGTCCCTCTCTGTATATAATAAACTATAGACATATAAAACATAAACTATTTGACATATTAAGAGCTAACATGGCACTCTCAAGCTTTTTGGACACAAACTCTTTCCTTCCTTCCTTCTTTCTTCCCTCCCTCCCTCCCTCCTTTCCTTCCTTCCTGCTATAGAGCAAAAATTGTATGTGTTGTCTGTCACGCTTTCATTATTAGTTTGCTCTTTGAGGGAGTTCATTGCTCTTATTTAAAAGGCCAAGGAATATTTTGCCAGTGATGACATTCATTTGTTCCCTCATCTTATTGAGACCATAAGTGGGATACGCTTATATGAAAACAAACAAAAGTGTCATTCAAACATGTCTCTTTCACCCAAACATCCGTCTTGAAGTCTCTACCAAAGAGTACTTCATACTTTGGATATGGCAGACCAGGACTTAAGTAAATAGCTAAAGTACAAGAAGTACAAACCTGCATTTCAAATGCGTACATCATTCAAGCGACAATAATCAAGGATAAGTTAACGTACATGAATGATACACCGGCTAATATGTTTACGGGCAACCTTGAAACTCTTTCAGTTAGAAAGTGGCTGTATTTAGATAATTGATTCTCCCAAGAAGTATTATTATAAATACTGCAGAAAGCTGTTTACATTTGAATTTGTGCTCTCCGTTCAGCTGAGCAATGATCAAAAAGATGACCAAGGAAGGTTAGTAACACCTGATTTAAATAAAATAAATTAAAACAAAAACTGCCACAGGTAGAGCAGCTACCTAGAAGCAATGTGTGGGTGTCTGTGAAAGACATCCGTGGGATTCTTGAAGGCCCAAAGGTAGGATCAATACAACAATTTATTTGACATAATGGCTAATGCAGTTTCTTTTTCTTCTTTTCCAATTACTCTCAAGATAGATGTTTTTCTTTAATTTATGTAACTCCTCCAAGCAGTTTTTGTCCTCAAAATGGTTCAGCCTGGCACAGAAGCCAATCGGAGCCAGATATGAATGATGGACTTTCACAAAATTTTTACTGAAGTGCTTCAGCAGCCAGTGTCCTTTTCTCTATGGAGCTTTGCCTTGCTGAAGCCCTACCTGTTCTTTTGGCCCTACTTGTAGTTTCTGCTGCTTATCTTCTTGTTGCCAAATCTTGTAACTTCATATCTAATTTCTAGTGTGTGTTGTTACATTTCCTCCATTTCAAACTGATGCGTTATACAGTTACATTCCTCTAAAGTTATCGCTCACTCCCCAAATGGGGATATATTGTTTCTTAGTGGGTGATCCATCATAGTTTAGGGGCTGTCATCCACATTTTCTTTTAAGGCAGGTTTCAAAGGTTATATATTAAAATGACCTACAATGTGTGTTATAGTAAAAAAAATGTTAATCTGTCACTAAATTGTTCATATCATTTTATGAAAATTGATTTTTAATAACTTTTATATGACTTCGTTGCTGACTTTTGGGGTAGTCATCAGTTAGGAGACTTAGGTAGTAGTTAGCTGCCCAGAGTTGCTTTGCAGAGGAATTATTTAAAAATATACATAAAATAGTTCATCAAAGTGCATTCTGGAAACTAGTTTTATTTTCCCAGCCTTATTTATAATCCCTCTTCACCATAGAGTTTCTGCAATCTATTAGTAAAAGTTCTGGTCATTCAGTTCACGTTAATCAATGTTATTGTTCAGGAGATCATTGAAGTATTCTGGCAGGAGGTGGGGGGAGAAATTAACAATGCTTCATCTTAAGAGCCATATGCACAGGGATGAGCAAACTTCTGGAAGGTTCTATTTAAAAGACACGAAGGCTGCCTGGGGATAAAGAGGAGATGGAGCCACCCCAAATGTATAAAATGGGAAATTATGAAAACAAAGTAAATTCACAGAATTAGTCATCCTCTCACAGATTAACCTATGGTTTGAAATGGAGGTCTCCAAACCTGGCAACTTGTGGACTTCAACTCGCAGAATTCCTGTCAGCTATGTTGAGTTGAAGTCACAAGTGTTAAAGTTGCCAAGTTTGGAGACCCCTGATCTGGAAAGAGTGGATAAACTACTGAGGTTTGAGATGAGCAAGTCATATTGTCTGATCACTCCAATTTCACCAGGAACAACAGCTGAGCCCAGACCTTGAGGGCCTCTTCTCCAGACTAATTTCTGTAAAGTAATTGAACTAGAGAGCTTGAGATGAGATGGATGTCTGAAGCTGATCTTAAAGCCATTGTTGTGATGACCAGTCAAGGACAGATATGTCCCCTCAAAAGAGGGTAGATAATGCCTGCTGGAGAACCTAATAGCATTTGTTCCCTTAAGTGCTTAAAAAGGGGAACCCTAAGTGGATCCAGTTCCAAGACATTCATCAGGCTGGTTGTTGTAATCTCTGATGGCCTATGAAAACAAACATCATGCCTTGAAGAAGCAAGTTTTGAACGATGGTATTGAAGAAGATTCTCGAGAAGACCGAAAACAAAGTAATGGATTGTCAAACAAATCAACTCCTTTGAAGCACAAATGGACAAGTACAGATTATCCTACTTCAGATACATTATGCAAGCACCTACTGTAGGTCACTGGAGAAAGCTCTGATGGTGAGAAAGGTGGGTGGAAAGAGAAGAAGAGGGTGATCAGCAGCAAAATGGATGGACTCGATTACATTGGTGATATGTGCTTCATTGGATGGCTTCAAGGACTAGGTTGGGGGCACATAAATAACTATAATGCAGCACATAAGAGCTTGAGTTCACTTTCTTTCCAAAAGTAATTTCTAATAAATTACTCCTAATTTGTTTAGAGCAACCTCTTTACAAAACACAGGGAAGCCCTTAAATGCTTCAATACTAGGCAATGGATATTTTCATAAATAAAAGCTATTTTGTTGGGGGAAAGCAAAATAGAAGGAAATCATGTCACGGCAAACCTGTGCTTTGACCCAGCCAAAGCCCAAAATACATAAAATAACTGGAAATGGGAGAAAAACTTTCCTGAAGAAAGAGAAACAACAGCTATTCTAAATAAGATCTGAAATGAAATATTTATTGGCCATATGCAGTTTTGTAAATTGGTATGAATGCTTTGTGCTTGCAAGCCAATACAAAAGAGAAAAGGCTCTTAGCTCCCCACCCTCCTTCCTATTCTTTCTCTCTCAATTAATTAAGGTATGTTGACTATAGAAAGACACTGAAAGCATTTGACAGCGTAATCCACAACCCAGCACAAATATGACAAGGATAATCATTTCGTTTAGAGGGGTATAACGCTGCCTTGCAGACATAAGTGTCCTAGTCATTTTACTGTGGAGGGATGGTCTGTAATGGTTTCAGAACCCTGGACAGTGGACAGGAGCTCAGTTCTTATACCAAGCCATTTCTATACATGCATATGGGAGGGGAGGGCAGAGAAGAAGGGAGGGAGGGAGGAAGGGAGGGAGAGAGGGGGATGTTCAACTTTCAAAGAAGTTCAAAGAAGCTGCTGCAGTCATTATGCTACTGTTGGAATGAGTGTAATGGTGCTTGATTGGGTTGGTTTCATTTTGATTCTGTGAGTGCAATTATGTCCTTAGAATGAAAAGGAATGGATTGTCTTGTCTTCTTCACCAATCCACCAAAAGAAAAGGTTCTCCCAGTCCTTTCCTTTTTCAAAGGCTGATTCCCTTGGTTTTATGGAGATCTCAGAGTCATTAGGAAGAAGGCATTAGAGGTGGCGGAGGACACTCTTCCACACGATAACCAAAGGACAAATGCACCACAATTTTGGAACTTTGGTCTACGTCAGTGTTTCTCAGCCTTGGCAGTTTTCAGGTCTGTGGATTCCAACATCCAGGGGCACTTCCAGAGAACACTGCAAATCTGCTCTTAGAAGGAGATGGTGCCCCACAACCACCACCATTCCATGGTCAGCGTTGATGAGCTTTTTATGATTGCACCAGGTTGCCCCACCCCTTATGAAGGAAACATTTTCTTTTTTGTTATATTTGTTTTGCAAATGGGGATCTTCCATGTGCAAACAGAAACTGAGTTTAATTTATTTTAGCAAAGGGCTGAAAGATGTGAAATATTCTGTATCTGTGCACCATTGCAATGGCAGGGGTTACCAAAATGTTGCACACATAGTTTTAGTCCTCTTCTCTCTTTCTTTTTTCTTTTTGGCCTGAGTTCATACAACTCACTAAACAAATGCCAAGCAAATCACATGCAAAGTAGTTTTTAGACAGACGGTGCAGTTAAGTGCAGTAGGAAGGTGAGGTGTGAATTTGGAGCTTCTGAAACAATCCTAGTTAGGAATAACGTTACTTCACTGAGCTATCAGGAACTTGAAACTGTTCCAATACCAAACTCTTGATAATTTGACTTTACAAGTAAGCCTTATCAGCAACCAAACACATCATCGGGCAGAGTTAAACAAGGGGAACACAATTTAGCTAGAGAACTTTCTGATCTACAATCACCCAATATAGACAGCAGCTAGAGTTTCTAATGGCTTCTGCAGTAACCTTGATTCCTACAAGATGACAATGTGTCCCTGCTTAAATAACTTAATCATGCATTTTATTTCATTTTGTTAGTAGAATAGCTTATAATACCCAATTCCTCTTTGGAGGACAGACTCTATATCACACCACCAAGATAAAGAGCTTTAGAGTAGCCTTTAGTCAAATAAACTAATTTTCCATGTACGGTACACATTGTTTTTTCCCCTTGTGAAGCATACAGCATTATGATAAGATGGAGCATCTTTCAGGAATAATTCAAAATAGAAAACAAAAAACAAAACACCCTACTTTGTTACATGAATAAATCCTATAAAATGAAGAAAATGGAATTGGGAGAATTGGCAGCTGTGCTGTCCCAAAGGAGCTTGACCAAAAGGCAATTGGACTGGCTTGGCTTTTTTTCCCCTTGCAAATGTTTTGCTTCTCAACCAAGAAGCTGCTTCTTCAGGATTGAAGAAGTTTCTTGGACGAGAAGCAAGATCTTTTCAAGGAAAAAACCCAGGAAAGTCCAGTTATCTTTTGAAAAGCACCTTTGGGAGAATTGTGACTTGGATGATTGAGAATCTCCATGGACACTGGCAGTTGTGCTGTTCATGGCCAGTTCATGAGTTCCCAGAGAGACATTTGACCACAATAAGCATGTTGGATTGAACAGATCTGTGGCCTAATCCAGCAGAGAAGATCTTAGCAACAAGCACATCAGAGGTGGTATTCAGCAGGTTCTGACCAGTTTTGGAGAACCTGCAGAGGAAATTTTGAGTAGTTCGGGGAACCGGCAAATCCCACCTCTGACTGACCCCACCCCATCTCTTCTCTGCCTCCCATTGAGTCCCAGCTGATCGGCTGGGTCTTCTTTGGTTGCCCTGCACAGGACAATGGAGCTGGAAAGCAGGCTAGTGGGGTGGGAAGGGAATGGGATTTTGCAGTATCTTTCCCTCTGGAGTGGGCTGGGAATGGAGATTTTACAGTAACCTTCTCCTGCCACGCCCACCAAGCCACGCTCACAGAACTAGTAATAAAAAAATTTGAATCCCACCACTGAAGCACATTGGCTTTGCTAATCCTTGGAGTGAAGAGGAAGAACGAGGTCCCTGATCCCAGCAAGCCAGCCCTCAGTTGAGATTGAAATGTCTCTTTACCATTGACTCACGCAGACCCCGGAGAGTCATCTTCTATTATCTTCAGCAGCCGATATAAACAGGTAATCAAACCAAACAAGACATGGCTTTTCCCCCAGGTGAAGTTGTTGTGCCAAAAAGAGAGGCATCAATGTAAATTATTCAGAGGGTACTAAATTATGTTTTACAGAAATTAAATTTAGGACGTTACTTTAATTTAAAAAAAAAAAAGCTCTCCGTGAAAGTTCATCCTGGGCAAGACGCTTTCTAACGATAATGTCTTGTGATTTCTTTTCAGGTTTCCTTTTTCAAACCTCAAACCTGGTTGAGCAACTGTGGAAGCAAGTCACCTGGTAAATCTAGACCTCAGTGACTCAAGGGTTGGGCTTCCAAAGATACTTAATTTCTGTTGTGGTTCGCTGGCAGTCTGTGCAGATGGCAGCAGAATTGGACAGTGGGGAAGAACAGGGACCAGTCCAGGAGTCTGGAGAGGACTCGGACAAGGGTCCTGCATTGATGCAGAGATGGGGCCAGGACCATCTGGGAGTGGGATGCTGCTTTCGGAGCCTTCGGAGTCTGGCAGCAGTGAGGCAGAGGAACAAGGGGAGCCTGTTCCCAGTGCACATGTGCACAAAGCTGCTAGAAGGCAAGAGCAGCTGAGACAAAAGGGGTGACTCGGGAGTAAGGCTTGGAGGTGATTGCCCCTCCCCTAAGGTATAAAGGAAGTGCAAAGGTAAAGAAACCTTTGCAGGAAGCAAAGTCGTTCATTCTGTTCAGATTGATCCTTGAAGCTCTGTGTGGACTTTGTACTTCAGTTGGTTTTTTATAGTTCATTTGGCACTTTAGTTCTTGGCAGCAATTCAAAGGAGAGAAAGGCGGGTGCTTATCTCGAGGGACTGTTTGGGACTCATTACAGGTTGGGAATGAACATAATTCCCAGTTTTGAAATAAAACAAGAGTTGTTTTAACTAAGCACGTGCTTAATTACAGTCTCGGGAACCTTGGTCAGAACGGTTTCAGCAGTGATAGTTTTTTATTTTATTTATTTACATCCTGCCTGTTATTATTTTCCTGCTCCCACCTTTTCCCTCCTTTAATTGGACCATAGTGTTTTGGATTTTGTAATTAACTTATTTATCCTTTTAAAGTATATGGTCTTATCTTTTGTCACTGAACGCCTCCCAGAGTTACCCAGAGGTAAGGTGGGCAGCCTATAAATTTTATAAAGAAAAATAATTTTTTTAACAAATAACTCAAGGCAGCAAACATATCCAAGACACTTTCTGCCTTTTACTTCCACCACAATAGGGTTATGTCTCCCTTAGCAACAAAAAAAATTGAGCTCAATTGTGGTCGTAAGTCGAGGACTACCTGCATTTGTATCCTGCCTTAATTGTTTTTGCAAATAACTCAAGGCGGTTAAATGTTGTATATGAAGCACACCTTCCACCTCCTATTTTCCCCACAATAAAAACCTTGTGTGGTAGGGTGGGCTGAGAGAGAGGGACTGGCCCAAAGTCACCCAGCCAGCTTTCATGGCTAAGGTGGGATTTGAGCTCACAATCTCCTGCTTTCTAGACAGTGCCTGTGATGACCCGGAGTGTATCAAAAATATAACAAAAACCAAAATGTAAATAAAGGTCCTTTAATGTCTTCAACTTGGCTTCACTGGTTAATTGTTCATAGTTGAAGATTAAACTATTTTCAAAATAACATTCCAAATGAAAGAAACACAGTTCTTTTAGACCCGTACCAATCGGGATTCAGGCCCGGGTACAGCACGGAGATGGCATTGGTCGCACTGATTGATGATCTCTGGAGGGATCGGGACAGGGGCTATGCCTCTGTCTTGGTCCTGTTAGACCTCTCAGCAGCTTTTGATACCATCGACCATGGTATCCTACTGCGCCGGCTCAGGGGGTTGGGAGTGGGGGGACCGTACTGCAGTGGTTCTCATCCTATCTCTCGGGTCGGACGCAGTCAGTGTTGGCAGGGGGGAGCAGTTGTCCCCTTGGTCCCTCACTTGTGGGGTTCTGCAGGGGTCGGTCCTTTCTCCCCTCCTGTTCAACATCTATATGAAGCCGCTGGGTGAGATCATCCGTGGTTTTGGGGTGAGGTATCACCAGTATGCTGATGATACAGCTTTTCATCTCCACCCCAAACCACCTCAGTGATGCCCTCCCCCTGATGGCCCCTTGCCTGGAGGTGGTGTGGGACTGGATGGGAGTGAACAGGCTCTGACTCAAGCCGAACAAGACTGAGTGGCTGTGTATACCGTCATCTCGGATAATCCAGAAGATTCCAACATTATCCATAGGGGGAGAGGTGTTGCCTCCTGTAGATAGGGCGTGTAACCTGGGCGTCCTCCTGGACGCACAGCTCAGTATGGAGGAGCAGGTGGGAGCCATCGCCAGGGGGGCATTTGCACAGGTTCGGCTGGTACGCCAGCTCCGCCCATATCTGGACTGAGATGCGCTCCGCCCGGTCATTCAGGCACTCGTCACCTCTAGACTTGACTACTGCAATGCTCTCTATATGGGGCTGCCCTGCATCTCATACGGAGACTTCAGCTGGTGCAAAATGCAGCTGCGCGGGTAGTGATGGGAGCATCCCGATTCTCCCACATTACACCCCTTCTGCGTGACCTGCATTGGTTGCCAGTTGCCCTCCGTGTGAGATTCAAGGTTTTGGTAACAACTTATAAAGCCCTGTATGGCTTGGGTCCGGGGTACTTGCAAGAACGTCTCCTTCCGCTGACAAACACCAATCGCCCTGTGCGCTCCCACAAGCAGGGCCTCCTGGGGATACCGTCAGCTAAACAGTGTAGGCTGGCGGCCCCTAGGGGTATGGCCTTCTCCGTGTGGGTGCCCACCCTCTGGAACCAACTACCCTTTGAATTGCGCTTGGCCCCTGATCTCTGCTCCTTCCGCCGTGACCTCAAAACATGGCTATTTTTGCAATCTGGCCTGGACTGACAGGGGATTGGGGTTTTTAATTTGATTGTTTATTTGGCATAATATAATATCTTTTTAATTTCTTTTAACTTTTGTACTTTCTGTCTTTTATGTACAACGCCCTGAGTCCTTCGGGAGAGAGGGCGGCTTATAAGTCCAAAAAAAAAAAAAAGTTCAAATTCAAAGAGCAGATAATGAAGCAAAAACCAAAACCAAACCGCACTGAATAAAGTTCCATGACAGACCAGGATAAATAATTACAAACTTCAGGAATATAACCAGGTACAGTCCGTTGGAAGAACGCCAACCAAGATAAACCTCATCTAGGAATAAAACACTAATTTGTCTCCAGCGTTTGTTAGCACACAGGTCCAAACTCTTATTGATTGATTGATTGATGGATTTGTTTTATTGGATTTCTATGCTGCCCCATCTCCCGAAGGACTCGGGGTGGCGCACAATCATAAAAACAATATAAATATAAATACTGTACAATTTTAAAAAGAGATTAAACCTGAAACCCAATAATCTAATTAAAATAGCACTATTCAATTAAAACCCCCATCCCCTCCTCAGTCCAGGTTGGCAAGTTGGAATAACCATGTTTTCAGGTCCTGCCAGAAGGACCGGAGGTCAGGAGCCACCTGAAGCTCCAGGGGCAGCTGGTTCCATAGGGTGGGTGCTCCCACAGAGAAGGCCCTACCCCTGGGGGTTGCCAGCCGACATTGTCTGGCCGACGGCACCCCAAAGAGGCCCTGTCTGTGAGAGCGCATGGGATGTTGGGAAGCCATTATTGACAGCAGGGTCTCCCTCAAGTATCCCATTCCTAAGCCATGCAGGGATTTATAGGTCAACAGCAGCACCTTGAATCTCACCCAGAGATGCAGATCTCACACCTGCAACCCATGAAGAGGATTATGGCCCTCTCCTCCCAAGTAGACCACATTTTTCCCTGATCGTCTCCTCCCTGCATGCCCTAGGATGGATAGGGGATGGGCCTAGGTCTTCCTCTGACTGCTCAGCCGGCCTCTGCCCTTCCCCAGCCTCTTCCACCATCTCTGGAGCCACACTTCCACTCCCTGTTGGCTGTTCCTCCTCTCCCCAGAGTCAGTCTTCACCAGGGGCATGACAGTGCCTTAACCACTAGACCAAATATATATAGACAGACAGACAGACTTTGATCTAGTGGTTAAGACTTCAATTGCTTAAGAAAGGATTTTAAGCTGAAACTCAAGGACATGAAAATCAAGATGGAAAAGGAACAAAATATGAGGATTTTTTTTTCTTGTTTGGTATTTTAATATGGAAAAATTCCAGGCACTTAGCACTTATGTTTGAAAACTATTAAGCATGTTGCAAAGTACGATTGAATTTGATTGTAACTGTTTCAAACTACTGATTGCAATTCTGATGTATCTGGTGCCTTGCAGGCATAATGTAACATTCGCTACCAAACATTCTATTGCATTTCTATAATTCATGATTGATTCTGTTGCAGGCTCAAAAGCTTATAAATAGGCTCCATTTTTTGATGAGCCTGACTGTCTCAACTTCAGTCTCTTTTTGCAAGGCAAAACATCTCTGGAATATGTTGGCCTCTTTGATGTAGCTCTGTGGCTCCCTTTGAGTTTGCTTCTTTGGCCAACCCTGAAACTTTTTATCTTTGCTTTAAATTCTCCTTTATTCAGTGCTGATACTTTCCCTCTTTTTTCTTTTTTACGGTGCCCTTTCACTTAGTTTATGCTGTTTTTTCTATTTATTCTTCGCTGGTTTCATTCTGTAAAAGTCCTGTTTCTATCAGCTAAGTTAAATTGTAAAGCCCTCTCTGTTAAGAATCTACTATTGTATTTAACTTGTAGAAAGTCTTCAATGGCTTCTCATCTAACAAAAATTCTTATCTATCACAAATCACTGAAATTGTTATCTCTGATCTGAGACAATGGATTACTTGTTAATTACCTTTCCTTATGTATAGAAGATGACATTAAATTGGTTGCAAATAGGTATGTAGAAGTTAATAAACTGTAGGCCTGCTTTACAGGGAGGGGACATATTTATTGATGCAATATACTTATGAGTATTCAACTGTGGGGGACAATATATGTCAATGTGTTTTTGTCTTTTCTAATGCACGTTTTAATGCTTTGTCTAATTTTGGTTTGTTTCTGCAAAATTTCTTTCTTTTTTGAGCTTTCTGAATAAAATATTTTAAGAAATGTTAAGAAAAACCCTGTTTCTGTGGGTGATAATTCACAGGTCTCAGAGTTAAAGTCCCCAGGCTATAGAATCAATATCCATGTGGTCTGTGAGGATAATGGTGCACATCTAGATTGTGTTTAGAGACCAAAGGTAGGAAATCATTCTTTTAAATGCTGTTGTTTAGTTGCATCTTTATTCTGCTTCTATGTTATTTCAACCTTCACCTTTTAGAATACTTGCATCCATGTTTGTTCTTGCTTAGAACATACCGGCAGTCATTCAGGTTACTTAACTGGAAAGTGTCACCCTCCATCAAGAGAAGCCATTTTACCTCTCCGTGCCCAAGGTCAATCATCTATATGAGGGAAGGGTGAATCACTCCCCAAACAAACTCTTCTACATGGTTTACCTGGAACAGGCATGTTTTTTGAAGCCATGAATAAACACAACTGTTTCATTCCCAAAAGTTGTTGTAGAGCAGAAGTGATTTTTGGAGGGTAGCTTTCATTTACATAGCCTAAAGTTCTAGTCTCTATGGAAAACAGTGAAATATTTTTGAAAATATCAAAGTTTTGTTTGGAAATTGACTCAATATTCTTAATAATTCAGTACAATAGCTGAGGGTGTTTTAGATTTTTAATCTCTCTCTCTCCCCACTTCCCTCCTTCCTGCCTCAATTCTATTTTGAATTGTTTTAAAATTGTAATAATGCTAACAAACTAATTAATAAGGAAATAAATGTGATTGATCACCTAATGCACATTTGCTTAAGAGATGTAGCAACAGAATGACACATATCTTTCCCTGTGGTATTATATGGTGTTTTTCATGGTCCTGTCATTGCATTTGTAAGTTCTGAAGACTGCCTGACAGAAGCATCACTGTTTTTCCTACACACAGTCATTCTACTTCTGTATCTGATGTATCATAAAGGTTCTTATTTAAAAAACACACTTATACTGCTCTCCATCTTTCAGAAAGAACTCTGGGCAACCAACCAATAAATACAATGCACTAAAAAATAAAAAGACTGCTTCAAATCATAAAGCGTATTGAGGCCTTAATAGATTTCAGTCAACTTCTCCATGCTATTAAACAAAGCATCTCAAATATGCAACTCACTTCAACAATCTCACCTGCTTCCAGAAATAAAGACTAGTAGCTTGGAGTTTTCATGATTCTGATATGTAAGATGTTTTCCCTCTCTGGCTTTAACTCCAAGGAGCAGTGCAGATTTTGTAGCACATGAGAAAAAAGTTTGTAATTTTACCAGACACCATCACAGTTATTTAAAAAAAACAACAACCCTTCAAACCAGATATGGACCATGACTATAAATGGTTGGGTCTACTGTTATTTCTAAAAGAAATGTACTCAGGTTTCCAGGGAAGGAACTCCTAAATGATGTGCCCCATTTTTAAACTATCTTCATTATTAATTGTGACATTCATAGGGAAAAAAATAGCAATAAGGCACCAGATATCTCAAGAAAGATCTCTTAGAGCATTCTGCTCCAACCAAGAGAATCAAAAGCATTATCAGAGGCTATACCTTGCATGCTGCTTTAGAAAGTGCAAAGCGAGCAGGGAAGGTTGATCTAAAGGAACGAGTGATATTTTTAAGAAAGAAAGGCTTAAAATGTAAAAATGAATAGTCAGGGATAAATGCTACCATTCAAAACAGGAAAGTTTCTCTTAAAATACAGCATATGCTTAGTTTCATATCAAGGGGGGCTTGAGAGTGAGTTGAAAAGGCTGACTTTTTAGAAGACAAAATTGTGTGGAGGGGCACAGAGGTCTATGCAAACTCTTTAGATTCCCCCTCTGCTTATAATACCAATGTTAAACATCCATCTAAGGATTTTTTCCTTCCTTTTTTATTTTTAATTGTAATTCTCCTGTAATTTTAAATTTTAAGCCTAATTTATTTTTCAATTATTGCAAGGAATTTCTTAAAATACGTATTTAAAAAGAAAACATGTGAGCTCACTGCATATTTCTGTCTTGTCATGCCCATCAAATATTAAAACAGTTCTTAGTAATAAATAAGAACTGTGCAAATATGTCCAAATCCTGTCTGAGCTCATACTCTCTGACAATAAAAAAAACACCATACATTATTTGGCTTTTCCTTTTCCAAATTGTCATTTAGCAGGTCAATGTCACCTGGATATTATGTTATGGGAGCTACTGCAGGGCCAACTGATGGATTCCCAGAGTATTTCCATATCCTTAACAGTGGTTACAAGGCACTCACTAGAAAGAGAATGAATCTAATTCTTATGTATATTTTATCACTTGGAAATTTCTGCTGCATTCAGTACTGTTAAGATGCTCATGACACACAAGATCATGACAACTTTCCTCAGAGTTTTCTTGCTCTTCTAAGTAAAATTCATATGAGAGACATTGGGTGTCAGGTGCTAAAGACCAGGTCCACACATGAGGGTCCAATTAAAGAGATATGTTGCTAAAAGCCTATGTACAGGAGTCTTCACAACTAATGGTTAGCACCTGCTTGATAAGAGTCAATGGAATTCAAGGGAGGATGGACTTAGTCTACTTGTGGCTACATAGAGATTCTAAGCTGAACCCTCTTTTGACTCCACCCCCAGATTCTGCCACTCTTTCTCCTACATTGGGTGAGGTAATGCTGGAAGGCAACCTTCCTACTCTTCATATATTATATGGCAAACTTTCCCCAAAATGTCTCTTCCTCCTGAGAATGTTACCCATTTATTTAGAACCCCAAAGAAACAAAGCCAAAAGAGGGTTTGTGTGGCTCAATTCTTCCATAAAAGTTGCAAGCAAAACACCTCCCAACTCTTAAAATATTGGTGTGGATCCCATTATAAAGTCCACCCCATGGAAAGGAACAAAGTCAACAGGGACAATGGAGACCCACATAATGAAGTCCATAAATAGAAAAGTCTTATGCAGCTGCTCCTCTGTGTGTGAGAAAAGAGAAACTAAAACAAGAGGCAAAAATGCATAAACATAGGCAGGCCCTACAGCAGCATTCAAGCTCCAGGCAAAACAAAGGATATCCTGTTATGGTTTGCTCCATTCTCAGAGTCAGGCTATGGGTTATTTAGTTGCCCTTAATGCATGCAGTTGCATATAACTTTTAATGCATTTAATATTTAATATTAGACAGACATTACTTCTCTGCCATAGCACCTTTGGGAATGGATAGTTTGCAGTGGCCAGCAGAGTTTAGGGAGAGCTTAAATCTTTCCTTTCCAACTATTTATTCCTGCTGTTAACATCCATGTAATGGATCGCTCTCTACCTTTCATAAGTTGGGGAGAGAGAGGAGGAGGAGGCAGGAGGAGAAGATTTGGGCAAATATCTTAAAAAGGGAGGGTTAACTCTTCTTCAGTCTCATAGTTCATATCAGAAGGAGTCATAAGCGATGAAAACGCTAGCAATGAATAAACACAAAACTAGGTAAAGGTAAAGGTTCCCCTCACACATACACACATAGTCGTTTCGGGCTCTAGGGGGCAGTGCTCAAAGCCAAAGAGCCAGCGCTGTCCAAAGACGTCTCCGTGGTCATGTGCCCAGCATGACTAAACACTGAAGGCGCATGGAATGCTGTTACCTTCCCACCAAAGGGGTCCCTATTTTTCTACTTGCATTTTTTACATGCTTTCGAACTGCTAGGTTGGCAGAAGCTGAGACAAGGAACGGGAGCTCACTCCGTTACGCAGCGCTAGGGATTCGAACCACCGAACTGCTGACCTTTCTGATCGACAAGCTCAGTGTCTTAGCCACTGAGTCACCACATTCCTAAACACAAAACTTGATAGATATAAAAACATTTTTCCAGGTTTTTTTTTAATAAATAAAATTATACTGAAAAAAAACAAAAAACCAGCATGTCCTTCAGATAAACTGAAGGGGGAAGAAACAGAAGAAGAAAGAAGAATTACCCTTCGAACATCTTTCCCAAATGTTTCACTGTAACTCGTTCCGAGGATTTCGAACTGCACATAGGGATTGGCACCATCTTCTTGGAATTCCATAATGCCCGTCAATCCACTGATATGACCCTAAATGAAGAATTTCACCTAGTTGAGTGACAGGAAAAAATGGATTTTTCCCCCTCCCCAGGATTTTCTTTCAAACCATCTGTGTTTTAAATATTTAGTGTATGCATCCAACAGGTTGCCTTTCTCCCTTGGAACCAAGAACTAACTGACTTGCTTGGCCTATATCTCTTGGAAAAGCAGATCCATTTGATTTACCTTCTTGATTGTCTCCAACATGGATCGGCCTCCGTTCCAAGGTTTGGTTGATTTTCTCATGCAATTCAAGCTTGCCATGCTGTGCCATTTCCGGTCTTCCAACTTTCGGTGGAAAGCGTTGGCCAGCATGAGGACGCTGTCATAGAGATAAAGATTGGAGACCTGTACGTGGAGACAAAACCAAACAGTTGTTACTCAGTTGCTGAAGGGCACACTGGAAGGGTGTAGCACGATGGAGAACATGGATATAAAGTGAACACATTGCAAAAATAAGTCTGCTTTCTAAGTAATTATTTATTGATTTCTTCTTTTATCAGAGGAGCCTATATTGCACTCATCAGGGACAGGATCAGCAATACAAAGCTTAAAACCTAATTTTCTTTCCCAGTTTCAATTGACCTTCTGGGCAGATAGTTCTAGTCCTCTTCTTTAAACAAGGTCTGCTTAAAACAATCTTCAACGTGTGCTTAAAACAGAACTAATTGTCTTCTAGGAGAATGCTAAACCCAAGAATAAAGGAAGTCAATGCAATGCCTGGCCTTATATTACTAGCCTAGTACTTTCCTAAACTAGCAATGGAGGGCAGTGCCCAGGGATTCAGATCTTGGTAGATTCATTAAGGAGACCTTGTAAAACATCTCTATAGCAGGATTCGTGTGTGAGAAAAGGAAGAATATTATTAGAAAACCAGAACAGGTAAGGCTAATCTTAACCTGTCTCTCTGGTGGTGTAAAAGAAGAGCAGGCAAAACTGTATGTGGAGTGAAGTGCACCATCAGCTTGGAGTCATTAAGTTCCTATAAACAGTCCAAGTTCAACCCCCTTGAATTCTGATGATGCTTACTTGGCACCAATTTAGTACTGAACCAAATCTAGTGTTGACTAGATTCTAGAGGTGATATTCAGCAGGTTCAGACAAGTTCTGGAGAACCGGTAGTGGAAATTTTGAGTAGTTCGGAGAACCAGCAAATTCCACCTCTGATTGGCTCTGCCCCCATCTCTTCTCTGCCTCCTGAGTCCCAGATGATCGGCTGGGTCTTCTTTTGTTGCTCTGCACAGGAGAATGGAGCTGGAAAGCAGGTTAGTGGAGTGGGAGGGAATGGGATTTTGCAGTAACCTTCCCCCAGGAATGAGGTGGGAATGGAGATTTTACAGTATCCTTCCCCTGCCATGCCCACCAAGCCACTCCAACCAAGCCACGCCACACCCACCAAGCCATGCCCACGGAAATGGTAGTTTTGAATCCCACCACTACTAGATTCATGTGTATGAGCTTGGGCAATAGATCTTTTCAACTGCAGCTTAACTTATGGTCCTGATCCTTTGCACCTGACAGGTGGGGTGAGTCAGCATAGAGAGAGCATGAGATGCATGCTATGCTAGGAAGACATGTCACAAAGCAGTTCACACGGCATCTTATGACACTAAATAGGACATGAGATTGAACCAGAGGACAGACCACTGCAGTGGTAAAAAAAAACATGTACTGAATGGAGAAGTCTCTAGTAGACATGGCAGCATATTTGGTTGCTAATATTTTTTTGTGGGGAGGGCAAGATCAGAAAAATCAACTCTCTGAGGAGTTAGAAAGTCACAAAGACTCTGAAACATTTGGCTAAATGGATATTAGATGTCACCAAGATTGTCACTAAGTCTACTCCCACCAACACTGACAAGACAATATAAAAATAAGAGCCAACCTGTTAAGAGTATATTCATGAACTGGAATAGACCATGGTAACAAGGTCAGCCAATGAATAGGCATAGCAACTAAGTCAGCCATTGAGGACAATTTGGAAACTGAAACTAGAAGTAGTCTAGGCATGGCTCTATATGAAGCTCTGTAGCTCTGCAGCTCTGTGAAGTTCTGAGTCTGTCTACTGAAATGAAACTGCTTCTCTCCTCTGCTTGCCTGCTGAACTAAAGTGAAACTGATGTCTGTTTCTGAGCTGAAGCTGAGTTGCTGCTGAAGCTCTGCACTTGTAATGTGTCTACTTCTGTTTGAGTTTGCTCCATGTTGGAGAAATCTACAACTGGTTTGTAAAATGTACTTATTATGTTTATAGAGATGTTAAATGAAGCATCAGCCATCTGTGTTTATTTTTCTGGCGCTGAATTAACGCTGCAAAACTCTGAATACAACCCCACTCCCTTCTAGCACTGAAGATGTCAGGTAATGAAGCATCCGCAAGAAAATCACCAACCTCAGAGAGCACCAAGGACATCACAGTTTCAAAATGTTTCAAAAGTTCAAACCTTTTAAGAATTATTTAAAAAAAAACCTTCTAGGGTCAAATTCATATTCAATTGCCACATGTGTGCTGTGTACTATATTTTCTCTTTCAGTATCTTTATTGACCAATCAAACATTAATGACAAATCTACTGAATCTTTGCAAGGAGGCTTGTTTGGAAAATGATTCTTCCTAGAGTTTTCAAACAAGACAAGACAGATGTGCCTTTACCAACAAATCGAAGTTTGAGGATGCAACTTTCTGATCTACCACCTCCTTTATTTCATCTGCTTTCTTGCCAGCTTGTCATTCTTAACTGCCAGATGCTTTGTTATTTAAAATCTAATTTATGTCTTCTCTTTAGGATGGAGTCTGATTCTGTCCCAGATGGCTTTGGCATATGTGTTTCCATGTCGAGTGGGATTTCCCCTGATGTTACAGAGAGGAAAATAGAAGATCCAGGAGTTCTAAAGGATGGCAAGACAAGTTTGATGCATAATTTGATAGGAAAGATTAAAGAAGACAGATGCTTTCAACTTTGCTGGTAGAAAAGCGTAAGGCTATAATTAGAAGACACAACTTTGGATTGTGTGAAGCTAAACAAAACAGATTACAAAACAACTCTGAAAGAGAAATGAAAATGATGAAAACAAAATCTGTTGGGATTAGTTAACTCAGATTAATGTATAGTTTTCAAATCAGAAAAGAATGAATGAATATATATGCATCTCTCTGGGTGGGTGTGCATGTATATTCTATATAAGCTTCCCTTTTTGGGGAAGGTTGTTGAGAAGGCGGTCGTGCAGCAGCTCCAGAGGTTTCTGGATGAAACGGATTATCTCGACCCCTATCAGTCAGGATTCAGGCCTGGATTTGGGACAGAAATGGCATTGGTCGCACTTTTGGATGATCTCTGGCAGGAGCAGGATGGGGGTAGTGCATCCATCCTTGTACTTGACCTCTCAGTGGCTTTCGATACCATTGACCATGGGATTCTCCTGGGGTGGCTTCGGAAGATTGGAGTGGGAGGGCTTGTGCTGTCCTGATTCACTTCCTTCCTCTGCAGCCGCTCTCAGTCAGTGTTGATAGGAGGGGAGAGATCCAGCCCTCACCCACTGCTTTATGGGGTTCCGCAGGGCTTGGTACTCTCTCTGCTCCTGTTCAACATTTATATGAAGTTGCTGGGTGAGATCATCTGTCACCATGGACTGAAGTATCCCCAATAGGCTGTTGATACTCAGCCGCATGTCTCAGCCCATGATGAGTTAAGTGTTGCTGTGTCCCCCCTCTCGCAGTGCCTGGAGGCTGTTAGGGGCTGGATGGGGAGCAACAGATTGAAATTAAACCCTTGCAAGGCCGAGTGGCTCTGGGTTTGGAGTTCGTTGGCTCAGGGAGAATTGCTACCTTTGATCTTGGATGGGGTGGCAGTGGCACTACCCCAAACAGACCCTGTGCATAATCTGGGAGTTTTCTTGGACTCACAACTCCTGCTCAAAGAGCAGGTGGCGGTCGTGGCCAGGAGGGCCTTTGCACAACTGCAGGTTGTGCACCAGTTATGCCCTTTCCTGGACCAAGAGTCCCTACTCACAGTCATTCATGCTTTAGTCACTTCCCATCTTGACTATTGCAATGGGCTCTACATGGGGCTACCCTTGAAGAGCATCCGGAAGCTCCAGTTGGTGCAAAATGCAGGGGCCCACATGGTTTTGTGCAGACCCCAATGTGCACATGTATCACCTCTCCTGTGGGAGCTGCATTGGTTGCCGATTTACTTCCGGGTACAATTTATTATTATTTATTTATTTTATTTTATTGCTTGGACTTATATGCCGCCCTATCTTCCGAAGGACTCAGGGTGGCTCACATCAATAAAAACACACAATACAAAATTTAAAATTAATTAAAAATTATTAAACCATGAAGCCAAACAAATATCTAAAACCCATAACAGAAATAAACATAAAAACCTATAAAAAACCCCACCCCCCTCAGTCCAGGCTGGCCTGTTGGAAAAACCACATCTTCAGGTCACGATGGAAGGAACGGAGGTCAGGGGCCAACTGCAGCTCCAAGGGCAACTGGTTCCACAGGGTGGGCACTCACACAGAGAAGGCCCTACCCCTGGGGGTTGCCAGCCGACACAGACAGGGCACCCCAAGGAGGCCCTGTCTGTGAAAGTGCACAGGGCGATGGGCAGGCATTGCTGGCAAGAGATGTTCCCGCAGATACCCACAGATACAAGGCGCTGGTTGTCCCCTTTAAGGCCCTTCATGGCTTGGGACCAGGTTATCTGAGGGACCATCTCTTGCCGGTCACATCTACCCGACCCATTAGAGCGGGGAGGCAGGGAATACTGTGGGTCCCATCCCTGAGGGAGATACACCTGGTGGGATCCAGAAGAAGGGCCTTCTCTGTGGTGGCTCCCTCCCTCTGGAACATCATTCCCCCCAGAGATTACAATGGCCCCCACTCTAGCTCTCTTCTGGAAGGCGCTGCAGACCTGGTTCTGCCAGTGGGCCTGGGGAGCCCAGAACAGGATGAAGCCCATTACATGGCTCGTGTGATCTGCTGTCATGGGGGCAGGGGATGGGAGTTGGAGGATGATTTTGTTATATTGTACTTCATTAATTTATTTGATTCTTTTTGTTAGTTTTTATTGTTTTAAATGTGGTTTTATATTCTGTAAGTTGCCTTGAGTCGCCATGGGCGAATAGGCAGCAATATAAATCCAATAAATAAATAAATAAATAATTCAACTATCAACCCACAGTTTCCAGCAATTGCCTGAGAGTGGAAGTCCAACCTGACTAGATGGTGACAGGTTGTAAAAAGCAAAAATAAAGGTTGCTAAGAGATTGTTATTACTGAGTGGGATATTGTATGTGTGTATAGAATACATAGTTATCTCCTCCTTTGTGGTGGATTCACTGTTGTAAAGCTTTTGCAAGTCACTTAGGTTCACTTGAATGAAGTAGCATAAAAACTTTGCCAATGCATAAATACAATCTAAGAACAAATAAACAAAGGGATGGTTTTACTACATTAATATTGATAATCATTTCCTCTGCAATATTACCATTTTTTGCCTTTGACTCCCACTTAGCAAATGCATGCATGGGTGCCCTCTTCAGAAGTAACCCTCACCATTTCAGTTACTGTACTAACCCTAAGATGGATTTTTACTCCTTACTTTTCTGATGCTCTGAAGGAAACCCCACAATTCTATTTAAGACTGAAGGTCAACTTAATTACCCCCAATTTCTTGTCACCACCTTCCTTGAGATTCAGTGAGATGCCTGACAGCTACCTTTCTTCTTTAATGCTACATTCATTCGAAACCCATATTGCTGTTTGGGCAAAAAAATAAGAATAAAATAAAATAAAATAAAATAAAAATCTTTTCCTTGATGTCCTCAAGAATATTAAATTGGTTGTTTCCCAAACAAACACCTCCCTGGTCAGAGATAATATTTACAGCATCTCAGCTTTGTTGTCAGAATGAGGCTATAGTGAAGAGAGGAACAAATTCCACCCACTCCCTTACTCATTTCCTCGAGCAGCACCACCAATTCCAATTTGCTGGACTTGTAGGCAGACAATAATCAGGAATTCATGTGAGTTTGCTGCACTATCCTGCTGCGGCTGCCCAGGTGGTCTCAAGCATGAGAAAAGAGGAAATTAAGGAATTATCTTTCCAGCAGCGTGCTGAATTGTTCGAAAAGAAACCCCAAAGAAAACAAGATCGCCATTTTGCCCTGGAGAGGAGGTTTCTTTGGCAGTCCTGCTGAGTCTTCTTCTTCACGCTTTAGAAAGAGACACACATTTCATATAAATGAAGTGAGGCAATGCTTATCTGGGTTTCCCCCCTCCCATTCTTCTTCCTTTCTGTTCACTTTTTTAAAAAACACCTGAGAAAACTTTTCCACATGCACTTCATTGGCATTATTATTGTGGTTGGCCACACAATCTAAGCCACTTTTGGGGAAAAGTCTTCAAGCAACAATGAGGATGCTATTGAGACAAGGCCAAATGGGGAAGAAAAACATGATGTAGTTCCTCTACGTAAACATATTTTGGGTTTTGGAGTACAAGCTCCAGAAGGAAGGTAGAAGTGGCCCTTCCTCATGCTCCAATAGCAGGCTGGGAAAGGCCAGGAGGCGGTGGTGGAATTCTACCTGTTCGGCCCGGTTCGGTCGAGCCAGTAGCAGCGAGCAGCAGAGACCAAACCAGTTCTCTCCACCGCTCTGCTGTTGGGCCCACCTGTCTGCCCAGGCTCCCATACTTACCTTTATTCCCTGCTTTTGAAGCACAGCTGCTTTGTGTGGCACAGCAAAGTGCCGCGCGACAGCTTCTGAAGTGACCAGGAGAGTGCAGGCTTGCAGGAGGTGAGTTAGAACGTCACTGCGCCTGTGCAAAGTGCGCATTTGGCACAAAGTGTGGGCATGGTGCAAAGCACGCCCACCAAGCCACACCCACCAAACCGGTGGTAGACAATTTTGAAACACACCACTGCCAGGAGGTAAGATCTTGGGGGCTGTCTTTGTTTTTAAAGCTTCAGTAGAAGACCTGTGCTGCTCCACCGAAGAATATATTCCTTTGTGGTTGTGTTTGTTGGCCTGTCTACCCGCTCAGCAGTTCATCTGATTAATATCTTCCTTCCTTGGAATTCATGTCTGACCACAAAGTCAAGTCATGACAGTTGGTCTCTCTCTTCAAAGGAAGTATCTCCATTGAAATGATGTTGACAAATTCAGCAAGAGGCTGTAAACCAAAGTCAGAGGAGCTACTTCTGATCGTAGTCCATGTGGGGGCACCCGTTTCTATTTTATGACCCTCAAAGGACCCCAGGAACTGTCAAGATGTGACAGCAAAGTGATAACTATGATTTTTCTTTGTTGTTCTAATGATTAATTCCCTCCTGAGCATCTCCAAAACCTGCCACCTGATTGTAAATGTCAATGTGATTGAAGGGAGATACTCATAAATACATATCGAATCGTCATGTTTCTGTTTCCCACAGAGCATTGGGGGCCCTAATAGATAATGATTGAATAACTGGTTAATCCTATCAATTTTAGCTTTAAATCCTGTTTCTAAGATGAATGGGCTTGCAAGATGTGTACAATTGTGGAATGATTTAAAACACCAGGATCAAATACCACTCCAGGCAAGCTGATGCCATATGAAATAATAGAGGCCCATCGTAATAATGAAGGAGCAATATTTGCAGCGTAATTAGCTTCTGATTGCTGCCTGGCAATCAGTGGAGGTTAAATGATCTGTGCAGATGGCTCGCTGTGGTGAGAAAATGGGTGTTTTTAGGGTAGGCTATTTTGTTTCCCTGGATTATAATTCTGCAGAGTCTGTTGGAATGCCTACCTCGTTACGTTTCACGGCATATGGAGTGGTGGTGGAAAAACACTCACAATTGTCCTATAGAGTCTAATGGTTTTAGGCAAAACATTGATCTGGTCTTTTAATTATTTGAGCTCAGAGTCTCTCCTTCAACTTCTCCCCTTAACTAGTCCCATTCCTCTTCATTTGCAAGTTCTTCATTTTTCCTGGCATTGCATCTTCTCAGGCTCCTTCATACAATACACCATCCTTGTTCTTCTAACTCTGCCACCTATTAACAAAACTCAGACAGAAGTAACCTGAAAATTTCTACTTGTCCCATGGACCCATGGACCAGTACCAGTCCATGGTCTGTCGAGAACTGGGCTGTGCAAGTGACGGACGGGTGTGCAAAGCTTAATTTGCGCAGGCGCTGGATCTAAGTTGTGTGCCCAATACCATACTCCCCATTTCAACCCTGAGCTATTCACATATAGAGGCTTAGATAACTAACCTGGGAGGAAGAGAGTCAAAAAAAGCTCCTCTCTAGGAATTCTCAGAGCACATATTTATTGATGCTAGTAATCTTTAGTTTGTCAAGATTGCTGTCTTGTGGGTGAGGAACAATAAAGGAAACTGCTTTGAAGAACATCAACATGCCTTTCTTGGTTTTTGGAGACTGACAATGAATTATGGGAAACAAACACTTCAGTGCAGCCAATGAATTAGGCTGTAAAAAAAGGGAGGGGGGACAGACCAAACTGCACAATTTTTACAACAGAAATAAAAAAACAAAATTCAAAATGAATCTAATCCTTGTCATATCTGAGTAATTTGACAGATACCATTTTTACACGTCTATTTTCTGCTATGCTATCTACTCTCATTTTTAAGTCTTGAGTGATAAGAACTCTATCGTTTCTTTCAGAAGCTCTTCCATAGTTTAATGGATTACCCTGACAAGAATTTTCCTTGATACTCAGTTTTTATTTCCTTTTCTCCTCTACACAAAGTTGTATATCCCCTTAAATAATCTCACTCTGTCTCTGTGCTTCATATCCTTCAAGTAAGGAACAACTTTTCAGTAACTGGTGGTTGTATATCTAAACTCACAGAGATAAAATCAACATCCTTCTAAAATTAGTAAAGATTTCTAGAGATCCCAGGTACAGATTCAGTCATAGCCAAATGTGAGTGTGTTTATATGACTATATATTTAGACATACATAATAAAAACTCTGGTTTTAATTTTTAATCACAGACTTTGTCACTTTATTTCTCAGAAGTTTCTTCCCCTGAAAAACAAGGATAAATAAAAGAGTTGAGACATCAGAATGACCTAATTTGGGAGAAGCCAAACCTCAGGACCAGAGACATACCACAACTGAGTTTCACAGCTGTTGATTGTACCAAGGTGGTGTCAAGATCTTCCTTATATTTGACCTTTGCTTGAGGCAGTATCTGTGACAACCTCTCTCTAGATTGCTGTCAAATCTTGCCTGCATATTTCAAAATCCTGCCTTCTGTTTGAACCAGAAAATCTGATCGCTCTTGTCTTCTGCCTTTAACCACTGGTAGGAAATCTGTGCTTCTCAACCCTGCAGTGAACTACTGATGTTTTAGCCTAATTATGATTGTTAAGACTGACTCTTTCAATACTTGAAGAACTTCACTATTTTACAAACATTTTCTAGCAAACCTCAGCAAGATTTGAGACCCATTGCTTTTCTTGCCTCACTAGCAATCAACACATGACACCTTTCCTTGAAGAACCAGGAACTTGGAAAGGATTTATGTCATCCAACCAAAGAATAATTCCTTTTCAACAGAAAGTGGCTATAGAAAAGTCCATAGAGAAGTAAATTTTAACTGCAAGGATGTATACACACAGAGAGATATTATATCACTGAGAAGGGCCATCACAGTACTTCCAAAACAAAAGCTGTGTTGGAAAAGTAAAGTTGCATATACTGTTACTGTCCTGAAAGAACAAAAATTCAAGTATTGCTGTTGACTAATAATGTAGGCAAGAAGATCAACATGGATCAGGAACTTTCCAAGCTCAACATTTTCCCAATATATTAACCATGGAAGTGGCTTACTCTGTTATGGGCCACCAGTATTGTTCTTCCAGCAACTCTTTCAAATCTCAGCCTAAGGGGCTTTTGTGATGAAAAGTTGAGAAGGAGATCTTGCCTCAGCAACTTGCTGTGCCACTGGCATTGCACTAATAGAAGTCACTCTTAATTGTTTTGCTAGTGCAATGATGATCAAGGCCAAGGTTGATGTCCCTGGCCCATTTGGGATGCTTTAGCTGAAGTAAAAGGACCTCTAGTTGTGCCACAGCAGCAAGACTGCACTGGTCATTAATTCTTACAGATCAGGGCAAAGAGTTGCTTTGATCTATGCAATCTGTTTGCAAGGAGGACACTGGATGTGGTAAATACCCCAGGGCAGCTCAAAAAAGAAAAAAAAATGGTTGCGTGGAACAAGAAATAAATCATGGAGATGATTAAGTGGCATGTTGAAATATCATCTTTGGGCAAGCTTTTAAAGCAGTAGTCCCAGTACGATACTTTACACAGAAAAAGACAGATAGTTTTTTTGTCTGAATAGAGCTGCCAAGTTGCAGCCTTCAGTTTGATGTTATGTCTGAATAGTGACAGATAAGATCTATCTCTGTCCCTCCCAGGCTGGTTATTATGCTGCATTGGATCAGGAAGACCCAGCTTCAAATCCATCCATGGAATCCCCACAGGTGTCTGTGGCCAGTCACTCTCTGCCTGTCCAATGGGGTTATTTGGAGACTTAAAATTGGGACTGGAGAATGCCTCCCTGCTGCCCCCGATCTCCTAAAGGAAAATCTGAGATAAAATATATATCATTCAAGCAAGTAAATAAATGATATGGACCAAAAAATCAGTGGAAAGTGCCACATAGCTTAGTCTATTGACAACGGTAAAACATGAGTCCTTTCATATTTAATGGGGAACAACTTCTGATGGTCCCTACAGGCTGCTTGGGATTGGAGCCTCAGGCTGTACAACTCTCTCCTAGAAGTTACTGAGATGAAATTTGTAATTGTAACATGTTCTTGTAGCAGTCCAAGAATGCCGGAGCTTCCTAAATTCAAAGTAAATACGCTGTTAGATGGAAATGACTGAACAGAATTATGGCTTGATACATGTGTTGCTTGCTAGGGGGAAGCCAACGGTGATCAATGCCTCAGCAAGCAATGAATGTTAGTAAAGAAAGGAAGAAACAAAAACCATGATAGGAGCTCCACTTGTTCCCATGAGCTCAGGTCTCCAATTCATCCCCAGTTTTTGGACTAAGAGACTGAACATTTTCTCAAAGACAAACAAGTCATTCTTTGGGTGCTATATCCTATTTTATAGGAGAGCTTTCCCTGAGTTTTTTTGTTGGTGTTTGCTCTGATGACATTCATTCTGTTCATGGTTAAAATGTAAGTTTCCATGAGAAAATTGTGGGATTGTCACGTTTATAATTGGTCAGGTAATGGCTGGTGGTTTCATTGCTACAACTTTATGAATTTTATATCCAAGTGGTGCATTATGTTGTTAACTGATTGGAGTCTTAGTTGATTATGGTAACTTGCAAAACCAGTAAATAAAAATAAAGCATACAAAGACAAATACTAAAATGATTCTATAGAGCTGTTAAGGTATACTTAAGATATACTTTGTTTTCTGTGTTATTCTTTTTTTTCTGACAATGGCACCATCAAATACAAAATTCCTTTCTGAAGGAGGTTTGCCGGGATAGTTCACTTCCCCATAGTTTTAAAAATAAGGCATGTTGACATGGAAGTAAATGTCCAAAATCAAATGCTTTAGAAGTTCCCAATTTTCTTTAGAATCACATCTGCCATCCAAGAATTCCAGATTATGTGAATTCATTTTCCTGGGTCCAAATCTACCAAACAGAGAATCATTTTTCACTGTTTCCAATGAAATTCAGTAAGAGCTAAGTTTCAATGTAACCCTTGAAGAAGAAAAAATAAAACTTATATTCCTGTCTCACGACCCATACATCTGAGCATATGAAATGAATTGAATACCACTGGCAAAAGAAGCACAATTTGTTTGCTCAAAAGACCGTCCCATGGAGATTCAAGGGGTGCAGATACAATTGGCAATACATGGCCCAACTTTTGGTAATTAGAGCATTCTGTGGTTGAACCCTTTTTTCTCTCAACAACGTTGCATGTCAGGATCGCATGTCATGACACCTTCCTAAGGGGAAAAAACAACAACAATGAATGGATGGATCATCTTGGTCCTGAGATCTACTACTGACCTGAAGCATTTGAAGGTAACCTTCCTGTGGGTCACAGAGGAGGGATGATATCCTGTGGTTGTTTCTCATGCACCGCTGATTGTTCTCACGTGTCGCAGGAAAGATCTGGCGTATGACAGTCATCCGCCCAAGAGCACTGTGTACCAGTTCTAGGATTTCATTGTCACTGATTTCCTAATGGGAGAAAGGTTCATTAGAAATGCCCACCTCTCAGGAATATGTGCCTGTCCACACATTGTTTGAGTTTTGAATGAAGATCACCTCCACCACTTATAAGCAACCCGATTATTATCTGGATGAAATGTTAAGGGATGCCTCAACATTATTTCCATGATAACAAAATAAGATACTTGCACTTGCCACAACCAATTTGCTTTATATTGGTTTATGGGCTTTTGTCTGGGGGCTCACGCACTGTACCAATAGATCAATGATGACTGCTGTATAAAGATACATGTCAACTAAAAATACTTATTTGGCCTTTTTAGTTGCCAGCAAGAAAGGGAGTAGGGAAAGCAGTGCATTCCTTAAATGCTTCAGATAATCGCTTTGGCAACCGAAGCTTCTGGTGTGCAAAATTATTACTGGAGAGCATGATTGATGACTCTTGGCTATGGATGTGTCTCACTGGAGAATATACATTCAGGGGGTGGGGGGAAGACCAGGGTCAGGGGGAAGTGAATGATGTGTGAAGTCGGCTGCAACCAGGAAACACCAACATGTCAACTCCTAATAAAACAATCTTTTTTACTCTGAGAGATGCGGCTAGAGACTTATGATTTGAATGGGGGTGCATGTCAGAGTCCTGACAGCACACACAATCTTTTAACATTAAAGGTCTTATTCTCCATAACATGGAGAACTGATTAGCAGAAGACTGGAGGGAGGGAGGAGGGAGGGAGAGATGGAAAGAAGGAAGGGAAGGAGAGATGAAAGGAGGGGAGGAAGGGGGTAAGGAAGGCATCTGCAACTTTGCACAAGGTAAAATACCTGCAGATAGTTTATACCAAATCCTACTCAATTCAAGGTGACACTATTACTAAGGGTCTAGAGTTGGTCTTTTGTCAACAAGATTAAAACAGCTTTTAAAATAATAAAATAATGAATGAATTGTTTGAGGAAGGGAGAAAAAAGTCTGAAAGGAGAGACTGGGTTGTGCATGATAATTCACAGTACCAATTTAAACATAAATCCATTCCATGGATTTAAATGCAAATCCATGCTATAGATTTAAATACAAATATGCCATCCTTGAAAACCAGCTGGAGCAAGTTCATGCAAACTTCAGACAACCTCAACAGTCAGATGATATGTCAGATTTTATTTGGAGAAATTCAACTCATGTGTTTTTACCCATAATTATCCTTTCCAAAGCTTCTTGGAAACTTCTTGTCCTTCTTGTCCCAAGGGATCATTTTGAAATGCTCCAAAGCTGGGGTCTCCAACCTTGGCCACTTTAAGACTCATGGACTTCAACTCCCAGGGTTCCTCAGCCAGCAAAGCTCACAAGTCCACAAATCTTAAAGTGGCCAAGGTTGGAGACACCCGTCCACAGTGAGCTCTATTCATGGTCTTGATTGTGACATGTAAAAAGGTGCAGTGAACCCATAGAGAAGCAATAGCCCAAATGACTGATGTATTCCTTCTCCTGCACAGCCCATTCCCCTAAGCTGGGCAGAAGAGAAAGGGGTCCCTCCACCTCTTCAAAGCCACCAAGTCCACTGGCTTCAACTACCGTGGCCAAGAGGAGGGAATACTGAACCTGTACGAGCGTATTTGTATTTCCTTGGTATAGGGTCTCTTGCTTGAGCAGCAGGTTAGACTAGAAGGCCTTCAGGGTTCCTTTTAACTCTGTTATTCTGTAGCCTGCATTCTGCATTCTGTATTCTACTCCGATTTTCCTTTTTTCTAATGTTCTTTGTTATATCAACCACTTTGAATACATAGACATACACACACACACACACACACACACACACACACACTCTCTCTCTCATATATTATTGTGCACACATGGATCCATTCCTTCCGAAGCATCGGGTGAAGGCTATCTCTACTGATGTTGCATGAACTAAATACTGATGTTTGATATTTCAGGATGCAATATTTCCAGGAGTTTTGACTCTTCCACCAAGATAATAATATCTGTACCCCCCAAAAATGACCTTAACAAAATAACAAAAATATACTGCTGCTCTGTTTAATTTTACCACACATGCGTGCATGCATGCATGCAAATGCTCTATGAAAATTGAATTTTTATGGGGGAGGATTTCTAAATGCAAACTGTTATTCCCTGTGAGTCCAACTTCTGCTCAGAATCACACAGAATGAAATCCCATGTATCCAAGTCTTTGCCATTCCCATGGCAAACAACTTTCATTTGTTTGCCAAGTATATTGATAAACAAAAAAAATAGTTATAGGAGACATAAAAAGAGAGGCATAAAAACAATATAGATGATGTGGACAGCTTGGCAATCAACCTCCCAGAGGGATTTTCAAGAGTTGAGGAGTTTCAAATTATCCCATTGCTCCTTCCGAGCCCTGGCCTATCAAGGCTTTTTAACTCCAGTTCTTTCTTTGTATGTCTGATTACGGGCAAAATAATAAGCAGTTATGGAAAATAGTTTCTCAGTAGGCTTGCAAAGACATTTGTTTTCTGACAACCTCAACTATGTAATCAGAAATGCAGAAAGGCAGGACATTTCCCCCCCAAATGAAAGTGCGGAGGTCCTTGACACAGAGAAGGGATTAATTGCTGGGCCATAATCAGCGGCTCACTGATCTTAAAAAAAATCACTGCTTTGCTGACTTTTAATGTAATTTATGCTTTGGAGTTGTTGTTTTTTTAAAGTGTGTCTCTCTTTGTGTGTTCAGTTTGTTTTCATCAGAACTCTAGTACAAAGATTCAACCTAGAAGTATTGCATCATTTGATGGAATGAAGTTAACTCTGCTCATGTCTTAGTCATCTTCTGAATGGACTATCGTAATGTACTCTACATGGGGCTACCTGTTAGGCACAAACCACCAGATCCATACATGAAGTGTTCAATTAGCTACTTTATTGCTCTATGCCTATTATGCATATATATGTTTATGTATCTATGCATCTATATGTCTATATGCCTATGCATCTATGTGTCTACAGAAATATAGACACATAGATGCATAGACACATAGATGCATAGGCATATAGACATATAGATGCATAGATTTGTGTCTATATATCTATGAGACGGTATGTCTATGCATCTATGCATGTCTATGTATCTCTGTCTATATGTCTATATGTCTATTTGTCTATATATTTATATGTTTATGCATCTATATGCCTGAATGTAAAAGTGTCCATATCTCTATGTTTATGTATCTATGCATCTATATGTCTGTATGCCTATGTGTCTATATGCATATATGTATAGAGAGGAACATGCTACCTTAAGAGAAAGACCTGAATTAAAAAAAACTTTAGTTGTTCCAGCACCATAGAAGACTAATCCCTTCTTGAAAAGTGGGGTGGACGAGACAGTTCAAAACCTCCATAAAGGCATTTTTCAATACCCTTCCTGGAGAAGGATCACAGAGAACAACCACACTTCCCAGGTTATGCCAAATTAGGATTTGGTTTGGCTTGATGCCAGGTGATTTATAATTAATCTGCTGGAAGTGGGGTGAGGGGGTGAAAGCTCATGTCAGCACTGAAAGAGAAAAGTTCTCCACCCTTAGAATATTGAATAGAAGGATTAGTTTTCAGAGGCTCCTACTCCAAGTTGTCCGCCTGTTTGTATATTTATTTATTTGCACTGAAAGGAATATAAATTATTGCGCTAGCAACGGCTTGCTTGGGGGGAAAAATATTTAAATCTACTTTAGCAGCAGCGAGTACCAAAACACAAACTGCAAAATGAGACAATTATGTTTCACATTAAATTCCCCATCTTCCTTAGAGGTAATGACAGAAAAATATAAATTTTAATGACATTAATAATTTACTTGGCCACAAAGAGTTCCAGGAAAATCTGTTCCCAAGGAAAAGAAGAAGAAGAAGAAGAAGATCATTAAACTTTAATAGTCTTGGGGACAATGAGGTGGATGAAGGATGTGTTGATTCATATGCTGTGTTTACAGCAGGGTTTGAGCTGAAAACCACCAGAGATGAGTCCCCTCAGTTGCTTCTGTGGGTTTTTAAAGGAGCAACCTATTTCTAAAAGATGAGGAATAGTTAGCAGATTTGGTACACATAAAGATGCTTTATGCTTACTCACCAAATAGTACCATAACAAAATACAGAGACAGAGAGAGAGAGACAGATAGACAGAGAGACAGACAGAGACAGAGACAGAGAGAGAGAGAGAGAGAGAGAGAGAGATTGTCCACTAGGACTCCCAGATATCTGCCTGCCTGCCTGCCTGCCTGCCCGCCCGCCCGCCCATCCATCCATCCATCCATCCATCCATCCATCCATCCATCCATCTATCTATCTATCTATCTATCTATCTATCTATCTATCTATCTATCTGGGAGTCCTAGTGGACAATCACTTAAATATAAGTCAGAAGTGTATTGCAGCCACCAAAAAAAGCTAATGCAATCTTAGGCCACAGTGGAGAGATAGAATCTGTTAAGTTTGCATAGAGAGGCAGGACACGGAGTGCTTCAACTCAACGTTTATTGTGACTTCAGCTCAGAACGGACCCGACTGGCTCAGCCGCAGCAGCTATTTATAGCCGGCTGTCACGGCTGCCAGCCAATCAGAGTGCAGGGTTTTCCCGCACTTTTACAACCAATGAATTCAAACACTTTACAACAATAACCAGTCATTTTAAACTCTGCATACATAACACCCCTCCCCACTAGGTTTGGTCCATACTCAAACCCCATCTATCTAATATACTCTTGTAGATAGGTGGGGCTCTTACGGGTACTTTGAGACCTGCGTGGTTCAGGTGTTTTGGGAATCTCATTTTGTGAGGAAGGAAATGTATCTGCCAACATTCCCTTATTAGGACTTCTTGTATTAGTAGAACCTGCTTGGTTACTACAACCTGGTCTCTCCTCCCAGTCCATCTCCAACCCAATGTCTCCCCCTAATTCTGGTAGTGATGTGCAATCTTCTATTTGCAAGAATAGTTGTTGGCACCCTGACAGATTTTGGGATGGTTCCTGTTGTGTTAGCTCATTACACATGGGGTTGATTCTCACTTGCTGATTACCTTCATTATCTCCCCCTTCCCCCCTAGAAGAGGCTGAGGGCATGGGATCCAGAGAAGAGCAAGGGCGATGCTCTAGAGGCAGTCTGGACCGTAACTGGTCTATGTGCCTATTCCACAAGACACCATCCTCGGTTTGAACCCTGTAAGACCTGGGGCCTGTAACCTGGGTTATCTCAGCAGAAATCCATAATGGTTCACCCATAAGTTTTTTAGCATAAATAGAATCACCCACAGTGAATGTGCGAGTTTTGCTGGTGGAATCTAGAGGTGCGTTGGGTGCGTAAGTGGGGTGAAGGCGGTCTAGGGTAGACCTGAGTTTTCTACCCATCAAAAGCTCGGCAGGAGTTAAGTTAGTGGATGGACTAGGAATGATGTGTTGGATACTGAGTAGTTTTTCAACTTTCTCAGTGATGTCCCCTGGACCCAATTGTTGGAGTTTCTCCTTGGTAAAATGTACCATGCGTTCAACCCAGCCGTTAGTCGAAGGATGCCCAGGGGCAGTAAGGGCATGTCTGATACCCTGCTGCGCTAAATATGATTCAAAAAGGTTAGCAGTAAATTGAGGACCATTGTCAGAAACAAGCACATCAGGTAACCCATGAGTTACAAAAAGTTTCTTAAGTTGTTTGATAACAGTGTCTGCAGTGGTGGAAACCATGGGGATAACCTCTAACCATCTGGAGTATGCATCAACTACAATAAGGAAAGTGTGCCCTCTGGTAGGGCCAGCAAAATCAATGTGAATCCTGGACCATGGACCCCTAGGACATTCCCATTCTTGTTTGGGGGCGAGGGGTGGAGCAGGCCTTACTTGCTGACAGTTTGGGCAGGATGCAACCCAGGTTTCAACCATTTTGTCTACACCAGGCCACCATACATAACTCCTGGCCAATCCCTTCATTCTGACAATACCGGATGACCCTCATGTAACATTTCCAAAACCTCTTTCTGCAATTTTGCAGGAATAACCACCCTGTTACCCCACAAAATACATCCCTCAAGACAGATAATTCAGTTTGTCTGGATTTAAAAGGTTGGGAAACTTGAGGTAGATCATGTAGTGGCCAACCCTTTTTAATCCAGCCCACAATAGGAGCCAATAAAGTGTCTTTGGCAGTTTCTCTAGCAATTTCAGCAGCATGAACTGGAAGTTTGGCAACAGTTTCTAGAAAGAAGGTGTAAGTTTCAGGAGCAGGGTCCTCAGTGTGCAAAGGAAGTGGGCAGCGACTCAAAGCATCAGCATGCCCAATGTCTTTTCCCAGTCTGTGAATGAGTTTATATGAATAAGCAGCAAGAAATTCAGTCCATCTCAGCATTCTTGGTGACAGGATGATGGGCGTTGGTCTGTCCCCTGCCACAATGCCTAAAAGAGGTTTGTGATCTGTAACAATGGTGAACCTTCTCCCATATATACTCATGGAACTTCTTGACTGCTGCCACGATAGCCAACGCTTCCTTGTCAAGTTGACTGTAGTTTCTCTCTGCTTTGGTCAAAGTGCGAGAGTAAAATGCAATAGGGCTTCCTTCCACTGGGAAGCATGTGGCTCAACACCCCCACTCCAAAAGGGGATGCATCACAAGTCAATACTACAGGTAAATTCTCAGAAAACTGTATCAGGACACAATCAGAAGTGATTTGTCTCTTGATGTTGTTAAATGCAGCTTCTTTTTGTGCCCCAGACCCATGCAGATTTTTATCCAGTAATCTGTGTAAGGGTTCTGCAGTGGTTGCTTTCTGAGGTAGAAACATATGATAGAAATTAATAAGTCCCAGGAATGCTTGCAAGTCAGTTTTGCATCTAGGCCTGGGGGCTTCTTTGATTGCCTGAATTTTGGCTTCTGTGGGGTGGATGCCATGTTTATCAATCATATAACCCAAGAATTCTACTTTGTCAGTTCTTAGTGTACACTTTTCTTTTTTTACTTTTAACTCCACTTTTTTGAACCTGGTTAGAACTTCTCTGAGTTTCTCGTGTAACTGAGTGTCATTTTCAGCAGAGATTAAAATGTCATCAAAATAAGGCACCACCCCAGGCAACCCTTGTAGCATCCTTTCCATGAGGCTTTGAAAGATGCCTGGCACCACACTTACTCCGAATTGTAACCTCTTGCATTTGAATGCATCCTGATGGGTTACAATGGTTTGAGCTTCTGCAGTTAAATCGTCTACTGTTAACTGCTGGTATGCTTGGGCCAGGTCCAATTTGGCGAAGACTGTGCCCCAGAGAATGTAATAAATGATGAACCACTGGAACCGGATATGCGCTCTGCTGCAGCGCATGGTTCAATGTCCCCTTGTAATCCCCACAGATTCTCACGGAACCGTCAGCCTTGACTGGCATGACTATGGGTGTTTCCCACCTGGAGTGGTCTGTGGGCTCCAGCACCCCTTGGGCTATAAGTTTATCTAATTGTTCATCAATTTTTTCTTCAATGCAAAGGGTACCCTTCTGGGTTTTAATCGGATTGGTTGTACCTTGGGATCTAGGTTAAATGTGATAGGGGTCCCCAAGTACTTGCCTAATCTGTCGCTGAAGACCTCTGGAAACTCAGACTTCAAAGACTCTTCCCACTCAGTGTTGCTTACGTGATTGATGCCAGTCACTTCGATGCCCAGCGGGTTGAACCATTCTAGTCCCAGCAAACTTGGGCGATCTTTATCCACGATGGTCAGGGGCGTTTGATGTGACCTTTGAACTTCACGTTGAATTCTCTTGTTCCAACTACTGGAATCTTGTTCCCTTGGTAGTAAAAGAGTTAATGCCTGCTTCTTGAAGTGAGTCTTCTGAATGTCTGGTATCAGTCTCTGAATAGTGTCCCATGACACCATGGATAAGTATGAACCTGAGTCCACTTCCATTTGGCAAGGCCTTCCTTCAATGAATACCTTGACATGCACTTTCCTGCTATTTAAAGAGGATGAATGACCAATAGTTACTGTTTGATGAGTTTCATTCCTTCCATTTGCTTCTGTGTTGTGCCCCATTTTCTCACTGGTGTTGTTTGGCTTGACTTCTCTGTCTTTGTTGTTTGCAGCAAACTTTCTTCTGTTTGGTGGAGTTCTGAATGATTTGCAGACTCTTGCAATGTGCCCTCTTTTTTCACATCGGAGGCAAATGGTGTCCAGGATTCAGTGCAGGGGTGGTTTCCCGCACAACCTATGCAGTGGAAATCACGCCTCTTCCTTCTCAGGTCATTTATTTTCTGCTCCATTCTGAGTCTGTTGATTTCTTCTTCTTCTCCACTGTATTCTGACTCAGATTCAAGTTCATCAAAATGAGTTGTAGTGGTCTTTTCCCCATCAGAATGGCCCGTAGTCTTGTTCATCTTTCTCATGGCTGCTGCTGAGGATTTGGTGGCTTCTGCTGAAGATGCTTCCTCTATGGCTTCTTTCAGCGTGATCTTAGGTTTCATCAGTAATTTGCTCTGCAAAACCTTGTCTTTAAGGCCCAAAACAAAATGATCGCGCATGGCCTCCTCTAAGCTGCTGAATTCGCACGCACCCCCAATGTCTCTTAAACTTGCCACGAAGTCAATTATGCTTTCCTCTTCCCCCTGATCGCAGCGGTAAAACTCATGTCTCTTAATGAGGCATGATACTTGGGGTGCGTAGTGTGCCTTTAAAAGCCTCTCTAGATCAGGCCATGCCATTACCTTCACATCTGCTGCGCCCGCTAATGCCTTCGCCATCTTGAAAACAGTGTTAAGTTCGCATAGAGAGGCAGGATGCGGAGTGCTTCAACTCAACGTTTATTGTGACTTCAGCTCAGAATGGACCTGACTGGCTCAGCCGCGGCAGCTATTTATAGCCGGCTGTCACGGCTGCCAGCCAATCAGAGTGCAGGGTTTTCCTGCACTTTTACAACCAATGAATTCAAACACTTTACAACAATAACCAGTCATTTTAAACTCTGCATACATAACAGAATCAAGATCATGTGAAGTGTTAGTATCACTTTATAAGGCCTTGGTAAGGCCACACTCGGAATACTGCATCCATTTTAGTCACCATGACATATAAATGTTGAGACTCTAGAAAGAGTGCAGAGAAGAGCATCAAAGATGATGAGGGTACTGGGGGCTAACATATATGAACAACAGTTGCAGAGTTGAGTATGTCTAGTTTAGTGAAAAAAAGGACCAGGGGTGACAAAATAGCAGTCTCCCAATATTTGAGGGGCTGCCACAAAGAAGAAGGGGTCAATCTATTTTTCAAAGCACCTGAAGGCAGGACAAGAAGTAACAGATGGAAACTAACCAAAGAGAGAACCAATCCAGAACTAAGGAGAAATTTACTGACAGTTTGAACAATCAACCATTCGAATGACTTGCATTCAGAAGTTGTGGGAGCTCCATCACTGGAGGCTTTTAAGAAGAGATTGGACAACCATTTGTCTGAAATGGTTTAGGATCTCCTGCTTGGGCAGGGGGTTGGACCAGAAGACCTCCAAGGTCCCTTCCAGTGATGCTATCTTGTTAAAAATGTTATACTTTTTTAGAGCACAAGACTTGGAAGACCTAGCATTAATTTCCATCTGTCCCTCTCACAATAACTCAATCAATGGAATACAAAAAATCAAATCAAATCAAATTATCAGAATATGCCATGGACTATTGGAGTATTAAAAATAACTAAAAAAGCTAAGTAGCTGTTAAGAAGGAAGGGGAATAAATTTCTTAACTGAACATCGAGAGAAACATAGAGAATTGAGTGAGACCAATTAGTATGCAGTAGCCTCTGGCTTTGGTTGGATCCTCTTGGATCCCAGTTTATTTTTATTTTTTATTATTTATTTATTTATTTATTTATTTATTTATTTATTTATTAATTATTCATATTTATATCCCACCCTTCTCTGGAGACTCAGGGCGGCTTACAATTCTTGGGATACAACCCAATGCGCTCAGCAATAGCCTTCATTCCATTGTGTATGCCTGCTTATTACTAAGCGGCATTTTTGCAAAGTCAGCAGTGCTAGGCCTGCACCACCAAGGCCCTTTTATTTAGTTTAGTCAAGCATGTATGAGAAAACAAGTATAAGTATGAACATAACATATAAACATACAAGTATAAATGGGTACAAGTGTATACATAATAAATGAGTGCGAATAAATGGGAACAGTAGGACAGGGACGGTAGGCACGCTGGTGCACTTATGCACTCCCCCTTATAGATCTCTTAGGAATAGAGGCAGGTCTTTGCCAGACCAATTCTTGAATACAGCTCATCTGCCTGGAATCTAGACTATATAACGGACATTAACACAATTGAACAAGTCCAGAGGTATTTCACGAGAAGAGTACTCCACTCCTCCGCTCGCAATAGAACACCTTATGCCACCAGGCTTGAAATTTTGGATCTAGACAACTTAGAACTATGCCACCTATGGTCTGACCTAAGCTTATAGTACACAAAACTGTCTGCTACAACCTGTCAATGACTACTTCAGCTTCAACCACAATAACAACCCGGCAAACAGATAGAAATTCAAAGTAAACCGCTCCAAACTCGATTGCAGAAAATACAACTTTAGCAACAGAGTGGTCAATGCCTGGAACATACTACCTGACTCTGTTATTACATCCTCAAACCTCCCCAAAACTTTAACTTTAAACTGATATTCAACCTGGCTAGGAAACAACATCAGAAAGAAAAGTTTCAACTCCTAAAGAAAAGCTGACCAGGACCATCAGTGAATAGAGGATATCTACAGACTGCCCCAAGAGGCAACACCACCACAATTTTCTTCTGCAGACTAAACTGTAAAGCCACAAAATATATCACGGGACATTTTCACACTCTGCTTCCTTTCATCCATGCAGAAGAACAAGGAAATTCTATGGTGTCGTGCTGTGTGTTTCACAGTGTTAAATGTGAAGGAGCAGAGGAGGGGTGGGGAGGAAAAGGCTGCTGCTTTCCCGTCTTCGGATACGTGAAGAAATTAAAATGCACAGCTTTGTCGAAGAAAGCAGTGGAGGACAGGAGAGTAACATGTTAATTTAGAGGCGTCAGTTCACTGTCAATTTCTGTAGTCTGGAATGCTGGTCCAGTGCGCTCTGATTAAGAGTCCCTTGAAAATAATTTGCAGAGCAGTTACTGAGGCTTACTCAGGTCTAAGTAGGAATTTAAAGTTTCATTAGACTATCCGCATAACTGACTGTGACTAAAGTCCTGTGCAGATCTTACTTGGGAATAAGCCTTACTATGAGCAGACACAGATTGCACCAAATTGTACAATTTCCCTGGTATTACAATTCACTGCTCTCGGTGGAGGAACGTTATATCGTGCCCCTTAAGAGCACAAACATTTTGCATTCTGCTCAGATCATGCTGGTCAATGTTCAACCTAAAAACAGCATGTATAATTTTGGCTGTCTAAGGGGGGGAAAAAGAGATTTTTTTTTGTTGCTGGAAAAAAAAGGCGATTAAGAGATAATGTAAGAGGTCCTCGGTTTACGACCTTCCAGTTAGTGACCATTCCAAGTTCTGATGAACCTCCCTGGGGGACAGTTATGACCTGGATTTGAAGTTCTGATGGTTGCCATCCCACAGTTTGGGCACTTAGCAACCGGGCCATATTTACATCCATTGGCCGCACCCTGCACACATACATGATTGTGTTTTATGATGGTTTTGCTGAAAACTGACATTTACTCTCAGTTTTTGTAAAACCATGCCCATAGTGAACCATTGGTTTGCTTAACAAGCATAAATTCACTTAACAACCAGGGTGATTTGCTTAATGAAAAGCACAAAAAGATTCTAAAATAGCATCATTGTGTAAGCAACCAGTTTTGCAACTATAAGAAATTATAGGCAGGCTCCATTTCAGTCATAACTCGAGGACTGTCTGAAAAAGTATTGGCCGATTAAAGCACATTGTTCTTTAAAAGGAAGGCTGGGTGTGTGATTAAATTAGCTTAAATACAGGTATTTAGGGAAGACTTCCATCTCACAAACAGATTACCTTCAAAATTGGCAGTTATTTACTTGTATGTTTTCCTGGCAGCTGTGAGGAAAAGAAACATTCATCTCTCTAAAAGATATTTCAAATTATTTCAGGAATTGCATTTGGACAACAAGGCCGATTAAGGCTCATATGCACCGTTTCCATCTGCATTAGCTGTGCGAGAAGCAATGGGAGATGAAGATATCTCCTATCTTCAGGGAGGCCTATCTCTTATGTGAACTTAGCCGAAAATCATAGCCACCTATGTATTTATTAGCTGAGAATGACATCAGGCAAGGGAAAAACGGCACAAACACAATGCACGGGGCTTTGCATGCGTAAAAGTAGAAAGTGACAATATCTAGTCGGTGGCAGAAGTAGCAAAAGAAATAGTCATCCATCACATCCAGCATGGCCCCTGGTGGTCAAAATTACAAAAAGCAGATGCTAAAAGTTGCACTGCAGAATTGGGTAGAGATGAGAGAATACATTAAATCAAGGGTGCGTTGGAAGCCAGAGAGAAACAAGTATGGGAAAATGATCTCAACATAGTGCAATTATATTCCCATGTAGCTGCCCATTTTCACATTTCTGCTGAGTTGGAAGCTTTCAGGAAAAGATTGTTGAATTAACCAATCATGATATGCACATATAATGGTATGTGCTAATATTTTTGATAATATTTCATGTACTAGGACATGGGATAATGATACGAGGCATAACGGAAATTGAATTATTACTCCTTAATGCATTCCATTTTCCACTGATTGCCTCTCCAAACAATAACATAATTTTAAAAACAACAGTTTCAATGCATTTTATTGATGACTTGATTGACCACATTCCTGGTCTTTGCATAGAAGCTGCAAGTTCTTGGCTTGCTCTCTTTTTTTCTCATAAGCCTTTGTTCACCAGAACCTACTCAGCATCATAGCATATAAATTGTCCTTAAGGAATAAGGCTAGCAGATATTAAAAGCTGGTGCACAGATGCATATTCATCACTTGAGTGATGACTTGATGTCTGAATGGACCATTAGAGATGGAAGGCCCCAGAGGGATTTTTACAAAACCAGCACAAAATGCTTTTAAATAAACAATTGCATTCTGCTTTCATTTGCCACGTGATAGGCATGCCTATGAGAACTCATGTGAATTAAAAGTTGTTCCAAAATATGAAAGAAGAGCTAATTTATAGGACTGTGCCAAATGTCTTTTTTGTTTTTGTTTTTGTTGTTTTAAACTCAGGGAAAGAAAGTGTTCCAAGTTGGCTGAGTTTTATCAGAACAAACCCTGCAATGGAACTAATGATTCGATATTGTACATAGAACAACAAACTTCTCATAATATTTTGAATGGACCAGTGGGAATTCAAAACAAACACTGTGCTTTTATTTTCAAAAAATGTAAATTTTTGGCATTACCACCTTCATTTCAAGCAAATAGAGGGAGATGGGCAATATGGATCCGCATAGGAAGATTTTAGATTAGGCTGCTATGGCTTATTTGTCCTGAATTTTGGTGTTTTCAATTTAGCAACCAACCTAATGTAATGTATAAAATAATGCAGCTATAAAGAATGGATCATCATTGACATCAAAGTCCCAAAGGTGCTTTTTTTCAAAAGGCAACTGGGCTTTGTTTTTCCCTGAAGACATTTTGCTTCTCATCTAAGAAGCTTCTTCAGTTCTGACTCAAAAAAAATGCTTGAAAAAGCACCCTTGGAACAACTATGACCTGGATGACTGAGAATCTCCATAGACAATGACATGAAAGTGTTATTGATTATCCTACCTAAAAATCCAATGCCATTTGCAAAGATCTGTAATGTTTATATTTTAATAGAACAATCACATAGTTCTGTAATAAACCAAACCCTTAAAAGCTCTATGGTTGGCCAAGGGGGTTCATCCAATTAAAAAAGATCCTAAGTAGCATTGTAAAAACCATTACCTTCCCAACCAATTTGAACTTGATGCAACTAAATGCAGAGCTATGTCTTTTCACCTGTACAATTGAGATAATAAAACAGAGAGTGTAACATATAACAGAGGAATGCATATCCCTCCTGAAGCTGTGCACCTGGGGAAGAGGGCAATTATTTGGTCAATGGATACAATAAAACACAAACAGGAGCCTCCTCCATTTCAGCCTGACTTTGGACTGTATGCTTTAATGTTAAAAAAACATTTAGAAAGATTGAGAAATTATCCAGAATTTCATTACCTAAAAGCCTGAAAGCTCCCTTTGACAAACTCCTGTGCCAGTCAGTCAGTTTATTACAGTCTTAGAGGGCTAGTTTGGGATAGTGGTTAAAGCTTCAGCAAGTCTCAAGTTCTACTCCCATCTTAGGAACAAAGGAAGCTGGGTGACATTGGAATAGTCACTTTCTTTCAGCCCAGCTAGAAGTAAGCAACAGCAAACCACTTCTATTGGACCTGTCCAGCCAGTGGACAGAAGTCCACAGCAAGTTGAAGGCAAACACACACACACACACACACACACACACACAAAATAATCCCAAGACTAATGAAGGATGTCCATGGACAGCTGTGAACAGTTCAAATCTATCTTAAGAAATCAATCAATACAAACTGAGACTGAATTAAAATACATTTATAAAATGAGAAGAACCCATGAGTAAAATCCAAATAGACCAATCTATAGTTAGATTATAAGTGAATAATATTTAAAATTACCAAAAAATGTGATGACAATAACAGCTTGATAAAATGCATTTAGCATGAGCTAACTCAGTACTTTGTATATATTTTTATTCTTCTTAAAAAATAATCTGTAATCTATTAAATTACTAAAGTTATTATCAGAGTTTTAATAGAGTTATTAAAGAGTTGGATAGCCTCAAAACTGGATAATAAATAAATATCTCATTTGTTCTTCCTTGGGGCAAAGAGTCAATGTATGTTGCAAGACCTTGCCAAGGCCAACTCACATGTACTGAAGTACATTTGCAGAATTTTATCTCATCCTATATTTAAAGTTTATTAAATTTTCTCCCTCCCTCATTTTTACTCATGTTTTGATTTCAAGAGTAGCAAACACCAATAATTATGCATTCTATGGATTAATCCACTCACGTATCCTGTCTCCCTTTACACTTTTAAATTTGTTGTGCTTTTAACTGTACATAAATCCCAGCTGCTGCTCAGTTAATTATATCCCAAATCTTCTTTTAAAATATAGAAATATCTATGTGGAAGAAATAAAAGCTGGCTTACTCCTTATAGAGACATACTTTTAAAAGTAGATCTACTATTAATATTAACATAGAAATGCTGCCTTCCAAAGTGGAAATGTAGATGTTCTCTTTGGATGAGCCCACGAGAAAAGTTTGACAGAAACTAGTGTTCCACTACAACTTTTTAAACAGACAAATATTTATCAAATCAAATGTTTATTGTCAATGCACAACATGTGTACAACAAAATTGAAAATCATCTTTTAATGGTAACAACAATTTGGACAGAATTCACATCAACTGCATCCACACATTCATGACTAAATTTATAATCATAGCAGAAAATACTATTGGCTGACACACACCTTCATATATATAAGGACTTTTCAATCTGCAGAAATTCATGCCATGGATCTCAGATGAGGGTCAAATTCAAATGGGATTTGTCCTCTGACAGACATAAAGGAGAGTTCGTCATGATCCCAAGAGGCTTCCAAAATGATAATCCATCACATACCCAGAGTATCTCAGAAATATAATAAAATCCAAAACATAACTAAAAGTCCTTTAATGCGTTCAACTTGTCTTCACTGTTTAATTGTTCACAGTGGAGAAGTCAAAATAACATTTCAAAGACAAGAAACACAGTTCACATTCAAAGAGCCAATAAAAAAGCAAAAGCCCAAAACAAACTGCATTGAATAAAGTTTCTCGACAGACCAGGATAGATAATTGCCAGCTTCAGGAAGATAATCAGGGACAATCCATTGGAAGAATGCCAACCAAGAAAAACCTTCTTTAGAACTAAAACACTAACTTTGACTCCGGCAATTCTAACTACACATTTATGAACTTATATACATAGCTCCCAGCTGTAAGCCCTGAGGAGGATCATGGCCCTCTCCTCCTGAGTAGACCATACTTTTCCCTGATCCTCTCCCCCCTGCATGCCCTGGGATGGATAGGAGATGGGCCTGGATCCTCCTCTGATTGCTCAGCCAGCCTCTGCCCTTCCCCAGCCTCCTCCACCATCTCTGGAGCCACACTCCCACTCCCTGTTGGCTATTCCTCCTCTTCCTTGGAGTCAGTCTCCACCAGGGGCATGACAACTCCATTTCCACTTTTGTCTATGGAGATTCTCAGTCATCCAGACCATGGTTGCCCCAAAGATGCTTTTTTTAAGAGGTGACTTTCTTAAACAAGAAAGTCTGGGATTTCCACTTTCGATTTCGAAATGAGGCATTCTGGACTTTATGAAATGATCTAATTGTTCCCTTGAAGTCAGCTGCATTTAACACAATCCATATAATAATCCTGGCTCGTGACTGATTTTCACTGGATGTTATGTGGCTATTTGCATTCAGTACTCACCCGTAATGCTGTCCTAAAACTTTACTATATTATATGGATAGTTAATTTTATTCTTGCCTCATGACCTGCTGACTGGTAGATAAGAGGTAAACTTTACAAATGTTTTCCCATCCACGATCATGAATCTGAATGAAGGATTGTGTATACATCCTCACGCAACACACATCTCTCCCACACTTGCATTTCATTTGAAGAAAGTAAATCTCCACAGCTCGACATCACACCTACACTAATCCTCTATAAATGTTGCAGAGGCTATAGAGTGCACTATATTTATGTGAGTATAAATACCCATTTCCTCTGTGTGTTTTCATTATTATTATTTTTTAACCAAGCTATTACAGCAAAAAGAACCAGTTCCATAAACATCACAGAGACAGGAGAAGATTCAGAATGACTTTTTGGAGGAAACAATTTTAGACCCACCACCGCCTTTTAATTTCCATACGTTATCCTTAACCAGGAAATTTTTTTTTATAATTTCTGCTAACATGTATGACTGCCTTCATCCCCAATGATTGCTAAAAAAAATGAAAGTGGGGAAAAAAGTGAACAAAGAGCTCTGAAGTGAAACTTGAGCTTCCCTATATGATGTATTAGCATGAAATAATAAACACATTTCTCTTACAAAAACACAATACAACAACCATGTTCTTAACTTAGACAAATGAGGTTTTTTCTAAATGATCAGAACTTCCTGGAAAGGTCAGAGGCCCTATTCATTCTTTTTCTCTGAACTGCCTGTACCAAAATAGCAGGATACCAGAGTTGGAAGGGACCTCCTATTCAAGCAAGGACCCTATACAATTCTTGAGAAATGCCTGTCCTGTCTCTTCTTCAAAACTCCAGTGATGGAGCACCCACAAATTCTGAAGACAAGCCATTCCAATGATTAATTGTTCCCATTGTCAGGAAATTTCTCCTTAATTCTAAGTTGGATCTCTCCTTGCTTAGTTTCCATCCATTGCTTCTTGTCCTGCCTTCAGCTCTTTTGGAGAATAGGCTGACCCCCTCCTTTCTGGGGCAGTCCCTCAAATATTTGAACATTGCTATCACGTCACCCCTAGTCCTTCTTTTCATTATATTAGACATATTCAATTCCTGCAACCATTCTTCATATGGTTTAGCCTCAGTCCCCTAATCAGCTTTGTTACTTTTCTCTGTACTCTTTTTAAAGTCTCAACATCTTCTTTGTATCATGTTGATCAAGACTGGATGCAGTATTCCAGGTATGGTCTTACCAAGGCATTATAAAGTGGTATTAGCTTCAACAGAAATTTTGAAGGTGTGGGAGAAAGGGAAGAGATACCAGGAACAGCAGGACAAATGGAAACAAATCAAAAGTGGAAACTCTCCTCGTTCTAGCAAAACATCACAGCCCCTTAATAAGAAGGGCTCTTTTGATCCAACTTCTCAAAAGTTGGATCGCTGTCCAACAGTTTCCATTCTGAATGAAAACTCAGAGAAGAACCAGCTTTGGAAGGAGGGATTTTTGGAAAGCAGGTAGATGTTTGAGGAAATAACAGTTTCTGAACTTCTGGTGGCCAGTCAGTTCCCCACCAGGATGAGGGTTTATTAGAAGATACTGGGAGCTAAAGTTTGTTTTGTGAAAAAGTTGAAGACAAAGAACAGGCTATGATTCATCTTTTTATTGGGAGATGTTTATAATAATTAAAGAACATTTATCTTATTAAGTGAGCTTTCATGTCACTGCAATTTAAAAAGCTAAGTGAAGCAGCTCGTTAAAGCAGTATTTAATACATTATACACTATTTGATGTCATAGTAACAACATCCAAAAGGAGAACCCAACCATAACAGCTTCCTTAGAAGGACCCACTTGCATTCCATACAATAATAAATCCATATTCCATATCAATCCTGCTCAAAGAGAATAACAGAATAAGAGTTGGAAGGAACTTTGGAGGTCTTCTAGTTCAAGCAGGAGACCCTAACCCTAACCCTACACCATTTCAGACAAATGTCTGTCCAATCTCTTCTTGAAAACCTTCAGTAATGGAGCACTCACAACGTCTGAAGGCAAGCCCCACTAATTAATAGTTGTACAGAATCATGCATTCACAGATCTTTTCAACAAAAACAAGGTTATTACTCTTATTTCTGGAAGGTCAGTTCTACCAGAAGGAAACTCTAACAGACAATGCTCATTTCAACTCCCATTCATAAGTGGGACCTCTTCATACAGTTTCTCCACCAACCAGATTCAGACAGGAGATTTGGCCTCCAATGACATACATGGGAAATTCATGGGAAGTGGGGGTTCTATCTCACTTACTGAGAGCTCAAAATGGATATGCTACAATTTGGAGAAGTGGGTGGAGAACTGAGGTCACTATGGAAAGTATCAGTAGTTTGTTGCCAGCAAAACTGAGGAAATACTTGGCAGGAAAACAATTAGATGGATGAGGAAAAGAAACCATGGAACATGCCATTGATGCATAATTCTCTTACCTCATTTACGTAGACCCAGTGACTATCTTTAGAGGCCAGGTTAGTTTCCACAGCCTGAAGAGGGAGAAAAGATAGGGGGAGAAAAATGAGTGAATAAATAATTCAAATAGAAGGCTGTAGATCTGCAAAAATCACACATACTCTGGGCTCCAATATGCTTAAAATATTTTATTTCTAGCAAATGTAACAGGTAAATTAGGAGATAGCTGAAGGACGTTACACAGGTCATAAAACTTGCATGGGTTCTTCCAGAATGATACCCCACAGCCTCAGAACCCTAGAGACCCAACAGGAATCTCAGTTTAGAAGAAAAGACATAAGACACTATTTTTATTCGTAGCACAATCTTCTCACTTTATTTATTTATTTATTTTTAAGCTGGACTTTCTTAATGGATCTGCCAAAATAGCCAAGAAGAACCTTTCTCGGATGGAGTCAATGCCACAGAGTGGAGTTTTGGCTTAAGAATGTGAAATTCTGCTATCGCTTTAGTTCAAACACTAAAAGGATCCTATTCTCCGAGCATTATGCAAGCCCACACCTAATGCAGGAATTAATCAACGCTTCAGCAAGGAGTTGACATTTTTACACCCTTTTATGTACCTAAAGTGAAGTGGTAATCAGAGAATTTATCCAGCATGTTGCACAAATTGTAGAGTAGCTGCCTTCCTAGGACCGGTACCAATTCCCTGGAGCTCACCTAACTATATTCCAAGACATCCAAGCAAATTTTGAGCAATTTATCTCTATAACTCTGACAAGATATCCGTTAAACCAGATAAAGTTGCCCAAAAGAGACTTGGCTAAGGAAAGAGAATGGAGTGTAGTGGATATGGAAAAGAATATTACTTATTTCCAGTTAGGGTGGGACAGATCATTTCCTTCCTTGTATTATCCTTTTATTCACGACAATCCCTTTGAATGCTTTGCCACTGAGAAGAAGCACACACAATACACTTTATATTGCTTTGTGTTTTCTTCCTACATGTACGGTATATTTAAAAATACGTGTAAAATAATTATTTTTTTTCTAACATGTTTTCTCTCAACCTACGAATTTTTATATGCCTTGTTTTCCTATCCCAAAGTGTTTTTTCACAGAGAAATACCCAATCCAAAGATTATCCATAGGTAGTCTGGGAATTAAAATTTGCGTTGCTTCAATATGTACACCTGGCAAAATTCTCCAGTTTTCCCCCTGCTAAATCTTATATCTGACTGTTCTGTTATTTCTTGCTTTGTCTCATTTCTCTGGCTTTATTCTTTATGAGCCATGGTGGCCCAGTGGTTAGAGTGCAGTATTGCAGGCTATTTCTGCTAACTGCTGGCTGCCTGCAGTTTGGCAGTTTGAGTCTCACTGTCTCAAGGTTGAGTCAGCCTTCCATCCTTCCGAGGTGGGTAAAATGAGGACCCAGATTGTTGGGGGTCAGAGGCTGACTCTGTAAACTGCTTAGAGAGGGCTGCGAAGCACTGTGAAGTGTATATAAGTCTAAGTGCTATTACTATTTGACAGCTCAGGATCTCTTGCTATCATTGTTCAGCAGAAGTTGAAGACTTCCTACACACAATGGCAAAGGATAGATTTAACCTCCTTAAGCAAGCACATATTTTGAATTTCCAACTCATGGTGGCATGTTTTCCTTTTCAAATCTTCCAAAGTCAGAATAGCCCTACTACTTCAAATATAAGGCAACCCTTCTTCCAACCCATTGCATGAACATTGTGATGACCCAGGGTGGGTTACAAAATAAACACAGTCACAAAAATCAGATGAAGCCCCTTTTATTCCTTCACTTTGCTTCCAAGCTCCACATATCCTTGACTGGAGACAAAAAGACTCCCACATGAGCAGTTACAAGAAGGAGGAAATGCCGTTTAAATTATAAAGAGTAAAAAACAATACAAACCAGGCAAGATGAGGGCTGGAAGATGTCCGCAGATATCAGAACACACACTGGGAAGGACGCCAAACTCAGAGAGGAACAATAAACTAGTGATATTTCCACGCTTTGTTTCCAGCACTCGCCCCGACGCATGTCCGTCCTCTTATCCAGTTGTCACAGCTGCAGCCCATGAAGAGGATCAAGGCCCTCTCCTCCCCAGTAGACCACGTCTCTCCCTTATCCTCTCTTCTCTGCGTGCCCTAGGATGGAGAGGGGATGGGCCTGGGTCCTCCTCTGACTGCCCAGCCGGCCTCTGCCCTTCCCCAGCCTCCTCCACAACCTCTGGGGCCACACTTCCACTCCCTGTCGGCTGTTCCTCTTCTCCCTCAGAGAAGAGGGGTATGACAAACATGCTGACAAACAAGAAATTCTGTATATAAGCAGCCTCTTGACTTACAACCATTCATTTAGCCACTGTTTGAAGTTACAAGCACACTGAAAAAAGTGACTTTTGACTGGTCCTCGCATTTATAATCATTGCGGCAAGTGATCACAATTGGGACTGTTGACAGTGGACATGTATTTATGATGATTGCAGTATCCCTGAGTCATGTGATCACTATCTGAGATCTTCCCAGCCAGTTTCCCACAAACAAAGTTAATGGGAAAAGCAGATTTGCTTAACAACCGTGTGAGTCACTTAACAATTGCAGTTATATGCTTAACAACTTTGGCAAAAAAAGGTTGCTGACACTGAGGTTTGCAAAAAAAAAAGGTTTTGTTGTGGTTCATCGGCAGCAGGTGCGGACGGCTGAGGTCTCGGAGAGTGATGACTCAGATGAGGGGCCTGCATGTGATGCAGGGATGGGGCCAATGGAATGCTGCTTTTGGAGATTGTGGAGACTGACAGCATTGATGAAGAGGCCCCTGAGGAACCTGTGCCCAGTGTGTGCGCAGGGATGCTCGAAGGAAAGAGCAGATGCAGCAGCACAGGTGACTCAGGAGTAAGGCTGCAAGGTAATGCCCCTCCCTTAAGAGATAAAAGCCAGCTGAGAAACCTGAGTTCTTTGCAGGAAGCAAAGAAGTTTTTGCACTCAAGCCTTGTGGACGTTTGGAATATCTTGGTTTGTGTTTGAAGACTTTTTGTGTTTGAAATATTTCTTGGCAACTTTATCTAGTGTTCTTGGCAGCCTTGCACAACCTTGGCAAGGCTGCTTCTTATCAGAGACAATTAGTTTGAAACAGCCTTTTAACTATGAAGGAACAGAATTCATAAAGAATCATTAAAAGGTTTTGCTGTTACCTCTGTTTTGTGTTTGTTTCCTTGGAACAAGATGTGGGTCAGAACAGGTTTGCAGGTACAATTCACTTAACAACTGCCTTGGTTAGCAATGGAAATTCTGGTCCCAAGTGCAATCATGAGTCAAGTTCTACCTGTATCTAGCAAGCATAGTCAAGCTTGTTTCAAATGCAACTCTTAACTCAGACTTCCCCAGCCTCAAATCTGTTAAAATATAACTTTCAGAAGCCCTAGCCAGCGTGTCCAATTTCTAATACAAACTCTTGGGTGGGAAACCGGTTGAGAAAAGCTGATCCAAGAACTTATCTTGCACCATGTAATCCGAATATCTTGTGAGGGTTTTTTTTTAATAGAAATATTGTGGAGTGTACCAAAAAAATCGTTCAGTCACCCATATGCTTTGTGTACACAATCATTTTTCATAAAACCTCCCAAGGCTCTCCTCTTCACACTGGACTAATGGCCTGCAACATTTCCATCAAAGAAGCAAAACTTCAAGACAGATTGCACATCAGAGGGTGCATACATTTCAGCTTTTATTTACTTCCCCTTAAAAATCACTCAAACACCACATTTCTGCAAATTTAGTGGAAAAAGAAACATAAAACAAATGGATAGCTGATTTCCTCTTTGTTGTACCTCCGGCAGATTTCAGCAAGCAGACTGTTCTCTTATTTTTCTTGTGGGGGGTGGGAAAGCTCATTAATTGTACTTCATTAATACAATTGCCTCAAAAATCTGTTCTTGAAAGTCAGGGGAGTGTCTGGAACAGAATGGGATGAAATGTTGCGGAGACACATTTGAGGACAATAAAAAGATAAGATTCCCTTGAGTTGAGCTTAACTGGTGGACTCCAATAGACACAATTATGCAACAGCATGGAAGTGCTTTGTCATGGTTTTTCCCCAGCATTTGTAAGATCTCCCACTCACTTTCCATTTTGAAATGAACAAAGGACAGATGGAGGCTGCCATCTGGTGAAGTCATACATCACTGGAATCAGAAGTCTTTGGCTTAAGTTAACTTAAAGGGTGAGTAAATACATGGCACACAGGTGAAACTCGAAAAATTAGAATATCATGCAAAAGTTCATTTATTTCCGTAATGCAATGCTGAGTGCATTGGGTTGCGCTCCAAAAATTGTAAGCCACCCTGAGTCTCCAGAGAAGGGCAGCATATAAATATGAATTTAAAAAAAGGTGAAACTAATATATGAGATAGACTCATTACATGCAAAACAAGATAGTTCAATCTGTGATTTGTCATAATTATGACGATTATGGCTTACAGCTCATGAAAACCCCAAATCCACAATCTCAGAAAATTAGAATATTGTGAAAAGGTGCAATATTCTAGGCTCAAAGTGTCCCACTCTAATCAGCTAATTAAGCCATAACACCTGCAAAGGGTTCCTGAGCCTTTAAATGGTCTCTCAGTCTGGTTCAGCAGGAATCACAATCATGGGAAAGACTGCTGACCTGACAGTTGTGCAGAAAACCATCATTGACACCCTCCATAAGGAGGGAAAGCCTCAAAAGGTAATTGCAAAAGAAGTTGGATGTTCCCAAGTGCTGTATCAAAGCACATTAATAGAAAGTTATGTGGAAGAGAAAAGTGTGGAAGAAAAAGGTGCAGAAGCAGCAGGAATGACCACAGTCTGGAGAGGATTGTCAGGAAAAGGCCATTCAAAAGTGTTGGGGACTTTCACAAGGAGTGAACTGAGGCTGGATTCAGTGCATCAAGAGCCACCACACACAGACGGATCCTGGACATGGGCTTCAAATGTCGTCAGAAGTGTCTTACCTGGGCTAAAGAAAAACAGACCTGGTCTGTTGCTCAGTGGTCCAAAGTCCTCTTTTCTAATGAGAGCAACTTTTGCATCTCATTTGGAAACCAAGGACCCAGAATCTGGAGGAAGAATGGAGAGGCACACACTGCAAGATGCTTGAAGTCCAGTGTGACGTCTCCACAGTCTGTGTTGATTTGGGGAGCCATGTCATCTGCTGGTGTTGGTCCACTGTGCTTTATTAAATCCAGGGTCAACACAGCCGTCTACCAGGAGATTTTGGAGCACTTCATGCTTTCTTCCGCAGATGAGCTTTATGTGGATGCTGACTTCATTTTCCAGCAGGACTTGGCACCTGCCCACACTGCCAAAAGCACCAAAACCTGGTTCAATGATTGTGGGATTATTGTGCTTGATTGGCCAGCAAACTCGCCTGACCTGAACCCCATAGAGAATCTATGGGGCATTGCCAAGAGAAAGATGAGAGACATGAGACCAAACAATGCAGAAGAGCTGAAGGCCGCTATCGAAGCATCCTGGTCTTCCATAATACCTCAGCAGTGCCACAGGATGATAGCTTCCATGCCACACCACATTGAGGCAGTAAATGCTGCAAAAGGGGCCCAAACCAAGTACTGAGTACATATGCATGCTTATACTTTTCAGAGGTCCGATATTGTTCTATGTACAATCCTCGTTTTATTGATTGCATGTAATATTCTAATTTTCTGAGATTGTGGATTTGGGGTTTTCATGAGCTGTAAGCCATAATCATCACAATTATGACAAATCATGGCTCGAACTATCTTGTTTTGCATGTAATGAGTCTATCTCATATATTAGTTTCACCTTTTAAGTTGCATTATGGAAATAAATGAACATTTGCACGATATTCTAATTTTTCGAGTTTCACCTGTATGGGAGAAAGAGTTCTGTTGTCATAGTCCTTCTCTAATAAGTAAAACACTGAACCCCACAAGAAGATCTCCTGAAAGTTCTGTGGCCTCCTGCTTTACATGAGTTCAAGGCTTCTGTTTGACTTTTTGGTGCAAGAGATGGTATAAGAATTGTCTTTAAATAGTGACCTTATTGGGTGCCCACACTTGATCTAAAGTATTCTTTGTGTTTTTGTAATATACCCCACTCCAGGAGTTTTTAGTTCTTTAAGTTCTCTGAAGGACTGAAAGAAGTTGATTAAAAATTAGAGAACATTCACAGAGAATTTTTACGGTCTGCATAGTAGTTCTGCAGAAACCATTTATTACCAGACAATAAACTAATTTGAGCACTGTTTAATCTCATTCTTAAGTATGGTAAGAGTTCAGGGCAGGTGAAGATAGCATTGATAATGCTGCAGAATATAAAATAAAGGGGAATTCTAGATGTGAAACATGTCAATTTAAATTTTCAGACAATCGAAAAGAAATCTGGTTTTAGTCTGAACTCTTCCACACAACTTTCTGTACACTGAAGAACTCTTAGTGAAATAAAATGAATAAAATGAGGCCTGGCTGCCAAAACCTGGAACCCCCTTCACAAATTTAATAGCATGAATCTAACAGGTTCCATACAAGCCTGCCTGCATGAAAGCACGGGGTACAGTAACTGGGTGGACTGCCTTGGTTTACCATGCACAAAGGGCATTTGTATAACTTCATTAAGATATAATTTAATGTCACACAGTTGAAGTTTTACACTGAATGCATTTTGCACCGCACACATATTCCCTCCCTCCCCTTATTTACTCACTAGCTTTATTGTATGGCAGCTCTTGTAAAAGCAAAATCTCGTACATGGACATCTTCCAAGTGTGTCAATAACATCCATTTTACAAAGCTTGAATGTCACGTATTATTTATGTGCATGTTGCCTACTGAACAGTTACACACTACAGTGCCACTGACAAAAGTTAATTGCAGAACTGTCAGCATGGAGCTATTCTTTACAGCTCCACATTTACCATTAACTAAATAACCTTCCATGAAAGGTATATTTCTGCTAGATTGGAAGGGAAACCAACATCTCCGAACACAAGAGCTGGCTGCAGCTTGTATACATATGGGTCATGCAGAGGATGCAAGGCAAAATAGATGGCATATGACTTAATCAAGATTTCATTAAAGATTTGGTGCAATGAAGTAGATCTCTTCCCTCAGGTTGGTTGAACCTCATGTGCACCTTATTTAAATCATCCCAGAGGACACAGGGGGCCTTAGTGCTCTCTGAGCTTGGTTGATTTCTTGCAGACCTTTCATTTTATTTTATTTATTTATTTTGTCAATCGCTTAGAGGAGAATAAGTATAAGGATAAACATAGTTATGAATACATGAAATGGATACATATAAGAGAAATAAAAAGAGTCAATAGGACAGGGACAGTAGGCACTTTGGTGTGCTTATGCACGCCCCCTACAGACCTCTTAGGAAAGGGGTGAGGTCAATAGTAGACAGTCTAAGGTTAAAGTTTTGGGGGTTTGGGGAAGAAACCACAGAGTCAGGTAGAGTATTCCAGACATTGACCACTCTGTGGCTGAAGTCGTATTTCCTGCAATCAAGTTTGGTGCGGTTAACTATGAGTTTGTATCTATTGTGTGCTCTTTTATTGTTATGGTTGAAGCTGAAGTATTCATTGACAGGTAGGACATTGCAATATATAATTTTATGTACTATACTTACATTGGACTGAAGGTGGCGTAGTTCTAGCTTGTCTAGGTCTAGAATTTCAAGTCTGGTGGCATAAGATATTCTGCAACTAGTAGAGGAGTGGAGAACTCTTCTTGTGAAATATTTCTGGACTTTCTCAACTGTGTTAATGTCAGATACGTGATGTGGGTTCCAGGCTGATGAGCTGTATTCGAGTATTGGTCTAGCAAATGTTTTGTATGCCCTAGTTAGTAGTGTGATATTACCAGAGAAAAGCTACATAGGATTAGGTTAACAACTCTTAATGCCTTTTTGGCTATGTAGTTACACTGGGCTCTAGCATTACACAACTAGACAACCTCATCAGTGGTAGAAGGGAGCCTAGCACCAGTTCTTTCTAGCCATGATGATGTTACTTAGTTGGTTGGTAGAAGAAAACATCCAAGCTCAGAGAGCACCAAGGGCACCACAGTTCAGTCCTGATCTACAAATAATCTCTTCCATCAGAGAACAGTTCCCAGAGGCTGTACACTGCAGTGTCCTAGAGCAAGGGTCTTCAACCTTGACAGCTTTAAGACTTGTGGACTTCAACTCCCAGAATTCCTGAGCTAACATGACTGGAGGAGGAATTCTGGGAATTGAAGTCCACAAGTCTTAAAGCTGTCAAGATTGAAAAGACCTGTCCTAGATGTATCTAAATGTACCTATCATGGCAGCTACACCAAAGTTTCTTAAAACTGAGACGTCTCATTACTCATCCAAGTAAACTTCCTCAGTCAAAATGAAAACTTTGTGTAGGCAGAGAGTCGTTGGAATGAAGACGGCAGCAGGTTACTCCCCAAAATGAAAAGCAACATGTAAATGTAAGTGTCCTAGATGGTTCTTGGTCACTGCATAGACCCTTCTGCTTGATCACATCTGTGAGGACCTTCACCTTCGATGGAAACCCAGCCAGATGCCTGCTGGATTGGTAATACAAGTCCCCAACCCTTCAAACTGACTTTACCCCACACTCATTGCTTCTGCAAAATATTTAACAGATGCAATGGAAACTCTACAGCAGAGGTCTCCAAACTTGCAACTTTAAGACTTGTGGACTTCAACTCCCAGCTATGCTGGCTGAGGAATTCTGGGAGTTGAAGTCCACAGGTCTTAAAGTTGCTATGTTTGAGGACCCCTGCTCTACAGACTTGCAAATCTAAGCAGGCCAGACTGCCCCCAGGATTGCTGGAATTTTTCCCCAAGCAGGAATATTGGCTTGGAAGAATGGCAAAACTCCTGGCCAACCTCAGCTATGCAAATTCTGATACATTATTGAGAGTGAGGTCAGGAGATGCCAATTAAAAAGAATATTGACTGAAATTGTCTGTAACATGTGCGATTTAAAGAACATGCTTTTAGGCAAGTATTTATTTATTAAAATAATAACCTGGGGCTTTTCTGATCATTGATAATTAAGCTGATTATTTTGTTGATGACAGAATTGTTGTTCCAATTGCCTCCTATGGTGATTTTATGATGGTTTTGAAAATACTCTCTGGTCATGGTGTTTAAATTAATTGGATGACAGGTAGCCATCAGTATAAATTACTACTCCACTTAGTTTTATGGCTTTGGGTCTTGTTACGAGTTCCCACGGCTGCACAGCTCGAAAAGGTCTGAATGGTTTTCTTCCATCCACAAAACTAAAACGGTTTCCTACTTCATGCACAGCTATGGCTTCCAGAACTGGGCTGCAAGCAACCTCTTTGGTAGGGAGGAAATCTCTCTGAAGGAACAGGCCCACAAAGAGGAGTCTTCCCAAAGGAAGAGGAGTCTTCGGATTCTAGGGTGGTACCAGTAACAACAAGTGTGTTTGTGCAGTTATGTCCATCAGCCAAATCTGATAATTACTTCTAGTAGAAGAATTAGCTCTGGCCTTGAGAAGGAAGTCGGTGGACAGTGGCTCAGTCCTGAGAAAGTAGAAGTTGTAACAAAGTCATTGGGGTCTATTGGTTGTGCAAGAGCCCTAGCTCAACGTCAAGCTGTCCTGATGTTAAGATGAGCAGAAGATCTTTTAGAACTGGGCTCCCTTTCCTTTGGTTGAACACATTAGAAAATCTAGAAGCAGCTGCCACTGCTTTTAAAAAATGGAATTGAGGTCTTCCAATTAGCCAGCCTTTTTCATTTCAAATTGGTTAATAAGGCATTGACCTATTTTTGTCAGCTTGTTTGCGTGCGATTCCCCTTATTATTTGCTGCCTTGAGTGCATTCTGGACAAAAGCACAGGATGTAACTGAATGATAATGGAAAAGAAACAGACAATCCTAAACATTTTTAAATGGTATGAACCATTTTGAGACAGTTCTTTGTAAGTGTGTAAAAATATTCCAAAAAAATAAAAAAGAAGCCATTTTGAAAAGAAACTTATTTTCCAGGTAATCAATGGGTATTCAGTTCTAGCAGTAAAGCATTGTCCACATTCACTGGAGCCTTACCATGACTGCTAAAGAAGAAAAAAAATACATATCCATAATCTATCCAACAGCAGCAGAAAATGAGTTCTAATTTTTACACTGTATATAAAAAGTAATATTACTGCTCTGTGGGGAAATTATTGTTATTATTCATATAGAAAAATCATTTTAAGAGACTAAGTCAAAGTAGTAAATTCTAATGATAAATGAATAGAATATATTATGGCCACAGGCCCAAGTTCAAAATAAAAAAGCATTAAATATAAATAAGAATAAAAGCACAAAACAGGATAATGTTATAATTTATGGGAGATTCATCACTTGGCACCCAGATTATGTTCAATTTTCAGGCAGGAGAATAAAATCCAGCTGTGTACAGGGAAAATAAGTCATGGTGATTTGATCACAGTAACTACATCAAAAAGATCAGAACTTTCCAGATTTCCAGTTTTCCAGTTTCACTAGTAACAAGGCAGAGTCTAGGATCCTTACAGATTGTATATTCAGTGCAATGGGACCTAAGTGGCCATTTCTATAGTCTCTTGTTTGCAGAGGCACAATTGTAATTCATGGAGAACATTTTCTTTATATATATTGAACCCCCAAAACTGCTGTGGGGAGAATACTGAGGTGTTCTAAAGTTAGTGCTCTTCAGAATTTGGAAACATTTCTGAAGGAGAGGTAGTCCCTGACTTACGACCACAACTGAGCTCAAAATTTCTGCTGCTAAATGCTGGCCCCTGGTTACACCAGGAGAGATATCCCAGTTGACTGGAACCCTCAAGGCTAATAAGGCACCAGGTGCTGATAATGTCCTGCCAGAAATAATCAAAAAGAATGCCAGTTGGTGGGCTCCACTTTTAGCATCTCTGTTTACATTTATAGATAAAAGGGGCTGTATGTCAAGAGATTGGGGACTAGTAATTATCATACCAATTTATAAAATAGGTAATAGAAATGACCCAGGTAATTATAGACCTATTAGCCTTCTGAGTGTTATTAGCAAATTGTATGCCAAACACCTAAACTATAAACTTCAGGATTGGCTAATATCCAGGGGGGATAATCAAAGAGGAGCAAGCTGGTTTTAGAGAAGGAAGATCTACAGTGGATCATATCTTGGTATGTCATCATCTGGTTCAAAAATACATGAATAAAAAAAATCTTCTCTTTTCATGGCCTTCCTTGATTTTAAGCAGGCCTTTGATTCAATATCCAGGAACACCCTCTGGGAGAAATTAACTACCATTGATAAATGCCTCCTTTTCCTCATACAAAAATTGTATGCTAATTCCACCTTGAAAGTGAGGTGTAATCCTCAAGGGACTTTAACTGGCCCAGTAAGAGTACAAAAAGGTGTATGGCAGGGTTGCATCCTATCCCCCTCCCTTTTTAACTTCTACATTAACCCTCTGATCAACCTCTTACAGAACCCTGATTTACATCCTCCTAACGAAGCACAACGTAAAATTCCGATTCTCCTATATGCCGACGATGCTGCTATAATTTCACAAACTCCAATAGGACTGAAGAGAGTAATTATGGCAACACTTGAATTTTGTAAACAGAATAAGCTGGTCCTTAACTTTGATAAATCAAAAGTTTTAGTTTTTGCTAAAAGACCTAGACAATACCCCTGGAAAATAGAAGGACATAGTTTAAACAGGTTAGGACATTCAGATATCTTGGGGTGGTTTTCCACTCGCAAGGGACATGGAAGGCACACCTGGATCACACATTGCTAGCAGCCTCAAATGCAATTAAACATTTTTTTACACCAGTGGAGGGCAATTAGTACCTGTGGCCTTAAAACTTTTTGAGGCCAAAACATTGGCACAAATTCTTTATGGGGCACAAACAGGAATCCTTGCAAAAAAAGATTTGCTAGAACCTATACAAACCAAATTCCTGCGAGCCATCTTAACTGCACCCAAAGGAACTCCAAATGCCCAGGTAAGAATTGAGACAGGCATGCCTCCTTCAGGGCAGGTATAAGAAAACACCAATAGCAAAACAGGTATGTATATGTGGTAAAGGAGAAGTTGAAGATATCTCACATGTTTTATTGTTCTGTGAGTTATACAGAGTTTATAGGTCATTGTATATTCTCCCCTTGCTAGAGAGATTGCCAGGGAGGGCAGACAACTTTTATGTAGACTTTCTCCTCCAGGATTCAAACCCAGCTATTATGTGTGCAGTGGCAAAATTCTGTGTTGCTGCAATGTCTACCAGAAAAAAATCGATTACAGAATTATAGCTGTCAATTTGTGACAATTTTTGGAGATAGAACAAACTTTGGAAAATGATATTTACACACATACTTATTGGCTCTCCACTCATATAAACCAGGGAGTGCCCCTAACCGTTTGAGAATGTGTATTTTCTTAACAGATGTTTTTATCCACTATTAATGTATTATAATGTGTTGGTATTTTATATATATATATATATTGTAAATAGTGATGTCTATTGCTGGTCTAAGACCGTAATAAAATTCTATTCTATTCTATTCTATTCTATTCTATTCTATTCTATTCTATTCTATTCTATTCTATTCTGCTGCTAAATGAAACAACTGTTAAGGGAGTTTAGCCCCATTTTTACAACTTTTCTTGCCACAGTTGTTAAGGGAATCAATGCAGTTATCAAGTTAGTAGCATGGTTGTAAATTTGGCTCCCCTACTTCACTTGTCATCAAGTCACAAAAGGAGATCACATCACCCTGGAACCCGGCAACCGTCATAAATATGAACTAATTGCCAAGTGTCTGAACAGTGATCATGTGACCATGGAGATACTTGCGAAACAGCCTCAAGTGTGAAAAACCACTCATAAGTCACTTTGTTTAGTGCTTTTGTAACTTTGAACGGTTGCTTAATGAGCTGTTGTAAACCAAGGATTACCTATATATGTGTCTTATTTATTTGATTTGATTTGTTTGTCAAGCATTTACAAGATAATAAGATAGGTATGAACATAAAGACAAACAAAGGAAGTAAATTCAGATCAATGGGGACAGTAAGACAGGGATGGTAGACACGCTGGTGCGCTTATGCACTGACTCTTTACGGACCTTAGTAAGACCACACCTAAGAGTACTGCATCCAGTTTGGTCACTACACTATAAAAAGATGCTGAGACTCTAGAAAGAGTACAGAGAAGAACAACCAAGATGATTAAGGGACTGGAGACTGAAGAACAGTTACAGGAACTGGGCATGGCTAGTCTAGTGAAGAGAAGGACCAGGGGAGACATGATAGCAGTCTTCCAATATTTGAGGGGCTGCCCAGAGAGGAGGAAGTGGTCAAGCTATTTTCCAAAGAACCTGAATGCCAGACAAGAAATAATGGATGGAAACTGATCCAGGAGAGATTCAACCTGGAAATAAGGAGAAATTTCCTGACAGTGAGAACAACCAACCAATGGAACAGCTTTTTTTAAAATTATTATTCATATTTATATGCCGCCCTTCTCCGGAGACTCAGGGCGGCTTACAATTTTTTGGAGCACAACCCAATGCGCTCAGCAATAGCCTTCATTCCATTGTATATGCCTGCTTATTACTAGGGCTTTTTGGGGCCCCCAAGTGGCATTTTTACAAAGTCAGCTTATTGCCCCCAACAATCTTGGGTCCTCAATTTACCTACCCCAAGAGGATGGAAGGCTGAGTCAACCTTGAACCTGGTGGGATTCGAGCCTGCACTAATTGCAGGCAGCTGGAACTAAGTGCTAGGCATTTAACAGCCTGCACCACCAAGGCTCTTCAAGCTTGCCCTTGAAAGTTGTGGGAGCGCCATCACTTGAGACTTTCAAGAAGAGATTGGATTCCCATCTGTCAGAAATGGTGCAGGGTCTCCTGCTTGGGCAGGGAGTTAGACTAGATGACCTACAAGGTCCCTTCCAACTCTGATTATCTGTTAGTACTGTTAGTACCTCTTAGGAATGGGGTGAGGGCCATGGTAGACAGTTTGAAGTTGAAGCTGTCTTGTTGGTTTGACTGCTCAGAAAGTGAACTTGGTTGAAGCAGACTCATTAAGGAAAAGTAGGAAGAACTGTAGATGTAGAAGTAACTGAAACTATAACCTGCTTATGGACAGTTGGAGTTTATGTGGTGGAGCCAGGCCACATCATCTTTAATCTTAAATCACTTTCAATCCCACATCTTTATATCTGTCATATATCTTGACAAAACCCTGAATCAATCCTACATTTTCATATTCTGGCTTGTTATGGCCGTGGCAGCAAAAAGAGATTCTGCCTATTGGCTTCATAGTTCTTACAATGTGCCCAGCCATGGCTGCCGGTATCTCAGTTACCACCTGTTGCAGCATATTTCATCCATCTTTTGCAGATGGCATTTACTTTCCCCTCAATACTGGGGCATTGATCTTTTACAAACATCAAGGAGGGAAATATTGTAGAGCATTCTTTTAAGAAATTGTGCATTTAAGCATTCACAATTCTTTTGGTTGTACTGTTTTAATTGAATCAATTTTTTTCTCAACAGTTTGTCAGTTAACAGAGAGCCTTAAAACCCAACAAAAGAGAAGGAAACAACTGTTCAAACTTAGTAACAGATGAAAATGGGGAATACTGTACAGTGAGAACTTCTCCCATTCCCAGTTTACAGATTCTGCCAATTTAGCTTCATCTGGGAGTTGTTCCTCAAAATAGGAAGCAATAATAAGAAAAAGTACAGTATTGTCATCCTATTATTCCAATTTTTAGAGCAGACTAAATACAGAGAGTTTATCTTTTTTTCTTTGCAATGCATTGGCACCAGGAACTCATAAAAAATTCCAGATGGTCTGGATTACATTATACAAACCATGAATTACAATTAAGAAAATGCTATCCTCATTCTCATTTAAAGATACAGTTACAGCCATCATCTCTCAAGGTGAATACATGCAGAAATCACACATGCTACAGCCACGTCGTGTATATTTCACGTAAGTGGCTAGTTCCTTGGAGGAAAATGTAAAATGGGCCATTAAAGAACAAGGAATTATTTATTTATTTGTATCCCTCCTGTATTATTTTTACCAATAATTCAAGGTGGTGAATATATCCAACATGCCTTCTTCCTCTTATTTCCTTCACAAAAGCAAACTTGTGAGAGGAGTAAGGTTGAGAAAGAGAGGAAGAGAGGGAGAGAGGGAGAGGGAGGGAGGGAGACTGGCCCAAGGCCACCCAGCTCCCTTTCATAACTATGGTGGGACTAGAACTCACTGTCTCCTGATGATTGGCCCAAAGTCAACCAGTCAGCTTTCATGCCTAAGGCAAAATTAGATCTTACCATTTCCTGCTTTCTACTGGATAAAACTAAGCATAGCTAAGGCAGCCTGAGAGGTAATAATCGGGTTTCAAAATAGTTCATTCAAGTAACTGGAGGCAGTGGAAATTCTCCTGGAGTTAATAGCGCATTGACATTTCTTCTAGAAAAGCAGACATCTTGGTTTAATATCTCCGCTGCTTCAAGTTGTATCATCCTAGAACTCAGATTGTCAGCCTCAGTGGCGTTCCTTAATCTGTTTTTAAAAGATTAGAGTGTTTCTAAATGTTTAAGCCAGGAAGCACTAACACAGCAATCTTTTACCATTCTGATAAGGTCTTTATAACATAATCCTTTTTTTCTTTCTTTCTCAAGGGCTAGGAGAAAAGAAAGCCGTACTTCAGTTCAGTTTGTGTTCCAGATGATTAACAGTTATTCTTGAATTGGAAACTAAGAGTCAATGAGATTGTAATGAAATATTTCTGGAGAATACAATCTCTGTATATAGTGCACTGCTTATGGCATCATTTTGCTACCCAGAGATTACACTAGATATTTCTACCTGCTTATTATTACCACATTATGTTCAGTCCAGGTGCTTGGTGTCTGTATTGGGGCAAAAAGGCTGAAATTTCAGCCAACAAAATGGAGCAGAGTGACTTCAAAGGCTGACTACCTTCAATGAAATTTATAATTAAATCTGAACCATGTTTTTTTTAAAAATTCATATTTATATGCTGCCCTTCTCTGGAGACTCAGGGCAGCTTACAATTTTTTGGAGCACAACCCAATGCACTCAGCAATAGCCTTCATTCCATTGTATATGCCTGTTTATTACTAAGCCACATTTTTACAAAGTCAGCTTATTGCCCCCAACAATCTTGGGTCCTCACTTTACCTACCCCGAGAGGAGGGAAGGCTGAATCAACCTTGAGCCTGGTGGGATTCGAGCCTGCACTAATTGCAGGCAGCTGGAACTAAGTGCTAGGCGTTTAACAGCCTGCACCACCAAGGCTGTTGGTGGTGTTGTCCTCATTTGGGTAGAGAAGACTCCCAGTCAGACTTAAAGCTACTTCTTGAGGAGGAAGAAGCCATAGCTAAAGGAAAACTTCACTCAGCTCCATCTAGTGCACCAACTTTTATTGAAATAGCAGGTGTCACTCATTGTTACTTCTGGACTGAACTCTGCAATGCACTTTACCTGGGACTACCCTTGAAGAAAATTTGGAAGCTGCAGCTAGTCAAGAATCATTATTATGATGATTGCTGAGATGGCGAGATGTTTGGACTGGATTTGACATTTTTTGTCCACCTATCAATTCTGATGAAGCTTCTTAGATGAGAAGCAAAACATCTTCTTCTTTAAGGAAAAAAACATAGTCCAGTTGACTATTGAAAAAGCACCTTTGAGACAATGTCACAGGTATCATCACAGGATAAAAGGTGTTCCAGCTAATGCTACTTTTTGCAACTGATTGATGGGGATTTTGTCCATACTGTTATTTCCCACAATAGCCACCCTGTGAAGCAAGATGGACTGCGAGAAGGGACTTTCATGACCAAGGAAACCTAGCATTCAGAATCTTCTGGTTTGTAGGCCAGTATCTTAACTACAGTATCAAAACAGATCTTGGTTGCCCTTGCAAATTGTCATCTTTTGGATTTTAATGCAGTGCCTTGGGTTGGGATGGATTCCTTGAGGCACCTACACAACCTTCTGTGTTGATTCCTGGTAAGTGCCTGGACAAGCTCCTGAAGTTTTCTTGGCAAGATATCCAGAATCATTTGTCATTGCTTTCTTCCTAGGGCTGAGGGAGAAGGATTAGCCCAAGGTCAAGCTTTGCACCTAAGGTGGTAGGAGAACTCTTGGTCTCCTGGTTTCTAGCCTGTTGCTTTCATCACTTCACTGGTTCAGTCTGTCCTTACAGATTGTCCTATTTTGGGGCCACATAAGCCCATCTTTTCAGTTGCTGCCCCTTCTTCTAGAATAGCACCCCATCTTATCTGAGATTTAAAAAACTGGTTAAAAATTTGGTTCTCCTACCAAGGAGGGAAACTGGTTTGTTGCAACTGAATTGGCAGTGAGGCTCTCTTTTCATCGTTATTAATATTGTTAATTGTGACTCCTGGTTCCACAGGCATACTTCTCGAGGTTGCTTTAATTGATGACATGATTTTAATCCAAATTACCTCTTGGGAATTGTATATTGCTCAGAGTTGGCAGATGGAGTGTAAGCACTGGACTTTCCCCTTCAATCGAAAAGAATGAACTTCAGAAAGCTAGGTATTTCAAAAGGAATTATTAATTGTAAGGAAGTGAATCCAGTACTAGTCAAAGCAGAATCTAAGATGCTTCCAGGCATACAGTAATAGATAAAGGGAGTTAGAACCCCTCCCCTTATTTAGATGTGGATTTAGTCAAACAAAGGACCAACATGTTAATTCCCCCCTCCCCTTCTCTGGGGACGTATCTTAGAAGAGTTTCCCAGGGTTATCTTCCAGAGCTGGAATTTTTATGGTCCCTTCTCCTCTTGCTATCTCTCCAAGAGGTGACAAGTTTCTAGACATCTGGCTCCAGTCCTCCAGTTGTATATCATGTGCAAGTTATACAGATTCAATATAAAGATGTAATATATTCAGGTTACATCAAAAAGGATTACTTGTACCAACTCCCCCCCCCTTCTTCTTCCATTGAAGAATGGCAGATACACGGATAAGTGCCCTATAAGCCCTTGCAAACAAACAAACACGCAACAGCAACACACCAATGCGCCATGCCATCCTCCCAACTTCCACGGCAAATTCGTATGCAGAATGCACGGTGTCTGGAGAGTGTTGATTACCCAGATAGTTACAAATCATCTTGCTGGGAACAAGAAGTGTAAGATTACATTTTCCACAGCCCGCTAAATCTCAGTTAAAGGACTAGCTGTATTGCAATTATAGCTTGCTACAGCTTCCTTGAATGATCTTCCTGCGCTTCTACCTTCACGAGCACTCAGGAGTCCCTATTGCAAATGATATATGAAACACTGTGCACTGAGCTATTACCGTATGTTGAAATAGAAAAGAAATGTTCAGGAAATATTTGGCTCTAGACATCTAAATGAAACTTTAAACAGTTAGAAGCTGGTCTGTTTGCATAATATACACAATGCTTATGCATGCATTCAGACCACGTCTTTCATGTTTGAATTGTAGCACAGGTATTAAACTCATTCAGAGAATGACCATCAGTTGACAGTCCAAATGAAACACATGTTCGCCTACTTTTAATACAGCTCCTGCAAGAATTATAGCAGGAAAGGAACCATCTGCTCTCTGTTGTTTATTAACTGCATATAATAATCCAACCCTCCAAAGAAACGGATTGCACATCACCCCTTTTAAAGGAAGAGATGGAGAGAAAATACCCTCTTGTTTATTATGGAAAATGTGTGGTCATAAAAATCTGCAGTCATAAAATATGAAATTAAGGGATGCTGTAAAAAGTTCATTAAGCCAAAATGTCTCATACTGCAGTGATATCCGATTCCATAGAAAAACACTTCTCTACCCCTTAGGTGATACTGTTCCAATTGGTTAATTCACCCTCAAAAGTTAATTTCTATATTTGCTTAAATATGAGTTTATGCTATTTTCTCTCTTGGATGTATCAAATCCAGGTCCCCAAAGTGCTTTTTCAAAAGGCAACTGGACTTTGTTTTTTTTCCCCCTTAAAGAAATTTCGCTTCTCATCCTGTTTACAACACAGTCCTTTCAGCAGTTCCAAGAAGGCTCCACGTCCATTTGCACTGTTCCGGTGACCTTGAGGGCACAGATAAACCTCCAAGTGGCCTCAATGACTCCCAGAAAGAGTGCTGATGATTGGATAACTGCAAGGAATATAAATCCTTCCATTTTCCACCATTCAGTCAGAACTAAAGAAGCTTCTTGGGTGAGAAGTAATATGTCTTCAAGGAAAAAACAACAACAAAGTCCAGTGGCTTTTTGTAAAAGCACCTTTGGGACAACCATGACCTGGATGACTGAGAATCTCCTTGGACATTTATCAAATCTGGCGTTCCAGTCGATGGCATGCATTCTAGAAGCATATAAGAACTAGCTTTTATATTTCAGAAGGAATTGGTGGCCTGTTATGGAAGTTCTTTTAGGGTTCATTGGTGACTTCACACACATGGGATAGACACTGGTCATAGCCTGTTTGGAAAATCTACAACTGATAGACTTTTTGGTTTGGAACCAAATGACAATGTGTGGCTCCCACTGAATCCTTCATGTTGTAAGACTTCTTCAAACTTGTCTTCAAACTTGGCAAGTTTAAGACTTGTGGACTCCCAGAATTCCTGAGCTAACATGACTGGAGGAGGAATTCTGGGAGCTGAAGTCCACAAGTCTTAAATTTGCCAAGTTTGAAGACCCCTGTTGTAAGATGTCAAAGAAAGAAGTGGGCTTAGATAACATTTAAAGTTGTACTTTGCTACTTACTGTCTAATTTGGATGAAAGATTGGTCGACTCTGAGAAATAGGAGGTTATTGAGCAGGATGGACATGATTTGAGATTTGGGTGGCACAGCTATTTATGGTATGGTAAAGTTAAAGTTAATACTGATTTTCAAAATCATTTTGTTAGGCATGAAACTTTCCATCCTGAAAGTTTGGAACACACATCAAGCAAGATTGACTCCTAAGACTGACCCCAATAAGATTTTTTTAAGAAGAGAAATGACAGTCCAACTTGGTTGACCTATGTTGATTTATTGACTTTTTGGAACAAGAGCCTAAATTAAAAACCAGAGAAGGACTGGAAGTGAAGGTCATATTTGTCTATGGTTGGATTATACTCACTTGACAGAAAGATTAACAAGAAGAATTTTGTTTTTATAAATAAGAAAAGTGACTTTGAATTGGATTTCTGTATTCATGCTGAACATGTTATTGCTAAGATGTATAAACTTTGATTGAAAAAGAATGTGGAAGATGAATATGTGAAAACGTTATAATTAAATGGGCAAAAAAACTGGATGCAACATAATGCTTGATCAATCAGAGAAAATGTGGAGTAAGGATTTGAAATTTACGTTGAATTACAATTTGAAAGAGAATTTTTATAACATGATGTACTATCAATATTTAACACCTGATAAATTGTCAAATAAGGGTGTGTCAAATATATGTTCACCAGAACTAGACACAAGGACAGTTTTTCCCCAAACGCCATCACTCTGCTAAACAAATAATTCCCTCAACACTGTCCAACTATTTACAAAATCTGCACCACTATTACTATTAATCTTCTCATTACTCCTTATCACCCATCCCCTCCCACTTGTGACTGTATGACTATAACTTTGTCACTTGTATCCTTATGATTTATATGGACTGTTTCCTAGTATGATTTGATTGCTTATTGTACCCTATGACTATCATTAAGTGTTGACCTGATGATTCTTGACTCTTGACGAATGTATCTTTTCTTTTTATGTACACTGAGAGCATTTGCACCAAGACAAATTCCTTGTGTGTCCAATCACATTTGGCCAATAAAGAATTCTATTTTATTCTATTCTATTCAAATATATGTTGGAAATATAATCAACATAAAGGTGTAGTTTTTTTTACCAACTTTGGTGGACATGTAAGAAAACTAAGAAATATCGCAGTCATATATGTACTTTAATTCAGAGAATTCTTAAAACAAATGTATAATTGAAGCCGGAGTTTTTTCTTTTAGGTTTGTTGGGTAAACAGCTTGAAAAAAAATGGGACTTTGTTTTTATATATGACCACAGCAGCAAGACTATTTATGGAAAGAGGTAGGAGGGCTTACCAAGTCCACAATGGAAAAATGGATGGTTAATTTAATAGGGGTGGTGAAGATGGTGAAATTGACTGCTTTGATTAAAGAAAAAACTTTGTCTAGCTTTGTTTCTACTTGCAAACTACTTTTGGACTTTGTGCTTGAAACTAAAAGATATGAATTTTTAATTTGACAATTACAGTTGTTTACAATTATAGAAATATTGTATATTATTCATTAATTTTAAAGATTAAAAGAAGATGCTTGGAAGAATAAACCTTTGGTCCTGGTGACCAACTCAGATTGGATCCTGTAAAAAATTAATGCATTGTATTTTATATTTGTATCTGTACTGAAGAAAGTTAGAAGTTATTCTTTTCTGTATTTCTCTTTCCTTTTCTTTTTCTACATCCCCAGTTTTGCTTTTTTTTTCTCTTCCCTGACCTCCTTTTTCCTTTTTCCTTTTTCCTTTTTGTTACTTTGTACTTTATCTTTTGTTGAAACTTAATAAAGTCTTACAGAACCACTGAATCCTTCAAGATGTTTTCAATCCCACAAAAATAGTACATTTGTTCTCGGAGTTCATCTATTCTTCTAGAAGCTTTCCGGTTTTTAAAAACTACCATTTTTCAAATATGTATCTCCTTTTTTGTTCCATGCATGATGGATTTAAGAGGCAGATTGCAATTCCAATTCACTTCATGCCATCATGCTCTATGTACACACAATGTCTTTGGAGTGCAAAATCACTATTATGTTATCTTAACTTTCAAATCTATGATTTTCTGTAATGTATCTTTGATTTTCATTGTTGCTGATACTTCAATTGCACATTTGCTAATGTGGGTAAGTGTCCTGAATAAATAGCCTGGCTAAAATTATTGTTCCCCAGAAGTATATACAGTACCTTAGAATTTAAAACACAAACACATATCTACTCCTATCATTTATTCACTTTTGATCCATGTCCCTAGTGTTTTTGAAGTAGCTTATGACAGCAGGGAGTGAAAAAGAGAGAGGCAAAAAGATTGTATCTGGACATAAAATAATGCTAAAGGAAAGGATAAAATCTGAACAAATAAGAAATTACTAACAATACTTTTTTTAAAAAAACCCTCATATTTAGAATCAGCTTCTTAAGAAAGATTTTCTACAGAAAAATCTAATGGATCACAAAGCATTAGCAGCAAAGATTTTATAATAACTGATGGAGAATCTGCTATAGGGTTGTATTATCAGGCAAATGAATGGTCTACAGAGAACAATGGTTTCCTTGGCTATGAACGGAGATGAGTGCCACCTCCTACATACAACTGAGCAAGGGAAACCTTCATCTTGTTTATTTAAACCAATTAAATAAACCAATTGAAAATAGTTCTTGGAATCTTGACTATCCTATTCTGAGCTGCCTCCTTTCTTGATTTATACCGGTGTTTCTCAATCTTAGCCACCTTAAAATGGGTAGATCTCAAGTCCCAGAGTTCAGGTCCACCCATCTTAACAATGCCAAGGTTGAAGAACACACTGTGTTATAATTTCTCAGACTTGCTCTTCCATAGCCAACTTCCTTTGAGTATACTCCAAGGCTTAGTTCTCCACTTTTCCTTATCTTTTTCAGGATTGTCTCTTCATAACTCATTCATTGCCACAGTTTTAGCTATCACTTACTCAGCTACTCTGTTTCTTCCTTTACCTCTACATGGGGAAAGTTTTAAATTGGGATGAGAATAGAACCAAGCCCACAGTTCCCACTTTAATAGCTCCAAAGCCATAAGTCTGAAAGAGAAGTGAAGATACAGAGGACCTCTTGGTTAGCTAACACTAGAATTGCTGTGGATGCCTGTTTCTCACCATTTATTTGGATAATCTGACCTCTCTTCAAATGTTATTTCCTTTGTCCGTGATTCATGCACTTAATGAAGTGAAATTATTTTACAGTAATAGGAAATTTTCAGCAGTGCTATCTGCAAAAAAAAAGGAGAGAGTTTAATATGGGAAGAACAAATGGCCTTTTCATGCAAGAGTGATTGCAACCACTGTAAGGAAATTTGAAAGGACATCACACCTTTAGAAATAGAGGATGTATTAGCCAAGATAGTATTCTGCAATAAATAAAGCAAATTGCCAGATGTATTAGTTGGAGCTGAAAGATACACTGGAAAATTCAACTGTGAGGTTGAATACTGAGCAATTATTGCTCAAGAGTTGGGTTGGATTTGCATGTCTCCTTTGTGAGCCAATTCACTCAGTTTCCAGCAGATGTATATGCAACAAGCATAGCATCAAAAGATACCACAGAAATAGGGCAGATTCTGTGATATTTCCTAGACAGAATTAGAGATTAATATTCCTCTAGATCCTCATCTGAAGTTTTGACAGCTTTCCAGATTGCCTGAAGCTTTCATTAAACCCTCTTACACATCATACTTACATGAACAAGCAATATATTTTCCTTTTCTACCTGTATTCTCATGGTATCTCCACATTTTAACACCTGAGCACTTTTGCATTTTTGTATTTGTCATTTTTCATAACAGCCTGTATATCTTCTTAACTCAGCTCTTCTGTACCATGTCAAAAGACATACGACAAAATCCCTAGATTGGGTTGTCAAAGACAATCTCCTATTCGAATATACATCTATGTGAATCCCTCTAGAAGCTAACTGACAACCACAAAATCTATAAAAGTGTATCTCCACAAGGTCAGAATAACTTAAGGAACATTTAACAGCAAATGAATAGCTGAGTAATCAAAACATGATGATATTTGAATTGACAGATGAATTTCGATGGGACTGAACTTCTCAGAATCTGGAAAGGAAAGGTCACATTTAAATTCTTTCTAGAAATGGTACATCTGCCAAATCTCAATTTCATATATTTCATTTTTTTAAAAAAATGAAGGGAGCTGGAAGATCATTCTGTGTTCCGATTACACTGACTTCTTCTAGCTTGTATTCGGAGGCAGTTAATTTGCTGCTTGATCTAAGGATTATTACTTGAATCAGCAACCTGACAAATAGGAGATCTGGAAGGCAAGATGGATCACCTAACCTTTTCTTGTCATCTGTATAGATGTTATTCCTCCTTTCCTGAAAACAGTCTGCCACCTATTAATTTCCATCGCATGGATCTTCCCACCTATATCACACACTGAGCGGGCTCTCTATTAATGTCAACTTTTCACATACGGGTTGCAATCCAATTACAGTCTGAGCACTAAAGAGTGACAACTCTCAAGAGTTTAATTTTTTTTCCAGACTCTCCTGCTCACATCTCTGCCAACCTTGTCTTTCTCTCACAATCTTCCTCACTGCATATCATCCTGTTCTCCAAAGGTCTTGGTCCTTTTGATGGGTTGAAATTTGAAATTCGTTTTGAAACAGCTGTGTACTCCACTATACAGCTGGAGTTCCAACTGGGCTGCTTCCTTTCAATTCAGACTGAAAGAGGCACTTTTGCAAATACTGGGGATAGGGTAAAGGTGGAGGCAAACTACACCAATGTAACTCTTATGAATACATTTTATTAACTCTTGTTATTATTCTAAAATGCAGATTTTAGAGAAGACATTTGGTTTTTCTACCTGGTCCTGGGTTAAGTAAGGAGCCTTGGTGGTGCAGTGGTTAGAGTGCAGTACTGCAAGCTACTCCTACTGCAATTTGGCAGATCGTATCCCACAAGGCTCAAGGTTGACTCAGCCATCCATCCTTCCGAGGTCAGTCAAATGAGGACCCAGATTTTGGGGGTCAAGAGGCTGACTCTGTAAACTGCTTTGAGAAGGCCGTAAAGCACTATAAAGCTGTATATAAGCCTAAATGCTATTGCTATCTTCAGTCCCTCACGAGTTTTGCTCTTGGTTAGATTTCCCAACTTGGGATTTTTTTTAAATTTGCATTTAGTTATCTGTTTTCTCTGCTTCTACTTATTTGTTCTGATGGTCTAAATTGAACCTATTAAATTAATTCAAGGAGTAGTGAATATGATTGTGCTTTTTTGCATTGTGTTTTGTATCTAATTGAACTTAAAGGTTGAGTTTTATTTTACTTGGGATAAAAAGGTATGTTTTCCATAGTCTTCTCTTTATCTCTTTCTGCAGACTAATCAAACCTGAGCTATAATCTTAACCACTGGGTGAACACCAGGGCAGAAAGGTGGATTACTTCAAACTCAAAGAGCATTTAAGAAAATCAACTAGCTGTTGGAGTTGCCACTGAAAATGGAATAACCATGACAAATTTTCTACTCCTTGACCATATAATTTCATATAATTCACTACTACACCAGGTGGCAGCTGCTAGCTAACCTTATCCAATACTAAATAGCTAAGTAGGTTCAGCCATAGTACAGGTTTAACAAGTGCACCATATACAGTACTGAACGTCTGTAAATGAAGAGCAAAAATTACTGACACTGAAGATCTCCAAACAAATAATATGGTAGTACAAAAATCAGGACCTTTTGTTGCCTTAACTTGGATATTGTTATCTTCATTATTATTTCAATATGGGAGATGGAGAAGGGAGGGGGATTTAAGCACATATATTTTAAAAGTTCAGATAATTATTAACAAATGGTTGAAACTCCATGAAAGAATAAGACAGCATGGAAGGAATAATGCTATTTCTTTTTAAGAAATGGTAATTATTACAGCTAAGTGAACTCCAACCTTCTGTTCTCTTTCAGCTCCTGCTGATGCTGCATTTATGTCAAGGGAATATTCTCTAGTTTTTTTTCTTTCAAGTTAGCTGGTTGCTTGGAATAGGAGCTGGCAGGCAGCAAAGTCAAGTATAAGTACCTTGGCACAAAATCCAAACACACAAACGCAGTATTGTGGAATCCTTTGGGGATTTGCTTCAAGTCGCCTCTAACTTCTATCTGTCCTGCCATTTGTTTTAACTCTGTGTTGCTTGTGGCTTAATGCTCCAGAGCAGGTCTATCCCACCTTAAGAACCCCAGCTGATTTTACTTGGAAAGGATGTCCTTGAGATGACAGGCAAAAGGAGGAAAATCCTGAGGTTTCCAGGTCAGCTGAAGCAAGAAAATCAGATGAGTCTGTTTGCCCTGTAAAATAATTTTCTACTGGCCTTGAATTAAAGAGAGTGAAAGATTCAGTAGAGCAGGGATGGGCAATTATGGCCGCTTCTTTACTTCAACTCCCAGAATTCCTGAGCCAGCATTCTATTAGTGCACCCTTGCTGGCCAGGGAATTCTGGGAGTTGAAGTCCACACATCTTAATGTGGCCAGGGCTGAGAAACTCTGCATTAGAGTGAAACTCAAATGACATGGCAGAAAGAACCAAACAACTGTACTGGAGGGAAAAGTCTAAACTCTGTCACTGATGTGATTGCAATCTTCCTATCATGGCTGGGCTATTTTCCAGTTGGGGATAAAATAACTACTTAGCACAAAGGCCTTTTTATCCCTTCAATGCAGCTTAGAAAACAGGTTTCTCTTCCACCCTCCCCGCCCCACCAAGAAATAGCATTGAAGAAAGGGATGTTATTATCTCTCCTTCCAGGGTGTCTCCAATCTGGATTTTATTTTAATGTTGAAGATAGGAATAGGATGGATGGATAATAGATAGATGACAGACAGACAGACAGACAAAGACAATCAGGGAGGGAGAGAGCTCTTGATCTGTACATCTAAAAGGCTAATACTGTTTCCATGTGTAACACTTTATCACATGCTTTCTGCACACAAAAATTTACCAGTCTCTAACATGTTTTGTTTTGGGCAGATCTCTCATGTACATGTACACATGTATCCAGGGGTGGGATTCAAATTTTTTAACAACTGGTTCTGTGGGCGTGGCTTAGTTGGTCATGTGACTGGGTGGGCGTGGCTTGGTGGTCATGTTATTGGCTGGGCATGGCCAACTCAACATCACTCACATCAAGGCACGCATCTCCTTGCCTGGCCTCTCATGACTGTGGGGATGCTGCAACAGTCGTAAGTGTGAAAAATGGTCATAAGTCACTTTTTCCAGTGCCATTGTAAGCTTGAATAGTCACTCCACACAAGCAAAGTACCAGAAAAGGAGGGGAAAAAAACTCCAGAGACGTTCCTGAGACAGGAAGTCTAGTTGCCAAGAATGTAATAAGGGTTAACGGAGAGGCAGTTTCTGTAAGCAACACTAGAATGTTTCCTTCCTGCTTTCCTTACAGGATTAGGCCAGTAATTTCTTCTAACAACCGGTTCTCCAAACTGCTTAGAATGTTAACGACCGGTTCTACCGAATAGGTGCGAACTGGTAGAATCTCACCCCTGCATGTATCACCTCTCCTGTGGGAACTGCATTGATTGCCAATTCGCTTCCCAGTACAATTCAAGGTGCTGGTTGTCACCTTTAAAGCCCTTCATGGCTTGGGACCAGGTTATCTGAGGGACCATCTATTGTCACTCACATCTACCTGACCCACCAGAGTGGGGAGGCAAGGAATGTTGTGGGTCCCATCCCCTAGGGCAGGGGTAGCCACCCTTTTGGACCTCAGGGACCACTAAACTCATAATTTTAAATCCCAGGGACCACTAACTGGTACTGTGGGCATGGCCTAATTTGTGGGTGTGGCTTGGTCATGTGACTGGCTGGGCATTGCTTGTATGTAAATATTATAAATATTTATATAAATATTGAATTTTTTTATAAAATAAAGAGCAACTTTTACCCAAAATCAGGCAAAGCAGGCAGGCAGATTGAGTTGCTCACAGAATCACAGATTCACTTAGAGATCTGTGTTTCTGCCATCGGCTATCTGAGTCTGTCACATAAAATTTGCTTGAAAGCAAACTCATAACATTTGCTAGCAAACAAATTCACAAAATTAACTCACAACACACCATGTATGTAAATATTGAATTTTTTATAAAGAAAAGAGCAACTTTTATCCAAAATCAGGCAAAGCAGGCAGGCAGATTGAGTTGTTCACAGAATCAGATTCACTTAGAGATCTGTGTTTCTGCCATCGGCTACCTGAGTCTGCACTGCTTCAGTCCTAAGGAAGGTTCGGCTCTGCTTAAAAGCAGAGACGAAGATCTAAAGATTACCTAGAAAGCAAGATATCCAATGATTTCCTGATTTCTAGCTAATCTAAATCTCCTGGCACAGCAGAACAGCTGATGGTCAGAAAAAGGAAAAATAGCAATTTAGCAGGCAAGTTTGCCAGGTAAGGAGTGAATGGGCGGGGAGAGTTCCCGCCGGCCATGTGGGCGACACAGCCTTGTATTCCTGCGCAGCCTGGATTAATTGCTTTGGGGGGGTGCTCTAGGGGTGACATTTCTCTGCAGACCATCAACATTTTCTCACGGGCCACCAGTGGGCCGCATCCCACCAGTTGACGACCGCTGCCCTAGGGAGATAACCTGGTGGGCCTTGGAGAAAAAGCATGTGAAGAATGGTTGCCAGAATTGGATATGGCTAATCTAGAGAAAAGAAGGACTAGGGGGTGACATGATAGCAGTATTGTACTATTTGAGGGGCTGCCACAAAGAACAGGAAGTCAACCTATTTTCCAAAGCTCCAGAAGGCAAGACAAGAAACAATGGATGGAAACTAATCAAAGAGAGAAGCAACTTGGAATTAAGGAGAAACTTCCTTATAGTGAGGACAATTAACCAGTGGAACTGCTTGCCTCCAGAAGCTGTGGGTGCTTCACCATTGGAAGTTTTTAAGAAGAGACTGGATAACCACCTATCTGAAATAGTATATAGGGACTCCTGCTTGGGCAGGGGGCTGGACTAGAAGACCTCCAAGGTCCCTTCCAGCTGTATTCTGATTGATTGATGGAATTAAAACAGGCATCCAAGCTGCCTAATAAGATTACTAGACAAATTAGTAGAGCCAGATAAGTTTCCAGGGAGATGCTTAAAAAAAAAAAGACCATAGAAACAGAACAACAAATCAACATTGCTTCCCTCCTACAGGTCACAGTTCAAACCAGTCAAGCACTTTGTTAATAAACTAGAACCAAACTACAATGTGATACTGCAATTTGTGAGGAACTGGGTGTCAGGCCATGGCTATGCAGTGAACCATCCAGCCTGAAGCGGATTTTCACAAGCAATAAGAAACAACAAAGCAATGTGCTAATATGAGAACCAGACCCTGCAACAACCAGGGATGTCTAATTTGCCCCCAGATCTACTGCAAAGGGACCACCACATGCCCCAACAAACAAACAAACAAGATTAGAAACTCTTTCACAAGCTCTTCCTCTAAAACAATGTATGCCATCATATGCCAGCAGTGATCTTCTGTATTTCAAGTAGAGCAAAGAGGCCAAGCTTTGGACAAAAGAATTAACACAAATTCAACATCACAACAAGGACAAAGTGTATCAAAGTCCTTTAGCCTCCCTGGACACCCTTTGGCGGACCTCAAAGAGAACATTTTGGAAAATGAGACTTTATTAGCATCACTGTAAAGTTATAGCAAAAGGTTTCGGGCAATCTCAGATTGTCTGACAAAAACAATGTGTGTATTTGTTTGTAGGAAGTTTTGGCTGAAAAATATACTGGTAAATATGTAACCCTCTGCCTAAAATCCTGAAAGGTTACAATATTTATTTTAAAAAAGGCCACCGTGGACATAATGACAGGCAGGGAACCAGGGAAAAATACAAAACAGTTGTATAATTTTTACTCTCATATTTCGTACTGTGCTACATTTTAGAGGAACATGATTGCTGCCTTTCCTCCTGATTAGGAAAAGCATGACATTTTCACTAGAAAACAAACCACACTCCAAGAAAATATCAATATATCCTGCATTTTCTCTCTCCTTACTCAAAGCATTTTCCTCAAATAATGATGTGAACTGAGTTTACAGACCTTTGAAGCTTAACTGGGTTCTTTCTGGAGTCAGTTTTTGCTTCATTTGAAGTAAAAACAGGCACTACCCAAAAGCTAAGGACGTCTCACTATCCATCTAATGCAGATTAAATGCCGTTTTCTGTGAATGCTATTAGGTTTGACGTATCCTATGTAGCCTATTTGCTTGTAATGCTCCAATTTATCTGTTGAGCCCAGCTCCTATGCTTCTCATAAAGTAAGCATTAGGACGCTGTAGTAGATCACATTTTAGTCACCAGGAATGAAATTTTCTTCCTAGTCTTATTCTATTTATTTATACTGGGATAAATTTGATGTTTTCTATGCAGTTTTTCTGTGTGATTATGAGGACATAATGAAACACATTGTGAACAACAGAGATTTTATTTGGCACATTTAAAATTGAGGTGAACCACGCAGATCTCAGGATGGTGCATCAAAAATCCACCGTTGGTCAATATTATCCATACTATTAGGACAAAACCAGATTGGGTCAGGCTTTCAGCTCCCCAGATTTTTTATTTTATTTTAAAGAGATTTAATGATTTAATGTAAATGATGTAAAAGTCAGGGGAATGAAATAAATACGTTCAAAACAATTGGTTAGATCTCATGGCTCTGAGATCTGCAGTTGAAATGTATTTCCACACAGACAGTTTGCAGACTGTATCCCTCAGTTATTTAGAGCAGATGGCAGCACCTTCTGTCTAGCGGCTGGTCTGTGCCCTGGGCAGCCATTTTGTCTTGAGCTGCTTGGCTGCTATGTTCTCCCTTCATTAGCTATTGCTGTTTTCTGTATAATCCAATAAGAGTCCTGTTCAAACAATGATCTATGCTCAACCCTAGCAGGTCCCATTCTGTGGTGGGATTAAAAAAAAATTGCTACCGGTTCTGTGGGCATGGCTTGGTGGGCGTGGCTTGGTGGGCATGGCAGGGGAAGTTTACTGCAAAATCCCCATTCCCTCCCCACCCCACTAACCTGCTTTCCAGCTCCGTTCTCTTGTGCAGGGCAACCAAAGAAGACCCAGCCGATCAGCTGGGACTCAATGGGAGGCAGAGTAGAGATGGGGTTGGGGCCAGTCAGAGGTGGGATTTGCTGGTTCTCTGGCCTATTCAAAATTTTTGCTACCGAACTGGTCAGAACCTGCTGAATACCACCTCTGCTCCCATTCCATTCAACACTTATCTTTTCCTCTGGGCATCCTTTCAGCTTCTGCCCATGTATGCATGCCCCCCTTGTTTTCTCTTTCTGTAATGGAATGTGTAGCAGATGAAGGGAAAAGAGGCTGGCCAGGAAACAACCAGAGAAGAGAGACAGGAGCTCCTAGTGATTAACGATCAGAGAAAGAAACTTAGAAAGAACCGATCCTAATTGATTTGATGGTTAAAACTGGTGGTGGGAAGTTTGCACTTTCAGACTTGCAAGATTCAGTTAATGTAGCGTTACAATAAGACTTCTAGTAAGCCTTACAATTAGAACGTCTTTGTCTAGTTGTGTTTCTTGTCTGATTTACCTATGAGGACTGACAGTTCCTTGCCCACAATGCTACTATTTTTTTCCTCTTCACTTTCCCCACATCTTTAAGTTGTAGCTGGTTCATTTTTGCGAAGCCAAACTATCAATTCTTTCTTGCTATACAATGATTTCATTGACCTCCAGAGGAACAGGACAATGAAAGAATGAGCAATGGAGAAAACTATCAATGAAAAGAAAAGGAAAAAGAATAAGGAAAGGAAAGGAAAAAGGAAAAAGGAAAAAAGGAAAGGAAAGAAAAACTAGATTGTCAACTAAAAAATACTTATTTGGCCTTTGTAGTTGCCAGCAGAAAGGGAGTGGAAGAAAGCAGTGCATTCCTTAAATGGTTCAGATAATTGCTTTGGCAACCAAAGCTTCTGGCGTGCAAAATTACTACTAGAGAGCATGATAGATGACTCTTGGCTATGGATGTGTCTCACTGGAGAATATACATCCAGGGGGTGGGGAGCAAGACCAGGGTCAAGGGTGAAATGAATGATGAGTCAGAGTCGGCTGCAACCGGGAAACACTGACATGTCAACTCCTAATAAATCAATCTTTTTTACTCTGAGAGATGCGGCTGGAGACTTATGATTTGAATGAGGATGCAGGTCAGAGTCCTGACATAGATCTTGTAGCAGCTCTCACAACCCTGTTTCCATCTCACTTCAATCCATACTGGATTTCAAGAAATAGCTAGGAGCAGCATAGGAGACCAGTACACAATTGCCCTTAATACTACATAGATCAAGTGACACACACAATGTAGGCTCACGCAGCCTCTGTGAAACTGGGAGGTCTTGTAATTCTGGTCTGACTTTTGCCTTGGGCACAAACAGAAGCTCCCGACTCAATGAAAGAAAAGGCATCCTCCCATTGAGCTTAACAACAGCCTGACAGCCCTCTTGCTGGCCCTGCAGAAACGGCCTGCCATTGCAGAGGCATTTTGGCTGTTCACTTTGCAGCCTAGCATGGCTGTGCATTCCCCCATCCAAGTAAATGGCTAGTGAAATCATTTGAGGTGCACCAAGGTTGGCTAGGTGTTGCTACAAGTATGGCCGAGTAGATAGAGAGCAGAGGAAAACATAGGGTCAAAGAAAAAGGCAGAAAGTAAGTTTCAGCTACACCTTCCTTGGTCATACGCTCATGTTATCACCCTCCCTTACAGGCCAAGGCTACCCAAAAAATTAACAAGGGGGAGAGAGGGAGGGAGGGAGAGGAAGAGAGAGGGAGGGAGGGAGAGAGAGGGAGAGGGAGAGAGAGGGAGGGAGAAGGAGAGAGAGGGATAGGGAGGGAGGGGGAGAGGGAGAGGGAGAGGAGAGGGAGGGAAAGGAAGAGAGGGAGAGATCTCAACTGTCCCTGCTTTATGCAATCAGTCCAGAACAAGACCTAGCTTGGATAAGTTAAAAAGTGTCTGCAGGAAACTGTTAATGTTATATCAGTATGATCTAGGACACATACCTATTATAGTAACTTTTGAGCCTTGGTGGTGCAGGCTGTTAAATGCCTAGCACTTAGTTCCAACTGCCTGCAATTAGTGCAGGCTCGAATCCTACCAGGCTCAAGGTTGACTCAGCCTTCCATCCTCTTGGGGTAGGTAAATTGAGGACCCAAGATTGTTGGGGCTGACTTATAAAATGCAGCAGTAATAAGCAGGCATATACAATGGGATGAAGGCTATTGCCGAGCACATTGGGTTGTATCCCAAAAATTGTAAGCCGCCCTGAGTCTCCGGAGAAGGGCGGGATATAAATGTAATTAAAAAAAAAAAACCTTTTCAACTGAAATGTCCATAGATTTTGTAAATCAGAACAGCTCGTCAAACATTTGTCTGTTCCAAATCTCTGAATGGAAAACATGGTTATAGTGTATTAGGTGGGAGGAGGGGAGTGTTATTCACTATTTTATTCACTTCTATCATACCTCTCATTACTTATTCCCCAGATTCAAGTGATATAATCAGGAGAAATGGACATTTTCAAATGTGATGCACTTATATTTATTTGTATTCCTATGAACACCAATGCAAAATAGGTAAAATTTACCAAGCATGATTAACATAATGAATGCACTTACTGTAAAAGATAATTGCATTTTGTATCTAATAGCTGCCACAAATGAAAAAAAATAAAATAAAAAGCTTTTTATTTTTATCTCTTTTGTGGATATTTCCCCCCATGTCTTATCTAATGTGTTTGCATTCCGAGAATTGAAAAAGTAAATTATAAGATTGTTGATCGTCTCGGTACATAAAAATACATTTTATCCACAAAGTGGCTTGCTTTTAATGAAGTAAAAGAGACATATTAGTTAGTCCCCAACCTTCACATGTCCTGGAAGCCTCCAAACATTAGGATAAACAATAGCACTATGAAATGGGTTAGAGTATGAATGGTCAGTCATGATCACTTTATGAGGTTGACTGATTGACTGATCCATTCATTCAATTTATATAGCTGTCTATCTCACAACAGATAATCAGGGATAGCCACACAGATCTGTAAGCTTGCCTGCAATATTCTACATCCTATACCTTGTAGTTTATGATGGGATTGAGGGACCCTCACTATCCATCCCTGGTGACTTCATGTAATTAAGTATGAAGACCGTCAAAACATAACTGTTTTGCATCAGAGGCATTTACTTTGAAGGATATGTCATTGAAGTGAAGAAATAGACTTTGAATGCTCAGCATCACTAGGAATTGGGTGGTATATAATTAATAAGTTATTTTATTAGACACGTGATTTTGGGTTTTTTCCCAATTCAGTTTGAAGTTGTGGTACATATTTCCTATGTAGTGAGGAGCTTATTTCTAAAAATTAAACCAGGAGCAATGACCTGTGTTTTTGCAGGAAGGCTTTGCATAGAAAAAATACTGCAGCTTGTACTCCTTCCACTTGCTACAAAAAAAATCACATTTTTTTTGATCAAGAAATCAGTGGTAAAATAAACATGCCCTATTAGTGCATCACACCTATTGCTAATTCCTAGCAAAGGGATTTAACAATTTCATACTTCTCCCTAATCTTTTAAAATGGAAACACTGTTATTAAAATGTACATTTTACAATATGTATGTATGCATGTATGTATGTATATGAAATATTTTATTTTATATTTTATATATTATACACACACACACAAACACACAAACACAAACACACACATGTGAAATACCACTCACGCATCATCACAAAATCTCCAGAACCGTAAAGCCTACAGACTTGAATTTTGGCACGTCTGTTCCTCTTGGCTTCTAGGGGCTCACTAAGAAAGGATCTTTTGAAATGACCATCAGAGCATTTAGAGTATTTCCTATATTATTATTATTAACACGCTCTGATGCTAAAGAGTTCTACTCCTCCTCCCCACCTGAAAAGAAATCTGAACTATGAACTATGAAACCACTTTCTATTTTGTTTCTTTTATATTATTGGCTCTAATTATTTCTTAAAGATCATGAATTCAGTCATAGAGAAATTGCTACATTAATTATGCTATCATAATATGCTTAGTTTTCACTTGTGCCATCATGTAATTTTTAATGACCACCTAGATTTTCTCCCTGAAGAGCTCTCCCAAATCTGATCTTTCAGGTCTTCCAATTGTTTGCAAGACTTAGTGCATTGTTTTTTACCCATCAAAACTTTTCCAAGCTCACTCAAGGAGAGTCTTCTGAGAACTGTGAAAGGCATCTGAGAACTGCATTTGCAAACTGGTTGTGTGGTGGAGTTGAGCAGAATCCGAAACCCAGCTGACAATCACATCCCCAGATGGATAAACATTTTCCCTCACATGAAGTCAAGCAAGATCCTTTCAGTTTCTGTCTTTATAATCTTTAAGAAACTATGATGGATCTGTAATCAAGCTTGAACTGTTGGTTAATAAAATAAGAAGAATAAAGATTGTAACACAGAAAGATGGTTGCCTTTTTCCATGAGGGGTACAAGTACCTGCAATACAAATGACCTGTTTCAAATGTAGCAGCCACAAACTATTGTGAAACACACACAACCTTCTTTTGGGGTCTATTGATCAGAATAATCAACCCCATTCAGCAACCTCAGCTATGGTTGCTTATCTCTTCTTTTTTTAAAACAAACTTGACTTTCCTTCAAACAGCTCGGCAAAACCTACCTACAATTCTCAGGCAGTTTTCCAACCAGGCTTTCTACAAGATGCTGTGCTGACATAGATCCTAGTTTACATGACAAATCGTTCAGTTGTGTGAATCTCTGGTTGCTCATTAAACTGATGCATTACGGTGAAGTGGTCTCTGTAATGTAAAGTTTACTACTTTATTCCACAAATGAAAAATGAGGGAGGTTTGGAAAATGAGAGGATACCCACAAGGTAGGAAGGAAAATGACATTGACCATATAATTAACAAGGACAGCTCATGTCCTCCAGCAAGGCAGGGCTTATGTATTAATTTCTGAACTGTAAACAGTAGAAGCTCATATCAACCATTTAACCCAACTATCAACCAACCTAAAAATTTGACTCTGAGGAGTCACAGTTTCTCATCTAAAAGAGATGTGAATGTTCAAAGCATTCACTGATCCTCTTTTATCTATGAGCCTTACTTGATCATGAGGACCAAATGTTTCTTACAAAAACAAAATAAAACAAAACACCAAAGATATAAAGGATGAGCCCTTCTTGGTATTTATTCAACCTATAATCAACATTAAACCATCCTAGAGTGAGATAAATAAGCATTTAAATGGCAGAGAGCAGCAGAGGTGCCTTAGACAATTATTTGTGCATTTGTTCTCCCAGAATAAAGATGTACCAGGAGACAAACCTGTACTATAAAAACTAACACCAATGTCAAGCTAGAAGACTTTGGTAGGAAACTGTAGAGAATTATTATCTTCTCTATCTCACATTGTCTAGCATATATGAATGTCCGGATAAATTCACATTCCATCAGGCTTTCCAAATGATGGAGATATGAGAATGCTGGTGTAGCAATCTAGAAATATGGTTGAAACTCAGCAACAAGTGATAATCCTTGAACTTGAGGGGATTAAGGACAGCTTTCTCTTCTTCCCAAATAGAGGGTTCTCAGTGCTGCTCCTCCCCCCAAAAATATTGTTGCATTTGGCCAACAAACAGAATGGATATAATTGTTTGGTGGAGAGATATTGTCAAGATCATTCTTTGCACCAAAATTATTTATCAGCATATTTAAGGAGGGGGGGAAACCATCTTGATGTCATCATCCTATTATTTGACAGTAAATTCTAGCCCCACCAAAGCATAAAGGCAACTGGGTGACCTTGGGCCAGTCACTTTATCTTAGCCTCAGGAAGAAGGCAATGGCAAGCCATTTCTGTAAAACTTTGCCAAGAAAACTGCAGGGACCTTTCTAGGCAGTTGTCAGGAGTTTAAAAATGACATAGAAAGACCCCTCCTCTCCCGAAAATCCTACTTCCAATTCTGTGCTCTATCCCCATGGTTCTCAACCTTGACTTTAAATACCTTTTGTGGCCATAGACCAGGGCTGCAGGCCTCCAGGACTTAACTCAAGATTTAAGTCATTCACACTCCCCCTGTGACAACATCACAGAGACCCCTCCATGGGTATGTGGGCCACAGGATGAGAACCACTGCTCTATCTTAAAACCAACGCTAGCCCTAACTTTAATATAAAACCCAACTTTAAACCTAATGTTAACCTTAAATTAACTCCTACCTTAATTTAGGTTGTGCATAGCATTAAACCATAAATTAAACTAAATTAAACTAAATCCCTAACCCAGAATAGAATGCTCTATCTAGCACTACCTATAATCCTAATGTTACAATCTTATTCATGACTAAAGCTATGTCAGGTTCAATGAAATTCAATACAAATGCTTGTCTTTATAACAAACGTTTCATACAAAAATGTGTATCTTTACTGATTCTATTATTTAGAATTGAATTTTGCTGATCATTAACATTATTCTTCCATGTTGCATTATTGGTTTTTTTAATGGATTATTATAGTTTTTCCCCCTGCATCTGTTCAAAGCATTGGCATGAAAAGGAGCCCAGAAAAATAAAATGGAAAACAAATTAAAAATAAAATGGTAACATGATACATTAATTACATAATAAATATCCATGTAATGAACAACGTTAGGAAAATAAAATAAAATACCCAATTTAAAAAGATATCTAGAAAATACTTTTTGAAGTAAAGGACCAATTGCCATTCTAAAAATCGCAGGTTCCGTAATGCACACTAAAAAAAAGAGGTGGGGGCTTTATTTCAAATTACTTTTCAATTACAAAAAAATCCAATTGTTCATGTTCTTTTAATCTAATACCAACAGCCTCACCAAGTTCTCTTGGCTGGCTTCTGTCAGTGTTTATGAAGGTTATAGCAATATTTTCCTACTTGTAGATATAAATCATATTTATAGTCTCTCTCAATTACTTGAGCTGTTCAGGAATGTTCTACAAACAGTGGGAATATATTATGTTGCTTTATGAGCGACTGTTTGTTTAGAAACAAGATACGTATTATGGCAGAGGATTCTTCTCAAGAAACCTTATTTACAAAGTCTCCTTTTCACATGCTAACAAGCTTGCTGCAATTATTTATGCCTTCATTTCAACACACTTATCTACTGCTCCAATCTCTGACCAACTCCGAGCAGTTTACTGTTGTACCACTGTTAAATAACACAATACAAAACATGTGCAGCTAAACTAAACTAACAAATATCAGCATCATTAAAGATAATAACAGTCTCTTCCAATGTCAAGGATACAAGCCATATAAGGAATACACACATGGAGGAAATTTTTTCAGCTTGTATTCCATTCCTAACTTGCTCAAATAGTCATGTTTTAATTGCTTCTCTAAATCTCAACTTGGTTGGACCAAGTTGGATCTTGATTGGCGGGGAGGGCACTGCCATTCCAGAGAAGAAAGGCAGTAATCCAAGACAACCCCAAGAATTCTGTAGAATATATTCCTTATAAGAGAGGATTCAAAGGAAGCCTTGTTTTCTCCATCAAATTGGTTGGGCAGAAATCATTGGGAACAAGCAGTCCAACAAACATGCATATCCTGAGCCATGAAGGACTTTAAAAGTGGCAACCAGCACCTTGAATTAGACACAGGAGCCAACTGATAGCCATTGTATCTGTCAAATGCCTGTAAACTGCTGAAAGAGTTGCTGTTGTGGCCTGTCAGCTGCCAGCTCCTCCAGCAGTTGAATCAGAGGAGGAGGTGTGGGAGTCAGGATCAGCATCAGGGCAACCTGACAACTCTGAGGGGGAAGAGGGAATGGAGCTGGCAGAGAGAGAGAGACAGAGGTGGAAACTGGGCCATCCATCAGCCCTCAGATGGAGAGTCAACAGCCTCCAGGTCTGGAGGTGGCTGATGAGGAAGAGAAGGAGCAGCTGGATCCAGTGTCTGATGCATGGATGCGCAGAAGTCAGAGGAGAGGAGAGCAGTGGAAATCTATGGGCCGGTCCTTTAGACAGAAGAGCCATTGCTACTAGTGAAGCCCCATCCTAGCTCTAGGGATAAAAGGCAGTGGGCAGAGATGAATAGGTGTAGCAGACAACTATGTATCTCCCTGCCGGACAGACTTGTTAGCCTGCTGTGAGAGACAGAGATACTTTTTGCTGTTGGTGCTCCTAATAAAGGAATCATTGATTTAACTACAGAGGGTTTTGTCGTGCTTGGGAGGCGGGTCAGACCAACTGTAGTTTATGAATGTGCTTCAAGGACAGCCTCATGGGGAGACTGGACATTCACAGGATAGACAGGTGGTCCTCGACTACCTGGTGCAATTTGGAATAGTTTTCCAGTTCTAAATCATTACAGTTGTTGAGGTACCCATGTGACTAGGTGTGATTTTTCAACACCTTGCAGTGAATCATTGTAGTTATAAGTGAGGACTCATTTTTGCAAATGGATATTTTTGCTGAAACCAGAAACCAGCAAATGAAAAAAAAAATACAAAGCTGGAAATGAGATTTATAGGCTGTATAGAACCGGTTCCAGGTCTGTTGTAATTACAAACAGTTGTTCAGCAACTGATTGTAAATTCAGGACTACATATAAGTTGCAATCTCATTTCCGTGCCAAGTCAAAGGGAGGGAAAGCATCCTTAGACAAGTTTTTACCATTCAGCACAAAGTGCTTTCTGTGCCCTGAATCCTTGCTGGAAAAGCTGGAAGATTTTGGTGAAGAAAGCGAGATGACTCTTTGGCCGTTTCCTTCTCCACCCTTTGCCTTGAGGTCCATCTGTTAGAGAGCTAAGAAGGTGACTATTATGCCCTGAAATATACACTTAAACCCTCAAACTTGTCAAATCTGGCTTTATCTCCCTAACACTGCATTTCTCCTGTACTTGCCAAAGTCATTGAAAATGTAGATACGCCACCTGCTGGCTATACATTATCAGCTGCTTCTAGGTTTAGCTATGTGTCTGAATAACAACAACAACTCTCTTCAAAATGATCTTTAAAAAATAACAACTTGTTGGTTAATTGCCAAGTAGCACCTGCTCAGCAATGCAATAATTATTCTCTTCCCCCCCCATTCTCTTATTCATCTGCATTGGGGTGGGATGCTACCAGTTTGGCCCGGTTCTATAGAACCAGTAGCTCTGAAGAGCAGCAGACACCGAATCAGTTAGGTGTGATGACCTTTTGGTCGTCTATTTGGCCCACCCACTTGCCCGGGCTCTTGGCTGTCCTTTATTTCCTGCTTTTTCAACCTCAGCTGCTTTGTGCAGCACAGCTGAGGTTGAAAAAGTAGGAAAGAAGAGGTTTTTTCAAACACTGTGCACCCGCGCACAGTGCTTGTCAGCCGTCCGGGTGGCACAGCTGATGTTTTTGCAATTGTTTTACACGCATGCATAGTGTGCGCGTGCACAAAACTCACTCTGACCGAACTGATAGTAACACTGGTTGAATCTCACCCCTGATCTGCATGTTATTGATTTTGTATCAATAACATGCAGACAATTTAGTATGGCCTCTGGCATAAATTAAAATAAGTTCTCTAAGATTTCTCTTGCAAAATTATGCTGTGTGGGTGGATAGGGTTCATGTCTTTGTCTAAATATCTTTACCTTTATTTCGGTTTGTCTGTCTTCATCCATCCATCTATCCATCCATGGCTGGCTGGGGAATTCTGGGAGTTGAAGTCCACAAGTCTTACAGTTGCCAAGTTTGGAGACCATCTATCTATCTATCTATCTATCTATCTATCTATCTATCTATCTATCTATCCATCCATCCATCCATTTATCTATCTTCCTCTCTGCCAAAAGTTCCTACGTTACTCTGTCTAGCCCCAGGCCTGTAAAAGCTACCTTCTAGTGTAAATTTTCTGAGAGCTGAGATTTCCCGAGATGCCTGCAAACCTTACTAGTTTATCAGCTATTTCAAACATCCCCTATTTTCCATCACAGCCCCATCATTGTATTTTTATATGCAATTATATAGATGCAGCAAAGAAACAATGGCAGAAACATTGCAGATATGGTGTTAGATGACATCAACTGGCATACAGGTGCATATCCAATCTCATGCTTCCCAAGTTGGTATTTTGGAGAAAAAAATGGGTGCATTGCCATGCCCCAATCATCATGTGCTTGGTTTGTTTGCCCAAACCTATGGATAGATAGGATCATCTCCCAGTAGTTTAACTGGATAATTAAGAGATTTATTAGAATTATTTATTTTATTCATTTTATTTGACTTGTATGCCAACACTCTCCAAAAGGACTTGGGGCAGCTCACAGATAAAAACATAGAACAATGAATAATTTTTAAAAAGATTAAACCTAAACAAGCCAAATCAGACAGTAAAAACCCAATTAAAATTCCACCCTCCCCCACAGGAGGTCAGTCCAGCCCAGCCTGTAAGAACAAGCAGGTTTTTAGATCGCGCCGGAAAGAGGAGAGATTGGGGGCCAGCCAGAACTCAATGGGTAGTTGATTCCATAAGGCAGGAGCTGCTACAGAATAGGCCCTTCCCCGGGGCACCACCAGCCGACATTGTCGTGCAGATGGCACCCCGAGGAGTCCCAGCCTGTGTGCTTGCACAGGGCGATCGGTATTTGATGTCGGCAGGAGACGCTCCTGTAAGAATTAGGAGATTCATTCCCATAATATGTGGGATCCTCATTGGCTGCTGTTGAAATTCTAGCTCATCACCCTAAACTGTGTGTTGTCACTCAAAAAACAACTTGAAAGAAAGATTCCTCATGGACCATCCATGGTCTTCCTTGAAACCATGACATCAAGATGAATCTCTTCTGGTGACCTTCCACCCTCTGCCTTTCCTTACTTAAGTTTCTTATTTATCAGCAGTATTTATCAATACTTTCTTTACTCCCTGCATGGATTCTCAAAAGCACATATGAGAAGAAGAATATAACAAAAAGGTCAACAAATTAAGGGGAGGAAAAGCAAGGTGTTATTTTAAATAAGTCCAAATACAATTACAATTCATGGAAGGTATCAGAGCTCAATGTCAGCTTTCCAGAAGACCTCATTTCCCAGGTTCAAGAATGTGGCAGTATGGAAGCTTCTGGTGCTAATATGGCTTCCAAAGCTGACACTCAACTTGTTTCTCTTTGATGCCAAGATGGGTTTCCTTTGCATCACAGTAACAATGTATGGGAAAGGAAAACAAATAAGACCAAATGAATCACTGATATCCAGAGACCCCACCCTCCTCTAATTGACAGCAAGGACCACAACCAACCAGACAATATTTGTGCATGGGAGCATCAAAGGAATAAAATGCTTCCTGAAGTTTCTGCTGACTCTCAACAGAATATTCTCTCTTGCATTCATTCATCAAGCTTGCGTAGTCATCAAAGCCTGAAAGAGTTTTGGGTTGCAGCCATATTGTAAATGAACCCATACCTGTTATTATGTAGTGTGAGACATTTAAGTAGCATCCAGATTGCTGAGGATAACAGCTCTTCCATTTGTGCTGTAATAAAACACCTATTGATTTTAATGGTACCATTCAAACAGCACTTACTACTTGACATGAATAAGAATTGTACAATCTGGATACATTCAGTTTCCTGGAAATGCTGTACTTCATTGCCCTCTGATATGCTCCAACCTTTGTTTCAAATTCAGTTAGTTTTTTTAAAAACAACAACAAATCCCACAATTTCCTCAATTTTATCCACACTATAAATTTTAACTGGGTATGTCAATATTGCCTCTATGAGGATAATTTATTTAGATTTACAAGGGCTAAGGCTCTGACATCCTTAAGAGTTTTAGAAAATAATTTTGTTTGAAAGCTATCAACTATATGGTTCTTTTTGGGAAATGGGACTACTGACTGGTTTTGTTGTAGTAAGAAACAAGTATTTGAGATGAGATTAAACAGTGGTGGGATTCAATTTTTTTTACTACCAGTTCTGTGGGCATGGCTTGGTAGGCGTGGCAGGGGAAAGATACTGTAAAGTCTCCAGTCAGAGGTGGTATTTGCCGGTTCTCCGAACTACTCAAAATTTCCGCTACTGGTTCTCCAGAACTGGTCAGAACCTGCTGAACACCACCTCTGAGGTTAATGTCAACTCATAAAATATTTTGATTGTCTTTTTAGAGTTGCCAATAGAAAGGGAAGGGGAAGCAGTGCAGCAGCTTGCAAACCAAAACTGCATTCCATAAATGTTTTCAAAGATAGTAACTAGGTGACTGAAGTTTCTGCCATGCAAAATTCTAACCGGAGACCATGACTGATGACTCTTGACTATGCATGTGTCCCATTGGAGAATATGAATTAGGACACACCCAGGCAGTGCCGGACAGTTTAGCTCTCAATAAATCCTTTTTAAGTTGTGGAAGTTTGGCTCGAGACTCATGATTTAAATGAGGGGAACTGCCGGAATCCTGACAGCTAATGCGTCTAACACAATGCCACACATTATGGCACTATGAAACACAAAGATATGCACTGCGTAGACAATTTCAAGAAGAACTTTACACTTAAGGTGAATGTGTGCATTTAAATCCTTTCCTATGTCACACAATTCTGTATGAGCAAAAATTCTTGCCATGCCTCCTGAGTCATGTGCTAATTTTACTAGTGGTGTTGTTTATATAAATGGACTGCAATGTCAATTGATACAAAGTCAACAAAACTTCATTTGGTCATATGGTTTAACTCTAAATTTTTGGTGTAATTTGGAATTAAAAGTGAATGCACCAAGTTGGAAACAAGAAAGAAGAAGTTTATCCCCAAGCCTTGTTGGAAACTACATATGTAAGCAGAAACAAAGAAGGGAGCATTTTGTTCTTTGGAAGTTTTCTTGTTTGCCTAGTCAACACTTGACTACAAATTTACAGACAGACATGGTACTACTTGTAAACTTGAAGACAATTAAACTAGGAGCAGTTGATAATCAGAAATGGTGGATGTTGGACTTCCTGTTTTGAGCCTCTTCGTGAACGGACCAAAATCTGAGACTGTGCGCAGTTTTGATCCGTGCTTACCGCTGGAGACCCCAAGCTGGCTGGCTTTGGGGTTGAAACCACCCGTGAGGTGGTGAAGGTTGGGAGAGCTGCCAGCAGGGTTGAGGAGAGCCGCATCTCTTCTCCCCAGCTGGTTTTTTTCCCTTTCCGAAGCGGCAGAAGCGGCTGGTCAGAAATGGCCACCTCAAAGAAGAACTCGAATGGAAAAGAATGTGCAGGAGGAAGCTTGAAGGAGAAAGTGTGATATTCCCGGGCTTGCAATTGAAAACAATTATTAAAGGTACCAGGAATTTAAACAGCTAAAAACAATGCTATCTCTAAAAGACTTTTACAGCTGAATGAAAGGGTTAAGAGGGGAAATTGGTCTCTTTTTTTTCCCTCAAATACTGATCGCTTCAACTGGCTTGGAATATTAAGAAAGGATTTACAAGAATTGGACATTGATTCACTTGGTTATTAATAGGCTGCTTTCAGCTGAAAATAAAGTACCATGTGATAAAGACTTTTGAATAACTTTAAAGAATTCTTTTAAAAAGTCAAAGATAGAAAACAGAGGGGAAGAGTTTAAATAGGGTGGAGTCTGGAAACAAAGGAGTTTAACCTGGAGTTAAATTGTATTGAGAGTGGATTCACAACAAGACGTGAAAAGAGTACATAGTAAAGGAAGCTCCGTGCAAGCCAAGCCCGAAAACTGAAAGTGAAAAAGAAAATAAGAAACGGCTGTGGATTATTGGAGAACTCCTGGCTAGAGGATCTTAGCGAAGGATTAAAGTCATCTGGGGTTGCTTTAAAAGGGAAAAATCTCTTTCAGAATGTCATCACTTTTGAAGAACTAAAAACACTATTTAAAGACATTAAAGAAGAGGTAAAAATGATAGAAATGGAGATCCTGAAATATAGAAAATTACAGGAAGCATCAGATGAACAAGAAGGGTGGGACAAAGAAGAAGAAGCCATCTTCAATGATCAAATGACTTAAAATGGGTTAAGAAAAGAAGAAAAAGGGAAAAGAAAAGAGAGTTAAAAATCTAAGATTGGAGGCAACAATAAAAAAGTATAAAATGGGAAATAGTTATAATACTGCAAGGAGCCATAAGGTAGGATTTCAGAAGGGGAAATTGGACATAAAAGGGGAAAAAAATGGGAAGGGAGAAGAAGAGGGGGTTGACAAGAAGAGAAAGTGGTAAAAATTGAACCAAGATGAGCAACAGCAAGAAAAATACATAAAAATTAAAATCCAACAGTTAGACAATGGTTAATTTAAGTTACTGAGAGGATTCTGCAAAGGTATGTGAGATAAATATGCTTAAGTTAGAAAAAGTTAGTATAGTTTTTCTGTTAATAAGTAAAGGAGGTAAAGAAGGAAAGAGAATAAAGCCTCTAACAATTTAAAGAGAAAGTATGGAAATTATTTATTTATTTATTTATTTATTTATTTATTTAATTAATTAATGGGACTATGAAGAAGTATGGAACATTTTAATACTGTTTTTCTTCTTGATGATGAAATATAGTGATATGGATATTAAATGGTAATAAAACGGAAATATCTTAAATAGAAATGAATGAAGGAGATAAATATTAACAATGGCTGAATTGAACTTCAAAAAATTACTTATATTATTGTTATATGTATGCATAATCTTCTTTTTCTTTTTCTCTTGTAAAGAATCTAATGGATATTTGTAGGAATGTACCAAGCAGAATCTGATTAATAATGGCTAGATGATATAAAATAGAGGGTAACAGAGGCAATAATGGTAAAGGTGAAATATAAAAGTTAAACAATAATTGGTTAGAAGAGATAGAGGTCTTATCCTTTAGGGTAGTAATTACAGGGTAAAATATGTTTTATAAGATAATATAAAATTCTAAACAAGATAGACAAAAGTGTAATAATATTGATTGGCAAGATATTGAAAATTGGAAAAAGAAATGTAATTAATGAAATGATGGAATGATGAAATAACTGAAGCAAGACTATAGAAGCTAGAGAAAGGGGGAAATTATGGAAAATAGTGGAATTTGCTATGATAAATGGAATAGAATATACAAAATGAGTGTATAATTGAAATTATAGTCGCATGGAGAAGGGAGGGTCCGGTAACACACTGTTCTCAAAAAAGAATTTTTGTTTTTGTTTTTATATTTGTCTGTATGCATTTGTTTGCCGGGAATGGTTCTGGGATGATAATACGAAGTGTTATAAGATAAATTAATCTAAAAATATGGAATATTTTGTATGTGAGAATATATAAAAATAATTAATAGATGAGAATGGAAAAGATGTACAAGGAGCTTTAACCTACCGGCATACCATATGTTTTTTCTGTGTATGTTTGTCTAAAATAATAAAACTTTTTTCAAAAGAAAAAAGAAAAAAGAAATGGTGGATGTCCAGGTATTGTTAAGGAGTAAGACTTGTGGATCTCATGGAAAGTGAAGTGGCTTTGTCTGGACATGCATGAAGAAGCAGCCAGAGGTAGCACTGAGAGCAACCACACAAGTCTTCAAAAAGATGTGGCTGCTTTAATGATCTCATGCTGCATTCATACTAACATACAGTGTGAAACCCTGCCCTTGAATGCTATTTAGATCCCTACAGGTGCTGAAGAAATTATGAGGCTGGCCAAGACTGAGATCGCCTTTGATCTCTGGATTTGATATTAAGTTGCTAATCAGTTTCTATCTCATTTTAGTTATTCATTCTATGGTGACTTTCGATCAGGAAAAGAACTGATGCTTTGGGGATTTTCTGTGAAAGGTGGATCAGAAACATTGATACGTACTGAAAGATCAACATTATATGATGCCTGCCTACATTGTCTCATATATATTCTTTCAAATGCATTTCCATATTTGATTACAAATACATCTCATTATATTAATTCTCCACATTCATTATCTTCCAGAAATATTTGCCATTTAATTACTTAATCAAGTCTGCATTTCCCTACTCCCTGAGAGGTAGAAGGCATACCTTTTTAAATACATAAGGTTTTTGTTTTTATATACTCATTAAGGATTGAAAGCTCTTATCTTTCCTTCTTTGTTGAGGAATAAATTGAAACAGTGTCTCCAAAAGAGCATCAATGTTTCCCTTTATAAAAATGTCAGGGGAGGAACATTTCCAAAAAGATTTACCTTGCTTTTAAAAAGGTGTAAAGGGAAGATATTTCATTTGGTTTTGTTTCCAAAAGAAAGATGACCCTGGTTTTTAAAGAGCTCTGTAATTCTTCCTGATTGAAGATTATCAACTAGAAAAACATCTCAAGGTAACTTTCTAGCAGGTCCACCAGTACAAAAAAATAAAGAGTGAGGACTTAGAGAATAATGTTTTTAGGACTGGGTAGATAAACCAAATCACAACCATGTGTTACCATACAAACTGAAGCTTCCATTCAGATCTTACATCAAGAATATAGATTAAATTTGAGTGATACAAGTCTAACATGAGGAAACTGAGTCTAAGTCTTAGGGCTTCAGAGGTTTTGAGGATGAAGCTATTCCTAAATGAGATTATAACAGTGTTGACAAGGAAGGCAGACAGGCAAAAATCTGAAGCTAATCCTCAGATTGCAAGAACACATGAGAGTGGTCAGATGAGGAGACTTGACCTCATTGGTAGCCTCACACTACATTGAACAAGGACATACATTCAATTTTACAGCTACTATAGATTGTTGGACGAGCAGGCACAAAAACAGCCAGGGAAGTGATTGAAGCCTGGGAAACAGGCCTCTCATCAGTCAACAGGAGTTCTGATTTACGAATGCTTCTGTTCGACCAAATCGGGTGACAACCAGAATTTTTGCTTCTGTTTTGCTTCTGGTCATGAACAGATCTTTGGGTGGCGACCAAGCAAACCCGAAAATCACTACGGTGATTTTCCCTGCTGTGGCAATTTCCCCTTTGGCACCATTTTTTGGGTTTTTTGGTCTGCGCACGTGCAGACTGTCATGCTTCCGGTCACAACCAAATCGGGTTGCGACCGTAGTCCTGGAACAGATTACAGTTGTGACCCGAGGTTCCATGGTATTTAATAGTTGAAGGCTTGGCAGCACAAGGAAATGACAATAGCCAGCCATTTGTTCTGACCCAAACCTGGTTCCAAGAGAGTAAACACAAGACAAAGGTACCAGCACAACCTTTTACTGTTTCATTTACGAATCCTGTTTCTTCACAGATAAAAGGCTGCTTCCCACTAATTAGCTCCGACAAGAAAGAGCCTTGCCAAGTTTTGCAAGTCTGCCAAGAACAACAGATAATGTTCCTAAACAATAAATCAAAGAGTCTCCAAACACCAACTCGGATATTCCTAATGTCCATCAGGCTCGAGTATCAAACTTCTTTGCCTTCTGCAAAGAACTCCAGTTTCTCAGCTGGCTTTTATCTTCTCAGGGAGGGGCCATTACCTTCCAGCCTTACTCCCGAGTTTATTATTTATTTGTTTGTTTATTTATTTATTTATTGGATTTCTAAGCTGCCCCATCCCCCTAAGGACTCGGGGCGGCGTACAATCATAAAAAACAATACAAAATATTATACAATTAAAAAAGAATTAGATAAGAAACCCAATAATCAATATAAAACAGTAACAACAAATCATTAAAACTCCCCCCCCCTCAGCCCAGGTTGACGAGTTGGAACAACCATGTTTTCAAGTCCCGATGGAAGGAGCGGAGGTCAGGGGCCACCCAAAGCCCCAGAGGGAGTTGGTTCCATAGGGTGGGTGCTCCCACAGAGAAGGCCCTACCCCTAGGGGTCTCCAGCCGACATTGTCTGGCCGACAGAACCCCAAGGAGGTCCTGTCTGTGAGAGCACACGGGATGCTGGGAAGCCGTTGCTGGCAGCAGGGTCTCCCGCAAGTACCCTGGTCCTAAGCCATGTAGGGCTGTATAGGTCAACACCAGCACCTTCAATCTCACCCGGAGGTGCCCATGCTGCAGCAGCTGCTCTTTTCTTTGAGCAGCCCTGTGTGCGCGCGCACTGGGCATGGGCTCCTTGGGGGCCTCTGCATCACTGCTGCCAGCCTCCACAATCTCCGAAGGCAGCACTCCACTCCCTAATGATCTTGGCCCCATCCCTGCATCACACACAGGCCCCTCATCTGAGTCCTCGCTCTCTGAGACCTCAGCCATTCGGACCTGCTGCAGTGAACCACAACACCATCAACACCCCAATCAACAACTAAAAAGTCACACACAACCAGATACTACATAAATACTATGGAGGGTGTTGACAAGGAAGGCAGACAGCCCCCCAAAAAAGAGAATAACCCAAAGTACACAATCTGCTAGAGAGAAGTTCCTGGAGGATGGACTGCAGCACGAGTCCAAAAGCTCAGAACACTAAACCTCTGGACCTGGTGATTGACTCCGATTGAATCCTAATGAAAATGTACTTGCTTGCCTTGAACTTTCATTTCTTTGATATGCTTCTTACATGTTATGGGAGAAAAAATGCAAATGACTCAGCTATGGTCCACATACAGGTTATTCTCCTTTTAGCTGCTGAGCACACTGGTGATCCTGCAAGTATTTTTCAATTATATTGAAGAAATGCAATGAGTAAAGAACAAAGAAATGATCATATGCATAAAGAAAGCCTACTGTCAAAATGAGGAATTGGATCAACTGCAGATTACCTTCCTTTAACTGTCTTGGTTACATTATACATTTTAATGCAGCATTTAGGAAACTTAAAACAATGTTGATGCATGTACTCTGTCACTTCTAAAAATGCACCATATTATACACCATAATTAGCAGTGCCTAGGGAATTAAGTAGAGCCATTATTCCATGCATTTTTACCACCCATTTAACAGATTTAATTTTACTTTTCAGAAAATGTTCTTTAAATCCTGAGTGTTATTTAAAAGTAGAAAGACCACACCATTGTATTCAGCTTTTACTTTTAGTTTCTTTTTTTCTTTTTTGCTCATAGAACTGGTGTGAAATTTTAAGAAACGAAAGTTTGAGAAAAGCAAAGTCATGGGATTCAGTGACCACGTGCAACAGAGATAATTTCTTTTAAAAACTATGGCCTAATTGCTAAAAATTATGTGCATCTATATTAATACGCTACAATATGGAACAGAGCTTCTAAAGAGAAACCCAAATTATTCAATTAGTCAGAATAAATAGCATGAATGAGACTGTTATTAGCTCTGCATCTTATAACAAAGGATTCAAATAATTCTATTGGAGAATGTTGGAAAACAATGTTGGACTAGCTTGATTTCAGAATTAAATTCATGAAATAGTTTTTTTTTTAATTACATTTATATGCCGCCCTTCTCCGAAGACTCAGGGCGGCTTACAATTTCTGGGATACAACCCAGTGTGCTCAGCAATAGCCTTCATTCCATTGTATATGCCTGCTTATTACTAAGTGGCATTTTTACAAGGTCAGCTAATTGCCCCCAACAATCTTGGGTCCTCAATTTACCTACCCCGAGAGGATGGAAGGCTGAGTCAACCTTGAGCCTGGTGGGATTCGAGCCTACAATAATTGTAGGCAGCTGGATCTTAAGAGCAGGCATTTAACAGCCTGAGCTACCAAGGCTCTTCTTTTTGCAATCTTTGTGGGAGAAACTTCAGTATAAAGACTATTTCTTGTTCTTATTATCATATTGTCTCTCTTCATTTACATTCAACAATAATTTCAAGTTATTTACAGGAAGGTAAACACTCCTTGACATTTCAAGCTAAGAATATGTGACAAGAACAGAATCTAATACCAGAAAATACCAACTATAGGAATCCCTGTCTTCAAGAGAAATCTAATCCTTTTTGGCTGACATGGTTCTTCCCAACATCTCAACTTTTTAAGAAGAAACACACCTAGAGAAATATTTTTCAGTTACTTAACTAACCTACCCTATCCACACATACAATGTGGATAGAGAGGAGTGTGATGCTATGATTCCAACTGTGCCCTGTTTGAGAAGTTAATAAACATATTACAATTTTCAGAGGAACAGGGTTACAAAGCCGGCAAATGAGCACAATACATTTTAAAAAAATCTTTAAGGAAGTGTTCACAAAACAGTTATATTCTCCCTACAGATAATTCTTTTCCATCAGAAGGAGAGCGAGGGTTGGACTGCAAGACGAGGCCTACAAATACTCAACTTCAAATCCATGGGATCTATGAAAGCTAAGTTGGTTGGTTATTCTGAGGCTGGTTATTCTAAGGATAAAATTTGAGGAAGGGACATTATTTTGAGTTCCCATAGATAATAAGGACTACAAAGAGCTTTGGTGGCTCAGGCTGTTAAATGCCTGCTCTTAAGATCCAGCTGTCTACAATTACTGTAGGCTCGAATCCCACCAGGCTCAAGGTTGACTCAGCCTTCCATCCTCTCGGGGTAGGTAAATTGAGGACCCAAGATTGTTGGGGGCAATTAGCTGACCTTGTAAAAATGCCGCTTATAATAAGCAGGCATATACAATGGAATGAAGGCTATTGCTGAGCACACTGGGTTGTATCCCAGAAATTGTAAGCCGCCCTGAGTCTTCGGAGAAGGGCGGCATATAAATGTAATTAAAAAAAAAATCATAAACATGAGAAGACTGTAGGAAAAAAAAAACAGATCTACAAGATAGCTTCCTGTCAACTCACATAGCCTTTTTAATTAATTAATTGAATAGGGCTGATCTTTGGCTTAACCCAAATTGTCTGCTAGTCAAAAGAAAGAGGTAGGCTACATTCCTCGACCATAAATAGATGAACCCGATTGTCAAGTCAGTAAAATGCATGGAATATTTCACATAAATATTAAGAAACTTCCTCTGAATAACTAAAAACACAGAGTGTTGAGTGTTAGATTAAACAGAAAGGCAGGTAAAGATTAAAGTAAAGGTTCCCCTCGCACATACATGCTAGTCGTTTCTGACTCTAGGGGGCGGTGCTCATCTCTGTTACAAAGCCGAAGAGCCAGCGCTGTCCAAAGATGTCTCCGTGGTCATGTGGCTGGCATGATTAAACACCAAAGGTGCATGGAATGCTGTTCCCTTCCCTCCAAAGTGGTCCCTATTTTTCTACTTGCATTTTTACATGTTTTCAAACTGCTAGGTTGGCAGAAGCTGGGACAAGTAGCGGGAGCTCACTCTGTTATGTGGTGCTAGGGATTCGAACCGTCAAACTGCCAAACATTCTGATCAACAAGCTCAGCATCTTAGCCAATGAGCCACCACATCCCTAATAGAAAGGTAGGATACAAATTCAATAATAAATAAAACTAAATGTTTGGTCCCTTTCAATAAAACAGAAATAATCAGTCTTTTTCCTCATCTGAAAAAGGGGACTCTGGAAATCATTAAGATCTATGCGTATGTTCCTAAAGTACAATCCGAAGAATTTTTACTCTTCCCTCTTCCTTGGCACATTGGACCACTGTGAAGGCTTCACCAAATACTGTGCATCATATATCATACAATGTATTATATTATCTACCCCTATGGACAGGGCACTGTCCAAGCTGTCCTAGAGGCAGAAGTAAAGGTTATGAGAAAATTCATATCATTTTCTTTTTTGCATTGATTCAGTATTTGCCATAATGTCTAGCTCCAGTCTCAGGATAACATCCTGGAAGTCTGATGCTACTTTTGCAACAGTTCCTCAGTCTCCTGCACATTCCAAGTCCAAAGATTTCTCACCACCTTCTATTCCTTTGTCCATATTACCCCTATGTTGGTCACCCCCTCTTTCTTTCTCGTGTCCATTATAAGCAAGCAAAATGGAAGGAGGAAGGGAGAGGAGAAGGATTAACCCTTGAGACAAGATTGAAGGTCAACTCAACTATTTCCTAGGCCAAAAAACATTTTGGGGAATTCAAGAGAGAGGTACCGTTAATGACCTATATAGCAAAATCTCAAATAGAGTTTGAGAAACAAAAAAACAAAAGTCGCAGTGCCCAAAGCATCCAGACATGATGATGTGCATAAGATCTGGGGTTATTATTACTTTCCATTGGAGGAAATAGGTAAAGGTTTCTGTGGTATTTTTTAAAGATCTTCCCCACTGTTTTGCATATAAACCCTGTCTCTCTCCCTCCCTGGTCTCCCTCCCTCCCTCCCTCCCTCCTCAATCTCTGTCCCTCCCTCCCTCTCTCTCCCTCCCTCCATTTGTTTGGAAACACATTCTTTTTTGCTACCAAATTGTCTACCTATTGACATATATTTCCTACAATGTTTTCTGGGTCTTCACCAGCAGCAACATCTGGCTTACCTTATCTGGACCAGGAAGTCGGTACTTAGATTGCAAACAAACAGAAAACTGCCATTTGAAAATGTTTGAAAGCTTTTAATAAGATGCAAAGTGGTTTTATTGATAATATTCCATAACTAGAAGAATAGGATTATCTGAATACAGTTAATATTTCTGAATGTCATTATGATGCATCTCAAAGTGGAGGCGCAGCAGCAACGCCGTTTGCCCCACACCGCTTGCCTCGCGGAGCCCTGGTGCCAGGAAGTTTCAGCACCTGTGGCGACGGCGATGGCTGCTGAGGACTCGATGTCGTCGCTGGTGGTGGTCGTCAGCTGTTTGTTGCTGGCGACGGGCGCGGCGACGCTAGGATCTGATGGCGGCGGTGGCTACGACGGCCTTGGCAATCTGCGATTTAGCTGCGGCACTGGGGCCTTAGCTCCGTGGAAGGCAGCAGCAACAAAGGCAGCAGCAACAATGGCGGTGTGTGGTTTGTGGTACCGTGGTAACCATGAAGGTAACCGTGTGGAGTCCGTTGACGGCGGGACTGTTGGCCCAATGACCCCCCCTTTCTCTGGCCTATGGATAGGGGCAGCGTTTCTGCAGGGGTTTGGGCCTTTTGACCCATCCTCAAAGAGCCCCCCTTTCCTCTTCCCCAGATGTGAGAGTTCTGGGATTAAAAGACCTACGGGGAGGGGCGGAGGCCTGCAGGTCTGGAGGGCCCAGAAGGGAGGCGCTCGCGGTCACGGCCCGGGTGAGCCGGCTCTATCCCGGACGGGGTTGTGGGTTGAGTCTTTGGCGGAGACCCCCCCCCAAGAAGGGACCGCGCCGTGGCTCTAGACCCGTGGTCGTGGCCGGTATGCGAATGCTGCACTTTTTTTGGACTCCTACGGACCTGGCTACCCCATGTTGCTCGTGGGCTCCATCTTTGGCCACTGTCTCTTTGCCTGTTAATGTCACTCTGGACTTGTTCGGCACTATGGAGGGTGCCTGGTTCACCTATACCACCTACCCAGACTTGTATCTTGCCTCTTTTCTCTGGGACCTGGCTACTCCCCATTGCAGTGAGAGGGCAATGGGAGGACTTAACCCCCCTGCAGTGAGAGGGCAGGGGGCTACTCAGGACTTTTGCCACAAGTCACTGTGGTGGCAAAGCAATGACTGGTCTATTTTGACTCTGACCATCAGCAGCTGTGAGAGAGCTACTGATTGTGGATTGTTTCCTGACTACTATTGCCCGGCCCCTTGTATTGTATTTCCACTCTTGCAATATTTCCACCTAATCAACTACCTCCTGTATCGACCTGCCCTGAGATGTATTTGTCATGCCTGCTACTCCCTGCTGGAGCTACGGGCTCTCCAGATGGTTCCCCTGTCTGTGAAGTGGCCCTTTGGGCTGTCAAGAGCTTACCTTAATGACGGATCCTGGGATCCCGAGAGGTGGCATGCCGCGACCAAGGGTCTAAATTTTAAATTTGATAGGAAGGGGAAACTTTTAAAATTTTTAATTGGTCGTCTTAAGGGGTTAGGGAGGGGGGTGGATGGGTCTTTTTGCAGCCGGGTTCATGGTGGGGGGGGCTGGGGGCCAGCGGGGCCCTGGGGTCTGAGGTGGGGACCGCGATTCCCAGGGTGGTTGGGGTTGGTAGGAGACGTCGAGGCATAGGGCCATATCATGTGTTGGGAGCGCGCACCCACCATCTTTGTGCAGTTGCTCACTCCAACCCTATAGCCTCCTCCCTAGGGGGCATGGGAACTGGGACCCCTGGGCTTAGGCTGGTGTATTTTAATGCCAGGTCCGTGGCTAATAAGTCCACCCTCCTCCGTGAGATCATTGAGGAGGAGGCTGCGGACCTGGCCTGTATTACCAAGACCTGGTTGGGCCCAGAGGGTGGTGTCCCTCTGGTTGAGTTGTGCCCTCCAGGTTTCGGGTTTGCACCGCCACGGGCCCAGGGAAGGGGTGGTGGGGTGGCTGTGGTTATTCGGGAGACCTTGTTTCCAAGGGAGGTCACTGTCCCAGAGATAGGCGGGAGTGAGACCCTCCTCCTGAGGTGGGGGCCTAATGGTCGGGTGGGCTTGCTGCTCGCATACCTTTCCCCCAGCTGTGTGACAGCAGCCCTGCCTGGGCTCCTTGATGTCCTCTCAGGGGTGGCGGTGGAGTTCCCGGGCCTTATAGTCCTGGGGGACTTCAATCTGCCCTCCCTAGGGGGAACGTCGGGGCTGCCCCAGGAATTCATGGCTTCTATGGAAGCCATGGGCCTGACCCAATTAATTCAGGGCCCGACTCATGAAGGGGGAAACACTCTTGACCTAGTTTTTGTCTCTGAGCAGTGGCATAGTGACAGAGGGCAAGCCACTTTTACCGCATTGCCCATTCCATGGTCTGATCACTATCTCCTATGGCTGGTCTTCCAAAAGGCCGCCCCCCACTGCTGGGATGAGGAACCACTTAGATGGTTCTGCCCCAGGCGCCTCATGGACCCGGAGAGGTTCCAGGCGGAACTGGGGTTTCTTCCCTCTTCCCTTGCCCACAGCTCTGTCGAGGATCTGGAGTCTGCTTGGCAGCAGGCTGCGTCGGATGCCCTCAACAGGGTTGTCCGCATGCAACCCCTCTCACGCTGTGGATCCCGGATGGTTCCTTGGTATACAGAGGAGCTCCGGGAGATGAAACGCCGTCGGAGGGGCTTAGAGAGTAGGTGGAGGTCCACCCGCTCCCAGTCCGATCGAGCCCAGCTAAGAGCCCATATTAGGACTTACCTGATAGCTATGAGAGGCGAGAAGGTCTTATCTCTCCGCCCTCATAGCATCCGCAGATAACTGCCCAGCCGCCCTGTTTTGGGCTACCCGCTCTCTCCTTCATCCAGAGGGCGGGGTGGACCCATTGCGGGGAAGGGCTGAGGAGTTTGGTCAATATCTGTCGGATAAGATCGCTTGAATTCGGAGTGGGTTGTCCTCTGATTTGCAGTGGTCTGAGGAACGGGATACAGGCAGTCTGGCCAGTGTGATCTGGGATGAGTTCGATCCTATTTCCGAGGATGAAGTGGACAGGACTATGCGGTGCCTGAGTTCCACCACATGTTTGTTGGACCCGTGCCCTTCCTGGCTGGCTTATGCCGCCAGGGAGGTCACCTGCGGTTGGCTCCGGGCAGTTGTCAACGCTTCATTAAGGGAGGGTGTTTTTCCCTCCGCCTTGAAGGAGGTGGTGGTGAGACCCCTCCTGAAGAAGCCTGCCCTGGACCCAACCGTGTTAGATAACTTTCGTCCAGTCTCCAAACTTCGCTTCTTGGCGAAGGTTGTTGAGAGTGTAGTGGCTCGGCAGTTTCCACTTTTCCTGGATGAAGCGGACTACCTGGTTCTGTATCAATCGGGCTTCTGACCTGGTTTCAGCACAGAGACAGCCTCGGTCACGTTGATGGATGATCTCTGGAGGGCCCGGGACGGGGATTTTTCCTCTGTCCTGGTCCTATTAGACCTCTCAGCAGCTTTCGATACCATCGACCATGGTATCCTTTGCGCGAGGGGTTGGGAGTGGGGGGCACTGTGCTTCGGTGGTTCACCTCCTACCTCTCAGGGCGGTCGCAATCGGTATTGGCGGGGGGGCAGAGGTCGACCCCGAGGGTGCTCTCCTGTGGGGTCCCTCAGGGGTTCTCTCCCCTGCTATTTAACATCTATATGAAGCCGCTGGGTGAGATCATCCGTGGTTTTGGGGTGAGATTCCACCAGTACGCAGATGACACCCAGCTGTACATCTCCACCCCGAACCAAATCAGTGATGCCCTCTCCCTGATGACCCAGTGTTTGAATGCGGTACGGATTTGGATGAGCGGGAACATGCTTCGACTCAATCCGGCCAAGACTGAGTGGCTGTGCATACCGGCATCTCGGCCCAGTCAGGAATATCCATCTTTGGCCATAGGGGGAGCGGTGTTGCCCCCTGTGGATAGGGTGCGGAATCTGGGGGTCCTCCTGGATGTACGGCTCCAGTTGGAGGAGCAGTTGGGAGCCGCCACCAGGGAGGCCTTTGCCCAGCTTCGCCTTGTTCGTCAACTACGTCCATTTCTGGACCGAGATGCCCTGCGCACAGTCACTCACGCCCTTGTTACCTCTAGACTCGACTACTGCAACGCTCTCTATTTGGGACTGCCCTTGCATACCATCCGGAGACTGCAGCTGGTGCAGAATGCGGCGGCGCGGGTGGTGATGGGAGTCTCCCGATTCTCCCATGTTACCCCCCTCCTGCGCTGCCTCCATTGGTTGCCAGTTGCGCTCCGGGTGAGATTCAAGGTTTTAGTTTTAACATACAAAGTCCTCCATGACATGGGTCCTCAATATTTAAGGGAGCGACTCCTGCCGACATCGAATGCCAACCGCCCTGTGCGAGCACACAGGCAAGGACTCCTTGGGATCCTGTCGGCGGGCCAGTGCCGGCTGGCGGTCCTCCTCCGACGAGCCTATTCTGTCGCGACCTCTGGAACCAACTTCCCTTGGGGCTCCGCCTGGCCCCTGACCTCCGCACCTTCCGCCATGATTTGAAGACCTGGTTGTTTGACCAATCCGGGCTGTGAGCCTTCCTGGGGGGGGTGGTTTTTTCTTTTTTAAGTATTCAAATTGTCTTTTTGGGCTTGTCTTGGTTTAATTTTTTCTTAATTATTTATTGTTGTTGTTTTTAGCTGTGAGCCGCCCTGAGTCTTCAGAGATGGGGTGGCATACAAGTCCCAAAAATAAATAAATAAATAAATAAATAAATAAATAAATAAATAAAGTAAGAAAATTACCCATGCAGAAATTTTCCTCATTATTCTACAATGTTATTTGATTTTTTTTTTAAAGTTTTTCATTTTTTGCAAAAGTAGAGGTATGTCTGGAGAATAGAATTTTATCAATAACCTTGCACTGAGAAATAATCAGTGTTTATTCTGGCTTTAACTTTATCATATAACTGTCTACACGCGTACGTGATATTCCATATTTTGATCAAATAGTCTTAGCGTTTCTTCTGAGTCTGGCTTCCGCAACATTTTACATGCCTCTAGTAATGCATATGTATAAATGCAGGTCCCCTTGTGGAAAATATGATCAAAATGAATATTTTTTAAAAGATAAGTTACTTCTGCTGAATAATTCATCTACAGGTACAGAGTAAACAGTGTTTTGGATTCAATTGCACAAAATGTCATTTGGTGGACTGAAGGTCTGAATGGAGCGCCTGTGTGAAACTTTCATGGGTCTGTAGGCACCAAAGCTCCTTTTTGGAATTCAATCAAGAATCTTGCACTGCTCAAATTAGAAAAATAAACAAAATCCATGCCCACATATATTTATAAAATGACTTCCTTGATGATTAGGGGGCTGGAGGCTAAAACATATAATGATTGCTGGAATTGGGTTTGTCTAGTTTAATGAAAAGAAGGACTAGAGATGACATGATTAATATTTCAGGGGCTGTGACAAAGAAGAGGAAGTCAAACTACTCTCCAAAGGACCAGAGAAGGCAGGACAAGGAACAATGGATGGAAACTAATCAAGGAGTGATGCAATCTAGAACTAAGAAGAAACTTCCTGACAGCAAGAACAATTAACTAGTGGAACGGCTTGCCTTCAGAAGTTGTGGGAGCTCTTAGTGGGTGCTCTTAATACTTAAGAAAAGTATTAATTATAATTGTAAGCACAAGATATATGTACCCAGTCAATGCACAGTTGAAATGAAATGGAATTATTGTAAAATATAACATTTTTTTTAAAAAATAACAATAATAAAAAAAAGAAGTTTTGGGTGCTCCAACACTGGAGGTTTTCAAAAAGAAATTGGACAACCATTTCTCTGAAATGGAATATTGTCTCCTGCTTGAGCAGGGGGTTGGACTAGAAGACCTCCAGGGACCCTTTCGACTCTGTAATTCTGTTATTCTCCATTTTTAGAAGGACCCATCCAAATAACCAACGCCTGCATGTCTCACTTGTTTTTGACTTTTCCCCTCTTCACAATGAATGGAATTTACCTACAGTAAATGTATTTCTTCCCTTTGTATAGATGTCCAGATGTTCTTCCTTCATAATGGCTCAAGGGTGGCATAAAATAAATGAAACAAAACAATAACCCAGAATCTTTAAACCATAACTTGGTAATACTATCTAGCTATAGCCTAGAGCCCTTTATAACCTAACCTATTGAGGTTGGTCAAAAATATTTTATGCCTGCCTCTACCATATTTATTTACTTTGTTAAAATTTTTATAGTGAGGAACGACTGTTTTGTTTCTGCCTTTCTTGTCCAACCCACAAAGAAATTCTTTCACTGCCTGGCAGACATCTGTCACAACATTTTCTTGCTTAGAGTGTTCTTTTTTCAGCTTTGCCCAGCTTAGTTTACTAAAAGATTCAAATCTCAAACATGGAAGGATGCTTAAAGTCACCCAGTGACAATATACTTTATACCACTGTATAAAATATCAGAGTATCAGAATGTAGCTGAGGCTTCCTCTCATTTTTTGCTCATTGCCAAGAATTTCAGTCTTGGAGAGAAGCAGTCTTTTCTTCCACGTCAAATGTGCCTCCTCTATTTTATTTTATTTTCAGGTGGAAGTAAACGAGTCTGTCATCTGCACCTCTGCAACCCACCAAGACAGACACAGATTCCAGAGGGTAATTAGGACTGCAGAAAAAGCAATTATTACCAACCTGCCTTCCATGGAGGACCTGTATCCTGCACCCCGAGTCAAAAGGTAAATTGAGGACCCAAGATTGTTGGGGGCAATTAGCTGACCTTGTAAAAATGCCGCTTAGTAATAAGCAGGCATATACAATGGAATGAAGGCTATTGCTGAGCACATCCCAAAAATTGTAAGCCGCCCTGAGTCTCCGGAGAAGGGCGGCATATAAATGTAATTAAAAAAAAAGAAGGATGTGAAAGTATCTACAGTCCCCTCACATCCCGCACATAAAGTGTATCAACTCCAACCCTCAAAACGACTCTATAGAGCACTGCACACCAGAACAACTAGACACAAGGACAGTTTTTTTCCCAAATGCCATCACTCTGCTAACAAAATAATTCCCTCAACACTTTTCAACTATTTACTAAGTCTGCACTACTATTACTATTAATCTTCTCATCACTCCTTATCACTCAGCCCTTCCCACTTATGACTGTATGACTGTAACTTTGTCGCTTGTATCCTAAAGATTTTTATTGACTGTTTTCTAGTATGATTTGATTGCTTATTGTACCCTATGACTACTATTAAGTGTTGTACCTTATGATTCTTGACTGTTGACGAATGTATGTTTTCTTTTATGTACATTGAGAGCATATGCACCAAGACAAATTCCTTGTGTGTCCAATCACACTTGGCCAATAAAGAATTCTATTCTATTCTATTCTATTCTATTCTATTCTATTCTATTTATTCTACTCTACTCCACTCTACTCTACTCTACTCTACTCTACTCTACTCTACTCTATCATGGTATGTCACCAAAATCCACCTTTCACTCTCCAAATCAGTTAGGCTTCAGGGATGGACACAATAATGTAATTTGACTTGAAATACTCAGCAAAATATATGAAAAGAAAGGTAAATGGCCTCCTCCCCCTTTCTCCTAATGTTGGTATCTTTTCCATTATTCCCCACTATTTACAAAGCCATAAATTTAGACTGAAAGATGTCAGGAAAGTATCTTTATTTATTTTCTAGGAATCATAATGCACATTCATATGTTACACAAACACGCAAATGAAGCTGAGAAACTGGAGAATTATGAGCAAGAATACAAGGCTTTGATTGTGTTTGTTCTGCATTGGCCAACTTGATTCATAGCAAAGTACTTTTGAAAGGGAGTATACATTTTGAGATGGAAAAGGAAATTTTGATTGCCATAATGTCAAAGTGAAGGCATGGAAAAGATTCACAAAGTAAAAATGGGAGAGGGAGCAGAAGAGAGAGAGGAAGGAAGGAAGGAAGGAAGGAAGGAAGGAAGGAAGGAAGGAAGGAAGGAAGGAAGGAAGGAAGGATCATGCAGCAATACAGAGAGACAGAGAGAAACTCATCAAGTTATTATGTAATTCTGCCCCGAGGAAAGGAAAGGATTCAAAAGCAATTTGTAATGCAATACGGCAAACTGCCATTCAAGGAGATTAAAATGTAAAAAATCCAATCGATTTGCCCCTGGGAAAACAAGTCTCTGAATCCCATTTAATAATATCCCTAACCCTAATTTTAGGAAAGCTTGAAGTGCAACTAACATTCATGACACAGGAAAAACAAAAACTGTTCATTGTAATTTTTGCTGTGATTTGCTTGATTCAAATGTGTATATTTGAAGATCACAGCATGAATTGGTTTATTCCAGGAAGAATTGAGAATAGAATTTTCACACCTATGTAATCCAGGAATAGGAGAGGAACTGGCTTGGTTCATGTTAATATCAACCAATCTAATTTATATTGCCTGAATTAATACACCTCCTGCAGCACAATTATATTTTGGATTTTCCAAGGTTCTGAATTTTGCAGTGTGCTGCTCCAATCACAACTGCATTTAAAAAAAAATGTGAAGAGTGAAGAAACCAGCATGCCTGCCTTTAAGATGTGCTGTACACAAAGATGAAGATGACAAGGAAAAAGCAAACTTTCCTAGGCATCTCAAAAATAAAAGAATGTAAACGGATACAGAAATCACATACAATGAACTCATTTTTTAAAAAAAATGGAAGTAGCAGAAAACAAGACATAATGGTTTCAATACACAGAGGCAAATCTTCCACAGAGGAGAAAACATTTTGAGAAAAATGCATGAAAAAAATTACTTTGTATAAGAGTTTCCCTTGAAGAATCTTTTGTGTTTCTTAGGATGGTTTTACTATGTAATAGAACAGTGTAATAGAACAGTGTAATGGAAGGAAGGGGCATCCATCACATGCCAAGAAAACACCATTTTCTAAAGCAAGGCTATTCTGAAAGGAAAATAAACCATCTGGTCAATACAGAGATTGCGCTGGCAAACAGTCTCAAGGAAAAGGCAAAAATCCTTCAGATTCACACCCCATAAATGTGACAACACTCATTCTATATAATTTGGATTGTCCCCTTTTTTTCTCTCCATACTTAAAGAAGCAGAATTTTTTTTTCTGACATAAATCCTGCCCTTTCTTATGCATTTGTCGGTGATGTTGCAACATAGATACAAAAGAGTAGACCTTGGGTTATTACATTGTAAAACCCATTTCATTTTTTTAATCACTTCCTGAATAGGAATGAATCTCTAAGCCTTGGTCTTGTACTCTGTTGGACTCTTTCTCCTGAATGCTTCTCCTTTCTTGAATTGTCCATCATTGTTTGTTACCTCTGGACAGTTTTGCTATCTTTGTTGAGTATCATACATGTGATATGTAGAATTATACCTGTGCAAATATAAAGCAATGGTAACATCATTTTTAACCTCTGTGTTAACCTAAGATAATTTACTGGAATATTATGTAAGAGTTTTCTATTGTTTTGTATAAAGGTTACATATTTTGTGGGTCACGCTGTCCAGTGTCATGTTAATGATGGAGATTACTGGAAATGGAAATGGGTAAACAGGTTAAGGAAACAGATGCTGCAATAGGGGTGTTGTGTAGCTGGATACGTAGCTGGATAGATTGTGAATCCGGAAAAGGGCAGAGACTGTATATTTGAACCTGTATATAAACCCCAGCCTTCCTGGGAACTATGTCTTCTGCCGAAGGGCAGAATTCCCTTTTGCAAAAGCTTCATAATAAAGCTCTTATTTATTGTTCATGTGTCTCCTGAATGGTTGATTTTTATCGCAGTATACAAGAAATTTCCCTCACATTTTCAACCTTTTCCAAAGAAGCCATTTTAATGGTTCTTGCAGACATATTTGGTGGTTTAGCTAAAGGGATCACCCAAAATGCCATATTCAGCCCAGGTTTCAAAATCGATATTCTCAGAACATTCAAACTCATATTTTCTACATTCAGGATGGAACTCAATCTTGTCAAGTATCTATTTATTTATTAAGAAAATGTATATGGCCACATAACTCATTCACAGTAACTCTGGGCAGCTTACAAAAATAAAGTCCCAATACAACAGCCAATAAACCCTCATCCCCTGGGGACAACAATCAGCCCACCAGTCGATGGGCTCCATATAACGCTGGGGTCCCCAGGCCCATTGGCAGAACTATGTCTTCAAGGCCTTGGAGAAGAGTGTCAAAGTGGGGGCCAATTTTATATCTGCAGGGATGATATTCCACAGACAAGGAGCCCCTATGGAGAAGGCCATTCTTCTTGTCTCAATAGATAGACCTCCTTAGGAGAGAGATCCAGAACATTCCCTATCTTGTTACTCTGGTGGGCTGGGTAGATATGACTGGGAAAAGATGGTCATTCAAATGTGTAGTTGAATTAGAAGAATGGATGGATGGGCAGCTGATTCTCAAAGTTGAATGTGGCGGAAGGAGGCTAAAATAAGGTTTTGGGTCTTCCCTGCATTTATCTTGCTGCTAGCATTCAGAACACCAGAACCAACTTTTAAAATTTGAGCAGGTGAAGTGTAGTAAAGTGGTGTTTTATTATTTGGAGCATCTCCGACTTTCAGGGAAGAGAAAAGACAAAAGTTTGATTATTGTAAACCAGTTGTTTATCCTGCTCAGCCATGAAGATTAAATGAAACTATGGTCCCATACTGTTTCTCCAGCTTTCCTATCATGTTTTATAACTGAGAATAAGGGGGAAAGAGTACTTGCTTGATCTTGACGAAAAATAAGGCAAGGCAAATAAGAGTTCTGACTAAGTTCTCCTGAATTCAATTGGACAAGGTAAGTCACGTGTTTAAGAGCCACTGATTTGAGTTGAAATTTATTGTAGCTAAATCCAATCTAATGCAAATAAGCATCAATTGATTTTCTTTAATAACATCTTCAAAGAACTGTCTGGTGGAGGATCAGCCAGTATTGAAAAGAATCAGGCAAATGATTTGCTGAGCTTAAATTTTCTCATTTTTGGTGGAGCCCAGCAGATGTAATTAGCTAATTTGATCAGACATTTACTCAGTAGACTGTCAATAATGAAGGGGGCAAGAGAAGGAAAAGAGTAGAAATAACTATAAGAAATAATAGCAAAAAAGTTTGAAAAGAACAATATGTCAGCTCCTGCTATTGACATTTAAATAAGCCTAAACACAAACCATTTTCTCATTCTTCTGTGATTAAATCTCAAGACAATCTGCAATCAAGGCCTACTAAGAAAATGCAATTAAGCAAGCTTTCCCTTCTTAGGTTTACATCTGCTAAATCATGAATCCATTTCTTCCCCCTCCCTCTAGCAAATAAAGCAATTGTTAGGATTGGCCATTACTTCTATTTTGACATGCCTTTAATAGAAATATGCTAAATTAAGTATTTTGCATATTTCCATAAGTACTGGAATTACCTTATGCATTCAAGGCCATAACCACAACTCTTGGCACAAATTTTATCATTCAGTGTTCTTCAACAGAAATCTCTATTATGGATCCCTAGTGAATCACAATTCTATATATTTATCACTGTAATTCATTATGTTTGCACATAGGAAAGCACAGATCCACTGAACACATGAACTCAAGATCTGTCAAGGTTTCTTATTTTAATACTCAAGATGCTGTTTTTTAAATCACCAGAAAGTCTAAATGAACCATGGCCCTGCATATTGGTGCAAGGAAGCAAACAGGGTTAAAGAGATGGCAAGTTCAGTCCAGGGCACGTGAACATTCATCAGGATTATTTATCAGGAGTTGGCTGAGAGATAGTTATTTGCAAGAAATGTAGGTGGTCAGTACCATGTGGAAGAGGCATTTGTAACTCCTCTGAAGATTGAAGATGTTTGCTCCTTAAAAACTAGGCACCCCCTAGATCAAGGGACTTCAAACTTGGCAAGTTTAAAACTTGTGGACTTCAACTCCCAGAATTCCTGAGCTAACATGACTGGAGGAGGAATTCTGGGAGTTGAAGTCCACAAGTCTTAAAGCTGTCAAGTTTGAAGACCCCTACCCTAGGTCAACTAGATAAGGAATTTTTGAGGGCTATAAACCACATTTTCTTGGGAGAAGTGATGAAGTCAACATGAGTTGGCACCAACCTGACTCCTGTCTGTGCTGCCTCTTGTCTCCCACCCATTTCCTGGAATGAACTCCCTCTTTCCTGGCAAAATGCCACTTCACTTCTCAAGGACTATCCCTTAGAGAAAGGAAGGGAAGGGGATATAGCTTAGCCCTCCTGGTGTCTGCTTATCATTTGTGTTTTAATTATGCCATCTTCCACCAACATCCAAACACCTAAGCATTCAATAAACAAGCTCCTTGCACACTAATGAGCTGCTTTAAATAGCCCAAATGCTGTGATGGTCATCTCACAGCTGCACCAAGTACGATTAAATTAGCTTGTCTTTCTTGATACCTCAGCACCGTAAGCTAAAGATATGTCTCAACTACAATCGCCTAACAACCAACTGTTAAAATAAAATCTCAGAATCTCTTTGTCTGTGTTAGCAAGCCAACTGGCAAGACGGTGCAGCAGTCCTAAGAAATGACACAACTGCTTCTTTTGAACAGACAAAAGTTAAAAGACTTGTTACTAAAGGGCAGTGAGTCCCATTCAGTGGTTAATTAGCACTTCTAGTGAACTGCACCATTAAGCACTGTAAACATAATTCCCAACCTGATCACTTTGTGACATACCTATCAGTAGGAAGTCAATTACAATGAATAGTAATATTGATTGCCCCATGTTAATTAAAACTGATAATCATTCCTGAAATTTAAAAGGTGATTCACTAACCATTTATGTCAGATTTAATAGGAGTACGCTACACTATTATTATCACTTTAAGCAGTATGACTTTCCAGCAAATGAGTGCGCAAACATAAAGTCTAGAAGTGGAGTTTGAGCAGGGACTTTGAGAGGAAGACATCCTCCCTATTTTCCATTCAGTTCACAACATATATTTGGTTGAAGATGAGAGCTCAAGAAGGGAATAGGAAGAAAGTATAACTGGAAGTGTCCTAAGAAATAGAAATGACAATACTGACCTCATTTGTGATATACTTGCATTCCTGCCTACAAGATAAACAAACAAAATGAAATGTCTATGCATATCCAGAAAGGCCAGCTCTGAAAAGGTGCTTGAAAGAATCATGAGAGGATTAGAAGACCAAATAAACAAGAGAAAATGAAGGCAGGAAAAAATAAAATAAAATAAAAAGACCATGAAATATGCTGTCTTCCAGAATCATGGATCAGGCCTGGGACACAGCAAGACTTATCATGCCTAGTGTAAACATGTATTTATTTGTTCGTTTGTGGACACCTACAAATGATGTCCTAAAATGGACACCTAACATCAAAAACATCATCAAAAAAGCACAACAAAGAATGTTCTTTCTGCGCCAACTCAGAAAGCTCAAATTGCCCAAGGAGCTGCTGATCCAGTTCTACAGAGGAATTATTGAGTGTGTCATCTGCACCTCTATAACTGTCTAGTTTGGTTCTACAACCCAACAGGACAGACACAAACTTCAGAGGGTAATTAGGACTGCAGAAAAAACAATTAGTACCAATCTGCCTTCAATCGAGGACCTGTATGCTGCATGGAGTCAAAAAGAGGGCTGTGAAAATATCAACAGACCTATCACATCCTGGACATAAACTGTTTCAACTCCAACCCTCAAAACAACACTATAGAGCACTGCACACCAGAACAATAGACACAAGGACAGTTTTTTCCCAAATGCCATACTCTGCTAAATACATCATTCCCTCAACACTGTCCAACTATTTACAAAGTCTGCATTACTATTACTATTAATCTTCTCATCACTCCTTATCACCCATCCCCTCCAGTGGTGGGATTCAATTTTTTTTTACTACTGGTTCTGCGGGTGTGGCTTGGTGGGTGTGGCAGGGAAAGGACACAGCAAAATCCTCATTCCCTCCCCACTCCAGAGGGAAAATTACTGCAAAATCCCCATTCCCTCCCCATCCCACTAACCTGCTTTCCAGCTCCATTCTCCTGTGCAAGGCAACCGAAGAAGATCCAGCTGATCAGCTGGGACTCGGGAGGCAGATAATAGATGGGGCGGACAAGTCAGAGGTGGTATTTGCCGGTTCTCTGAACTACTCAAAATTTCCACTACCAGTTCTCCAGAACTGCAGAACCTGCTGAATACTCACCTCTGATCCCCTCCCACTTGTGACTATATGACTGTAACTTGTTGCTTGTATTCTTACGATTTATATTGACTGTTTCCTAGTATGATTTGATTGTTTATTGTACTCTATGACTATCATTAAGCGTTGTACCTTATGACTCTTGATGAATGTATCTTTTCTTTTATGTACACTGAGAGCATTTGCACCAAGACAAATTCCTTGTGTGTCCAATCACACTGTTGCCTTCTGGCAGAAGATACAGATCAATTAAAACTTGGACCACACGTTTTCTGAATTTTTTTTTATCCCAGAGCTATAATTGCACTTAACAATGAACTTAAGGACCACCATCAGTGAGCTATTGGACAGTATTACTTGGTTGTGTGTTTTTAGGAGGCGGGGAATTTTGGTGGGTGGGGAGGTTTTTGGGGATTGTCATGTGTGTGTGCATGTTGAGTCTGGTGTTATGTGAATTTTGTTGTATGTATACTGTGTATATACATATAATGACAATAAAGAATTCAATTCAGTTCAATTCAATCATACTTGGCCAATAAAGAATTCTATTCTAATCTATTCTATTCTATTATATAGCCACCAATCTTAAACAAGTTATTCTGGGTAGCAAACCATCATAAAATCAAGTAAGTCAATTTTAAACACCATATTTTAAAATATATACTGGGAAATGGGATCCCTCACACATTCAGGACCCCAGGCTGAGGCACATAACCAGGTTCAAATATCCAAATATCAGGAGGGAGGATGTTTCAGAGGGCAGGGTCTACAAGAGGGAAAGCACATCTCCTGGTCCTTACCAGTTAACATTCCTTGGCTAACAGGACCCAGATCATGTTCGTCCTGCCAGACAGGATTGGATAGGTTAAAAACAACTGGAAAAAGATGGTCCCTCACTCAGGTAACCCTAGAACCAAGCCATGAAGGTGGCAACCAATGTTAAATTGTACCCAGAAACATATTAGCAACAATGCAGCCCATAAATGATGTTGCATGGGCTGAATAGCTCACAATATCCCCTTCTTTTCCATGGGGAGACAAATTATATTGCTAAGAGCAGCTACCAGAGGATTACTAGAGTCTTGGAAGATACAAGAAAGCCTGGGCATCTCAGATGTTCTGATCTGTCCTTCAGTTCATGGAAGAACACTGGTAAAGAGAAATGTTCTAGGAGAATGGCTGTTTACTGTTAGTATTGCACATTAAATCATTCACACACACACACACTTTATAAAAACAGAAATAATATTAGCTCATACATTCTTCATCAGCTACCCACCAATGTTCATAGCAGAGGAAACAAAACAAAACAAAGCAAGCTTGAATTCTTTGTACAGAAAGGCAAGTATAACTTAATAGAAATAACAGAGACCCAGTGAGGTGATTCACTTGAGTGGCATACAGGAGCACAAACAATACAATGGGAGGAGCTGGACTGTATGTTAGTCAGGAAAGCTGCACTTCAGAATGAGTTGAGATTGGCAATGGTGCCAAGAATGACTGAAAGAAATGTTCCAAACAAAAGGTGGGGGGGGATGTGTGAACAAGCTACACAAAAGACAGAATTGCTGAATTCCTATTTTGCTACTGTCTTCTTCAACAAGATCTGTTTTCTAAGAGTTGTGAAGAGCAGGATGGAGCGCCACAACCGAAGCTTTAAACTGACAGAAACATACTCAAGGAATCTGTATATATGCTGAAAGAAATGTGTAAAGACTGGTCCTGTAGTAAATTTATAATTCTTCCCTCAAATCAAAGAAGAATGCTTCCTTTCCAAATATGAAATCAAACCTCTTGTTGTCAGCTTTAATCACAGATCATTTAAACTTGGAGACATACAGCCCTCTTTAAATATAATGTGTTTTTGAGATAGTTGGGTAGATAATGCTCTGAAGTTTTCAATAGCCTATTTCCTCCAAAACAAGGCAGCCATATCCTCCCATTCATTTCAATCCATTATTTCAGATTCATCAAGTGATAAAGGAATCATGTTGGTTTCATTTGAGAGCTGACAAGAGGTTTCCACTGACAGGCAGTTTCTAACTTTTCAAAACCCTTTGAAAAGGCAGATAAAAGGCAAAGTACAGTAGAATAAGTGTGCAAGAGAGATCTCCAAGTGAAAAGTAAGATGGGGATATAAAGAGTTTATCACACACACACACAGACTCTCTCTTCTATTATCTATCTATCTATCTATCTATCTATCTATCTATCTATCTATCTATCTATCTATCTATCTATCATTTAGAGCCTTGGTGGTACAGGCTGTTAAATGCCTAGCACTTAATTCCAGCTGCCTGCAATTACTGCAGGCTCGAATCCCACCAGGCTCAAGGTTGACTCAGCCTTCCATCTTCTTGGGGTAGGTAAATTGAGGACCCAAGATTGTTGGGGGCAATAAGCTGACTTTGTAAAAATGCCGCTTAGTAATAAGCAGGCATATACAATGGAATGAAGGCTGTTGCTGAGCGCATTGGGTTGCACTCCAAAAACTGTAAGCCACCCTGAGTCTCTGGAGAAGGGCGGCATATAAATATGAATTAAAAAAAATCTATCCATCCATCCATCCATCCATCCATCCATCCATCCATCCATCCATCCACTGTACACATTCATAATCAGAAATTGTGTTTGTCAGCGTTCCAGCAAAATTTCATTCCACCCCATAACTCCAAGACAGTCATCTCTGAAAAGTTCCTTTTATTTTGGATAGTGGAATCCTGAATCTGAAAGTTCTGGGCTTCCTTATAATAAGTAAGAACTACAAAATCCATCCCCTGCACCCATCATCACATCACATGCCCCAATCACCATCCGTCCCAAGATAAGACTTCCTCTCACTTATGCACAACACAACCTGACTTTGAATCAGAAAAATAATGTTATTATGTCTAACTAGATCTACTCCACTACATTCCCCCCTCCCACTTTCCCAGGCTCAGATGTGGCAGCGTGGGAGCATCGGATCTCAATATGGCTTCCAAAGCTGACAGTGTTTCAATGATACAAAGCAACATTTGCTTTCACTCAAAAGAGATATTACAAGTCCTCACTTAGTGACTGTTTGACATTATCAAGGGCCCCCCACAAAGTACTTCCAACCTGGTTCTGGAGTTCCAGCAGTGGCACACACCCTCCCACAGTCACATGAACACATTTTGCTTTACAGCTGGTTGCATCCCATGATTCCCGTCTGGACTACTGCAATGCTCTTTACATGGGGCTGCCCTTGAGGACCACCCGGAGGCTTCAACTTGTCCAGAATGCAGCGGCGTAGGTTGTGATGGGAGGATCCCAATACTCCCATGTTACACCCCTCCTGCGTGAGCTGCACTGGCTCTGGGTGAGATTCAAGGTGCTGGTCTTGACCTATAAAGCCCTTCATGGCATTGGACCAGGGTATTTGTGGGAGGCCCTGCTGCCAATAACGGTTTCCCAATGTCCCATGCGCTCCCACCAGCAGGGCCTCCTCTGAGTGCCATCGGCCAGGCAATGTCGGTTGGCGGCCCCTAGGGGTAGGGCCTTCTCTGTGGGGGCACCCACCCTTTGGAACAAGCTACCGCTGGAGCTCCGGGTGGCCCCTGACCTCCGATCCTTCCACCGTGGCCTAAAAACATGGCTGTTCCAACTAGCCTACCTGGACTGATGGGGGGGAGGGCTTTTAGTTGTAGTTTAAATTTTAGCGGTCTTATGAGACTTTGGGTTTAATAGTTTTTTAATATTTGTATTTTTTTAATGATTGTAAGCCGCCCTGAGTCCTCAGGGAGATAGGGCAGCATATAAGTCTCATAAATAAAATAAATAAATAAATAAAATAAATTTGCCACTTTTTTTTTTGCCTTTTGGGACAGTTTCCTTCAAAAACATCCATAAGGAATGCATTGGCTCACTTTATGACCACTCAAAGAAAGTTGTAAAACCATGTTGGTCACGTGGACGCCTCATCTTATGACTAATGTCAACTCATAAAACATTTATATGGCTGTTTTAGAGTTGTCAACAGAAAGGGAGGTGGGAAAGGGGTTTGAAAGAGCAGTGTGGCAGCTGGGAAATCAAAACTGCATTCCATACATAGTTTTTCAGAGATTGTAACTAGGGGACTGAAGTTTCTGCCATGCAAAAATCTAACTGGAGAGAACATGATTGATGACTCTTGGCTATGGATGTGTCCCATTGGAGAATATGAATTACAATACACCCAGAGGGGTGGGAGAAAACCAGGTTCAAGGGTGACAGTGAATTATGTGTCTCAGAGTTGGCTACACACAGGCAGTGCCAGCATGTTAACTCCCAATAAATCCTTTGAAGTTTTGGAAGTTTGGCTCGAGACTCATGATTTAATTGGGGTAACTGCCGGAATCCTGACAACGATCATGACTTATGACCAAGATTCCAGGCTCAATTACAGTTGTAAGTAGAGAAGTACCTATAGTCAGCTTACTCTGCAATTAAAAAAAAAGTACTGTTCTACTGCCTGGCAGTTTCTAAACAAAGTTCTGCATTGGTATGTGCAAAATCCATTTTGCACGATCTGCCCATTTTGGGGCACTCACTAGCAACCTGTCTCCTATCTTGAATTTAGCCTAATGGAAGCATCCTGGCCATGACTGGGCATGGTCTTTCTCCAGCTGATCGCTGTTGTGGTTTCTTACCTTTTCAGGTCTACTTTAGACCTGGGGATCAAAGAAGGGGAAAATCTATTTAATTGGGTTAAATTAAATCCTCCTGGCCAGCAAGTAGGATATCAATCGGTATACACCTTTTGATCTAAACCCCAGCCTGACCTGAGACCTGATCTGGTGAAACTACCGTGTGTGTGTGTGTGTGTGTGTGCAAATAGATGCAAGATCCATCAACCTTTACTGAAGAGAAGATCTATCTTCTCTGGATAGCCAGACCCAAATTTAGGTCTCAAGTAAACTTTTATCCTTCAAATTTTCATGCAACTCTTTTTAAATTTTTAATTCTTTTCTGACTTATTCTAGTGTAATGTATGCACATTAATTGACTGTATTTAATTGTTTAGATAACCTGATGTCCTAAAACAATGATAGCAATAAGAGATTTTTAAAAAGTCCAAATTATATCATGGTATTTCCTCAACTCAGGTTGACCAAATAATTAAAAGATGCTGAATTCTTTCAGGTTTTATTCATTTATTTATTTATTAATGATGCTTCTTCATCTGAAAATCCCCAGAAAAAGATTTGTTTAAGCAAAATTCTGCAAGAAAAATGTACTCAATTTGAAAAGGATAGTATAGCAATCCGATTCCAACACTCTTGCAGCATTCTGAGTTATTTCTGGCAGATCCAGCCTGTCTCTAACCAACCATGGCGTAAATTGTGCTGAGATTATAGTCAGGTTTTGGGGCTGTGCTGTTGTTTAAAATAATATCTGGAACCTTCTACACATGCAATAAGTATATGCAAATATTTGAAATTCACCAAGGCAATAGATTTTACTACAAATGCCCTGCCTGTTAAGTTTCAAATGCAAAATCTGAATAGTTAATTTGACTGTCAACTGCTGCCTCAACATTACATGAGTTTGATCACTTCATATTTGCTGTATTAAGTGTGAAATATCACAAGTTCTCAACAACAACCACCAAACGCAAAAATGCATGGCAGGTATTCATTAAATGCTCAAACTCAAAACATGCTCTATTAAAGACTCCATTGCCTGTCAGTTATCTGACTGTCAACATAATTACATTCTAATTATTCAATACTATTAAATATAACATGAAATCAAACAATAACACTCAAAACTGCTGAAGAGATCAAGTTAACAGAATAGTTAAGAGTTTATTCATTCACACAACTTAGGCAACATGTTGATATTTTATCTCCTGATACTGCTCTTATGCCAGGGTGCATGTATGAAGTAGAGATTTAAAAAAAAGTGAATACTACTTCAAAAATGAAGTATGAAGCTAGGTTTGCGCATGCCCAAGATGGCATTCGGCGGTGAGTGGGCTCTTTTGGGCGTTTGGAGGTTTTGGCGATTACCGAGAGAAGAGGCTTGCCTACGGTTGCTGGTTCCCTTGGAGTCATCCCTGGAGGGTCGTGGGATGCCGCTGGAGCCGCTTCGGTTGAAACTGGGCCGGCGGTTCAGTGTTCGCTGGGATTCTCCCCCCGCAGCCTCTGCAGCAGCTGTAGGATTGCCAGCTGGATTGGAGGCACGGCAGCAATGCCGTTTGTCTCGCAACGCTTGCCCCGTGGAGTCCGGTGCCAGGAAGCTTTGGCACCTGTGGCGATGGCGATGGCTGCCGAGGACCCAATGTCGCCGCTAGTGGTGGTCATCAGCTGTTTGGTGCTGGTGGCGGGTGTGGCGGCGCTAGGATCTGACGGCGGCAGTGGTTACGATGGCCTCGGTGATCTGGGATTCAGCTGCGGCACCAAGGGCTTGGCATCATGGAAGGCAGCGGCAGTAGTGGCGGTCTGTGGCCTGTGGTGCTGTGGCAACCACGAAGAGTCCGATGACGGCAGGACTGATGGCCCAACGCCCCCCTTTCTTCTGTTTGTGGATGGGGGCAGCGTTTCTGCAGGGGTTTGGGCCTCTTGGCCCATCCTTGAAGAGCTGCCCCTTCCTCCTCCCCAGAAGTGAGAGTTCTGGGAGAAAAAGACCTACGGGGAGGGGCGGAGGCCTGCAGGTCTGGAGGGCCCAGAAGGGAGGCGTTCGCGGTCACAGCCAGGGCAGGGTGAGCCCGGTACTGCCCCGGGTGGGGTAGTGGGTCGAGTCTTTGGCGGAGACCCCCCCCAAGGAGGGATGGTGCTATGGCTCTAGACCCATGGTCATGGCCATTATGTGAATGCTGCACTGTTTTTGGACTTCTTCGGACCTGGTCATCCCATGCTGCTCGTGGGTTCCATCTTTGGCCACTGTCTCTTTGTCTTCTATTGTCACTCTGGACTTGTTTGGCACTATTGAGGGTGCCCGGTTCATCTATACCATCTACCCAGACCTGTATCCTGCCTCCTTTCTCTGGGGCCTGGCTACTCCCCATTGCAGTGAGAGGGCAATGGGAGGACTTAACCCCCCTGCAGTGAGAGGGCAGGGGGCTGCTCAGGACTTTAGCCACAAGTCACTGTGGTGGCAGAGCAGTGACTGGTCTATTTTGACTCTGACCTTCGGCAGCTGCGAGGGAGCTGCCTACTACTTGCTTGTCATGCCTGCCTATTCCCTGCTGGAGTTATGGGCCCTCCAGACGGTCCCCTTGTCTGTGAAGTGGCCCTTTGGGCTGTCAAGAGCTTATCTTAATGACGGATCCTGGTTCCCGAGAGGTGGCATGCTGTGACCAAGGGTTTAAAATTTAAATTTGGCAGGAAGGGGAAACTTTTAATTTTTTTAATTGGTTGTCTTAAGGGGTTAGGGAGGGGGGTGGATGGGTCTTTTGCAGCCCGGGCATGGCGTGGGTTGGGGGCCGGGCCTGAGGTGGGGACCGGATTCCCAGGGTGGTTGGGATTGGCAGGAGAGCATAGGGCCATATCATGTGTTGGGAGCGCACCCATCTGTGCTGCTGCCCGACCCTATGGCCTCCTCCCTAGAGGGCACAGGAACTGGGACCCCTGGGCTTAAGTTGGTGTATTTTAATGCCAGGTCCGTGGCTAATAAGTCCTCCCTCCTGTGAGATCATTGAGGAGGAGGCTGGACCTGGCTTGTATCACCGAGACCTGGTTGGGCCCAGAGGGTGGTGTCCCTCTGGTTGAGTTGTGCCCTCCAGGTTTTCAGGTTTTGCACCGGCCAAGGGCCCAGGGAGGGGGCAGCAGGGTGGCTGTGGTTATCCGTGAGACCTTGTTTCCAAGGGAGGTCATGGTCCCAGAGATAGGCGGGAGTGAGACCCTCCTCCTGAGGTGTGGGCCTAATGGTCAGGTGGGCTTGCTGCTTGCATACCTCTCCCCCAGCTGTGTGACAGCAGCCCTGCCTGGGCTCCTTGATGTCCTCTCAGGGGTGGCGGTGGAGTTCCCGGCCTTATAGTCCTGGGGGACTTCAATCTGCCCTCGCTGGGGGGAACATCGGGGCTGGCCCAGGAATTCATGGCTTCTATGGAAGCCATGGGCCTGACCCACTAATTCAGGGCCCGACTCATGAGGGGAAACACTCTTGACCTAGTTTTTGTCTCTGAGCAGTGGCGAGGACAGAGGGCAAGCCACTTTGGCATTGCCCGCCCATGGTCTGATCACTATCTCCTCATCGGCTGGTCTTCCAACAGGCCCCCTCACTGCTGGGATGAGGAACCACTTAGATGGTTCCCCCAGACGCCTGATGGACCCTGAGAGGTTCCAGGCGAACTGGGTCTTTCCCTTCCCTGCCCACAGCTCTGTCGAGGATCTGGTGTCTGCTTGGCAATAGGCTGCGCCAGATGCCCTCGACAGGGTTGTCCCATGCGCCCCTCACGCCATGGATCCCGGATGGCTCCTTGGTATACAGGAGGAGCTCCAGGAGATGAAACGCCGCCGGAGGGGTTTAGAGAGCAGGTGGAGGTCCACCCGCCCCAGTCCGATTGAGCCCAGCTAAGAGCCCATATTAGGACTTACCTGGTAGCTATGAGAGCAGCGAGAAGGTCTTATCTCTCTGCCCTCATAGCGTCTGCAGATAACTGCCCAGCTGCCCTGTTTCGGCTACCCGCCTTCGACAGAGGGGGGGACCCATTGCGGGGAAGGGCTGAGGAGTTTGGTCAATACCTGTCAGATAAGATCGCTTGATTCGGAGTGGGTTGTCCTCTGATTTGCAGTGGTCTGAGGAACGGGATACAGGCAGTCTGGCCAGTGTGATCTGGGATGAGTTCGATCCTGTCTCCGAGGATGAAGCCGCTGGGTGAGATCATCTGTGGTTTCGGGGTGAGATTCCACCAGTACGCAGATGACACCCAGCTGTACATCTCCACCCCAAACCAGATCAGTGATGCCCTCTCCCTGATGACCCAGTGTTTGGATGCAGTATGGATTTGGATGAGCGGGAACATGCTTCCGACTCAACCCGCCAAGACTGAGTGGCTGTGCATACCGCATCTCAGCCCAGTCAGGAATATCCATCTTTGGCCATAGGGGAGTGGTGTTGCCCCTGTGGATAGGGCTGAATCTGGGGGTCCTCCTGAATATACGGCCGGATGGAGGAGCAGTAGGGCCGCTGCCAGGGGCCTTTGCCCAGCTCCGCCTTTGTTCATCAACTACCCCATTTCTGGACCGAGATGCCCTCAGCACAGTCACTCACGCCCTTGTTACCTCTAGACTCACTACTGCAACACTTCTACTTAGGACTGCCCTTGCATACCATCTGAGATTGCAGCTGGTGCAGAATGCGTGGTGATGGGAGTCTTCCGATTCTCCCATGTTACCCTCCTGTGCTGCCTCCATTGGTTGCCGGGTTGCACTCGTGAGATTCAAGGTTTTACTTTTATCATACAAAGTCCTTCACAACATGGGTCCTCAATATTTAAGGGAGCCACTCCTGCCGACATCGAATGCCAACCACCCTAAAGCACACAAGGCAGGACTCCTTGTCCTGACGGTGGGCCAATGCTGGCTGGCGGTCCCCGACGAGCCTATTCTGTCACTGCCCCTGACCTCTGGAACCCTCCTGGCTCCCCCCTGACCTCCAGACCTTCTGCCATGATTTGAAGACCTGGTTGTTTGACCAATCTGGGCTGTGACTCTTCTTGGGGATGGTTTTATATTTTAAGTATTGTAAATTCTCTTTTCTTGTAACTTGGTTTAATCTTTTTTAAATTATTTATTGTTGTTGCTTTTAGTTGTGAGCCTCCGAGTCTTCGGAGATGGGGCGGCATACAAGTCCCAAAAATAAATAAATAAAATAAAAAGGGAAAATCAAGACCATCTTAATGTGCCCTCTGCAATGGTAAATAATTCCTAAAGCCATAGAATCCTTGGTGCTCTCTGAGCTTGGTGGTTTTCTTGCAGATGTTTCATTACCCAATTAGGTAGCACTTCAATGCTAGGTAACATCAGTGCTAAGCTTCATCATCATTATCATCATTAGGTAAGATCATCAGCAACTAGCTAGTACTGATGATGTTACCCATTAGGGTTATGAAATGTCTGCAAGAATACAACCAAGCTCAGCGAGCACCAAGGACCTCACCGGTCAACCCTGAGCTATAATATCATCTTCTATCGATGCCTAATGCCATTAAATCAATGCACCCACTACTACTACTAGACTCTAGAAAAGTGGCTATAACCTCCATGTAAAAATAACCAACAATCCCAGTCGTGGGATTAAAATATTTTTACTACCAGTTCTGTGGGTATAGCTTGGTGGCTGTGGTGTGGCTTGGGGAGCATGGCAGGGGAAGGATACGGTAAAATCTCCATTCCCTCCCCACTCCTGGGGAAGGTTACTGCAAAGTCCCATTCCCTCCCCACCCCACTAACCTGCTTTCCAGCTCCGTTCTCCTGTGCAGGACAACCAAAGAAGACCCAGCCAATCAGCTGGGACTCAAGAGGCAGAGAATAGATGGGGGCAGGGCCAGTCAGAGGTAGTATTTGCCAGTTCTCCAAATTACTCAAAATTTCTGCTACTGGTTCTCCAGAACTGGTCAGAACCTGCTGAATACCCACCTCTGCAACAATCTCCAGTACAAGCAGTTCTGGGACTAAAACATGATCTCCAACTTAACCTCATTAACAAAACATTTCAGAGTTATAACAAATAGTTGATTTAGCACACAGGGATCCTTCCAAATTCTAAGGAAATTAATAAGGCATAGCAGGTGCCTGAGCTTAGACTACTCTCACATTTCATGAAGTGGGGTAATGCAAATGAAGGCTAAGCCTTCCAGGGGCCTGATAAGGTGCTAATAAACCTTAGCAAAGTTCTGATTACGTCTGTCTCACTGTATACCCGATTCCATTTTCTACAAAGGTTGTTAAATCAAAATGTTTAAAGTGCTAAAATGAGCAATTCATACAGGAACACCTGAACCATCAGGGAGGCATGGCTGGGTTCAAGCTTCTCTGCTGCCCATTTACGCCAATGACACATGTGAATAATTTTGCTTCCATCTAATTCACTTTCTTCTGAAAAATATTTAGGTAATGGGACCTTTTTGTTGACTTATGTCGACATCCGTTTAAGGGGAGCAGCTTTTCTTTGCACGACTTGGATATTATCTTACCTAAATTTTAATGCTGAACTCTTGTATATTTTTCACCCAAATTAGGGATTTACAAACTCAACATTTCATCATGGATTGAATCTGCCTACACACACACACCCTTCTTATCTTTGCCTTTCTCTCTGTTGAATCAGGAAGCATCTCTATTCCAGCTCACTATAACACCTAATGTTCTTGGCAGTTTCTATGGTCAAGCAAACCATTCAACTGTATCTCTCTCTCAGCAACTTTCTAAGTTAAATTAAGTTAAGTTTATTGGACTTATATGCCGCCCTCTCTCCCTAGGGACTCAGGGCGGCTCACAATATAAAATTACACAATACAAAATTAGAATTCATTAAAACTCAATTAAACTCCAGCCCAATAAATCTAAAACCAATAAAACTTAATCTAAAATACAATTAAAAAAAACACACTTCACTTCAGTCCAGTCCAGCCTGCTGAAACAGCCACATCTTCAGGTCGCGGCGGAAGCAACGGAGGTCCGGGGCTAACCGGAGCCCCAAGGTGAGCTGATTTCTGTTGTGGCATCTGCTTTTTCTGGGCAGGAACACAGCACTCTCTTTGTTCCAAGTTTTACCTGTTATGTATGTAGGTTTGAATGTTATTGGTTTATTTGAACTGTTCTTGTAAAATGTCAAATGGTATTGGTTTAAATAGTGCGGGAAGAAACCCTGCACTCCCATTGGCTGGCAACCACGGCTGCAGGCTATAAGAGGCAGCCGTAGCCAAGCCAAGACGGGTCCATTCGAGCTGTAGTCACTGAATAAACTCTTTGCTGGAACTCCTCGCGTCTGACTCTTCATGCAGACTTAACATTACCTTTGTGAGAACTGGGCCCAGCCATGGGGAAGCATTGGACAAGAAGTGGTGGCAACAGGACCTCTGCTGCTGAAGGACCTGAAATGACCAGAGACCCTCAGCTTCTGTACTCTCAGCTCCTGGACTTGTTTTCCAGGGATCTGTAATAATTTCAAGTCCACACTCTTGCACTCTTTGAACATAGTGCTCATAGGAGCACATTTTCGATGGCAAGATGCTATGAAATGGAGGAAGAGTGTCAGAAAGTGGAACTTTCTGGTGTTGCTATGCAGTTTACAAAATTGTGGGGATTTGGAGGCAAACCAAATCCACCAATCACAGGGTAATACCAGATGCCCTGGAGTGGCATCACAAGCCACGCCCCTTGGTATATAAGGGGCAATCCAACAGATAATTTACCTCAGGAGGGAGATCAGAGGCCTAAAGGGAGGTCAAAGGCCTAAACAGAGGCCTAAACAAAGGTCAGAGACCTAAACAGAGGTTAGAGGCCTAAAGGGATGTCAGAGGCCTAAAGTGATGTCAGAGGCCTAAACATAGGTTAGAGGCCTAAAGGGGATGTCAGAGGCCTAAAGGGAGGTCAGAGGCCTAAACAGAGGCCTAAAGGGGATGTCAGAGGCCTAAAGGGAGGTCAGAGGCCTAAACAGAGGCCTAAACAGAGGTCAGAGGCCTAAACAGAGGAGATCTACAACCCATGAGAGAGATTTTCTAAGTGAAGTTAGTTCTAACTAGAGAGAGGGAAAAAAGATAGAAAGAGGTTTAAAGGCTTCAAAGAAGGTTATTCTAAGGCATTGCTTAAAAGAGAATATCTAGCATAGGCAGATACTTCTCTAAAACAACTACCTCAGTTTCTGGTAGGGAAGGAAGAAACAGTGAAGTTCCTAGGCTAAAAGACTAATTGACTCTAAATACCTAAGCTGAAAGGAACTAAGAGAAGCCTATAACTACTTGGACAGTTATAAGAAGAAAAGAATAACCTGGAATAAAGAAAAGGACTCTGTAAATAATTTTTTCTATAATTGCTTTATTAATTGTTCTGCCTGTTACAAATAAAGACTTTTACTTTGAAACAACTTGGGCTCAGTATTTCTTTGAATGACTTTAGGGATAAACAAGGCTTAACGATCCAGAACTAGCAAAACAAGGTTCAAATATTATTAATATTAACAAGGAGGTTCATCTTAAACAGCAAATATAATCCAGTTGCTTCCATTTTTAAAATATATGGTTGTGTGTCTTTTCACATTATATTAAATGAAAAATAAATGTTTTTTATACTTCTGGCAATGAATGTTTGCTTTAAACATAGCTTTCTAAGCCTGAATGCTCTTAAGATGCATAGCACCAATCCACATAAGACTCTTATTGGCTATAGCTTGGGAATTTTGCCCTCAATGCAGGAAAGGGAGGCATTTCCTAAGGATATGAGCTTGAGTAACGTCTGGGACAATGTACGTTTCAGAGGTGGTATCCAGAAGGTTCTAACCAGTTCTGGAAAACCGGTAGCGGAAATTTTGAGTAGTTCGGAGAACCGGCAAATCCCACCTCTGACTGGCCCTGCCCCCATCTATTCTCTGCCTCTCGAGTCCCAGCTGATCAGCTGGGTCTTCTTTGGTTGCCCCTGCGCAGGAGAATGGAGCTGGAAAGCAGGTTAGTGGGCGGGGAGGGAATGGAGATTTTGCAGTAACCTTTTCCCAGGAGTGGGGAGGGAATAGGGATTTTGCAGTATCCTTCCCCTGCCACACCCACCAAGCCACGCCCATAGAACCAGTAGTAAAAATTTTTGAATCCCACCACTAGTACATTTCCTAGTTCTGCCCTGTTCATACACTTCTTTGTAGCTGACTCTCCCTTTGTACCAAATGGAAAGGTGCCCTTATTCTCAGTTGGCAATGGCAACTACTTACTGAGACCTCTGAAAATATATGGACTAGAACAGATTTCTTGAAGGACAAGATTCATTCCTATGGTAATTTGGTCATCTATCTATGATCTTCTCTAGGGTTTTCTAAATCCCAAGGCTTACAGTACTGCAAATAACACAGATTATGTAAACACCATTTGGTTGTTTGATCAAGCAAGTAAGCAAAATGTGATGCCTTCAGGACATAAAACTCTTCTTTCTCAACTCTAGACAGAAGCTAGAGTAGAGAGAAAGAAAATTAAATGGTCGTGGTAAACAGTATTTATAGTATTGGCATTTTTATAGTTTTTTATTTTGATGTTTATAGATTCTATATAGTTTTGCCTTTTTAATATTGTAAGCTGCCTAGAGTTATCCCATGGTAAAATGGATGCCAATAAATTTAATAGATAAATATAAATAGGTAAGGTAACAGTAAAGGTAGGTCTACTTTTAACTGGGTGACTTTTGGCGACTATCAATAGTTTTGTTTTAGTTTTCTTCCTTGAGGAGAAAATAACCATGCTATCTTGAATTGTTGGAAAGGAGGTAGGGTATGCAACTCCTTACCTAACAAATAACTAAATTTCCACAATATTTGTGGAAATTCTACTCCATCTTCATTGGAGTAGAATTCATTCATTCACCTGACAGTTCATTCATGCATTCATTTACTGACCATTAGAACAATTAATCAGTGGAACAACTTGCCTCCAGAAGTTGTAAATGCTCCAACACTGGAAGTTTTTAAGAAGATATTAGATAACCATTTGTCTGGAATGGTGTAGGGTTTCCTGTCTAAGCAAGGGGTTGGACTAGAAGACCTCCAAGGTCCCTTCCAACTCTGTTATTCTATTCAATTCTGTTCTATCTTTTCCCAGATTAGAAATTCCTTTCACAACTGTGCCTGTCTGAGCCTTTGAATCCACAATGTTCACCATTCATTATGGACGCTGAAGGCATGTTTGTGTAAGATACAGTTTATATTTAACCTCCCTTCCATCCCTTTCTCAGTTTTCATCCCTTATTCCACTCCGACTAGCAAAACTATCACAGCAATTATTTTTTAAAGCCTCCATCGGGGAAACTCAGGATGATTTCTCATTCCCCAGCACAGAGTCTCAGCCATGATCAGAAATCTTTTTGCAATTAAAGGGAAACAAAAACAGAAATGCAGCAAAGCTAAGTCTAGGGAGTTCCCGTGGTTTTAGTTTATTGGGGCTGAGGAGAGACTGCTCCTTGCCAAGAGGAAGATGGCCTGCTGTTTACCAAGACAGCCTCGCCAGAGAGGGCAAAAGAGGGTAGCAGCACTCTTGCTGCTTTGCTGTAGCAAGCGTGACCAATGCAGAGGGGAAAACATGCAGGACAAGAAAGAGCAGAAATCATGCGACAGGCAAGGGAAGCTGAAGGATAGAGAAAGAACATGCAGAAGGGAAATTGGAGAAAGCAGTAGGAAATGCTGGCAGGACAAGGAAGGAGGTAGTGTCCTCGTACATCTGAAGGAGGAGATACTCTGTGCTTTGAACTCTCTCTCTCTCACACACACACACACACACACACACACACACACACACACACACGAGAAACTATGTGATCGGGCTTAGTTTTTGGAGAGGAAAATAAGGGGGGGGAAATCTGCCTCTACCTACCAGCATCCATCGGTATTTATCCGGCTAGCATCCTGTCAGTGTGTGAGAGAGTTGAGGGCTGTTTGCAAACAGAAGCAGTATTTGCTGTGTGAGCAAGGAAGGAGACAGCAAGGAGCCTGGGCGTGGCTTAGCTCAACTGTTCTGTACTAAAGCTGCTTGCTGCTCTGAAACTAAAACTGAAATTGAAACTCCTCTGCTTGTGTTTTGCATTTGGAACAGATTTCTTTTCAGGTGGGGAGGGGGAGTAGCATCAGAGCATGTTAATAATAATATACGAAGTAGTGTGTGGAAGGAAAGGGGGGAAAAAGCAAAGAACCATGTTGAAATCCAAAAGAGCTCCATCCGAAATGTCTGTACAGATAGTCCTTGACTTATAACCATTCGTTTAGTAACCAGTCACAGTTACAACAGCCCTGAAAGCAAGTGACTTACAACCAGCCCTCACGCTTACAACCATCACAGCATCCCTGAGGTCACGATGATGTAAATTTAGGGTGTTTGGCAACTAGGATGTATCTACGATGCTTATAGTGTCCCAGGGATATGTGATGGCCATTCGGGACTTTCCTAGCTGATAAGCAAAGTCAATGGCGGAGGCTGGGCTCACTTAATCATCCCATAATTCAATTGATTTGCTTAACAACTGTGGCAAAAAAAAGGCCATAAGATCACTTAGCAACATAAATTCTTCTTCCAATTGTGGTTGTAGGACAAGGACTACCTGTACTTTGAATGGAAAAATCCCATAAATCCCAGAAGTGAAGCAAGCCACGTGTCGTCCATGAGAAAGTAAAGATCACACCCTTATTGTTCAGTTCTACTGCTGCTTCCACAAAGACAAGAACATTTAAGGAAAGAACAAATAGGAAGAGAAGCTGGATGTGCGGGTGGTGGGGGCCACAAATAAATTATTGGAACGTCTTTGGAAGTCCTAGTCCTCTTTCTAGGGAGAGATCTGGGTCAGAGCATTGGTTCAAGCAGTATCCAGAAGTCAACTCGTATTAAATCAAACCCAATTAACAAATATTGATTAAAAGGGGGAGAAAAGATTTCAGTTGGGCAGAAGATATTCAAGAAAGAAGGGCTTTGGGATGACACTTGGTTTATATTCGCAGAAGCGATTTCATATTACTTTAAAAGTTTCATTATCACTATTTATAGTCGAGGCTTAAAAAGCAGAGAACTTAAACTGTGTGTATCAGCCTCCTCTCATTCTTGCAACAAGTCGCATTGGTGTGATTTCCGAATACGTGGTGAATAAAGATGTTGCGAATAAACACTTAAAGGGCAATTTGGAGAGAAGATGCCTCAGCAGGGGGAGAAAACAAAACTGCTTTCGTGAAATGGTAGTTATCAGCAGTCCTGTTCAGCGTGCGCCAGTACTGTATTGGAGGATTAAACATAATTTAGAATCTGAAAGTAATTTTAAAAGTGCTGCCCATCTGTTGACATCGACTCAACATCTTTTAGGCTACAATTGCATGCACCTGAAACTTGGAAAGACCTCAGTTTTTTGCAATATTAAATTTTCTCCTGGAATGTCACTTCAGTAAAACTCTTTGTTTTCTACTCATTTGATCAATTAGTGGCCTCTCACTGCTTATCCCAATCTGTTTTCTCTTGCACGCCCAAGAACAGTGCAGTCACTCTGTTGGAAGACCAAAAGAACAACAACGACAAGAAGAAATTGGTATGGTCTTTGTGAAATCAAATGTAAGACCCAAAATCACGAATCAAAGCTCACTGCAGTATTTATTTATTCAGTATGTACTGGAGGAATTCTTTCCAGAAAATAATAGGCAGGATTCCTACAGACAAAAGGATGCACTCATATTTATAGTTTTGCAGAAAGGAGGAGAAAATCACATAATGGAGCTGTACATGAACAATGGATATCAGTTCAAACATAACTACAATGCATCCTGAACTTTCCTGCAAAGCTCCAGACCAGCACTCCATTTCCAGAGGGGGAATTTCAATTGGGGAGATGAAATATGCTCTTAGAAACATTCTGCCGCCTTCTAATTTGCACCCCATGATTTCCATTCTCTGTGTCTTACTGAGTTTTTGATAATTATATTGTTGGTGTCCATGTTTATATTCCTTCTAGTTGTAGTTTAAGTTTGGATTTGCTAAACTTCCTTCAGATATCTATGGAGATGCTCAGTCATCCAGGTCATGGTTATCCCAAAGGCAACTGGGCCTTCTTGGTGTTTTCTCTGAAAACATTTCCCTTCTCATCCAAGAAGCTTCTTCGGCTCTAATTGCCTGGTTGACAATGGAAGGATTTCTATTCTTTGCAGCCATCTGGTCTGTGTGGATGACCAGATGACTGCAAAGGATAGAAATCTTTACATTCCCCACCAGTCAGTTAGAACCAAAGAAGCTTCTTGAATGGGAAGCGAAATATTTTCAAAGAAAACACAAAGAAAGTTCAGTTGCTTCAGATAATCTGCTCTGGACAGGAACTGAAAGGAGGATTGAAAGAGCAAATGCAGGACAAGTTTCTCCAGAGAGAGTGCAGATGCCATCATCAGTGCTGGGTGAGGAGGATCAGCAACTGGAATTGTGCCATATGATCCACCTTAAAGAGCAAATGCAGAGCTAATTATTTGTACTTGAAAAATGCTTCTCTGTGCAAAATGAGTATCACACACACACACACACACACACAACTCTCTGTACTTTAGTCCTTATTGGCATTGCACCATTATGTTGTCAGGTCAGAATGTCATCTCCCACATAAAGCAGAAAACTGCCTAGCTATCCAAGGTTATTCCCAACTCAGGATTCAGATGAAGTTGGACTCAAGGACAAGCTTAGCTCAGAGTCATCTGCTGCTTTCATTGCCATGTTTTTTTTGGGGGGCATTCTCAGGTAGTTTTAATTAGTGATTTGAATGTCTTATGTACCCACCTCTGTTGTGGTGATCATCCTTTGTGAAATATTGCACAGCAGTGATGCTGGTACTTACCTATAAAGCCCTATATGGCTTGGGGCCAGGGTACTTGCGGGAACATCTCTTGCCAGCATCGAATGCCCATCGCCCGGTGCGCGCCCACAGACAGGGCCTCCTTGGGATGCTGTCGGCCAGACAATGTCGGCTGGCAGTCCCTAGGGGTAGGGCCTTCTCTGTGGGAGCGCCCACTCTATGGAACCAGCTGCCCCTGGAGCTACGATTGGCCCCCGACCTCCGTTCCTTCCGCCGCGACCTTAAGACATGGTTATTCAAATAAGCCAGCCTCGACTGAGTGGGGGGGGGGTTAGCTTTTAAATGTTAACGTTTTTGGATTTTAGATAATTTGTTTGGCTTGAATTGGGTTTAATAATTTTTAAATAATCTTAACTTTTGTATTGTGTGTTTTTTATGATGTGAGCCGCCCTGAGTCCTTCGGGAAATAGGGCAGCATACAAGACCAAACAAACAAACAAACAAATAAATAAATAAAATAATAATAAATGAGATGATGCTATTAGTTACTTTGCATTCTTTTGGAAATGACCAGTAAGAGGAGTGCCTTTTCATCTGAAATATAATGATTTGGAGCTATGAGGAATATCACTTGCAATATTTTTTCTGTGATCTCAAGAGAACAGGCTTTTGTGAAACATTTACTAAGCAAGAGCACCCTCTAGTGTGTCTCTCTGCATGAGTAGCCTTCAGTGTTTTAGACTGGATAGGCTTCCTTGTCAGTTTTGTCAACTGATCAAGGACAGAAGCCAAGCTTCCATAAAATCAGTATAAATTCTCTAACATTGTTCAGCTGCTGCACAATACCACTTTATAGGAGACATTTTTTCATCCTTATAAAAGAACAGTAAAATTTAAGAAGTCCAATAAAAGCAGAACTAAGCATACTTTGGAATTTACATCAAAACCTCCTAGACATGGTGAGGAACTTAGCAATCATTGGTATTTTCATGAGTTTGGGCTTCATTGAGATGGTATCAAATTACCTTAGGTGAATAAGGTGCTTACAACCAGAATCATACAGGCAGAGAAACTATTCAGGATCTGAATCTAATCTCTGCTCAATTTAGGACCCCATTGCAAATCTGATGTTGCCCAGTCTCTAGATGAAGTCTCCCAACGAAGGAGAAATCATTGTTCTACAGTCTAAATGCTCTTACTTTTAGAAAGACCTCAAGGAGTTATATTCCTGTAGCTTAACTTCTCTATTGCATTCAATAAAGGCATTTCCCTCTGGAATGAGACATATTAAGCCTCCAAATATCTCCATCAAAACACAGCAAGTTCAAGAATAGTTCATTCTATAATATTTCTGTTCTATATGCATAGATCTGAAGTAGTGAAGATCTTGCCTCAACAGTAATAATCCAAAATGTAATTTGGTTAATATTACCATAATTCTTGCATTGCATTGCAGTTTGTAGACCTCAGGGATATAGGCAGAGTGCATGGAAAGATAAGGGCCACCATTCATTTGTTTACTTTTTGCTCTTCCTAGCTGATTGGAGTTGGCCAAGTTGGGATCAAAGCAATATGAGGTATTAGTATCTCACAGGACTGAACAAAAATAATTGTGAGTCACTAAGGTCAAATTCAATCTGCATGACTTTGTGGACATCTGCTGAGAACAATATGTGAAGTTACTTCCGAATAGTTCCTTTATTGTTGTTCACCTCCAGACAGAATCTTGCCAACTTGAAGCAACTACCTGCGTAACTATAGATATATTCTGTGAACTGCTAAGGAGGGACCACCTTAGCTCTCTTCCTGTTTACCAGACATTCAAGCTCCACTGCCTATTTGCCCTTTCAGAAGCAGCCTCTCCCTCCTGGGAGTCCAGATTATATTGCACCACATCATCTGTGTAATTTTCTTGATGACAATGCAGAAATTGAGTTCCACTGCTTTCTCCTGCAATGTTTTCCTTATTTGCTACTCCACCCTAAACCCGTAAGAGTTTCCTAGTGATTTTGTAGCCATTTTCTAACCAGATCTGACTTTGATCAAGCTGTTGTTATTGTTTCAGTCAAGGTCATTTGGTGTTTTTAACTGACCCCACAAAAGACTTTCCTCTCCTAAGACATTATCCATCTGTTTTGTCAGTAAATACATTATCTGCTGTTTTGTCAGTAAATATCTCCTGCTTTGAGCTTCTCTCTTTTGTTCTTCTGCATCCTAATACTGTATTTTCTTTATTTTTTCTAGACAGACCCACACAAAACCATGAATGCCTAGGAATTCAGGACTCTGGATATGAGGCATAAATAGCTTTCTCCTCAAGATCACGAGAACATACAAACTCTTCCCAGTCAAAAAATGTAAGTTAATTCCAGAAGGAAGAGAAGCAGGCAATTAACATCTTTCACTATGTTATGCAAGTTATGCAGGAATAACAGGATCATTGTTCTTGCTATAAAAAAAAGAGAGAGAGATGTGCTGCAGTAATAGAAGACTTTTTTTAGACAACTCTTGATTGCTAGGAATTATTGAGTGAACAATAAGAAGGTTAAGTTTTGTTCTGCTCCTACAATATTATAGGGTGAATTTCAAAAGGCAGGTTTCAAAATATTTGGATTATTTCCTAATATTTTCTCCCTTGCACTCTTTTCATCCCTCCCATCTTTGGAATGCCTCTGTCTAACTCTGGAGATGGATTTTCTCAGTAACTGTGTGTGTGTCACACAGAAGTGTGAGAGAAACCCCAGTTCCCATCAGATGTTTCTTTTCCCAAATGAACTTGCAGTGAAGAGATATTTCAAATCATTTATAGCACTGATCTCCCCACCCCACCCCAGAATCTCTTTGATCAGAGCAACAAAAGTATCTAGTACTTTTCAGTGGACATATCAGCAATCTAACTGCATTCTGGGTAGCAGACAGGTTGAAAAATATGAACTGAGTAAGTTTGTACAAAAATGTCAACAAATATCTCCCCAGCCTTCACTTCATATGGCTTACTGCAATTATGCTTTTTCTGTTTTTTGGGAGGCAGGCTGGTGCTGGGGGTGCATGCGAATTATTCATATTACTCATGCTATCCAAAACTTCATTATGAATATATAGATTTATTCTCAAATTTGGGGGAACAAAACTCTCTTGGCAGTGGTGGAAAATGTTTTATCTGGAGTGACAATAATATCTAGATATTGATCTTCCATATACCAATCCTCAATTTTCACTTCTCTAAAACCTGGCATCTGATTGTTGACCCTAGATTCAGGAGGATCTAGGATGACCGGTGCAGTGGACAGCATGGAGCCCAGCTGTGACTCAGCTACCATTTGAGACACACCTGCAACCTTTGTGGTTGTAAGAAGATAATGATAATGAATGAATGACAGCCAGGTGACCACCAGGCAGATCTCTGATGAGTTGGTAGAGAGAAAGGGAAGGATCTTACTGATAAATTAACAGCAGGAAATTGTCCAACTATATTGACTGTTGATGCCAGACCTGATACTTTTTATTTTTAACTATTTCTTAAAATAATACTGTAACGTTGATTGATAAAACCTATTAATCTGCAGCCCCACACAGAATTTTAGAACACCAAGGAAAACATACTATATTGATTTTTGAGACCAGCTGTTTTTACTTAAAAAAAAAAAACAGTGCAAGGACTTACTGTTGAAGTCAATAACACAGCACTAGGAAAGTTAAGAACTGAATCCCATCCACAAACACAATGGCGAGCATTTTATTAAACTGAATCTTAAATGTTAGACAAATGTTTCCTATATTGCATCGGTCTCCTGAGTTGCCAGCTGTCTTCAAATTTTTACTTTTAATTTTCCAATTTTATTAACTCTAACAGACACTCTGCATTTTATTCACAGAAAACTGGTTTCACTCCTTTCTCAATTGCAAGATGATTTCTTAGTTTCAGTGAATGATAACAATGAAAGTATTTCTGCTGCAAAATTGTGGCTTCCCAAGCAGGGGTGGGATCCGACCTGTGTAACTACCGGTTTAGTGATTTTACATTTTGCTGTGCGTGCGTGTATATCGTCAGCTAGCTGCCTGGACAGCTGAGCAGTGCTGCGCGCAGGTGCACAGCGGTTGAAAGGCACTTTTTTCCTGCTTTTTCAACCACAGCTGTGTCGCGCAAAGCAGCTGCGGTTGAAAAAGCAGGAAATATTTATTTATTTATGAGATTTATATGCCACCCCATCTCCCTAAGGACTCAGGGCGGCTTACAATACTAAAAACAATACACTAGAAATATTAAAAAGTAATTAAACCCCAAATCTCATAAATTAATTTAATTTAAAACAACACTAAAAAACCCTCCCTCCCTCCATCAGTCTGGGTAGGCTTGTTGGAACAGCCAAGTTTTTAGGCCACTCAAGAAGCCACTCAATTAAATGTGCTGTTGTGTGACTCTTTCTGAGCATGACATGTAAGTAGCCACAGAAAAGAATAGTCACATAGTACAATATTAATAAAGCTACATAGCTATAGAGTTAATAATTACAATAATGAAACTAAGTAAACAACAACCAAAAGAACATCTTCAATGAGTTAGATAAGAGTTTGACAGCTCACCTGGAAGAAAAATCCTAAGAGAAAAGGTGACTTCTTAGTTTTCCCCTTAGTGAAGCAAAGCATCGTTCTGATGAAATTGTTATATAATTGTGATATAAAACAGTGTATCAACTTTGCAAGTAGGTTGAGTAGGCAGACAGAGGATTTGGTGAAACTGTCCATGGTGCCAGAATCTACCAAGACTTCCAAATGCAACTTTCTGTAAAGTTTATGGTCCAGAATTTAAATTCTACTCTTTTTCACCTTTAGCAGACAGGCTTTAATTATCGTAAACTATCCAGAATCTTTTTTGGATTCAGACAGGCTCAAAATCCAAAATTTAAATTTCTTTTTTTTTATGTATACTGAGAGCATTTACACCAAGACAAATTCCTTGTGTGTCCAATCACACCTGGCCAATAAAGAATTCTATTCTAAATTAAATTCCTCTCAAAGTTTCATCCTACCCTAATTCTGTAGCATGGATTTCATTATTCAAGGTGCAATGCATGAATGGCCCTCTTCCTTTCTTTTTGGGGTGGGAACTGTGAGAATCAAACACACATACCACTTACACTGCATGCAATCCATTATGGGCATGCTAGAAAGTATAAATATTGATTGTCCTTCACGCAAATGGGCAAAATATGAGTTTGGTATGAGAACTCAATGCATTGTCCAATGATTAGATATGCCAATCCGCTATTAGCTAAGCTTTCGAAGGCTTCCAGTAAGGTTTATTTTCTCAACTTCCTGAATACAACTTGTGATTGTTGTGAAATAAAACTGTCAAGCTTTAAATATAAGAAAAAATTAATACTCCGTTGTCCGCTGGGCAGTTGCTACTTTCTCTGCTACAAATCTACTGCCAGTAAATTAAATGCCATAAAACTGCTTATTATCTTTTCTTCTGCTCAGCTTCTTCAGATGTGCTCTTTGAAACTAATTTTCTTTCCATCACCAGCCTCCAGAAGAAAAGACAAGGGGAATAATTATATCAAAATTCATCTGAATTCTTCAAGTCTTTGAAGTAACACCCTCCCCCTCCTCAAAAAAAAAACCTGAAGATGTTTAGAATAAGCTTTTATTCTCAAAATTTTCTCACTAACAAGATTTAGACCATATGTCAGATGGGGAAAATCAGATTTTCTTTGAAGAGAATGCATTACATAAAAGCTAATATTTGGTTTTGACTAACATTTGTGTTATTTATTTACTTGTCTCTACTGGATTGTTGTACACCACCCAGAGTCAATTTACATCAGATGAGAGGTCATACAAACTTGATAAATAAGTAAATGAATTTGAATCTTTCTCTCAAGGGGAAAATTAAAATAATCATAATCATTGACAAACAGACAAAAATGTATTTGCTATCCTTCACTCTCATAATCTAAGTTAGGGATGTCAAACTCAATTTCACTGAGGGCCCCATCAGGGTTGTGTATGACCTCAGGGGGGCATGGCCAGGGTAGGTTTGGCCAGTTCAACATCACCCATATCAGGGGAACTTGTGGTGGGCTGAGGACTCTGCCAGTGAAAATGGGCTCCCAAGCTCCATTTTCAGCTCTGACGGTTTCCTGCAACCCTCTGCCAGTGAAAACGAAGCTTGGGAGAGCCACTTGTGGCCCTCCCAAGCTCCGTTTTATGTTCCAATGGTTTTCTGCAACCTTCTGCCAGCAGAAATGGAGTTCGGGAGGGCCATTTGCGGCCCTCTCAAGCTCTGTTTTAGGCTGCAACAGTTTCCTGCAAACCTCTGCCAGCCAAAATGGAGCTCGGCTGCAGGCAGCCCTCCCGAGCTCCGTTTTTGCTGGCAGAGGCACCGCGGGGCGATCCTTTTCTGTTTCCAGGGCAGTCCCATGGGCTAGATCTAAGCACCCCATGGGCCGAATCTGGCCCATGGGCCTTGAGTTTGACATCCCTGATCTAAGTTGCATCTATCTAGATTCTGTGTCAAAATTAGGCCAAATAATACAGAGTAATCACCATCTTGACAATGGTATCAAGCTGCTTTGCTTTATAGCTACCCTAATAAGGTAAGCAGCAGAGAAAGATGAGGAAAGTCTCTACTTAAATTCAAATCCTACCTGTCTTTCCACCCCTCTCTGTGGAATGAAGGATAAATATATGAAATGGACAGAGCTCAACAGGTGAAAGAAAATTTCCACAAACCTCTTCTAAATCAATTTTCAAGTGATGGTTGTTGTCAATGGAAGCACAAAAATACTGGTGGCCCCCATTGTTTCTTTTATTTTATTTTATTGTGTAACTTTGGTCTATGTCTGACTTCAGTAGCTCTTGATGTCTCTCTTGAGAGAGCCTATTATGGTGGTTCCCAGCTCTCCAAGGCTGTTTAAAGTAAGGTCTGTGTTCATTGGCCACAAGGGGTCTGGTTTGGTTGTGGCTTAGTGCTAGAGGTCACCTGAGTCTTTTAACTTAGAAGTCTTAGTCTTAGTCCTACACTTTTTCTTACAAAATATTCTTTCAATTTATCTATTAATTAGGCCATTTAACATAACAGCTAATAACAAAAGTCATTCCTTTTCCAGTCTTTTCAGTAAGAATTGATTAAGGAATGGGGTGATAACTGAGATAGTTTTAATTTAGCAGCAATTTATCTCCCCAGTACATTTAGGCAGAGACTTTCTTAGTTTTGTATTTATGACTTTCCTATGCAGCAACAAGGAGCCAGTTTCTTGTCACTGATAAAGGCGGTGACTGCAGAATCAATCAATGGTTAAACAATCAATGGTTGTTTACAAAAGGAGTCGGCCTACAAACCAGCCATTGCAAAGCCATTGCAACAAAGATTTGTTCACAAATCACAACTAAAGCAAACCTGGCTTTCGCACAATGTGTAATTCAACTCCTGGATTTTAATTTGATTGGAACAGCCAATCGAATTAGATGACACTCAAGAGAAAGCATTAAAAAAAAAACTATGAGCAAACAGTAAGAAGACAAAAGCTTTCCACACTGCAGGGAAGTAAAGCAAACACCAACCATTAAAAAATGAATGAGTGTAATATGCTTCTTTAGAAATACAGTAAATATTGAAGAAACTTGGCATCTGCTCACAACAGAATACCAGGTTTGAACTTTTGGGCTTGGACAACCTTGAACTACGCCACCTATGGTTGGACTTAAGCGTAGTACACAAAATTATCTGCTACAATGTCCTACCAGTCAATGACTACTTCAGCTTCAACTGCAACAATACAAGAGCACTCAACAAGTACAAACTCAAAGTAAATCGCTCCAAACTTGATTGCAGAAAGTACGACTTCAGCAACAGAGTGGTCAGTGCCTGGAATGCACAACCTGACTCTGTTGTTACATTCTCTAACTCCCACTCCTTTACCCTTAAACTATCCACTATTGACCTTACCCCATTCCTAAGAGTTCTGTAAAGGGGCATGCATAAGTGCACAATCATGCCTCCCGTCCCTGTCCTATTGTCCCCGTTTATTTGTACCTATTTCCTGTATTCTTACTCATGTTTACACTTATACCTATTACCTTGTAAGTGATTGACAAATCAAATCAAATAAATAAATTGCTGTTATCTACTATTAGTTATATTAAATGATGTTTGGGGCAAACCCTTTTTAAGCAGTGAATATGTTGCTGTAGGATCAGAGACTTGCACTGTTTTGTTCCCACCAAAACCCATCTATTTTACTGCCATAAAATTGAAGTGCTGAAGAGCAGGAACATCCCAAATGTCAGAAAGTCCTTAAAAATAGTTTAACCTCTACGAAATGTCACCGTCACAAAGGCCTCAGTTAGTAGTGAGCAAAGAAACTCTCCTGCCCTTTTGTTACAAGCAGTTTTCCCTGATGAAAGAGGGTCTGCTTCAGAAAATATTTCAGAAAAAAAAGGGGAATTTGAGAGAAAATCTCATGGGTGGGGGGAGCCGTGTCTTTGCACTAGTTGAGTCATGATGTCTCTATTTTTCCATTTTGGAGTGATTCAGATCTAATAGACTAGAATAACTGAGTTGGAACAGGCCTTGGATATCTTCTAGTCCAATCCACTGGTCAAGCAGGAGACCTTACATCATCTCCAACAATTAGTTGTCCAAACTCTTCTTGAAAACCTCCAGTGTTGGAGCACCCACAACTCCTGTTCCACTGGTTACTTGTTCTCACTGTCAGGAAATTTCTTCTTATTTCTGGGTTGGATCTCTCCTTGATTAGTTTCCATCCATTCACTTCTTGTTTCGCCTTCAGGTGCTTTGGAGAATACATTGACCCTCTCTTCTTCTCTTCAGCAAGCCCTTAGATATTGGAAAACTGCTAACATTCAACACTTCAAGATTTTGAAGCTTCCCATATTCAGGCAAATTTCCCCAGCAAGGCTTCTTTGGACTTGCTATTTTTGCTCCTATTTTTGAGAAACGGTGGTAGAATTTTCTTCCTTGAGAAATTCAGAAAAAATCATCCATAAAATTTCTCCCACCACCCACCCAAATTAGGAAAAGGCATTCAATATATATATATATATATTAAATATAGCATTCTGAACCAAATATACTGTATCTTCTTCAGGAGATGCATTATAATATTGTAAATCCAGAGGAAAACATTTGAAGAACAAAAAATCACAACACAATGCTAAAAACGTGTATGTGTCCCTTTATAGTTTCTTCTCTGTCTCTTCTTTGATTGCACTAAAATCTTACCATATTTTCTGATTCTTGCTTGAGATCTGACAGGTTCTCTCTGAAATTTTGCAAGATTCACGCAGTGACATTCTTCTAATGTCATTAGCAATCTCATGATATTTTGCTCGTTTTTAATGATTTTTATAGCTATTTCATTAATAGTGAATATATCGTGAATATCATTGCTAACTCCTGTGTTATGTCTTACTAATATTTCTAATGTTTTATAATGTGTTTGTAAGGAATTTATGAAGATACTGTTGCTTGCTTTTCTCAGAAATACAACAAAGAAGTAATAACCAAAATAATCACCATTGATTTATTAATGGATGGACATTGTTTCCCTTTTCCCCCCCAAATTAAATATATTTTATGGTAGATATGTTACAAAATGATAAATCATGATTGGAAAAGAATAGAATAGAAGGGACTTTGGAGATCTTAGTTCAGCCCCCTGCTCAAGCAGACGAACCTATACATCTATAAAGCTACACCTATATAACCTATAAAGAGAAGAACATTCACACAAAAGATCATACAGTGATATTCGAAAGATCAAGGTGATAATTATTTATAGATTAATCTTTGTCACAAAATGAACATCGATAGTGGGCTTAGTTTCCTGTAACAGCATAACCAAAACAAACACACACACAGTTTCTTGCTTCTCTTCATAATCTTCTAATAAGGAATTGCCATTAAGGCCCGCATTAAAATGACACAGAAATGATGAAGATTTAAGGTGGATTCTTGCTTATCTATTTTTCACTGATAAATCACTAAAATATCTAACCATCTGTATGGCTTTGTCTTTTTTCAATCTGCAAGCACAATAGAAAGACAAAGCTGCCGTCCAAATGCAGTGACATACTTAACTCTCCGAGAATCTACTTCCAAATACAGTAGTAATAAGGCACCCCTGTGCATCTTCCCAACTCTCAATGGAGGATTAGCAATAGCTTTGCTGCTATTTTTACTTACCTAAGTCTCAAGGTGCAATTTAACAATTGACAGATATAACTGGAACTGAAGATAATCAACTTCACTTTGAAGCCAGTGCTCTTGATTTCAATGGGGCGTCTTTTCTCTTCCTTGTGTTTTGAGTGGAAAGGATGTGACTCTGATCCTATCTAACACTGTTGACAGGTAAATCCTACAAGGACTTCTTAGGCTGATAGCTAAGACCATCAAGTTTTCATCATTTTTCTAAGCCAGAACAGGACTTTCCCAGGCTCAGTATCACAGTAGAAGTGCTTCAGATATATAGAGGGAAAGGGCAGTTTAACTTCAATATGCTTTCTGTACAACCCTACATCAAGAAAGGTCCCAAACGTTAGTGCCAAGCAATTTATGCAATGGGACTCCTGCAGTTCAAATCTTGTCTTTACTGTGATTTGATTTGATGATGCTAAACAAGTTGCTCCCTTCTGGATTCAATCCGCTATTAACAACAAAGGCAATATATAAAGTTTACTACAATAGCTTTCCACAACTTGTGGAATGGAAGGTAGAAGTGTGAGTCACTTCTAAGTCTCTTCCAATGCTTTCCATGGAAGATCTAAAGGAGATAAGTCAATTGCTAGAATATATTCTTGAATCATTTGTCCCTCTTGATCCATGGTTGATTTTCACGACTGTCAAATGATGTAATTTAAAAATAACTATTCAATGATTAGCAAAACTGAGATGAATGCTTGATATGTGTAATGAGGAAGTTGAGACCTATATGTTAATATAACCCTAACAAGATTGAGCATCTTTGGGGTTTTAAATCTTCTAGATCCAGATATTTTCCACCTTTAGTTCTTATAGGGTGACAGTGTCCTAGATGTAAATGGTGAACAATTTTGGTATCTTCCTGAATCAGAGCAGGTGGCATCTGTGCCCAGGAGAGCCTTTTCATAGATGGACTTGTGTATCAAATGTGCTTCTTTCTGGGTCAGGAGGCTGCAGTTATGGCCACTCACACCTGGGTCACTTCCCCAATGGATTACTACAATGTGCTGTACATGAGTACCCCTGAAAACCATTCAAGAGATCTAGGGCCACCAAGAATTCGATTCTGGGAGTTGGAAGTCTACACATCTTGAAGTTGCTAAGATTGAGAAAAACTGGTCTAAGGGCAGGGGCAGAGTACCTGTTTTGGCTCCTGCAGGTGCTGACCTCTTCAACTCGGTGCCCAAAGCTTGGAAATCCATTCCAAACATAAAACCACCTTTTAGAATTCAGTTGCCTTGTCAGCTCCATCTGTAATCTTGTATATCAGCATTTGCAACGACCAGTAGCGGATTCTTTTTTGGAAGTCCAGTCTAAAGAAAAATCCTTCTATATGGAAAAAGGTCCATTTTCCTAAAGCTGGTGAAAACTGAGATTTTCCTTCCCCCTTCATTTCTGCTATTTACTGTGCTTTATGCATTTCATGCAGTTTTGAAACCCTTTGCAAAACAGAGCTTTTGGGAGCATTTCTGAAAGACCGTTTGACTTGACTTTAGGAAAGATTACATTTTTATCTCATCAAAAGCCAGTTTACAATGCCTTATATAAATCTTAGGAGGGTGTGGGACAGAAAGAAAAGAGCAAGGAATTGCAATTGGCTCTGGGAGCAGCAAGGTTCAATTTATAAAGTGAAGAAAATCAGATCAAGAAAGCACATAACAAGGGCTTCAGATATGAAATCCTCTAGACCGTGGCAACTGCAATAAGAATGGACAACTAACTAGATAACAGATACCAAATAAGTAAACCTATTCATTTCCTGTATGAAATGACATCAATTTTCACCTAACCATTAAGCAGCTAGCTCTATTTTGAAGTAGGGTATAAAAATAAAAAGTGTGATTCCCTTGTGTTTGTTACTGTTGTTGCCACACCAGGCCAAGACCTGTCACTAAGTTTGATACTAATCCATCTCATTCAATGCTACCTGACTACTCTGATGGAAACATGGTGAATATCTGGCATAGCTTTCCATGACTTCTGACCCTTTCCTGAGAAAAATCCAGATAAGCATGTGCAGGACCTTGGCACTGTGACCAGGTTAAGCAAGGTGCAGCCATTATAATCCAGAAAGCAGGCAAAACTTTGTGTAGTATCAGAACAAGTCCTGGGACAGATCCATAGATTTGAGTTTGAGCAGAGCTGGTTCCAAGAAAGGAGACAAGATAATATTTCTGTGGTAAGGCATGGTCTAATTCCTTCCCATTCAGGAATTGGGTTCAAGGCTCAAAGGAGAAGAATGTCCCTATTGTGCCATGTGTGATGGCTCTCAGGGCTTTTATGCAAGAGATTCCAAGCCTTCTGCAGATTCCTTTGGTGCTAACTAGCTGTGGTAGAGAACAGCAGTTCCCTCCCCAAATAGATCACAGTTTCTTCTAGAGCTGCCTTTCTGTCATCCATCCACCACTCTCACTTTCAACCTGGTCTCACTTTGACTTCCTGACTGCTTGAGAGTTGACAACCATGATCTCAGAAGTTCTGACCTGAGTTTCCAGAATAAGGGAACTTAGGTTTCACAAGGCTTTCATCATTTAGCTCTTCCTATCTTTCTATGAAGAGACAACCAAGGGAAAGATTCTATACACCCCAATCAATCATGGTCACAAATATCTCCACACAAAACTATTTGCTAACCCTGTGTGACAGGATTAGGAGTAGCTGACAGCTATGGAAAGTCAGTAACTATGCTAAACAGATAGAGAAAATATTTATCAAATTAGCACCTGACAAAAAAAGTCTCCCAGATAATCTAATAAAAGAGGGGTTTGGAACTGTGGGTCCAAAGTGCCTTAGAGTGAGCTACATTATTTTCTCTTTCTAGTTTTGCTTCAGGCATCAGCTTTTGAGTACTGCTTATCTTGCAAAATGGACTTTTCTAATAGAAGCACAAGGGTTGTACGGAACACTAACAGTGTCACAGATTTAAATTAATTATTTTAATTTAAATATAAAATATTTAATCTCGATTTAAATGTTTAACATTTATATTATAGAACTCTATTTTACTTGGCTTCTCCAATTTTCACATCTCTGGAATTACTGCCAGCACAGCATGATGTTGTATGCTCATAATCTTTAGACTGTCTGTAAACTGCATGAATTGTAAGTCTACCCTAGTTTTCTTGTTGTTGAAATATTTTTTTCTTGAAAACAATCAGTCAAAACACATTTATCTGCTATTTTGTGTTTCTAGATTTTTCAGGATGGAAATTTTTTTTTATTTTTTTATTCTTAACTCATATTTATATCCCGACCTTCTCCGGAGACTCAGGGCGGCTTACAATTTTTGGGATACAACCCTCAGCGCTCAGCAGTAGCCTTCCTTCCATTGTATATGCCTGCTTATTACTAAGTGGCATTTTTACAAAGTCAGCTTATTGCCCCCAACAATCTTGGGTCCTCAGTTTACCTACCCCGAGAGGATGGAAGGCTGAGTCAACCTTGAGCCTGGTGGGATTCGAGCCTGCAATAATTACAGGCAGCTGGAACTAAGTGCTAGGCTATTAACAGCCTGTACCACCAAGGCCCATTTTTCTGGAGTACAGTAGTTCTTGACTTACAACGGTTCTTTTAATGATTGTTTGAAGTTACAATGACACTGAAAAAAGTGACTTATGACCGTTTTTCACACTTATGATCATTGCAGCATTCCTATGGTCATGTGACCAAAATTCAGACTCTTGCCAATTGAGTCATATTTATGATGGTTGCAGTATCCCAATGTCACGTAATCCCTTTTTGTGACCTCTGACCAGCAAAGTCAGTGTGGAAGCCAGAATCACAGAAGCTGGTGACCTTCTACCACTGCACCATAGAGTGTATCTTAACTTACTGCACCTGTGTATGGTTTGCAAGTTGCACAGATAGGAAAGCACACTAGAGGGTTAACGTCATTGCCCAGAGGATCATGGGTTGCCCTCTCCCCTCTTTGGAAGAGCTTTATAGCTCCTGCTGCCTTAAGGAAGTTCAAAACATCCTTAAAGATCCATCTCATCCCGGGCACCCTTTTTTTGAACTATTACCATCTGGCAGATGGTACAGAATATTAAAAACAAGGACAAATAGGCTGAAAACAGCTTCTATCCCAGGGAAGTAACTATATTGAATTCTACTGTATAGTGTAATATTAATGCAATATCAAGGGTTTTCGGTTTAATGTGTGGAATGTGAAGGATGTGTGTTTGTGGTTGTTTTCATGGTCATAGTGTGCACTGAGGATGGTGTTTGATTTTGTTGTACGAGGTGCAATGACAATAAAGTAAACTAAACTAAAACTTAACTGTGTTACTAATTTAACACCTGCAGGGATTCACTTAAGAACAGAAAGGATGTGAAATGGAGCAAAATTCACTCAACAAATATCTCACTTAACCATAGAAATTTTGGGTTCACTTGCAGTTGTACGTGGATGTGTTCCAACCACATCTGTTCTATGTGGTTGGAAAGAAGAAAAGAGAATGACGAACAGCAAGATCAAGTGCATTTTTGGAAGAGCTTTGGGATCAAGTTAGGGATAGATCATTGTAGAGGAAATCTCTCTACGTGGTTGCTATAGATTGATAGCAACTTGATGAATCAATCAAGAAAAAAGATAAACATCACCAATCTATGGAAAAACTGATAAACATCAACTTTTATGTGTGAGTCAGGGTTTTCTAGAATAACCAAGCTAAATGTTGAATAAGAGATGAGAGTGACTACCTAAATTGAAAGCCACATTTTGGGAATTATGGAAAAGCAAATGAGAGCAAGTGTCTCTAAAATAAAAGTCAGATTTCAAAATTACAGAAAAATAATTAAACTCATCATTTCTCATTGGAAAAAACATGTTTTAAATTTGATCTCCTTTTTGTTTATTTCCAGTTTGGCACTGGAGGTTCTAGCGTTGCTTTGTCTATTTATAAAAAGCAAGTGATATATTTATTTCTTCCTCAGCCCTAAATGCAATGAAATAATTTGTTTTCTTCACAAGAAGAGTTACGACATTAGCCTCCTTTGTCCACTGAAGTGGGGATGTATCTATGCATTAGAGTTCCCATTACTAGTTATATGAAAATGGGATGGTGAAAAGGCCTAGGCTATTAATTGTAAGAATAAGTGATGTGTACTAATGTAGCATCACGTGTTCCAAAATATTTTAACAAAGACATTTTCTTTGAAAGGCAAAAAACAAAACAAAATAACAACACAAAACCCTAGGAATTCATACAAACAATCAACCTAAAATATGATCCCATTATGTCAGGCCCATCATTCTATTAACAAGCTCTGCATTAAACTTACAAGAGATGTGTTTTGCAAGATACACTGAAGGTCAATCAATATCTAAGGTGATGTTATGCTGGATCCAGTGCTGGATTTCTAGCTGTTTGAAAAATGTTATGAGCAATTAATGAAAAATTGCCAAATATGTGAACATATCTAGCAAATAAGAGCCAAAAAAATCATACTTCCCACTAGATTCTACAAAATAGTTTGACAAACTAATATGCAGAGTAATTTAATTTCTTTTCTTCCTGGAAAGATTATTAATGTAAAGGAAACTTTTCTGATGGATACTTTTTTATGGGAACAACAAAAATCTGTATTTTCAGGAAAACATATTTGTATGCTATTGTACTTTTCACAATCTTTTGTAGACAATAGGTACTTTTTAAAATTTCACACGATTTTGCTATTTGTTTTCTGGAAATTGTGTGTATTAGGAAAAATGTATGGAAAGAAAGTCGCAAGTTAGGAGCATCATGTTCAAAAAGACATATTCAGGTCACATGCTTCTAATGTGTTAATACTGGGGGAAAATAGGTGGATTTTCATATGCATTTCGGGTGTGTTTTTAAAAAGCAACATTAGCTTAAACAAGAAAAATGATTTAACTTAAGTACAAAAATGGAAGAAGAAACAAATATGCTAGACATCCTTTGCTGTTACTTTATGATTTTTTGTTACATATGAAGCCTTTATTTATTTATTTTTCTAATTGTTCATTGATTTTTTTTAATGCACTGGGGTACTGATTAACTTCACTTCAGTAATTAAAGTAACATTAAGAAATTTAACAAGAGAAGAAAAGGAGAAAATGTAGATAGACTGGGCACTGAATAAGTGCATTCATGCATCTCCCTGGGCAGGCAAATTTTGTATCTGTGCTACTGTCTTCCTTTTACCTTGTGGTAAACAGAGCAGCTTTGTTCTCATACACCCAGGTGGGGCATCTTCCAAAAAAACTAGTATTTCCCTTATCTCTTAGGGTTCCCCAACATATGAATAGCTCATCCCAATTTACCTAGTCCTTGACTCGTGATCACAATTGGGAACCAGAATTTCCATTGCTAAACAATGTGAGCTAAGTGAGTCATGCCTGATTTTATGACCTTCTTGTGCCACAATTGTTAGTGAATCATTGAAGTTATTAAGAGAATCATGTGGTTGTTAAGTGAATCTGGCTTCTGTTTGTGGCTGGGCAGGTCTCAAATGGTGATCAGGACGCTGCAACCATTGTAAATATAGGCAAGTTGCCAAGTGCCCAAATTTTGATCACGTGACTACAGGGAGGATGCAAGAGTCACAAGTATAAGGTTGTAGGTATCTTATTTTTTAATGCTGTTGTAACTTCAAGCTGTTGCTAAATGAATGAGTGTAAGCCGAGGGCCTCCTGTATCCCATGCCGTATTGTAGAAATCTATGTCTCTCTGAAGACCAGCAGTTTAGAGAGCTACCCAGTCATTGTGGTGATAGAAAGGCTGCCTTCATTGCCTTTTTATTGCCAGAGCAATGACGAGATTAGGCTATAAACTGCTGCTGTGGACATTCTGTCTCACACAGAAACTGACAAGCAGTCACTATTAATGCTGCTTCCTTTTTTGCAAAGTATGATGAAATGTCAGGTGTATTTGCCCTCTGCAGCACAAACTAAAGATCTATATTTTTTCTATCACTAGTTTGAGTTTATCTTTGTATGCATAACATTATCTCACTGAATAACTTTTTGTGTCTGTGTATACATGGGTTTTAAAGTCAGTGTTGACTCCAGAAGTGTTTTTCAAAAGTGGTTTGCCATTGCCTCCTTCCTAGGGCTGGGAGAAAGTGACTGGCCCAAGGTCACCCAGTTGGATTCTAGGCACTTAGGGTCTTCCCAATTCTAGCCTGCTGCCTTAATCACTACACCAGATTGTCTCTTTAAGACACTTTCAATCATATCTCATTATAAGGCCCATAAATCTCAGTGTCAGAATAAACAACAAATGGCAAAAACATGCATTTCTTCTTTAAAAGAAATAATGTGGCACATCCCTTCAGTAAAAAAGAAAAGAAAAAAAAGCACCAACTATTGTGTGGATATCACAGTTTCCAAAGGTCTGGGCTGTAATGACTCAGAAATAAACAAATATGTATATAATTCAAAGCCGCTATTCTGCTTTTTAAAACATCTCACCGTTCCATATTCTGGCTGTTGTTATTGTTATTTCAAAATATTATTCAAAATATGTTATTTCTTACAATAGGAACAAAATATTGAGCAGCTAAAAGCAGCAGTTGCTGCTTTTAAAGGAAATCTAAACAGATTTGAGCTACCAACCCAAATGCAGAGTGCCAGCCACAACTTGGAGATGCTTAGAAAGTCATTAGAAGTTTGAACAGTCAGGACAAGCAGCAAAGCAAAAAATTTATTGAGCCGCTGGCATATGGGCTACTTTCACCTTTACAGGCCATAAATTGTAGAGACATAAAATAGATGACTCAGTTTAAGACAAAGTAACCAAATGTCAGTAAGTAGGAGCTGGGGTATGTAATAAATGATTTATATTACAACTCCTATAGAAAAGAATGCACTACATCAAATATATTTCCACAAATTATGCTAAGCAGAATGTAGAGAGCTGCCCAAGAAGGAAGGGGAGCCTCATGAGAAGATATTTCTCAACTCTAGCTGATGCTAAAGTTTGTAAAAGAACTCTAAAAGAGCCACTTCATAAGTCTTTTTGTCAACAAATCCTATTTTATATAGTTAAGATTGCCCCCCCTTTAAGTAAGAGGGTTTTAAATACCTTTTAAATCCATTAGGTCTTTCTGAAGAGAGAACAATTATCTTGAGAATATTGAGCTGACCAGTTGAAGTACAATAACCAACAAATCCAACTTTGAAAATAGTGTCTGCCACCTGTTCTCATTTTCAACACAATTCCAAGTCATACCATAGAGTATACGAAGATAAAAGAGAAATCTAAAAGATTTGCATGAAAAAAAGATACCAGCAATATGAAATCTTTAAAAACTAACTCATGCTCTGGGACTCACCAAGGGTCTCCTATTCCAGATCTAACTAGCCTTGATTCTCTTTAGGGTTCACACCACATCAAAATTGCAACCAGCTGAAGAACTCAGTATCAGAGTGAAAAACCAATTCTGAACATGGAGTGCTACATACATCATTTCATTTCAGAGAGGAAAATCAAAGCATTAGCAAACCAGAGGATTTGAAATTCACCTCAGCAATTTGATATTGATTCTCCTGATGGAACTTTTCAGGCACTACATCACATTCAGAATTTTAAAATCAGTGTTTCCCAACGTTGATAACTTCCAAATCTCTGTATTTCAGTGCCCAGTATTCCTTTTAAGGTAGCTGTGGCTGAGAATTCTGCACTCTGAAGTCCACCCATGTACTTGAACATTGTCAACATTGAGAAATAATATTCTACACTTACTCTGAATTTGGCTTGCTGAGAAATCAGGAAAAAAATTCCAAAATCCAGCAGGTAGTTTGGGATTTTAATGAAAAGAGAGGAGGTGAAACATTATCTGTAGCAGAGAAAGGGAAAGCTTTCTGAAACTTACCTCCTGAGAACAGCGTAATGGGTAAGGGGTGGAGTAATTTCAAAAAAGCAGAAAACCTGCATGGGAGCAGAGTTGCTAGAGTGGAAATCAAGGACAAGATATATCAAAAAAATAAATACAGGTAAGGGAAGAATAAGGGCATGGAGACTTTAAAGGACAAGGACAATTTGGAATGGGAAGCTAGCCTTGGGAAAAGGATGAATTTGGCTTTAATTTTCTTGCCTGAGCCTTCCAAAAGTCAAATTGGAGGAGGAGACCTTGGGAAATGATGCTTTCCTCACTTCCTGAAGGAAAGCCCAAGAAAACCAAACCTTCTTGTTGGCAAAGGAGTATCAGTGAGTGGAGAGAGGAACGGATGACTGAGATGGAGCAGAAGGGCAGCAAAGCAACCTGTTGATTTGTGTGCTCACCCACAACTACTGACAGAAGTCATAGCTTCAACGGGATGATAACCAGATGAGACAGGTGTTCAGTTTGCATTATAAACTTTAGCATTGAAATATCTAAGTTCCAGAAGTTTTGTTTTGTTCTGCCATGTTAAGTTTCTGATCAAGGGCAAGAAAAACACATGCAATTTCAGCTAGAGGTAAAACAGTTTTGCATAATATTCTTGTTAGTCCGTTTTCTTCCATTCAAGACAGCAGACACAAACACACACACCCCACATGCATCAATCCAGCCATCCATCACACTTTTGTTTAGTTATACTGTAGTTCTGTGTTAACATAGGGCTAGTACATAGTCTTAGACATTTCCACTCTCTTTAATGGAATTCGGTTACTATGAAATTTATCTTTGTGGCATCACACAGGGATAGAAAGTTTAAATTGGCCTCATTATGAAAATATATTTTGTTTGACAAAGTCTTTGAAGTTATAAAGAGGTAGCAACTTCTCTGTTAACGAATAGAGTTAAAAAGAAAGGAAATAACTCTTCTGAACTGCCAAGAACTAGGAGAACTTTGACCAGCTTCTATTCTCTTTTCAAAGGAAGCAGTGGACTTACATATGTAGGAACTGCATGACTTAAGGATGAAACCCAGCAAATACTCAGGTCTTGCTGTATCTGAAGGTGAGTCCCCTACAAGAGTGACTAAATAGACAAACAACCTCCTTCACACCAGACATATCCTACATTGGGCAGTTGTGCACTGTGATATTCCATGCTGAAAGGACTACAGTACAAAAGTCAGCATCCAGGTCTAGCAATGATGATGGGTGGGATTCTGCCGGTTCTGTCCACTTCTGTAGAACTGGTTGCTATGAAAAGCAGCAAACAGAGCACATACATAGAACAGGTTCTATGTCTGCTGCTGTTTTGGCCCACCCACACACCCGGGCTGTTACCTGACCTTTATTTCCTGCATTTTCAACCACAGCTGCTTTGCGCGACACAGCTGGGGTTGAAAAAGCAGGAAAAAAGTGCTTTTTCAACTGCTGTGCACCCACGCGCAGTGCTGCTCAGCTGTCCAGGCAGCTAGATGATGATGATATACACGTGCGTGCAGTGCGCAACAGGAGTGCGCAAAATGTAAAATCACCAAACCAGTAGTTACACCAGTCAGATCCCACCCCTGGGAAAAACAGTTCAGCAAATGGAAATCATCAGATTGGAAACTACAGAAACTACTTTGTTTCTACAAAGACGATCAAGATATGATCCTTTAGTCATGCATGTCTTCAGAAGGTCTTCAGTCCCCCCTCCTTTTTGTTTTAATGCTGCCACTGATCTTTAAGAGCTATAATACTGAAATCTAGCTCCCTAATCTAACAAACTTCTCCTAAATAACATCAAAAGCTCACCAGGTTAAAACATGCTTCTGAAGGGGTGGTAGAATTTTGTCAAGCTCATCTTAAAAGATTATGCAGTTCTTTGGGGATATTTCCTGCTTTAAAATGGTAATAAAGTATACCTGTAAGAATATATCAAAATGTGTTTTAAGCTTTGGGCATCAGGATCACTGGCTACCTAATTCTGCACTAAGGACACCATGTTTTCTGAAGATGGAGACCTTGTTTTGATGTTCCTCTGTCTTTGAACCTTGTTTTTTTTTGCTAAATTAATGCCTATCTTATTAAATTAATCCCTATTCACTGAAACTCGCCCCTTCATATCTACATACCACCATACAAGATTGTTTTCCTCAACATGCACATTCAGCTTGCCAAAAGAAACTCCCTGTGCCCCAAATTTAAAGGCAGGCAGGAGAGCCAGTTTATTTTAAATTTATTTTATTTATTTAAAACATTTGTACAGCTGCCCATTTTATATCACACTCAGGGCATCTCCCGCACCAGGAGTTTTATTCAGTATAAAAAGATGAGCATAAAATAATTACAGAGTAGCTTGAGTAAGATGTTAAATAATTAAAGCCATGCAGCTGGATTGGAGAGGGGTTAAATATTTCATTTTGAACAACAGCAGAAAGTGCTATAAAGTATTATTTTATGGTTAGACGAAGCAATATTAATCAGTAACAAGTTAATTAATCATCATCATCTCTGTTACGCAGCAGGTACACCAAAGTCCCATATATGAACATTCTGAAGTAGCATCTTAAAACTAGACATGATTTCATTTCTGTTCTATTCAGCCATCTGAATTAGTCAATATTATGCATAGGTTATCTGTTACCTCTTTGGGACATGACAAAATATTCTAAAATGCTTTGAAATTTTTTTTAAGAAGAAAAGACATAATGCATCAGTAAAAATAAATCATGCCCCCTCCCAGAGGTGGTATTCAGCTGGTTCTGACCAGTTCTGGAGAACCGGTAGCAGAAATTTTGAGTAGTTTGGAGAACCGGCAAATACTGCCTCTGACTGGCCCCGCCCCCATCTCTTCTCTGCCTCCCATTGAGTCCCAGCTGATCGGCTGGGTCTTCTTTGGTTGCCCTGCACAGGAGAATGGAGCTGGAAAGCAGGCTAGTGGGGGGCGGGGAGGGAATGGGGATTTTTCAATATCCTTCCCCCGCCACACCCACCAAGCCACGCTCACAGAACCGGTAGTAAAAAAATTTTAATCCCATCACTGCCCCCTCCAGACAAAAATGAATCCATTAAGATTCTTATTAGTGTTGGTTTTATTTAATTAAAAAAGAGGGAAAAATAGCAAAAGGGTGGTAAAAGAGTGGTAAAAGAATCCATTGTTAATAAAGTATTGCTAAGCAACAGTACAGACATTTCACCTGAGCTCCCAACAAATAACTAGCTAAAGTAAAGGTTGAGGTTGAGAAGCTGCTAAATGGAATTCTTAAAACTTAGTTAGTTTAAAACTATTTTTATGGTTATGCTCAGCCCAACAGACATTCAGAAATAACTCTGTAAACCAGCAATGAAGACCCTAAAGATAAACCCTCTATGAAATTAGTAGCATTTCTCTTGCTTTTATCTCTTCTGGGTTTTTCCTCCCTGTATTTTACTAACATCAGCCTATTATAAAAGTTTCAAGAACTGGCTTTTTAAACCTAGCCTCATATGAAACATATGCATATTTTATACAGCGTTGTCTGTAGACTGGAGTGCAAGAGTACCAAGCATTCAAAAGATTTATGCTTGCTTAAGAACTGTGATTGTTAAGCTGGATTCACCAAGAAGCCAAGGACAAAGACACTTTGTTGTAATTGATGATTTTTAGCCAATCAATGCAGAGATCGTAAAAGAAATGATTTTGGATTATTTAGATATTAGTGATTTAGAGAAGAGAATTGAGATGTTCTGCCTCGATTCGAGAGAAGATTGGACCATTCGTTTGTCTTTTGCCAAAGAAGGGTAGGACTTGTATACATGGAAACACCTTTTTGTCAATAAAAGAGCCAGGGATCTCAATAAAACAGCAGCAGACGTCCAAAGGAACTTCTCCAACTGTATACCATATTGGTTCATGGAGGGGAGGTAAGATGCTGAAGAAGATGATGCTACACAAACTCAGGCTGTCAGCTTGTTTTTTGCTGAGGAACAATGACCCCTTCAGTTTCATGGATAACTGACATTCAATCCAACCACCACACAAAAAGGAAGGAAGGAAGGAAGGAAGGAAGGAAGGAAGGAAGGAAGGAAGGAAGGAAGGAAGGAAGGAAGGAAGGCAGACAGACAGAAATAAGTGTCTATGAAGATTCTCAATCATCCAGATGATGATTGTCCCTAAGGTGCTTTTTCAAAAGGCACCTGGACTTTGTTGGTATTTTCTAAAAAAAAAAAAACCTAAGAAAGACCACTTGCCTTTTGGAAAAGCACCTTTGGGACAGAAAGAACAAGAAAATAAACAACTTCTGTTTGTAGTGATTGACTTCCCAACTGACGCAGAGAGGGCCAAATTCCAAAGATGCATCCTGAATGGAGCATAGTAACAGATAATGGAAGTTATGTGTTCCCAACATCTTAGGCAGCTGTGGTTGTCTGTTCCTGTTGAGAATAGACATCAAGAAGCCCAAAATCTAGAACCAAAACACTACCAATATTAAAAAGAGCCTTGGTGGTGCAGGCTGTTAAACGCCTAGCACTTAAGTTCCAGCTGCCTGCAATTACTGCAGGCTCGAATCCCACCAGGCTCAAGGTTGACTCAGCCTTCCATCCTCTCAGGGTAGGTAAATTGAGGACCCAAGATTGTTGGGGGCAATAAGCTGACTTTGTAAAAATGCCGCTTAGTAATAAGCAGGCATATACAATGGAAGGAAGGCTATTGCTGAGCGCATTGGGTTGTATCCCAAAAATTGTAAGCCACCCTCAGTCTTCAGAGAAGGGCGGCATATAAATGTAATTAAAAAAAAAAGCAGGGGTATCCAACCATGGCCACTTTAAGACCTGGGGACTTCAACTCCCAGAATGGCTGGCTGGGGGATTCTGGCAGTGGAAATCCACGGGTCTTAAAGTGGCCAAGGTTGTCACTCCTGCTTTAAACAAAGCTAGCACCCAATCCTGGCTAGAACAAATGAATTAATGGGATGTATTCTTGTAAAGGAGAGGGAGGGGAAAATTAAATCCTTAAAAAAACATACTAGCATTGATCATTCAGGCCCCTGAACACTCTTTCATAAAGAGTGTCCTTGGAACTCAAATGCCATTTGCACAAACATTAATATACTGCAAAGCTTTTTATTTGATTGCTTTGAGCTGAATAGATGGGTCAATGCCAAACACACTGATCTCATCCGCTGAATGGAAATTGCAGCACAATACCAGCCGATTAAAATGAAGTGACCCAGATTGACCACTCTGCACAAGCTACCTCCAAAATCAAAAGCGGCTTCTATGACTCGAGAGGCATGTTGCCTTCGATATGAAGAAAATGAGGCTGGATCCAGAATCCCACATATTTGACTTCGGAGGACAGGAGAAGGATTTAGTTGCAGGTTCAGAGTTTATGCTTTTTTAGATCTAGATGTCAGTTTTCCTTCTCTGGTGTTTGACTCTTCCACTTTATGCTTATAAGACTAAAAAGAAATGTTGCTCCTTGGAAACTGAGCCATCCTCTGATCATTTTGGCTGTCCTGTTTGTGTGCTTTTTGTGGCTTTGCTCTCTCTTTTCTAAGATGCAGTGAGTAGAACTGCAAATAATACTCCAGATAAAAATACCTCCCTGGACTATGGAATGAGGAAGGAAGGAAGGAAGGAAGGAAGGAGGGAAGGAAGGAAGGAAGGAAGGAAGGAAGGAAGGAAGGAAGGAAGGAAGGGAGTGAGTGAGTGAGTGAGTGAGTGAGTGAAGGAAGGACTTCCCTTCTCTGCTTCCCCTCTGGCTTCTAGTTTTATTTTCTTTCCTAATCATTCAAGCAAAAAATTGCTTCCCTTCCATCCTCAACACTTGTCCTTCGGATTGACCTTTTCACTGACCTAGTCAACCAAGTAGGGAGTATGGTTTCTTGTGTGTGTCTTAGTATGAATCACTTGATACCATATTTTTGCTCTCAAACTTCTCCTCAACTGACTTTCCACTCATCCAACATGCCACTCTGGTGACTTGGCAACCATCCATCCATCCATCCCTTCTTTCCTTTCTGTGCTCACTTCCAAAAGACATAGTCTTGCCACTAACCTCCCACTCAGATGATAGTTCTCCAGGAACCTCCTTTTTCCAGCCTTTTAGAAATGTGAGATTGCAAGAAACTATTGATAGGGTGAGGCAGCTGCTCCAGAGAGGGAAGAATCTCAGGCAGCAGGTCTAATGTGAACTGAGGTCCCTGCTAGAGGCAACCCTCTTCACTGCAGTGGCCCTGCCTTGTCTGTAACATTCTCCACCAAGGAGCACCTCCCTGGCTTTGTCTCTCTCTATGGCTTCCCCAGTGGGATAGAACAGGACCAGAGCAGGAATGACAGCTGAAGTCCTAAACACTCAGTTCCAAATCATGAAAGCTCTGGGGGATTTACCAAGTGGCATCTGTTGCCATATTTCTGCAGATTCCTACGAAGAACCTGCATTCACATTCAAAAGAAGAAGCCATCAATGTAATGTTTATCAGTCAACTGCTGCGTGTATATTTCTTCTTCCCTTGATTTCTGTAATTTCAGCTGGGGGAAACAATTGTGATGATGAGAAATAAAATAAAGGTTAAAAAAGGAAGTTGTCTGGTTCTTGATGGACATTTATATGCTGTGAAGCTGAGAGAGCAAAGCAATCTTTATTGCATCTGACCTCACCTCCATGCAGAGGTGTAGTGCGGAATTCTAACTTTAACTTCAAAACTCACTACCAGATTTGGTGCTTTGGCAAAGAATCACTAACACATGCCTTGTAGGCATTTTCAAAGGGAGGGTGGAAGGAAGGAAGGAAGGAAGGAAGGAAGGAAGGAAGGAAGGAAGGAAGGAAGGAAGGAAGGAAGAAAGGAAGACAGGACTAAAAATCAGAAGCTTCTCAAAAATAGTTTATCTGAATTCTGAGCCTTATATATTGTAATCTGGAGTGTGAACTCTAATGAAACTACACATTCCCCTCCTAATCAGTCTTGTCTTAGATTAGAAGCAATGCAAGGTATATTTTTTGCAAGAAGTAACAAAGGAAACATACCCCCACCCAATGCAAATGCCTGAAATACCTAGGCTTTTCTTTTTTCTAAAAGAGGAGCAAAATGCACAAACCCAGATTACAAATTTGCAGCAGTGTTACAGCCCTTTGGGTTTAATGGACAGGTTCTGCTTAAATAAAGTCACTGAGCAAGGCCTAATTTTAGAAAATACAATATACTGTATACATTTTAACTTCTCGTTTTATGGATGTGCTTCTTTGTAAACTAGACATGAGGAACATAGGAAATTCTTCCCACCATTTCAGGCTTCCTAACTCTGAATTCTCAAGACTGCTTAGCAGATTTTTATTGTTGTTATGACCACCTTTCTCTATTAAACATTGTTGGAAGTTACGATTCCCCTCTCTTCCAGGAAAACATTAGAAGGGGAAGGAAAAAAAACACAAGCAGGGTCAGCTCCATCAGGCCCCACCTTATTTTAAAGTAGGGCTTTAAAATAGCTGGAGCCAGCTTACTTTTCACAACAGAGGAAGGAGAAAATTACAGGCATGGGATACAGAGAAAAAACCCTACAAACTAGCTAAGAACCTTTCCCATAGAAATCAAATAGATGGCAAGCTATAAAAACTTGTGAAAAGCAAACCAAAAGGCATGGCAGGAAGGAACCATGGTAGCAAACAAGCAACTACAAAGGATCAGGACCATAAAACCAAGATCCCAGGAAAAGATCCCAAACTCAAAGAGACAGGAACTCAACACACACAAAGATCAAAGACTTCAAAGAAAATCAAAGAACCTGAAGTGTATAATAGAGAGGTTTTCCTACTCTTCTAGGTAACTGTTGCAACTGTTAAGTGTCTCTGATCCCTTCAGATATTAATTCAACTAGACTGGATGAGGAACAGAGTTCAATTTTCTTTCCTCTCTGTCCTTTTAAGAAAACCCAAGGTTATTAACGAATGTTTTAAGTTCGTTTACAAGAAAAGTTTCATCCTTGCACTACTGTGTGTTTAAATGATTTTACCTGATTTTTTTTTCTGAAGCATGTGAAGCCAGTTTTTCCCCTTTCTCATCTGTTGTGTCTCCATTTTGTTGAAATTGATTTATCTGTTTAGTAGCTGCAATACTGATGTATTATTTTTCTTCCTACTCAAACCCTGTCTGCAAGCTATCTACCCCCCCTCCCCAAAATCTCTAATCCTTTTACAAAGCCTTTCCTACCAGTGAAGGGGGGAGGGGTCCCTTGTTGTTTGTCTTTCAGCCCTGCAACATGTGGAAGCAGATGCAATGCTTCTCCCTAGAGACATTCCATCCATTAGAGCTAGGAATTGGGTTTGGATCCAGCATCAACTGAAAGTCATTTCAGCAAACCAGAGTGGAGCAGACCTTCCCAAGCCTGACTGACCACCCATACCACCAGGCCAAGCCTATGCCACCCAGAGACATGAAGGAAAGGACCCCGAGATGGACCAGTAAAAGACTACAAGACTCTTTTCAATCTCCAGAAGACAGTTAAAAAGTTTATGGGGGGAGGGTGGAAATTCATTGTAACTGGAAATCCATTGTAATGTGAAATTCATTGTAATGTTTTCTTTCTTGTATCATTTATATTGTAACCAATTTGATGTATTCATGTAAGGATTGTGTTTGAGTGGCTGGCCCAGCAAGTTCTGCACACCTTGGACTTCTGTCTAGTGGGAGGGAAAATTGTCCAGCATGTTTGTATTATCTGTATTGTAAAACTAACTGCATACACAGGCACATACACAGAGACACACCATTTAGAATTAGGTAGGTTATCCCTTTCTCCTACATCCACACAAAGCTGCTCCTAGCTTCAATTTTAATGTGTTTTTGTTTTGTTTTGTTTTTTTGTTTTGCTGCTGTGTGGCATTAAGGCCCAAGCAAAGCTCCCTGCTAATTCCATGGGAGAGGGGGCATCCCCTTCAGACAATTCCTGAAGAGATAGCAGAAAAGAGATCTCCAAATCCCAAGCCCAGACTGTGATTCACAAATGATGTCGCCCAGTAAAGCAGAACATGTTGCACTGGTGGTCTCATGAGTAGAAGTCCCAGGGCTCATCGTGTGTAATTTAAAAAAAATACTAAATAGCCTGGATTGCACACACTAACCTCAATTTTGCCTGACAAACCCTGGAAGCTAAGAGCTAGGCTGGTAGTAACCATAACCTTGGAAATGGGCAGTCTGTAACTTAAAGGCTGTGGAAAATGTAGAGGCTTGTGCTTACAACCTGACTGTAAGCTCATAAAAAAGGTACATCAAACATCTGAAAATTAATTGGCATGAAAAAAAATTGGATACAGCCAAAAAAGAAAGAAAGAAAGAAAAAGAAAAAAACTAGGAGTTTTCCCAGACTGCTAAACCTTCATGGTTGAAAGCTTTTGGGAGCCACTGAAAGAATCTTTTTCTGTTGCCTTTTTTCAATGCCTTCCCCTTTGCATCAGAAAAATTCAAAGCACCCATCAAGTCTCCCTGATTTGATCACCTTTTAAAATTTTGTCAAAACACTCTTTTTTTTAAAATGAGGGATTGTTGGAAGTTACAATTCCCCTCTCTTCTAGGAAAACATTAGAAGGGGGAGGGAAAAAAACACAAGCAGGGTCAGCTCCATCAGCCCCCACCCTTTGTCAAGTAGAGCTTTAAAAAAGCTGGAGCCAGCTTACTTTTCACAACAAAGGAAGGAGAAAATTACAGGCATGGGGTACAGAGAAAAAACCCTACAAACTAGCTAAGATCCTTTCCCATAGAAATCAAATAGATGGCAAGCTATAAAAACTTGTGAAAAGCAAACCAAAAGGCATGGCAGGAAGGAACCATGGTAGCAAACAAGCAACTACAAAGGATCAGGACCATAAAACCAAGATCCCAGGAAAAGATCCCAATCTCAAAGAGACAGGGACTCAACACACACAAAGATCAAAGACTTCAAAGAAAATCAAAGAACCTGAACTGTATAAGAGAGAGGTTTTCCTACTCACTTATTAGATTAATCCTAGGAATGCTGTGAGATTTATTCTTATCTGCCTTCCTATTAATAAACTGATTCTGACTTTCAACTCAGCTGACCAAATCATTTTGCAGTGAAATCTCCCAGCCAGGAAATTTGAATCCACAAAAGGAAAGAACTTTGCCTATTCCTTAAAGGGCAAGGCTTCTTTTTTTCCTTTCCTCAATATGTTTCCAGAGTATTAAGGTAGATTATCAAGCTTTTAATGGTATGGACATTAATTTCTAGATGAAAGACATGGGGCTAGTTATTTATGATTTAGTTTGCTGGTATTGGCTGGCATATTTCCTTACAGAATTTATGGGAGACAGCAATTAAATAGCCTTCCTCTCTCTCTCTCTCAGATTGCCTTTCTGTAAAAGCACCAATATTCCTAAAGTGGTCCATCTGTATTTTTATGTTGATAGAATTGGTCTCAATACAAGGCAGGAAAGGATAGATCGACTTGCTTTTATAAACACATTTGTGTTTTATTTTATTTCCACTTAAATTAAAATTTGTTAGAATTACTGGACTGTGGCCTGGATCCCAGTGAGTACTTCAATTCTCCATTTGCCTGCTATTACAAGGTACTTCTAATAATTGAGAAACAGACATAACTGCAGAAAAAGGAGGATTGCTAATGTTCACTCAACACAACTATTATATTATTTCTAGGAAATTGGGATATAGCATCTTTTTAAGCAAGCAGGAAAAGACTTATATGAACTTTTCCTTGCAGGTTTCTGGAAAATGATTTGTATACTTACTCTTACAAATATGGCTGTTTCTTGGAGTGTAAACACGGAATATACAATTCTAATTTCAGAGAGAGAGAGAGAGAGAGAGAGAGAGAGACCTATCTAAGTGCAAATTGTTGGGGCCTCTTAGGAGACATGCCAACCATTTTTGAACTGTGGCTGTGTGACTTTGTGTGCAGCAAAATGAAAGATTGTCATTTTATTCCTTTTAAGTGATAAAATCTGAAGCAGGAGAAATGGAACTTCAGAATAACTACAGTACTTACTATTCTCCAACGCAATGACATTTTGTATATTACCAATATAGGAAGGAATTCTATTTTCCAATTATAGTATACTATGGCCCTTTGAAATCCATAGGACACCTCCACACTGTGGATACAGTCAACTGGTCTCGCCACTTTTCAGAAACTGCAATGGGGAATAGTAAGGCAATTGGAGTCACACATGCATTTCATGGGCAATCTTCTCTAAGTAAGACTTATCAGGATTCTCATCATAGCGACCTTTTCCAGCACAGCAACCATCATGAAGCAAGTCCCACATAACTGATCTCACAAATGTGGTTTGACTTTGAAGTGATACCATCGAAAGCTGGCTTAAGAGTTGCTGGGGTGTTTGTAGAAAGCTGAGAGAAGGAGGAAGGGAGGAGAAGGGGGAGGAGAAGGGGAGGAGGGGGAAGGGGAAGGGGAGGAGGAGGAGGAGGAGGAGACAGAACTGTGAAGAAGACTGAAGAATATTCCAAAGAGGGGCTTGCAAAGTACATTTGACTGAAGGGTGTCCCTTTTTTTTGAAGCAGATGTGTCTTTTGAAGCTAAACATAGCCATTTCTACTTGTGCATGCACATGAAGTCTCTGGCTGTCCCGCATAGAGAAACAGCAATTACTTCTGAAACAACATACAAGAGTCTCAGATAATGCTCAGCATTAAGGCTTTGTTTATTCAATGTGGCTTGGCAAAATTTCACCCCTTTCAAGTGCTTTGTGCAGGCATAGTGGTCACTTTCTGTTAAACTATGCAACATTTTTTCACAGGGCAAAATCTTTAGCATTTCTAAGAAAGCCAATTACTTTGAGCTTTATATAGCCAATGGCACAGGATTCCACATTTAGTTGTCTATTTTTTTCTTGGCATTTATTCAATGTAAAACCAGTCCCTTTGCATGTAGATCTGGTATTTCTATCATTGTTTTAGGACAAGAAATTACTCAAGCCATGAGATAATAACATGAGGTCTTGTTAAAGAGCTAATCAGTCATCATTTATTAGCCTTCTCAAATATTCAGGTAAAAGGGCGTTGGTACTTACCTGATACGCCCATTCTCCATGAGCTGAGAAGAGCATCCAGGAGTGGGAGGTGTTCGGTCTCTCGCGAAGCAGGCTGGGCTAAATTCTTACTGGGACGCTCCTCCTCCTGGAACTCCACCCCAACGCCCCAGTTTTGGCAAGTGTGGCAAACCTGCCTATGCTTCACCTATCTACAAAAAAATGTTTGGCCGGAGCAACCCGCCCCCCCAGATGGAAAAGGGGTAGGGCTGGATGCTCTTCGCAGCTCTTAGAGAATGGGCATATCAGGTAAGTACCAACGCCCTTTCTCCCCCGAGCTGCTCTGAGCATCCAGAAGTGGGACATACCAAAGCTGGAGTTGTCCTCAGGGAGGGATGCCATCTGGCACCAAATCTACTCTTGGTCCCTATGTACCTGCTGTAAGACCCTTCTGCCAAATGAAGCCTCAGCAGAGACAAACACATCCACCTTATAGTTATGTATGAAGGGTGAAGGAGAGGACCAGGTGGCCGCCCTGCAGATCTCCTCTATCGAGGCCCGAGTGGCCCAAGCAGCCGATGTTGCCGCACTACGTGTTGAGTGGGCAGTGATGCCCGCTGGTACAGGGATAGATTGAACTTCATAAGATTTTGCTATTCAGGCCCTGAGCCAACGGCCAATTGTGGAAGAAGACACTTTGTGACGCTCGGACCTAGGGAGAAAGGAAACAAAAAGGGCCTCCATCTTCCGGAAGGATGCTGTGCATTGTATGTATATGCGTAATGCTCGGCACACATCAAGGTGATGCCATTCTTGTTCCAGACGATGAGTTGGGTTAGAACAGAAATTGGGAAGGACTAGTTCCTGTGCCCTATGGAAGGCAGAATTGACTTTAGGAACAAATGTAGGATCAGGTCTGAGGACTACCCTATCTGCGTGGAACACACAGAGGCCCTTGCGAATTGATAAGGCTGCCAACTCTGATATTCTCCTTACTGAGGTAATCGCGACTAAAAATACTATCTTATACGTCAGGAATTGTAGACTGATGGTTCTCAAGGGTTCAAAGGGAGCCTTGGAAAGTGCCGACAGAACTTTGTTCAGGTCCCAGGTTGGGTACCGGTGGACAACTGGTGAACGTAAATTGGTGGCACCTCGCAGAAAACTGTGAACCCGAGGGTGTTGAGAAACTGAACGAAAATCACCTAAGGATATGACTGAAGCCAGGGCTGCCACTTGACGGTGTAAAGTGTTAGGGGACAGTCCCTTATCTAATCCCTCCTGTAAAAAGTCCAACAGCTGTGCTACCGATGGAGAGGTGGGAACAACCCCTGACTTCGTGCACCATTTACAGAAGATGTTCCAAGTGGCATTATATATGCGCACAGTTGATGGTCGCCTAGCCGCTTGTATAGTATCAATCACTCTGGCGGAAATGTCCTCTGACCTCAGATGTTCTCGCTCAACCTCCAAACGGCTAGACTGAACCATTGCGGGTCTGGGTGAAGGACCGGGCCCTGAGAGAGAGATATCATGGACGATGGAATTCTCCAAGGTTCTTGGATGGATAAGCTCCTCAGGTCCGCAAACCATGGCCTTCTGGGCCAATGGGGGGCCACCACCAAGATCTCCGCCCGTTCTTCCAGAACCCATTGAATCAGCCTGGGAATTACTGGGAGATGAGGGAAGGTGTATAGGAGCCCTGAGGGCCAAGGGCAGTGGAGAGCGTTGACATTCTCCGCTCCTTGGGACGGTACCGGAAATGAAGCTGCAATTGCGTTGAAGGGAGAGGCAAACAGGTCTATTACAGGAAGGCCAAATTTCTGGACTGCTTTCTGAAACAATGAGGGGTGCAGATGCCATTCTGCCTGGTCGAGCATGGCCTTGCTGAGCCAGTCCGCTCGCACATTGTTGATGCCCGATATGTGCTCGGCTTTGATGGAGAGGAAGTTGTTTTCGCCCACCGCAATTTCTCTGCCTCTTGCATCAGGCGGAGTGTGTGCCCCCTTGTTTGTTCAAGTGGGCCTTCATGGTGGTATTGTCCGTGAGCACCAACACGTGGTTGGAGCGCAGTGTTGAAACAAAACTGCGCAGGGCGAGGTGAACGGCCCTCAGTTCCAACCAATTGATGTCTTGTGCACGCTCTGGAATGGTCCATTGTCCCTGAGCCGTGTGGTGAAGATAATGAGCCCTCCATCCGTACAGGCTGGCATCTGTCGTGATGGTCTCTCTTGGAGGATCCCTGAAAGGACAACCCCTTTTGATTGTTGCAGCAGTCCACCAGTGAAAGGATCTAAGTACGCTGGATGGTACCATAACTCGGGCCCTGGAATTGTCCCTCCCTGACCGCTGGTATGGCAGTAGGAACCACTGCAGAGCCCTGGCATGCAGGCGGGCCCAAGGAACTATGGATATACAAGAAATCATCTTCCCCAGTAATTGCGATAGCAATACAAGGGGAACCCTTTGAAGGGTACTGATTTCCTGTACCAGTTTCCTAATACTTTCCTGCCTGTCGGGTGAAAGAAAAACCATGCCCTGTGTGGTATCAAGAACTGCCCCTAGGTGAATTAGTCTAGTTGTGGGGGTTAAGTAACTCTTGTCCCAATTTATAGAAAACCCATGACTCTGAAGAGTGGAAATGGTGATAAGGGAATCTGTCTTAGACCGCTGAATGGATGACGATAAAATCAAAATGTCATCCAAATAACAATGAAGCCTAATGGGTCTGCTTCTGAGGAAAGCGGCTAGCGCCGCCAGGACCTTTGTAAAGGTCCTGGGAGCAGAGGCCAGGCCGAAAGGAAGGGCGACATACTTGTAATGTATGTTATTATAACAAAACCTAAGAAATTTCTAATGGGAAGGCCAAATCGGTACATGCAAATATGCTTCTGTAAGATCAATGGATATAAGTACGTCCCCCTCCCTGATGCCAAGTAAGATCGATTGTAATGTGGTCATCTTGAACTTAATGATACAACAGAAACTGGTTGAGACGTTTCAGATCTAGAATCGCCCTCCAGCCCCCCGAACTCTTCGGGACCACGAAGAGATGGGAATAAAATCCCTGACCCTGTTCATGTAAGGGTACCATTTGAATGGCCTGAATCTCCAATAAATGGGAAATGGCAGATTGCATGAGAGCTCTCTTCGTGGGATCTCTAGAGAAGGGACATTTCATGAAGAAGTGCGGTGGGCTGGAGAGGAACTCAAGGGCCAAACCAAACCTGATGGTATTCCTCACCCAGGCATTGGAGGTGGAGGAATCCCACTGGTCCGCAAAGAACCTTAAGCGGCCCCCTATGGGCGTTAGGTTAGGTCCCACTCATCATTTAGAACAATGGAAGTTCCTGCCACTAGCTCCCCTGAACTGTCTCCTGTTCTGCCCCCCTTGTCTCTGCTTCCGCCGGCAAAGTCGGAAGAGTTCGACTGTTGCCCCTGACTCTGTATTAGAGTCCGATGGAATCTGGAATAGTAGTGTCCAAGGTAAGAGGGACGAGAGGGGCCCCTACGAAATGGCTGTGAAGGTCGGGAGTCCGACCTCCTAAACAGAGAGGCAAGAATCCTCTTCTTCGATTTTGTCTCAATAAGGAGAGGATCAAGGGCCTTGCCAAATAGTTTCTCCCCGGATATAGGTGCAGAGGCGAGCTTCCATTTGTGCCTTGCATCTGCCTGCCAATGATGGAGCCACAATAGGCATCTTGCACAGACTTGGGAAGCTATGGCACGAGAGGAAAACTTCACGGCGTTGAAAGTTGCGGCTGCCGAGTTATCTTGGCAACATCTTGATGTGCCCAGGTATTGGAAGCTGGTATTATGTCTCTCAGATGGAAAAGCCATCTGAGGGAGGACCTCGTAAAGAAAGAGGTGGCCGTGGCTGCCCTAACGGCCCACGCCAGAAACGCGCCTGCAAGGCCATTTCAGCCCTCCTTTCCTCTGGTCTCAGAGCTTCCTCCGCCTCCCCCGGAATGACTGAAGAAGATACCAGGGCAGCTATGGGGTCATCTACCTCAGGAGTGTTTAATGAGCTAGAAAACTCGGGGGCAAGGTTATAGAACCTTTTGTCGTACCCAGTCGGGGGAGGATAAGAAGCAGATAGGGCCCATTGTTTGTCAACCAGGTCGGTGAACATATGGGGAACGGGAATAACTTAAGCTTCAGTGGCAGGTTGATGGAAGATTAGATCATCTGGTGACGTGGTTGGCTGAATTGTGGGAGGGAGGTTGGCAAGGCGAGCGGTATTCTTCACCTTAAACAAAAGGGATTTGAATAAGGGTGGCTTGAAGAGCCCCATAAAAAATGGATGGTCAGGAGCAATTCCTTCATCGTCAGACATCCCCCTCTCCAGGGGGTCCGCTTCAGAAAAGTCCTGGTCAAGATTGCGAAGTGACCTAGCGTCTTGATCCATCCAGTCACCTTGATCCCCCATCTCCTGTGGTGGGATGCAAGGGTTAGAAAACTCCCTTTGGGGGGATACACGGTGATAATGCTGTTCCACAATACTCACGGAGCAGCCCGATAGGGACATGCAATCTGGTGCAATGGAAGGTTGGTTGGTACAAAGAGATTGCTGCATGCCTGAGGCAATGCCTTTCCTTATTGCCAGCTCCATCCATGATCTCATTTTGGCTGGTATTTCATCCGGGAGGTCATCATCTGAACGTAGGCCCGCCGCTGTGGGTGTGAATGTCGCCTCAGGGGGCCTACGCGGGGCCAAGTCGGACACTGGAGCCTCCTGATGGATGGATCTGGGCAGGCTCCCTCTGGCTTGGATGGAGAGATCCAGAGCGGCGACAGGGGGGCTTGGGGAACGGGTGGAGGAGGTAAGGTGGGGGGGAGGAGCTTGCTCGGACTCCCTGGTGCGCTTTCGCACCAGTTTCTCCAGGGCCTGGTGGCGCCTGTGGGCGTCCTTCTCAGCTGCCCGTGAGGACCTATTAGAGGTTGATATAATGGGTCGAGACCCCTGACCACTGGCCATCTCGTATGGAGATGTTTGACAGAGCGACGGTGGTTGGCTCACTTAATGACCTGTGCTGAAGAGTTGCCTAATCTAATATTTCTATTAGTAGTAGTAGTAGTAGTATTAGTATTAATATTATTATTAGTTATTATTTATTATTATTATTATTATTATTGCTATATTGCTTGACTAATCTAGGATATTATAGGCCTGCAGCACAGCAAAAACCCAGAATCTTGGGTTATAAGAGGCCTGTGAAGGCCTGCCAACAGTAGTCAGAATAGTCCTACTGAGTAATGTGGCCTGACACAAGCAGCCAAAAAGGGAAGCCTAAACCAGTGAAGGCCTGATGACCCAAGCCCCCAAAAAGGGAAGCCTAAGGGTAGATAAGGAGGAGGAGAAGAAGGAGGGGGTGGATGGTGTCCCCAGTCCCCAAAAAGGGAAACCTTGCGGGGCTGTGGCGCATTGAAAGGCCTGAAGGAGAAACGCGCCACGCGGCCCTTCCAAAATGGTGCCGCCGCCCACCTGTAAGCGCGCACAGCCCCAGAAAGGGAAACCACTCCGGCACGCTAAGTTATTATAGGGAAGAGTCAGCCGCAATCGCTGACTATGCTCAGTTGGAGCGAAAAGGAGGCAGCGGGAGGGAGCAATGAATATTCACCCCTTCCTGTGCTGATCGGAGATAAGGCTTTGGGGCCGCTGCCCCGCTCGGGAGCGAGCCTACGAGCTCCAGGTGCAGTGGAGGATAGAATGCTGTTGCGATCGCTCCCACCCGGCGAGCGATCAGAAAGATAAGCCCCCGAGGCAGCCGCCTCAGAGCGCTGTGCTGGCTTCCTGCCTAGCGATCCCTGACAGTTAAATGTTATTTGAAGCCATCGGGAACAAACGAGCTAAGGGCAAAGAGAGGGAACACTAAAAGTGGAAATTGAAGAAAAGTTTTCTGCTCCGGCCAAAACCAACTACCCTGCTATGAGGCTGAGCAAAAAACTGGGGTGTTGGGGTGGAGTTCCAGGAGGAGGAGCATCCCAGTAAGAATTTAGCCCAGCCTGCTTCGCGAGAGACCGAGCACCTCCCACTTCTGGATGCTCGGAGCAGCTCAGGGGAGAATAAATACTTAATTTGCAGACAATTATCCCTTGTTCTAAATGGCAAAATAATTTCTATGCTATTTGCATTTCAAACATATTCATGTATTCTGTGACCACAGATATTCCACAAGTCATATTCCACCTTCATGCTCGAGAATGTATAAATGCAAAATATAATTTCAGTATTTATACAGCCTATTAAAAAAAGAAACTTATTTAGAGTGGAAAGACATCAATAGTATATTAGCCTACCAGTATTTTCTGAAAGAATGAACAAAAAGGGGAACAGCAATGAATTACTTCATTACTTTAATGTTCTTCAGTTTTTGAACAATGGAAGATGCTTATAAACAGGATGGGCGGATGACACCAAACAGGCGGTCACAGTTGTCCCAAGCAAAGGGACACATTAAGTGGACCTAATTAAACAAAATGCTTCTTTTTTTTCTTTTAAGTTATGTGCCATAAAATATATGCCACCTTACAAAGCTGATCCACCAACTAGGAAGAAGTGAGGGGCCAATATTTTTGTCTGTTGTATTCACACAATACAAAGGAATTATTGGGGGTGTCTTATTTGTCTGGATAACAAGAACGGCTTGAGAGGAAGAGAGACATTTTATCAACTCAGGTATCCTGTCAGGTAATTGGACAGAGACCTGTTTGAACAGAGACAGACAGACAGACAGACAGACAGACAGACAGACAGACAGACATAGAAGGAGAGAGGGAGGGAGGGAGGGAGGGAGGGAGGGAGGAAGGAAGGAAGGAAGGAAGGAAGGAAGGAAGGAAGGAAGGAAGGAAGGAAGGAAGGAAGGAAGGAAGGATTTCTTCTCCATCTTCAGAATCCATTTCCAGCATGGGAAATCTAAGAAATTTTGTAATGGATCCAGATGGACCCAAACATACCTTTGATATTTACATGGTGGACATATTATATTATTACCTTTATTGTCAGAGTACAACATGTGTACAATGAGATTGGCTATTATACACATTCACAATCTTTAATATGTCAACATTATGGAAACATTAGTTATTATAGTCCATCATCTTATATCCAGAAAGGCTCCTGAGATCAATTATATCCCCAAAGAGTTTATCAGACTCATTGAGCACTGGTGGACCCCATGCTATGAATGAGAGGTTGAGTCTACACAGCATGTTCTTCTGTTCTACTGTCTTTATTCTGGAGCCTATCACTAGTTAGTAAGTGTTACTTCTTTTTCCATTTCATAAGTTATGTTGTATCAGGGATTGTTCTTTGTCTCTCCAAAAAGAGACCATCACACTGTCTACTGCATGAATCCTGTACTGCATGAATAACACAGTATGGGCATTAGGAAGCCAATTCTAAGCTTTTTTGAAAAAATTAGTAACCAATGTGTTATAAAGATACCATAGTAATCTACCTCTTATGGTAGATTAACATTGTTTATAAATACATGACAGAAGGAATAAGGCAGGGTAATCTTTCACTTGTAGATATGCATATATGTATGTATATATGCACACCCAAGCTGATGACAAGAAAATCTACACTGGCACAAAATCCTACCTTGTTATGCTTAATGGATGCATATATGTGCAGACCAAGCTATTCAAAAGCTATTAAGAGAGATTGAGGCCATTTTCAGAGCACTTGGCCTTGATCTGGCTAGCAGAGCTTTGTAAAAGTTCATCCCAATTTGAGTATTATTTAGGCAATGCCAGAGACAGCAAAGTAGGCCAGGAAAGAAAGAAAGAAAGAAAGAGAGAGAGAGAGAGAGAGAGAGAGAGAGAGAGAGAGAGAGAGAGAGAGAAAGAAAGAAAGAAAGAAAGAAAGAAAGAAAGAAAGAAAGAAAGAAAGAAAGGAGGGGATGGAATTCAAAGGTAAATACCTCAAGGAAGGCAAAACTGAGATTGATCTGTGCTAACAATGAAGAGTGACAATAACCAGACTTTCAAAGGTACAGATTCAGACATTAGATTTGAAGGAAGGAAAGAAACATTGCTGGCTTTAAGTTCAAGACATGAGACACTGTGCTTCCTATTTCTGGTCTTTTCCTCTCACTCTAGGAAAGACAAACACTCTGCAAATAACATGCCACATAAACCCATACACAAACAGACTGACACTCTCTCACACAGGCTGCACTTTCATATTAAGGTGCATTTTTCTCTATAGTAATTAAAAATGACACCATACTATTCAGTTAGTAAAAAAAAAAGTTCAGCTTGTGGATATTCCTGCTGAAGAAACACCATTGAGGACAAGCCTGCATAGTAAAGGGTTTTTCAGGAGTAAAGGTAAAAGGTAACCAGAGTGACTCACATTTCCATCCTACCTCAAGGAACACAAAGTGTTAGATTTGCATGAAGAGTCAGATGCGGAGTGCTTCAGTGAAGAGTTTATTAGTGACTACAGCTCATAACAGACCCAATTTGGCTGGTCTGTGGCTGCTACTTATAGCCAGCAGCCGCAGTTGCCAGCCAATCAGAGTGCAGGGTTTTCCACTTTTAAACCAATCATTTCTGACATTTTACAAGAACAGTTCAAACTTACCCAATGACATTCAAACCTGCATACATAACACAAAGGGTGAATCCAAGGCACAGTGGCAAATACCTTGGATTTCTTACAGCTGAGCCTTTCTGGACTGCAGCCCTTGCAGGGGCTGTCCATAAAGAATATAACAACTGTACTAAACTTACAGGAAGGAGACCTGATATTTCACCTATTCAAACATCTGAATTATGCTGCCAGAGGCACCGCAGGCTGGTCCTTTGCTATTCCCAGGGCAGCCCTGCAGGCCAGATTGACACCCCTGTTCTAGGTTCTAAATTCAGAAAGAAAGCAGTTCCTGAGACAGCTTAATTTTAGTAGACCCCTTGGGAATGTAAACTGGGTTTAGAGACACCTATATAGAAGCACCGAGATTAAATAGGCCCTCATCGATGACATACATTCACAGCTAGGTTTCTCAGTTTGCTGCATCCGAACTGCTTGCAGAATTTGCAGTTTCAGAGCTGTTTGCAAACATAGCCCAGAGAGAGATACTTTAATAGTTCATGGTGGAATTAATTAGGACATAAATAACCAAATACATTTACATTAATTACCATCAGAGCTTGGGTGTTCAAGCTCATATTATTCAGTTCATAAAGGTCTGCTCATTTCTAGGCTGTAAAAACACCAAAGTGTTCCTGGCAGCTTATTAATGTTTCGTTTTACTTTTCTTCCAGCAAATATTTTAGGCTTAGCTACTTTTTTTCCAAGGAAAAAACTCTAGCGTATACTTGGTGTTATGTATGTAGTGTTTGAAATCATTGGTTTAGTTTGAATTGTTCTTGTAAAGTGTTGGAAATGATTGGTTTAAAAAGTGCGGGAAAACCCTGCACTCTGATTGTTGCGGCTGCCAGCTATAAGTAGCAGCCGCAGCAAAGCCAGTTGGGTCCGTTCTGAGTTGAAGTCACAATAAACTTAAGAGCTGAAGCACTCCGTGTCTGCCTCTCTATGCAAACTTAACACTTGGGCTTTTGACATTCTTAGATGTTTTGTCTTAAAAGGGTTTCGTTTGTCTTTCATCTACATTAATTTAGATCGTTTCTTATTGTTTATGATATTTTATCTCTAAGTATGTAATACTGGCATTAAATCATATAAAGTGCCCATTACAAGCAAAATGATTAAATAAAATTTCACTGTACCATGGTTTGAAAAAAATAACCCCACTCATTGGCATTTACACAGTAATTCTACTGCTGACATTTTAAAAAAGCATTGGTACATTCCACAAAGAAGTTGGAGGCCTCCTGTAATTTGGTATAAGAACCTTCCTTTTATGAAAATTCATAAAATATATGTATCAAACAGACCTGCATGGGAACCAAAGAATTTAAAGTTGAACTGTAATGGAACAATCCATGTGTAACTTAAGGTTATATACTGTAATGTTTTTGTGTTAGCTATGAAAAGGGAGAGGTTTTTTTTTTTAATTATATTTATATGCCGCCCTTCTCCGAAGACTCAGGGCGGCTTACAATTTTTGGAGCACAACCCAATGTGCTCAGCAATAGCCTTCATTCCATTGTATATGCCTGCTTATTACTAAGCAGCATTTTTACAAAGTCAGCTTATTGCCCCCAACAATCTTGGGTCCTCAATTTACCTACCCCGGGAGGATGGAAGGCTGAGTCACCCTTGAGCCTGGTGGGATTCGAGCCTGCACTAATTGCAGGCAGCTGGAACTAAGTGCTAGGCATTTAATAGCCTGCACCACCAAGGCCCTTTCATTTAAAACGGACTTTTTAAATTCATAGATTGATGGGGGCCTGAAATGAAGCTTCGGACCCCAGATTTAAGAAATGTGTTTTTTAATAGTTTTTACTAAAAGATTTTACAAAAAAGGAAGGAAAGATAAAAAAATAACAGCACAGGAAGTATGTAGAAGAAAAACACTTACAAAAAAGTCGAAATAATAATAATATTATTATTACAGCCTGAGCCACCAAGGCCCTTCAGTTAACTTAGTTCACAGATTTAAGGTGAAGATACAAAGGCGAAAACATATATAAGATACTATGACTTCAGGAAGGAAGGAGGGAAATGAGCCTTGGTGGCGCAGTGGTTAGAGTGCAGGCTACTTCTGCTGACTGCCTGCAATTTGGCAGTTCAAATCTCACCAGGCTCAAGGTTGACTCAGCCTTCCTTTCTGACAAAATGAGGACCCAAATTGTTGGGGGTAATAGGCTGACTCTGTAAACTGCCTAGAGAAGGCTGTAAAAGCACCGTGAAGTGGTATATAAGTCTAAGTACTATTGTGAAGTGAAGTTTAAGAATAGGGATTGCTTGGCTAATATTCTCTCAAGAGCAACACCATTCTAGAGTAGGAACATTCCATCCACTTCAAGATAAATAAGAAGTACCCCTCACTCCCTAGCAACTACAATGCCACAGGACTAATTGTTCAGCAAGATTTGAATACTGATAGAAGAATATATTTGTAGCTCAGAGTTAAACTGCTGAATTCATGCTGTTTAATGAGCTTAGTGGTTTTCTTGCAGATGTTTCATTACCAAACTAGGTAACATCATCAGTGCACTGATTATGTTATCTACATAGGGGAAGGAAATGTCTGCAAGAAAACCACCAAGCTCAGAAAGCATCAGAGACTTGAATAGATACATACTCCAAACTCTGCCTCAATCCAGTTTGTTTTTCTGGAAAAGCCTAATTATTTACTCCCCTGGCAATATCATATGTGCTAATGACCCCACCTGTGTTGCATTGCTATGAAAGGAACACAAGCTTTACCACTAAATATTTATTTTCAGTGAAATAAGGTAACTAATCTGCAAAGAGCTACACAACTGCTTGTACACAAGTACTTTCAGGTGTGTAACATATTTCCAACTGAATCATGAAGTATTTACATAAAAGCTATAGTTTTACAAGGTTTTTCAGTCCCCAGATATGAGTATTATTGAAAATCTGGAGATTTTAATGTGTTGTAGTTGCAAAAAAAGTACTACCAATATTTCTAAACTGGAAGAATTCAACAAAAGTGAATGAGGGGGAAAACCCAAGAGCAAAACTGAAAGACTCTCAGCTGCCATAAAGGAAGTCTTTGAAAACTGTTATTTCTTGCAAAGGAAGCATAAGAAGTACTGATTAAAAGGGCATTCACACTTTTGTTCACTATTTTCATACATAAACAACTGTGTATAAGTAGCCCACTTTCAATGGTGAGAATGGGAATATGGTGATTGTTGTTTTTCCTTGGGTATTTTTGTTGTTGTTGTTGATTTATTTCTATGGCTTTTGGGTTTTAATTCTCTGTTAGTTACCCAGAGTTGCAATTTGCAAACAGATACGGTAAATCACCTGAGTAAATAAGTGAAGAGATTCCTATCAATCCAGGAATAAATCAGGGGAAAATGGCAGTAAATGGTTCCAAACTATCAGAATGCTAATTTTTTGTGGGCAGATATTATTCAAACGGCCTTACACAGATGCACACCCACTTGATGCACACCCACTTGTTGCCCTCAGAATTACAGTAGGCTAATCCCACTCAGAACCCTCAAATAATACAGATTGTCCTCAACTTACAATAGTCTGTTTAGACTTATGTTCAAAGTTAAAATGGCACTGAAAAAGTGACTTACGACTGGTTTTCACACTTATGACTGTTGCACCATCCTCATGGCCCTGCGATCAAAATTTGGTTGCTTGGCAACTGATTTATATTTATGACCATTGCAGTCTCCCCGGGTTACATGATCCCCTTTTGAGACCTTTTGACAAGCAACATCAGTGGGAAAGCCTGTTGTGGTTAGCCGGCAGCAGGTGCAGATGGCTGAGGAGAGCGATGACTCTGATGAGGGGCCAGGACCATTAGGGAGTGGACTGCTGCCTTCAGAGATTGTGGGGGTTGGCAGCAGTGATGAGGAGGTTCCTGAGGAGCCTGTGCCAAGTGCACGTGCACGAAGGATTACTCAGAGGAAAGAACAATTACAGCAGCACAGGCAACTCAGGAGTAAGGCTGCAAGATAATGGCCACTCCCTCAAGAGGATAAAAGCCAGATTTGAAAAAGTGTTCTTTGCAGAAAGCAAAGAAGCTCTGAAGCTCAATTTGTGGACATCTTAGTTTGTGTTTGGAGAATCTTGTAAATTAGTTCTTATCTCTGGGTTTTTGGCAGCCTTGACAAACGACTTGGCAAGGCTCTTTCTTGTCGGAGATAATTAGTGGAAAGCAGCCTTCAGAACAGAATTCATTATTAAACCTTAAAAGGTGGGGGCTGCTGCCTTTGTCTGTGTTTGCTTTTTGGGAACCCAGTTGGGTCAGAACAAAGCCAGATTCCCTTAACAACCATCTTGCTAACTTAACAACTGCAATGATTCACTTAATAACTGTTGCAAGAAATTTTGTGTAAAATAGGGACAAACTCATTTAACAAATGTCTCACTTAGCAACATCAGTTTTGGACTCAGTTATGGTCATAAGTAAAAAACTACCTGTATTACAAAACAGATGCCAAAGAAATGTAACATTTCAAGAGAATTTTCAAGTATGCTGTTCTTCCATGGAACAATTCTAAGACAATTAAGAGTTTGTTGTTCAGTTCTAACCCTGTAATGGAAAAGGTCCTGTTTAGTCTAGGCCCTTTCCTATCCCACTCCTCAGCTATTGATGGAATAAATCCAAAGGTCACATCATTCACTCAGGCAGAAACAAGATTTAGATTGTTCATGATTAATTGAACAGCCAGAATTATCTGGATACTATCTGCAATATTTTCCATCAGCACTCCTACATCACTTGAAATTCTCTATTAAAAAGGATTACAGGCAGAGTAATAAAATAGTAATTTGCATGTGTTCAGATTAACTTGATTGTCTGCATTCAAAAGATTTCCACCACTGGAGATTCTAACATGAAAGATAAATTTCTCTCAAGTGCAGCTTTATTTATAGTCATTGCTCTAAGTACCTGACACAGTTTTGCCCTTTGCATTCAGAACCAATTATTATTAAATTTAAAAGGCAGATGTCAAACATCTGGATCATTACAGGCATGGTGTTCTTGGTTAAATAGAAAGAACAATGGCTAATAAAGCAATTTACAAAACATGAACAATTATATTCAAGGTCAGGCCCTGGAGACCAAAAGCCAACTACATTGGTAGAACAGCTAGGAAAATCAGAGCTGGAAAATGGGAAACACATAAATATCACAAATACATATATAAAAGTGGGGGCTGCTGACCTTGGCCTGATACAATTTGAAAACAATAAAGTTAAACTAGATTCAAGAATCCAATTAGCTATAGGGCATTATCAGTGTCTGATTGTCAGATTTCCCATGAAATTCAAAAGGAATTAAACAGTTTTTTTTATAAGAGGAACAAGAAAGACAAAAAATCTGGATAGCGGATATGGCAATACCTGGAAGCCAGCAGAAGAGAAAGAACTGGAGAAAAATCACAAAATACAAAGACCTCCAAATAAAAGTGGATTGACTTTTGGCAAAAGAAAGCAAAGAGTGTACCAATAGTAATAGGATCCTGGGGTGCAATCCCAAAACATCTGGAGCACCATTTTTAATGCCATTGACATTGACAAATTCACCATCAGTCAATCACAAAAGGCAGCTTTACCCAGAACAGCTTCCATCTTGTGATGAAATCTATAACACCATCAAACACCCACCTTTGCCTATCCAGGTCCTTGGAAAGGATTAGGGATATTTTAATGATATCTATATTACTATCAAGCCACCAAGAGTCCCCTGGGATTACAATTGGGGCATAAATATAATGACTATATATAAAACAATGCCAACTTCTTGAAGACCATTCAATGGAACCAAGGGACAGTATTTCCTGTAACTCTTTTCTGGTACCTAATGTTGATATGAACTATTGCAGCCCAGATGTGGCATTCATATTCTAAGTAAACCCAGATCATCTTCCTCAATCTAACAATATCACTCACCTCCTAATAAAGTCACTGAATTTGGGGACCCATTTAAATTATAGAACTGAACCATGCTTCTCATCAAAAGCCTAATTTGTCATATCCTACTCTCCTGCCAAGATGCTGCTGGTCTTTAGTCAAAGCATTGGTGTTTCTCCAAAGTTTATTTGTTCTACACATGTTATAAGGGAGAACATTCTGATGAACATCAAATCACGGACTGGATTTATTTTTTGGCCCTTCGCTGCCTTGACAGAGACCAGGAGAGCAGCACATATGTAGGCAATGTGTCAGGTAATGCCAGCAGTTATATAAATTGCATGGATACACAAATTGTGTCTGTGTCTTTTCAAGTCAGTGGAGCTATGATTCAAAACTTAATTCCACTGAAATTTAGACCAGCGAAAGTTAAGGTTTCATACATATTCAACCATAACATGTGTGGTATGTGCCTTATGTTCTCTGGCATTGTGGCTTGCAAATGAACTTTATTTCAGGAAGACAACAACTATGACTTAGTGTCGTTTATCAAATGAATTCTAGGTTATACTAATACTGGTTCAGTTCTCTGGATTTTATTTTAGACTTCCTCTATTGCATAGTGTTTTGATATATATATCAACAGTGAATTTGATTTGAATTTGATCTCAAATTTTATTTTAATCTCATTTTAAATGGAGGAAGTCTTAAATCTTAAATTCAGTCTCAGGACCAAATTGAGATACCATTTGAATTGTGTTGCTACCCTTCAGAAACACACTGAATATTTCCCAATATTTCCAGCATCACAGACCCAACGCGTCTTAACTCATATCATCCAGCCCCAGATTTCCCCTCATTTCTAAGTCTTTAGAAGGAGAGATGACAATAACACCAAGCAGAGATTCATAGTAAAAGCCATGTAGCCTCCAGCCCTCTCACTTAGCTCTCCATGGCAAAAAAAAAAAGGAAAGGGAGCAAATTTTCCCTTTCTTAAGGATCCGGATAGTTTAAAGATGACTTATCTATTAACATTTTGCTGATGTCTGGCTCTTATGTAACCCTCATTTTTGGTTCTGGTTGAGTTCTTTCTCTGAACAGCTCAGCCACTGATCCCCTCAAGAGCCTTTCTGGTCTTTTACAGACAAAAGATAGATTATACCAAAAGGATATTCTGCCTAGCTATCCTTTCTACAGAATTGCTCCCAGGCCTTGACAGTGTGATAGAAATTGTACCAGGGCACCCAGACCTCACAAGGATGGGACAATATCTCTTTTTCTTCCCAAACCTATTAAAAATCCATTTTATCTCAAATGTCACACTTCAACCAGAGTAAAAATGCTGTATTTCATTCCCCCACTGATTGTAATAGTGTGCAGGTGGTTCACGGGTTCATAAATAGTATAGAGTTAAGTAACCTGCTAACTTCCATATGGCCTATATGATTGCCAAATTATCCCCTTCAGCATATTTCAAAGGCATACAGCCTTTAAAAAGATTATATAGTTCCATTATTCAACTTTTCGTCTCCTAAAGCTTTGCTGAATCAATCAAGATTCAGTAACAGAAGATTTTTGAACAAATTACTTCTTAATTCAGCCCAGACGTATATTCCTGCAGGGATCTGGAAAAATATCAGGATCATTAGCCTAATAATTCCTGTAATAGCCCTTTTTCTCTGGGGAAGGTCTGAACAGCATGATAATTTAGTGCATTACCCTTTAAACTTCACATCATGCAGGGCTGTTGCCTTTCTGACATGTGAATGGCAAACCTGAATATTAGCAGAAGTTATGTATTTTAGAGGGCAAGCGGTTGGAAGCACATAATGAAATATTGCTGCTGGAGTGAATAGAAATATAGCACAGTCCTTAATTTATCCGGGTTCTTTTCAGCATGCCCGAAAGGCAGCTTGGAAAACCATCCTTTGATATGTTGAAGACCACAAATATATAAGGAAAGCAATTTCAAAGCACCCTGGAAAACCTTAAATTAGCTGAAACTGTGTCAACAGCTCGCTTTGATGTTTCCAGTCAAGGATGGAAGAATCTAGCGCCTGCACAGAATCAAACCCTTTGACAGGACAGTGGAGAATATTGTTTCCAGAAAGATACCTTGCACATCTCTCTTAAGTTTTCAAACCCCACAATGCAACATACAGGGTTTGTATTCCAGAGTATATTGTCATAATTCTCAGGGCACAATAAAACTTGTGTCCATTGTACCCAGGGCCCACACAAGGCCTTAAATATGCAAGCCTGTAAGATCAAAATAAATCCCATTTTAGTCCAGCATTTTCTCATGAAGGCCAACAAAATCCACTTAGATACTCACAAAAACAAAAAATGGAGACACATCCTTGGCAACTATTGCTTCTTTACAACTGATATTTAAAGGTAGGTTTTCCACAACTCAAGTTGTAACCCTGAGTATTCAAAACTTCTAGATTGGTCTCCTTTTGAGCTTTTTAATCCCGTTAAATTAGGGTCAATTGCTATATTTTGATATAATGGATTCCAGAGGTTAATAGTGCAATGTATACCACTGAAGTAGGAAGTAATGTTTTCTTTGTTCTAAATTTCCTTCTGATCAGTTCTTTGGCTGATTTTTAAAAGCTATGCAGGTTCATACCTGGCTGTTATTTAGAGAGGAGACCATAACAAAACAAACAAAGAAAACAAAACCAACAAATAAAAAACGGTTATAGGTGAGACTGTGAAATATTTTTTTTTAAATAAGAAAATATCTCAGAAGAAAGCAGTGAAAAATCATTTCCTATTCTCTCCAGGAAAGAAAATAATAAAAAAGCAACAATCTACATTTTGCAAGCATAAACAAATAAGGCAATCACCAATTGATTAATAAATAAAATGTTAAATAGAGATTCAGGCTCTGGTAAACCATAACAATGTTTCATATTTGATAAACCATAAGAAAATAACTAAAGAACATTAATATTGCATGGTCTTTGTATCAGACCTATTACATTTATGTGAACTTTGTTTCTGATTTTTCACGTTGTTCAAAATCAATTTCATTAAAGAGAGGGAGGGAAAAAGATACCATCCAATGAGAACATTATTCCACATGGTAATGACAACTAGATTGTTATCAAACACAATGCATATTACATAATATTATATTATTATAACTAAACAAAGCAGAAACTAAAAAAATAATGTGTTTAGACAGTTTTCTGCACGCTCTTTTCTATTTTGTGAGCTTCCATAATTCTTTATTCCCACCATCTCAAAAAGAGCAATTAACTCTTCTTGCAATTAATCCCTTATAATTCCATGTGAAAATTAATTAGCTGATGATCCGTCAAAAATACATTATTGATTTATTTATAAAAGATAAAATTCATTAAAATATTAATTTATCTGGAAATTACTTTTCCATAGGGATGATTCATCAGATCCACTCAAAATATATGAAATATCAGTCCATTTCAAATCATACATACTTTTTTTTACCTACTACATCAAACCTGTGGCACTCAGATTTAACAACCATAACAGTGTGAAGAATGTGAGGTAAGCTTTGCCCAAGAAGGCAAACACCAGACTAGCATAAATAAATGTAGCATAAATAAAGGAAATGCATGGAACTATTTTCCAAATAATCATAGCTGATCACACCCCATAATTACTCCTATCAGTGAAGGGTATTGGGTTGTGCTGATCTATCAATCACATGAACATGGATCCTTATATTTGCAACTGTTGGAAGTTATGATTCCCCTCTAGGAAAACATTAAAAAAGAAAGGAAAAGGTAAAAACACAAGCAGGGTCAGCTCCATTAGCCTCCACCCTTTGTCAAGTAGGGCTTTAAAATAGCTGGAGCCAGCTTACTTTTCACAACAGAGGAAGGAGAAAATTACAGGCATGGGATACAGAGAAAAAAACCCTACAAACTAGCTAAGAACCTTTCCCATAGAAATCAAATAGATGGCAAGCTATAAAAACTTGTGAAAAGCAAACCAAAGGCATGGCAGGAAGGAACCATGGTAGCAAACAAGCAACTACAAAGGATCAGGACCATAAAACCAAGATCCCAGGAAAAGCTCAAATAGACAGGAACTCAACACACACAAAAAACAAAGACTTCAAAGAAAATCAAAGAACCTGAACTGTATAAGAGAGAGGTTTCCTTACTCACTTACTAGATTAATCCTAGGAATGCTGTGAGGTTTATTCTTATCTGCCTTCCTATTAATAAACTGATTCTGCCTTTCAACACAGCTGACCAAATCATTTTGCAGTGAAATCTCCCAGCTGGGAAATTTGAATCCACAAAAGGAAAGAACTTTGCCTATTCCTTAAAGGGCAAAGCTTCTTTTTTTCCTTTCCTCACAACATTAAAGCTATTAGAATGGTGAGGAACGTCAAAAAGAGAGGCGAAAACTCAGAGTTCCCAAGTCTACATTTTATTTTATTTAATGTTGCACTGCAGATGATTTAGCATTACCCAGCTAGAAAGCACGGCATCTCAAGGTTGAACTGCAGAAGTAGAGATGATCTATGATCACTTCTCTTACTACTGTCAGTTAAGAAAAGATTCCAGAAAGAGAGCACTAACCTCATTGATGAACGTTTGCGCTCCCCTTGGGCTCAGAAGCAAGATGGCTCTCCGTAACGTATCTCGGTAGCGGTTCAGCTCTTCAGTTTTCATGGAAGTAAAAAGGCTGGCAAAAACCCTGCTGATGTTTCTGTCTACTTTTTGTAAAGACACGTCAAGTCCCAGCTTTGAAGCCTGATCCAGAAATCCTTGTAGGCCACGGATATCTGCCAAAGAGAAACAGAAATCACTCTTCAGGTCTCTCAGAAAAAGAACATAGCTCTAAGCAAAGAAGAAGCCATGACAAAGGTCAAAAAACAGAGATGTCCCTTGGCTTGTCAAAGAGGCTTCTTTTAGCCTGCTGGATTGTGTTAGATTTGCATGAAGAGTCAAATGCAGAGTGCTTCAGTGAAGAGTTTATTAGTGACTACAGCTCATAACAGACCCCATTTGGCTGGGCTGCGGCTGCTACTTATAGCCAGCAGCCGCAGTTGCCAGTCAATCAGAGTGCAGGGTTTTTCCCACACTTTTTAAACCAATCATATTTGACATTTTAGAAGAACAGTTCAAACTAAACCAATGACATTCAAACCTGCATACCTAACACCCCTCCCCACTAGGTTCAGTCCATACTCAAACCCCAACCTATCTAATGTATTCTTTTAAATAGGTGGGGCTCTTACGTTGAGACCTTCATGGTTCAGAAGTTTTAACGTTCTCACCCAGTGAGAGAGGAAATGTGTCTGTTGACATTTCCCTAGTTGGACTTCCTGTGAAAGAAGACCCTGTTTCATTGTTAGAATCTGGTCTCTCCTCCCAACCCATCTCCAGCCCAATGTCAGCACCCAAGTCAGGTAGTGATGTGCAATCTTCCACTTGTAAGGACGGATTTTGGCATTGTGACAGGTTTTGGGATGGTTCCTGTCGTAATGGCTCGTTACACATGGGGTTGGTTCTTGCTTGCTGATTGTCCTCATGCTCCTCCCCTTCCCCCCTAGAAAAGGCATTAGGTATGGGAACTAGAGAGGAACAATTGCGATGTTCCTGAGGTAATCTGGATCTTAACTGATCAATGTGCTTGCTCCAGAAGACACCATCCTCTGTTTGTACCCTGTAAGAACGAGGGCCTGTGATTTGAGTTATTTCAGCAGGAATCCATGAAGGTTCACCCATAAGGTTCTTAGCATAAATAGAATCACCCACACTGAATGCGTGAACTTTGCTAGTGGAATCAAGTGGTGCGTTGGGTGCGTAAGAGGGATGAAGGTGGTCAAGGGGAGACCTAAGTTTCCTACCCATCAACAACTCTGCTGGGGATAAGTTAGTTGATGGGTTAGGAGTGATGTGCTGAACACTAAGAAGTTTTTCAACTTTCTCAGTGATGTCCCTAGGACCCAGTTGCTGAAGCTTTTCCTTGGTAACACGTATCATTCGTTCAGCCCAGCCGTTAGCCGAAGGGTGCCCAGGGGCAGTCAGGGCATGTCTGATACCCTGTTGTGCTAAATAGGATTCAAAAAGGTTGGATGTAAATTGAGGGCCATTGTCAGAGACAAGAACATCAGGTAACCCGTGGGTTACAAAAAGTTTTTTGAGCTGTTTGATGACAGCATCAGTTGTGGTAGATGCCATGGGGATTACCTCTAGCCATTTGGAATATGCATCTACTATAATAAGAAAGATGTGCCCTCTGGTACAGTTACCTGACAGTTGGGACAAGATGCAACCCAGTTTTCAACCATTTTGTCAATACCTGGCCACCATACATAACTCCTGGCCAATCCCTTCATCCTTACAAAACCAGGATGACCCTCATGTAACATTTCCAAAACCTCTCTTTGCAGTTTTGCAGGAATAACTGCCCTGTTACCCCACAAAACACATCCTCTTAATACAGATAATTCAGTTTGCCTGGACTTAAAAGGTTGGGCAAGGTGAGGTAGATCTTGAAAAGGCCAACCTTTCTTAATCCAGCCTATAACAGAAGCCAACACAGTGTCTTTGGCAGTCTCTCTGGCAATTTCAGCAGCATGAACTGGAAGCTTGGCAACAGTTTCTAGGAAAAAGGTGTGTGTTTCAGGTTCAAAGTCCTCCTTGTGGCAAGGAAGTGGGCAACGACTCAGTGCATCAGCATGTCCAATGTCCTTGCCAGGCTTGTGGATAAGTTTGTATGAATAAGCAGCAAGAAATTCAGTCCACCTCAGCATTCTTGGTGACAGGATAATAGGTGTAGGCTTGTCTCCTGCCACAATGCCTAACAAAGGTTTGTGATCTGTAACAATGGTAAATGTTCTCCCATACAGATATTCATGAAATTTCTTAACAGCTGCAACAACTGCCAATGCCTCCTTGTCCAATTGGCTGTAATTCCTCTCTGCTTTGGTCAAAGTGCGAGAGTAAAATGCAATAGGGGCTTCCCTCCCGCTGGGAAGCCTGTGGCTCAACCCCCCCCCCACTCCACAGGGGGATGCATCACAAGTCAGTACAACAGGTAAATTCTCAGAGAACTGTATGAGTACAGCATCAGACGTGATTAGTCTTTTAATACTGTTAAATGCTGATTGTTCCTTCCTGCCCCAGACCCAAACAGACCTTTTATCAAGTAATCTGTGTAATGGTTCTGCAATGGTTGTCTTCTGAGGTAGGAACATGTGATAAAAGTTAATAAGTCCAAGGAAGGCTTGCAAATCTGTTTTGCATTTTGGTCTAGGGGCTTCTTTGATTGCTTGAACCTTGGCATCTGTAGGGTGGATGCCATGCTTGTCAATCATATAGCCCAAGAACTCAACCTTGTCAGTTCTAAGAGTGCATTTTCTTCTTGACTTTTAATCCCGCTTTCTTGAATCTGGTAAGGACTTCTCTGAGTCTCTCTTGTAATTGAGTGTCATTTTCAGCAGAGATTAACACATCATCAAAGTAAGGCACTACCCCGGCAGTCCTTGGAGCATCCTTTCCATAAGGCTTTGGAAAATGCCTGGTGCCACGCTTACTCCAAACTGTAACCTTTACATTTGAAGGCACCTCTATGAGTCACAATGGTTTGGACCTCTGCAGTGTCATCATCAACTGTTAGTTGTTGATATGCCTGGGCCAGATCCAATTTGGCAAAAACTGTACCCCTGCCAAGTGAATGTAATAAATGATGCACCACTGGAACTGGATATGCGCTCTGCTGAAGCGCATGGTTCAATGTCCCCTTATAGTCTCCATAGATTCTTACTGACCCATCAGTCTTGACTGGTGTGACTAGTGTCTCCCATCTGGAGTGGTCAGTGGGGTCTAAAACTCCTTGAGCTATTAGTTTATCTAATTGTGCATCGATTTTTTCCTTTAAGGCAAATGGGACCCTTCTGGGCTTTAAACAAATTGGGGGCACCTTGGGATCTAGGTTGAAAGTGATAGGGGTCCCCATATAGTTGCCCAATCCGTCGCTGAAGACCTCTGGAAACTCAGACTTCAGGGCCTCCTCCCATTCAGTGTTGCTCACGTGATTGATGCCAGTCACCTCGATGCCTAGTGGATTGACCCACTCAAGTCCCAGCAAGCTTGGGCGGTCTTTGTCCATGATGGTCAGGGGCAAACGTTTGGTGTGGCCTTTGAACTTCACGTTGAATTCTCTTGTTCCAACTACTGGAATCTTGTTCCCTTGGTAGTCTTTAAGAGTCAGTGCTTGCTTCTGGAAATGCTTCTTCTGAATGTTGGGAAGTAGCCTGTGAATAGTGTCCCATGACACCATAGATAAATAGGAGCCTGAGTCCACTTCCATTTGGCAAGGCCTTCCTTCAATAAGTACCTTCACATGTACTTTTCTGCTTCTTAAGGGTGAAGAATGACCAATAGTGACTGTTTGATGAGTTTCATTCTTCCCATTTGCATCTGTGTTGCGCCCATTTTCTCACTGAAGTTGTTAGCTTGAAATCTTTGTCAGGAAACTTCTTTCTGCTTGGTGGAGTTCTGGATGATTTGCAGACTCTTGCTAGGTGACCTCTTTTTCACAACGAGGCAGATGGTATCAAAAACTTGCATTCAGTGCGGGGTGCCCCCCACAACCTCTGCAATAAAAGTCTTGCCTTTTCCTTCCAAGGTCTTTCCTTTTCTTCTCCATTCTGAGTCTATAAATTCCTTCATCCACCTCACTAAAGTCTGAATCAGAATCTATTTGCTCGCAATGGGTTGTTGTGGATTTTTCCACATCAGGATGGCTTGGCCTTGTTATTTTCTTCATGGCTGCTGCTGAGGACTTGGTAGCTTCCGCTGAAGAAGCTTCTTCTATGGCCTCCTTAAGCGTGATCTTAGGTTTCATTAATAATTTGCTCTGCAAAACCTTGTCTTTTAGGCCTAGAACAAATCGATCGCGCATGGCCTCTTCAAAGTTGATAAACTCACATGCACCCCCAATGTCCCTTAAACTTGCCACAAAGTCATTAATGTTTTCGCTTTCCCCTTGATCCCGACGGTAGAATTCGTGTCTCTTAATGAGGCACAATACTTGTGGGGCGTAATGGGCTCTTAATAACTTTTCTAAGTCGGGCCAGTCCATTACCTTCACGTCTGCAGCTCCCGCCAATGCCTTCACTATCTTGAAAATGGCCGGACCGCAGTGGGTGAGAAAGACCACCCTCCCTCTTCCGCTTGTTGGAAATGTCGGCGAGATCGTTTCCCTCCAAATACATTTGGAAACTATCTGCATACGAGTCCCAGTCTTCAGCCATCGGATCGAATGGGGCTGGGGGGGTGTTCAGCGCAGCCATCTCTCTCAGCTTGTTCTCCGTGTTGTCTTCTCTTCGGGAAGGTTCCCACCTTCGTCGCCAGTGTTAGATTTGCATGAAGAGTCAAACGTAGAGTGCTTCAGTGAAGAGTTTATTAGTGACTACAGCTCATAACAGACCCCATTTGGCTGGGCTGCGGCTGCTACTTATAGGCAGCAGCCGCAGTTGCCAGCCAATCAGAGTGCAGGGTTTTTCCCGCACTTTTTAAACCAATCATATTTGACATTTTACAAGAACAGTTCAAACTAAACCAATGACATTCAAACCTGCATACATAACAGATTGTACTCTGAATAAACCCAAATCTCATTGGAAATCCCTCATTTGAAGATAGTGTGACATTCTTGAAATAGAAAATAAAGCATAACTCACAGTAGAAATGTAGCAATTGAATATTTACTTTTTCCTGGGTTTAACTTCCTTCCAGAATGTACCCATCATTCTTTCTAATCCTGAGCCATTTGAGACATTCTTGGACTGCCCCAATTAGCTTCATGTCTGGGTGTCATCATGCTTCGTAAGTTCCATTAAACATCCTATTCGCTCACATAGAGGTATCTTCTATGCCATCAGTCCCCTTTGCCAAGTTAATTTTATTTCAGAGGTCCTTGGTGCTTGGTTGTTTTCTTGAAGACCTTTCAATACCCAGACTAGGTAACATTATCAACCCAGTAATTTGGGCAAAACAACCAAGCTCAGAGAGCACCAAGGACCCCTTATTTCAACCCTGACCTACAAATATACTTTTTTATTTGTAATTTTATTTCAGCGGGCATTCCCTGCAAACAGGAGTGGTGCAGAATCCATGCTCTTTATTTATATCTCATGAAGATAGCTAAATTTCCAACTTTGTTCCCCGTCACTGGGGTTGCCAAAGCACACCAGTGCCTCAGTGCCAGACCTGTGACTCAAAACTGGTTCATTTTCAGAACGACTAGGATTAGTGTGCAAGCTTTATGTTTTAAGGAAAGCAGACAAACCCTCAGGAGCTTCAGGCATTTTGACACATGGCAAGGAATTAAAGCCTATGAACTCCCATTGGCACACTCACTGCCAGCCATAAACAGAGCTGACCTTGAGGATTTTTTTAAAATTATTCATATTTATATGCCGCCCTTCTCCAGCGGCATATAATTTTTGGGATACAACCCAATGCGCTCAGCAATAGCCTTCATTCCATTGTATATGCCTGCTTATTACTAAGCGGCATTTTTACAAAGTCAGCTTATTGCCCCCAACAATCTTGAGTCCTGAATTTGATGGAGAGTTGTGCTGCCCATGCCCTACTTTTTTAAAAATATAAAATTTATAGGGCGCCCATCTTACCTCAAAGTAACTCTGGGCGGCTTACAATCAATTGTGAGCTTATGGCATCTTCCCATCTTTTCCTCTATACTGAAATTCCTCAGAACAACACAGGCAGATTTCAATTGTGCTCATCAATTATCACTGCAAAATTTTGGTTCTTTTAAAATCATTCTGAATTACTATGCCTAAACCCTGAAGTGCATTCTTTTTTTTTGCAACAGTCACACATTGCCACACTACTTTTAAAAAGGCAATCACTTCAACTAAAGAGGAGGTAATCACAAACAAAATAAAAATAGGGATTATATGCAGGTTCCTGAAGACCAATGATAATGCTTTTCAGTAGGAGAAATCAGGGATTTTCAAAGCTGCCTCATGTTGGTATTTGAAACTCCATGGGCTAAATCCAGCCTCACTGTGGGTTTCATTATGCTCGAGGTGACAAAAGCCCAACTGGTTGGAATGAATATGCACAGGATTACAGTATTATGGATTAAGTATCTGAGAACTCTGATTACCCTCATAGCTATTTTCTATACACATTGAAATATTAATAAAAATAGCATGGGTGCATTTTACTAACTCAAATACATGTTGTTGATCTTTTATTTCTATATTTCAATGCTTATTCTGAAAGTGAAAACCTGCTTGTGAAGAAAGATGAATGAAGAGGCTGACCTTTTAGAATAAATTCTATTTTCCCCTAACCTGTTGATGGGAAAACTACAATATTGGAAGCAAACAGACTATTTGAAATGGAGTGAGCATTAACTTTTGTTTGTACATTTAGAGGGAAGGTATTTTGACTTTGCTTAAAAAAGAACAAGCATTTAAATGAAAATCCAAGACTCCAAATTTCTGAGCAAGAAAATCACATAGGACAGGGATATATTTCCAAATACTAATGATAAAGTTAACATTTTTAATCTACAAGCCTAAATTATGAATTTGAGATGATCAATGTTCATCGTTTAAGTACAAATTACAGTTCCCCAAACCAAGTTTAGAACTCTTGCTCTCAAAGTCTGACTTGTTCAGAAACAAAATGTCAAATGGGTACACGGGTCTCTGTAAACTGTCTCAAGAATGTCAGAAGTTCCTACAAACCAAGCAAGACAAAACAGGGTATAAATCAGGAACATAACTGTGAAACTGTGAATGCCAAGACAAACTGATAACAGGGTCTTCAAGGAGAAAGAATTTATGAAGATTGGATTTAAGCAGCATGACTTTGTTTTTTGTAGAAGTTTTTATAGCTGGTGCTTCTCTTGACCTTTAACTGTTACAGCTCAGTTCTGTTTTGAGTAATTCCTAGAAGTTTGAGTTTTTATCTTTTTTTCTCCTTATGTTCTTGCAGGGTTCTCCTCTGAATGTCTTCATACATAGTGTAGGTCTACATCCTCAGGGATTTGGAAGCATTCTAGATCCTTCCTGTTATGTATGTAGGTTTGAATGTCATTGGTTTAGTTTGAATTGTTCTTGTAAAATGTCAAATAAGATTGGTTTAAATAGTGCGGGAAAACCCTGCACTCTGATTGGCTGATTGGGTCAGTAAGAATCTGTGGAGACTATAAGGGGACACTGAACCATGTGCTGCAGCAGAGCGCATACCCAGTGCCAGTGGTGCATCATCTGTTACATTCACTTGGCAGGGGTACAGTCTTTGCCAAATTGGATCTGGCCCAGGCATATCAACAACTAACAGTTGATGATGCCACTGCAGAGGCCCAAACCATTGTGACTCACAGAGGTGCCTTCAAATGTAAAAGGTTACAGTTTGGAGTAAGCGTGGCACCAGGCATTTTCCAAAGCCTTATGGAAAGGATGCTGCAAAGACTGCCAGGGGTAGTGCCTTACTTTGATGATGTGATCTCTGCTGAAAATGACACTCAGCTACAAGAAAGACTCAGAGAAGTCCTTACCAGATTCAGGAAAGCGGGGTTAAAAGTCAAGGAAGAAAAATGCACTCTTAAAACTGACAAGGTTGAGTTCCTGGGCTACATGATTGACAAGCATGGCATCCACCCTACAGATGCCAAGGTTCAAGCAATCAAAGAAGCCCCTAGACCTAAATGCAAAACAGATTTGCAAACTTTCCTTGGACTCATTAACTTTTATCACATGTTCCTACCTCAGAAGGCAACCATTGCTGAACCATTGCACAGATTACTTGATAAAAAGTCTGTTTGGGTCTGGGGCAGGAAGGAACAATCAGCATTTAACAGTATTAAAAGACTAATCACGTCTGATGCTGTACTGATACAGTTCTCTGAGAATTTACCTGTTGTACTGACTTGGGGTGCATCCCCTTTTGGAGTGCGGGGGGGGTTGAGCCACAGGCTTCCCAGTGGGAGAGAAGCCCCTATTGCATTTTACTCTCACACTTTGTCCAAAGCAGAGAGGAATTACAGCCAATTGGACAAGGAGGCATTGGCAATTGTTGCAGCTGTTAAGAAATTTCATGAATATCTGTATGGGAGAACATTTACCATTGTTACAGATCACAAACCTTTGTTAGGCATTGTGGCAGGAGACAAGCCTACACCTATTATCCTGTCACCAAGAATGCTGAGGTGGACTGAATTTCTTGCTGCTTATTCATACAAACTTATCCACAAGCCTGGCAAGGACATTGGACATGCTGATGCACTGAGTCGTTGCCCACTTCCTTGCCACAAGGAGGACTTTGAATCTGAAACACACACCTTTTTCCTAGAAACTGTTGCCAAGCTTCCAGTTCATGCTGCTGAAATTGCCAGAGAGACTGCCAAAGACACTGTGTTGGCTTCTGTTATAGGCTGGATTAAGAAAGGTTGGCCTTTTCAAGATCTACCTCACCTTGCCCAACCTTTTAAGTCCAGGCAAACTGAATTATCTGTATTAAGAGGATGTATTTTGTGGGGTAACAGGGTGGTTATTCCTGCAAAACTGCAAAGAGAGGTTTTGGAAATGTTACATGAGGGTCATCCTGGTTTTGTAAGGATGAAGGGATTGGCCAGGAGTTATGTATGGTGGCCAGGTATTGACAAAATGGTTGAAAACTGGGTTGCATCTTGTCCCAACTGTCAGGTAACTGTACCAGAGGGCATACCTTTCTTATTATAGTAGATGCATATTCCAAATGGCTAGAGGTAATCCCCATGGCATCTACCACAACTGATGCTGTCATCAAACAGCTCAAAAAACTTTTTGTAACCCACGGGTTACCTGATGTTCTTGTCTCTGACAATGGCCCTCAATTTACATCCAACCTTTTTGAATCCTATTTAGCACAACAGGGTATCAGACATGCCCTGACTGCCCCTGGGCACCCTTCGGCTAACGGCCGGGCTGAACGAATGATACGTGTTACCAAGGAAAAGCTTCAGCAACTGGGTCCTGGGGACATCACTGAGAAAGTTGAAAAACTTCTTAGTGTTCAGCACATCACTCCTAACCCATCTAATAACTTATCCCCAGCAGAGTTGTTGATGGGTAGGAAACTTAGGTCTTCCCTTGACCGCCTTCATCCCACTTACGCACCCAACGCACCACTAGATTCCACTTCCAAAGTTCGCACATTCAGTGTGGGTGATTCTGTTTATGCTAAGAACCTTATGGGTGAACCTTTGTGGATTCCTGCTGAGATAACTCAGATCACAGGCCCTCGTTCTTACAGGGTGCAAACAGAGGATGGACTCCTCTGGAGCAGGCACATTGATCAACTTAGATCCAGGTTCTCTCAGGAACATCGCACTTGTTCCTCTCTAGTTCACTCACCTGATGTCAATTCTAGGGGGGAAGGGGAGGAACAGGAGGAAAATCAGCAAGCAAGAATCAACCCCATGTGTAATGAGCCATTACGACAGGACCCATTACAAAATCTGTCACAATGCCAAAATCCATCCTTACAAGTGGAAGATTGTACATCACTACCTGACTTGGGTGCTGACAACGGGCTGGAGATGGGTTGGGAGGAGAGACCAGATTCTAAAAATCAAACAGGGTCTTCTTTCACAGGAAGTCCCAGTGGGGAAATGTCAGCAGACACATTTCCTCTCTCATTGGGTGAGAATGTTAAAACTTCTGAACCACGAAGGTCTCAGCGTACACGCAAGAGCCCCACCTATTTAAAAGAATACATTAGATAGGTTGGGGTTTGGTATGGACTGAACCTAGTGGGGAGGGGTGTTATGTATGCAGGTTTGAATGTCATTGGTTAAGTTTGAACTGTTCTTGTAAAATGTCAGAAATGATTGGTTTAAACAGTGCGGGAAAACCCTGCACTCTGATTGGCTGGCAACTACGGCTGCTGGCTATAAGAAGCAGCCGTAGCCCAGCCAAGACCATTCGAGCTGTAGTCACTTAATAAACTCTTCACTGAAGCTCTTCGCGTCTGACTCTTCATGCAAACTTAACACTTCCCTCTTGAAGACAGCTGGAGGCAAGTCTGGCTGTTCTTCAGTTAGGATACTTACTACCTGTATTCAAGTTTCTCCTTTAATTTCAACCACCTTTGAGCCAGATCGGAAAGTTCCTGCCTGGTCTGCTTTTGAAAATAAGGATTCCTGGACAATTCCTCTTCCTCATGCAATTAATCTGATTCCTGAGACAAAGGTGAATTTAGGATATCTTTCAAGAACTTCAAATGCAAGTACAAAATAGCCAAACTCTTTAAAAGAGGAATCAATAGAAGGAGATATGATACATTATATGAAGCCCTGAAAAGCAAAATATTTCACCAATGTGGGGTCATATAAATGTGGGGTGGACAAATATTCCTATTTGGGGTTGTTATGGTTGGTTCCTAGAAGGATGAAGATTTTGGAGCCTGTTAGGTAAGCAGTGAGTTTCAATTTTGTCCATTATCAATGAAGAGAACTCCTGGATTGATGAAAAAAACAGAATATCTGTGCCCTAATGTCAACAGTGATAAAAATTAACCATCTAGCCTTTGTTTGGCTTGTACCAGCTTCTGAATAAATCTCATTTCCATCATTAAATTTACAGTACTTCTTTCATTGGGTGATACTCAAAGTACCAGCCTTTGATAAATATTTACCTAAGAGAAGAACATCCTGCTTGTACCCATTTAAATGGTTACATTTTTTGCATCTATCTTATGCATTTCCTATCCTTGGGGGAAAGTATCAAAGGATATCAGTTCTTCCCAGTACATATTACATTTTCATTGTCCTACCAGGTCACTGATTCTCTATTTACCTTTACCGGTGACACATCACACTTTATCTTATTGGCATTTATTGTTAGTCCAAGTGGACAACTCCAATTTTCCAAGCTAGCGAAGAGTATCATTATTACCTTTTGGGCCTCTGACATGATTTACGTAAGTTAAGGAGCTTAACTTTAGATCAGGACAACTTCCAATATAAATAACTGGTTTGAAAGTTTAGGATATTTTTTTTAAAAAAGCTGTCTAGTCCTATCACTATAAAACAAAGGCAAAGTTTGGTAACAAAGGGCTCCATTTCCTATGTATTTCCATAAAACGGCCTGAGCTTTTCAATCATATTGTTTTCTAAAAAATTGTAAACTCCCAAGAAACCTGATAAATCATGGTTATGACATAAGTACATGAATGGGTGTTTATTTAATGCTGCCAGGATGTCTTCTGCTCTCTAGCAATGGGACAGGGTCAATCCTGAAAAAGAAGGAGACAGAGAAGTAGGTATAATTTGGGGGAGGGGATATTTCAAATGCTTGGACTTCCAAATTTTCTGAATATTTTCTTTTTCTGAGCCAAACCATTAGTCCCACTAGTGGACAATCACTTAAACATGAGTCAGCGGTGTGTTTAAGCAGCCACAAAATTTAAGCAGCCACAATCCTTGGTTGTATAAACAGAAGCATAGAATCAAAATTATGTGAAGTATGAGTACCACTTTATACTACCTCAGAAAGGCCACACCTGGAATGCTGCATCCAGTTTTGGTCACCACATTACAAAAAAGATGTTGAGACTTTGGAAAAAATTGCAAAGAAGAGCACCTAAGATGATTAAAGGTCTGGAGACTAAAATATATGATAGACGGTTGCAGGATTTGGGTTTGGCTAGTCTAGAGAAAAGAAGGACTAGGGGTGACATAATAGCAGTATTCCAGTATTTGAGAGGCTGCCACAAAGAGGAGGGGGTCAATTCGTTTTCCAAAGCACCAGGGGGCAGGACAAGGAACAATAGATGGGAACTAATCAAGGAGAGAAGGAACCTGGAAACTTCTTAACAGTGAGAACAATTAACCTGTCAAGCCCGAAATTGACATAAGTGTAGCCATTTTAGTTAGTCTTAATATATATTCTTTTTCTTACTTTCTCTGTGGCAGTCATGGAGGGAAGGGTTTCGGGCTTGCCACATTCCTAAGTGGGGGAGAAGTGGAGATAAAGAGAGTTGTTTAGGCTAGGTGGTTCTTCTTCCCGTGGGAAATGAGCTGTCTGTGCTGGGGCCCCTTGAGGTGGAGATTTATGACATCAAGCAACGTTGAATTACTTCTATTGGAGAATGTGACTTTTGGGGGTTGTTTCTAACTTGTAATATTGTGGGGTAATTCCGGGTTGTGTCAGATCTGGAATTACCATGGACTTTGCCAATTTGATGCTTTCCTAAATAAAAGAAATCTTTTTCGAAGATGGACTTTGTTCTTTTTCTTTTTAAATGGATTTCATCACTTGGAAACCTGACATAACCAGTGGAACTGCTTGCTATCAGACATTGTAGGTGCTTCATCATTGGAGGTTTTTATGAGATTGGCCAGCCACTTGTCTGAAATGGTATAGGATCTCCTTCCTGAGCAGGGGGCTGGACTAGAAGACCTCCAAGGTCCATTCCAGCTCTATTATGATTGATTGACAAAAAAAAGATTGAGGTGTGTCATTATATTACCCCATCCATGAGCAAAAGAGTCACATGTTGATGTGGACTTCAGAGGCCTCTCTTCATTTGCTTTCAGCTGCCCCCCAAGCTGGTCCAGTGATATGTTTGGCTTTTCTTCCTAGTTAGTAGAGAGAACCTGAAAGGGCAAAGCACTGAGAGGTCCAGTTTCAATCTCCTGAAAATGAGCGCCTTACTTCAACAAAACATTAAGTCTTTGTATTGAGAAAATGCTCACAATTTCTACTCATAAGGTACGGATGGTTGATGGTAATTCTTGCCTCGAATCAAGTACTACAATCTATGTATCTTGACTATTTGATCACCCGGAAAGCTTCTTTATTCTTGAACTTGGAGCTTGAGAGTATAGACTGCTTAATAGTTGGCTTTAGAGCAGGGGCATTTGACAGCCCTGCTTTAGAGATTTTACAGGAATCTCATTCATTTATTTCCCATCCAAGTACCTTCCCCACCCCCTAAATCAGCCAAAGTTTGTTATATGATAGTAATCCAAATTGATCTCAGTTTCTACCACTTTCAATCAGTTTGCACTGATGAAAAGAAAAATGCAACATGTGGTTTTCTGATGCAGGATATTATGTGTTCTCCTACAACTGCTTTTGCAGACATCATTGATCTATTTGCGCTTGCCTGGATATGCCTTTCTTTCTCGGTTTCCAACATTTTGCACCTCTGCTGTAGCCGTTGCTGTGTGTTTGTGTATGAGAGCAGCTTGTGTGTGAAAGTTGTAAAAGATATTAACACTATCATAACACTGCAATAGATTTTTAACATCCTCCAGATTCTGAGTGGTTTTGGCCCAGAATACAAAACTAGACCCAATGATTTTATCCATGGTTGTGACCAGGAGAAGCAGTGAATTCTATCAACCCATTGCAATCCATCTGGCATAGAGAAACCATTCCTACTGTCTTCAGGATCTGGTCAAAAAAATCCAGGTTGTTAGACATGTTCAGGCTCTTTTTGCTGAGTGAGGTTCAGCAGATTTCTTAGAGAGCTGATGTCTTTCAAAATAAGCAATGTCTAGGGGTTTTCCTCGCCAAAGCATGGCCTTGATTAATACAGAAAATGCAGTTGGAAGTGACCTTGGAGGTCTTCCAATCCAACCCCCTGCCCAAGCAGGAGACCCTATACTATTTCAGACAAATGGTTGTCCAATCTCTTCTTAAAAGCCTCCAGTGATGGAGCACCCACAACTTCTGAAGGCAAACTGTTCCACTGGTTAACTGTTCTAACTGTCAAGAAATTTCTCCTTAGCTCTAAGTTGGTTCTCTCCTTGGTTAGTTTCCATCCATTGCTTCTGCTTCCACTTTCAAGTGCTTTGGAGAATAGCTTGACCCCCTCTTCTTTGTGGCAGCCCTCAGATATTGGAACACTGCTATCATGTCACCCCTGCTCCTCCTTTTCATTAGACTAGATATACCTGATTCCTGCAATTGTCCTTCCATAGGGCAAAGGACATTTTATCAGAGAATAAAATCCCCAGAGGGCTTTGCTGCACTAATTTGATTATTACTGAACAAGCAAATTAATAAGTATAAGTGAGAATTTAGAAGACAGGTTACTTTTACAGGCTGCAAGCAGCTGTCTGGGATCCCTGCTATCAGAACAAACCCTTTCTCATTGCTAACCCTGCTTTGGCCTCCGAAATGAAATCACCGTTGATCTTTACAATCCAAACAGCAACATTTCCACCAGGGATGACTCACGTCTAGGCACAGGATCAGCAAAACAGCACTGAAGACAATTTACTCACAATATTGTTTCCCTCCTGCGGCCTGGGAAAAAGCCCCCTGGCAATTTTCCAGTTCAAGGAAGTGAAGATACAATTTCAAAGGAATTCAATGCACTGCTTACTCAAGATTTATTGGGGCTGAGCTGGTTTTATTCACAAAAAAGACACATGCAATGTCTTCTCATACTGGAGAATTCCTACTGAAAAAGTTTGTGGCTGGCATTCATTTATTAATCTAGGCTTATGTGGTATACACTCCCATTATTTGGGGATGATTGTTTTTTGTGAGGGCAACATGGGTTCTAATTAACTAAAGTCACTAAACAAATTTTGTTGCAGAAACTGAAATTGTTGCGCAAGGGGGAGGGATATTTTATTTTTATTTATTTATTTTATTTTGACTGGTATGCCGCCACTCTCCGAAAGGACTCGGGGTGGCTCACAGATAAAAACACAGAACAATAAATTATTTAAAAAGAAATTAAACTAGACAAGCCAAAATACAACTATAAAACCGAATTAAAATCGAATTAAAACCCACCCTCTCCTCCAGGAGATCAGTCCAGCCCAGCCTGTAGAAACAACCAGGTTTTTAGATCACGCCGGAAAGAGGAGAGATCGGGAGTCAGCCGGAACTCAACGGGTAGTTGGTTCCATAAGGCAGGAGCCGATACAGAATAGGCCCTTCCCCGGGGCACCACCAGCCGACATTGTCACGCGGACGGCACCCCGAGGAGTCCCAGCCTGTGTGCTCGCACAGGGCGATGGTATTTGATATCGGCAGGAGACGCTCCCGCAAGTACCCCGGACCCATGCCATGAAGGACTTTAAATGTTAACGTCAGAACCTTGAATCGCACCCGGAAGGCAACCGGCAACCAATGCAGCTCACGCAGGAGGGGCATAACATGGGAGTATCGGGAAACTCCCATCACAACCCACGTGGCTGCATTGTGCACCAGCTGGAGCCTCCGGATGGTATGCAATGATCCCCCCAAAAAAGCAGGAAGAAAATGGCATGAACTTTTACTTCAGAGGAAAGGGTGCGGGGAAGAAGATATACAGAAGACAAAAAGAAGAAATTAGTGCAAAACTTTGGTCTGTATGACTTGACAATTCTTATTCTCCTCCTCCTGCTCTTTCTCCTCCTCCTCCTCCTCCTCCTTGTCTTATGGCTGTTTAGGAGAAAAAAGGACACACCTATCCTACAAAACCTTTGCAAAGAATAAATCCCAGATTGCATGAGGTGGCTTTTTTTTCCCATCATGGTAACACTTTACTAGGTCTGGTTGTAATTCAACTTCAAGCAGCATTATACACAGAGAAAATAAAACACCCTTTGCTTGGTTTCATAAAATGGTGATCATTTCATAAATCTTCAATCAGAGCAGACATGCATTTAAACTAACTTGAATTCTTTATAGCTTGAACAGAATGCACGGGGATTATTGTAATCGGAAGTTTTCTATTTCTATATTTGAAATGAAATATCTCATTTATACTATTACAGTCAACATAAGGCAATAACTTACGTACATTGTAGTTACGCTGTTTGGATAAGGGCAATACTATGCCTCCTGGGCTTTAGTGCCCCAGGAGAGTGTAAACTAAATTCTTCATGGCTCTGATTACCACTCAAAGAAAATGGTCTATTTTGCCCAGGAACAAAACATACAAATTTTATCAGCTGACTGTAGACATGCAAGGCCAGTAAATAAGATTATGGATTTCGAAATTCGATGCCAGAAGCAGAAGTAGAGACTAGCACTGGGTGGGCATGAGAATGAATGTGGTTCCCTCACTGAAAAATGAAATAAGTACATTGAGGTACCAGTATTCTATAGCACAGCCAAAGTCACTGGTGGGACATTTACAGTATCTGGTTTTGTTTCCTAGCAGCATAAAAACTAGACGCACAGCCAAGTCAACCCTACTCTCATTCAACTGACCAAACAGCTTGCATCTATAGTTACCTAGCTATACATACACACAGGCACGCTGTTCTATAGGCAGTTGATTTAACTGCTAATTTTATTTCAAAGCAATCACACACCAGGGAGACAGAGGGAGGAACTCTATGAACAGCAGAATCCGCCTTTCACATTTAGCACAAAAGGACCAATCACAGATCTCTTGCTGGATTTCCAGTATTCTATATTTAAATTACACAAAAGGAAATCATCTCAGGAAATCAATTACCATCCAAAAATTAAACAGACATAGGCTAAATTTGGGATTCCCTGAAGAACTATTTCTGCTCAACACACCCATTTAATTCTCTACACTGCAATAATTGTACTACTTCCAAAGCAATAAATCTTCCCTTCTGCATATAATAGCTTTTCAGCCACCAACCCCTCTTTCTGTTGCTGTTGCTAATCCTTGCAAACATTGTCAAGGACACAATACAAAGTAAGGACAATGCTCTTCCAGGCACAAGCATGCAGGCATGTTAGTTTTCTCAAACAGAAAATACCAGCATAAACCTAGTAAAAATAAGGCCACTGAAAAGCAAGAACATGCCAGCATGTAATCAAGAAATGCAACATTCACAAAACTTCAGAAATGTCAGAGACCAACAACTTTAATAGGTGAGAAAAAGTTGAATGAAAGTTAGGGATGCTCAGAGACTCTCAAATGCAAATTGTCTAAGAAGGAGAGAGAAAGATTTAGATTAGATATCACAGACTTTAAAAAGAGACAGCAGAAATATCTAAAAGAGCTGGAAGAATAGAATAGGATAGGATAGGATAGAATAGAATAGAATAGAATGCTATATAGGTAGTCCTTGACTTACAATATTTCATTTAATGACCCCGTTCAAAGTTACAATGGCTCTGAAAAATGTGACTTATGACCATTTTTCACAGTTATGACCTTTGCAGCATCCTCATGATCATATGATCAAAATTCAGACGCTTGGCAATTGGTTCAGATTTATGATTGCAACACCTGCAGTGATTCACTGAACAACTGAGGCAAGAAAGGTCGTAAAACAGTGCAAAACTCACTTAACAAATGTCTTACTGAACAACAGCAATTTTGGGCTCAATTAGGCTTGTAAGTCGAGGAGTACCAGTAAAACACAACCCAATCACAGAATATCAAAATTGAAATTCATATGTCACAATGAGTTCTTACAGAATGCCTACAGCATCTCAAAATAATAATAATAATAACAACAACAACAACACAACAAAAACAGTAAATAATAACTAACAAAATCTGACTGTTCTAGGTCCTTGGGAAGGATCCAATTTAAACAAATCCAATCTAAACAAGTGTCTGACTATGTGACCAACCATAAACACACAAAAAAGTCTGCATAACAAAGGTGGCTGTACCTGGACACAGCCTAATAGCAGAGAAAGAGAAAAATCAAAATACAAAATACAAAAACTTGCATGTAGAAGAAGTCTGTGGTAAAAGAAACCAAAGACAGGACCAACAGTGAGAGGTGACTTGGATGCAATCCAAAAACATCCACAGCACCATTTGAACACCATCAGCATTGACCAAATCCCCATTAGTCAATTACAGAAGGGCAGCTTGACTCAGAACAGCTTACATCCTGTGATGATACCTGTGACATTATTAAAAAAACATCTGCCTTTCTTAGTGCCTTAGAAGGACTCAATCAGGTGAAGAAAAATGGAAATCCAGCCTAACCATCTGGCCGACTGTGCAACAAACCATAATAATGTATATTTAAAACAACACATCTTGGGCAGGATCTCAGAAGTCCAAAGAATTCACCAGTAGGTATGGAAAAATATCTAAGAACAAATGGGATGATTTTTAAAAAACCACAAAAATGGATATCTAATTTTTTTAAAAAATGGAGAATACCTGAGTATTGCTAGAACACCATCCAGTGCCAACAACTTAAAAAAAACTATCTGCATCACTGGGCTGAATAGAAAATCTGCTTGGGGAGCTTCTCTGTATTTCTATTTCCCCAGAGAGGTACAGTGTAATTGGAAATGCTGCTTTCTAAGATTTTGATTAAACACGCCAGGAAGCAAAGTCTAATCTGGTTCACTTTCTATGGTGGAGGAGCATGAGAAGCTATCAACTCAGAATTGTTTGGATCTGACCAACCATATTAGTCTCCTCCACTGTAGCAAACTGATGACACTCTGACTTGTGCATAAGGGTGGAAGAGTCAAAGCCTCCATCTGTGACAACCTCAATCAGCATTGGATCTGTTCAGAACAGGAAGCATGTCTCAGTAGTCTGTGTAAGGGAGAAAAGCAATCAGAAATGTCATCATCCTTTGGTGACACAATGTGCCGATGTTTCAAAGAGCTTGAGCTAGAATAGAATCCCCCACATGAAACCCACATAGTACAAAAGCATTTCCCTCCAGAGAGGTTCTATCTTCTTTGACACAAGAGAGGAGGAGAGGTCAAGGAGAGGTGGGAATGGAGGACAATTATTCCACAACTCCAGAGTTATCTGGATTAAAGATGGCAGCACTAAAATCATAGTAGGGTCCATCCTATTCACACTAACCCACTGCCCATCTGGATTCTGATTAGATGGTGATTGTTGGTTGAGCTATAGTCTCTAAGAGATGCCTTGAGTGTTCTCCACAGGAGGATAATAATAATAATAATAATAATAATAATAATAATAATAATAATAATAATAATAATTTATTAGACTTGTATGCCGCCCTTCTCCCTAAGGATTCAGGGCAGCGAACAATAAAAAAACTGAACAATTACAATAAAAATAGATTAAACAAATACAAGTCTAACGAACAGTTAAAAATTAAAACAATTTAAAAGGCCCTTTGACCTCCAGAATCAATGTTCAAAAGAAAATCTGAGAGTTCAAAGATATTGGTAAGTTTTTTAGAAGCCAGAATTGCAGCCAAAAGAGAAAACAGTAGAAAAACAAGGGAAACAAGCATCAAAGCCAAACCTGCATCAACATCATGGGCCACAAAAGCTCTCTTCTACACAATCACTTGTTAAGTTCTTTTTTTTTTTCTTATGCCACCTCCTTCCCAGGACTGGATGAAGTGTTGTCTTAGTAAGATGCACACATTTCTTCTTTATTATAAAATATGATGGAAGGACACAGCCTGCCATTTTTAAGAGTCCAATCTTTTCAAAGTTCAAATCACCCTTTGGTGTTTGCTTCCATTCAATCTATTTCAGGCTCTGCCAAGAGTACAACTGTGATTGACAGCACTTTGGGTTTTTCATTTTAGTTTTTAAATTGTAGCAGGGAAGCATCTTGTTTTGTTATAAGCAGCCAGGATATACTCTCATTATAATCTAGGATTTTGAAATTAACAAAATTTGAAAACAAAGAAAAAGAAAATTGTAATGCATGAAAAGAATTCTGCTTATATGAAAAACCTTCTTCCTTTTTTATTTGTTGCCTTATCACAAGCATGTTCATAAAACCTGCTCCTGAGATGCACGATCAGATTTTAAAAAGTGTGTGTGTGTGTGTGTGTGTGTATGTTTCTCTGTGTGTATCTGTGTGTCGCTATAGGGAATTCCATATTATATCTGATCATGATCATTAGCATGGTACAATTGCAGAATTAAATAAATGCATTCATTTATTTGATTTACATCCTATTTTGCCCACCCAAGCAAGTGATCAAGGCAGTCAGCAGAAGTTAAAGTACAGAATGAAAATAATAACATTCATGTTAAAGCCAATTAGTGAATAAGAGATGGATTAAATTGCAAAACAGATGCACTTAGGTAGAGGAATATAAAAGAACATTTACAATGGAGTTGATTTCACAGCCTGGGAGTGCTGTATGCAGAATAAAACCAGTCTGATATGACAGATAAATGCATCTTGGACAAGGAAAGCGAGTTTTGTCTAAAAACTAGCCAAATAACATATGATTTCTGAGCCAAACAGAATGCCGAGTGGTTGATCTGTTGATGAGAAAAATAGGATAAACAAGAGCAAACTGTTTTGCTTTTGGATGCAAAATGTCATACACCTACATAGAAATCAAGCTAAGATGACAAGGAATCATTTGGAAAATAAATGATTGATTGATTGACTAAGTTGTTTCTGATCCTAGCAACCACATAGATTTTCTCTGTGATGGTATATTCCTTCACAAAATCACATATCATGTTGTCAGGTAAATATACTGACCATGCAATAACCGATTTCAGCAAGAAAGGAAGATTACAAGAAATATTTCAAAACCACCTTAATAAAATCACCTATTTTGTGGAGAAAATCTATCTATATGGGTGCTGGGAATCAAAATGACTTGGTGGCACATAACCAATCAATCAATGAATCAAAATGATCTGAGGCTAATCCAAAATTGGTTGGTAATTTAGACCAGCATGACTATATCCTGATCAATTACATTCTTTAAGAGCTGTAGGTTCAAACATCTATCTTTTGCAGAATTAATATTAATACAGAGATTCACTGGAACAAAAATAAGCATTCTCGGTGATGAACTGGGCAAGAATGTTTATATATTTTCTTGAATATATGGGAGGACAGATGAAAATGGAAACAGAGTCCTGAATGCTTATTTTTATTAATTGTTTGGTGAGACAGGTGGGTCTGGTTTCTTCTTCCAATGTTCTGTATAATTCTAGTCAAATATTTTTTCTAAGGAAAAAAGGACCATCCATGAGCAAAGATGATATAGAATCCATAGTCATGGTCATTTAAAAAAAAAAAAGTAAGTATTTTGTAAACACATTTTACCAAAAAAAGTATAAATAAAGAACAGGAAATTGTAGAATCATGGTTGATAAAACCTGCATCATATTTTGGAGACTATTTAGTGTGTGAGTCAAATATTTAGATGTTTTAGATCTATATACCAGTTTTGATTTATGAAAACTTTCTTCACTGGAAAATATAACTGTTGCTTATAGAACTAAATAGGAGATTTCTACACTGTTCTTTGTCCTTAACAATTACCCTGAATGATGACTGGTCGTTTATCTTCAAACATTAAACTACTTGAAGCCACTAATGGGCAATCTTTTATGTTGACAATACAATCTGTAAACAAATGCCATACTAAACTTTTAAAAAAAGGAAAATCAACTTACTAAGTCAGCCAAAGAAATAAGAAGGATAAAAGGGAAATCTCAAATAGCTTCAGGGAAAATATAAAGATAAATTTGGGGAAAATGTGTTGTCCAAATGGCTGGTTTATCACTTTTATTGCTCAAAAAAAGTGTTTTTGATGTTTTGTTGTTATGCATTATAATTCTGAATGTACAAGGTTTCCAGACAGATCTCATTTAGTTCAACACTTTTATATTCAACCCAGGGGTGGAATTCAAATTTTTTAAACAACCGGTTCTGTGGGCATGGCTTAGGTGGTGGGCGTGGCTTGGTGGTCATGTGACTGGGTGGGCATGGCTTGGTGGTCATGTTATTGGCTGGGTGTGGCCAACTCAATATCACTCACATCGAGGTACTCATCTCCTCGCCTGGCCTCTCATGACTGTGGGGATGCTGCAACAGTCATAAGTGTGAAAAATGGTCATAAGTCACTTTTTTCAGTGCCATTGTAACTTTGAATGGTCACTCCACACAAGCAAAGTACCAGCAAAGGAGGGGGAAAAACTCCAGAGAGGTTCCTGAGACAGGAAGTCTATTCCTGCCAAGAATGTAATAAGGGTTAATGGAGAGACAGTTTCTGTAAGCAACACCAGAATGTTTCCTTCCTGCCTTCCTTACAGGATTAGGCCAGTAATTTCTTCTAACAACCGGTTTTCTGAACTGTTTAGAATGTTAACAACTGGTTCTAGCGAATAGGTGCGAACTGGTAGAATCCCACCCCTGATTCATTTTATTCATTTTCCAACAATAATCAGTCACTCAAATTGCAAGAACCGTAAAACTGTACAGGTTTGCTCACTGACAATTTTATTTATCTATTTTTGTCCCTTCCTCCATGATGCCAGGTGCTAAGATTCAAGCTGTTTACATGGCAATTATGCAGATAATAAATAAACTCTTTCTTAAAGCATGTCTGTATAATTTTCTCAAAGAAGGAGCAGAAAGAAAAAAGGGAACCAGAACCAGAACCAGAACAAAACCTTTAAATCAAATTAGTAGAGTTTAGATCTTGCCAATCTAGAATCTTTGGGTTGGAACATCAAACTTTGAGCTTTTCTCCCATTCAAAGGGAAAAAAGAAGTTTAACTCTAATTTGTTCCAATTTCCATACTATCTTCTAATTCTCCTTTACTGATCATCCAAAATTGGGCAGAAGGGATATATTTAATCTAAGCAGTTATTTCTCTCTTAATCCAAGAGAAAAAAAATGGAACATCCAAAATCAAGGGTCTAAATTAAGAGATACTAAATTATAATTCATTCCTGAGGGTATATATATTTATTTCCCTCTGTATCTATTTGTTTATTGCCTGAAGTCCATAATGTTGTGATGGGACATCATTGATACATGCCAATTGCAAAGAGCCTGAATTTTGGACCATGGAAATGCTGCAAGAATTCTAAGAGTGAGTACTGGTTATATAAGTCATTTTTTCCAGTGCTGTTGTTACTCTGTAAGGTTGATAAATGAATGACTGTAAGTTAAGGACCACCTGTAATGTTGACTGCTTTCATTATCCATTGCAGCAAAAGAAATCCACTGTAAAACAATAGTAATAGTCAATGATGAATAATGTCCTCTCAAAAATTTCAATGTTCTCTCTTTTTTTCCTCCAGAAAGTTATTTTTAAGAAGCAATTCTGATTCCAAGGGCAATTCTGATTCCAAAGGCCAGGGCCATAAAAACAATGTCTCTAGACTTGGAAGTAGAAACTAACCATTTCCCAGTACAACTGAATAGGTTGGAGAAGGTGGTTGTCATGGTTGACTTCTCCTACACCTCTGCTTGTAACCAGACAATAGGAACTAGGGAGGGGGCAAGAGAGTAATTGGAATGAATGAGGGATCTGGGAGGGAATTGAGGAATTCAAGGACACCTTCTGTGGCCTGAGAGAATTTCTACACCACAAGGTCAAACGCTGGAAAACCTCTGAAAGGCACAAACTGTTCTGAAAACAAATTGACTGTATGTGATTGGGGGACAATGGACAGTGGGTGGCCCAGGGGAAAGGCTGTTTTTCGTATGTAAACCTCAGAACTGGCTTTGCTTCTTCTGTACTTATGTGGAATAGATCAGTAAAGCTATACTCTTTGAAAAACAATGTCCCAGGAGTTTCTTTTGCTGCATATGCCAATGGGACAGTTGAAATGACCATGCTGGTCCTCTGATGTCAAACCATATAGGGCTATATAGGTGAATATCAGACCTTTGAAACTGAACTAGAAGCAAATCTGAAACCAATTCAGGACCCACAACATGGGTGTTCTGTGCTCCTGGTAGCTATACATACATATCAGAAAGAGGCTACCCTGTTTTGCACCAACTCCAAGCAGTCTTCAAGGGCAGTCTGATATAGAGCATAGTGCAGTTATCCTGACAACTTGTGCTGAAGCCATGAGTTGCTGTTGTGAGAATTATCTGGTACGATCATAAGCAATAGAAATAAAAGAAAACAGATCTCCCATGCAGTGGGTAAGAAATAATAATCGTTCAATTATCACTTTCGAAATAGCCAAGCTAGTTTGCTGAATCCAAAAAACAAGTATCCCATGAGTAAGAATCTCTACATTCATACAGATCTAAATTAATTCCTCCCCTCAATACAACTTGCAAGCTATTATGTAATATGCCCTTTGTAATAATGCATTCAGCAGTTTTAACAGATGCAAAATATTAATTACAACACAGGAGTTATTCCCAGGCTATGTTTCTGTTGAGAACTGGATGGTAAAAGAAGTGCTAGATGAACATAATTTTTATAGCTTGTTTATGACATTCTGATTTTCCCCACCAAAAAATGAACTACAAACTGAATTAATCTGTATCTTACATGAAAACAGAATTCAGTCTGAATTAACCACAGTCTCAAAAGGGGTAATGAAAAAATAAGCAGCCCTAAACGGCACACAAATTCAAAAGTGTTTTTAACATAATAAATGGAAAGTATTTTGAAAATGGAATGTGATGGCTAAGTGATGAAAGATACCGAGTTTGTCAGCTGGAGAGCTGGGAGCCCGGGTTTGAGACTCAAGCGCTGTGTGATGGGATGAGCTCCTGTTACTTACCCTAGCTCCTGCCCACCTAGCAGTTTGAAAGCATTCAAATGCAAATAGATAAATAGGTACCACTTCAGTGGGAAAGTAACAGAATTCCATGCACCATGGACAGTGGTGGGATTCAAATATTGTTGCCATTGATTCAGTGGGCGTGGTTTGGTTGGCAGGCTTTGCGTGCGTGCACACACTTTGTGTGCACGCATGCGCCAAATGTGCACTTTGCACAGGTGCAGAGGCATTTGCGCAGGCACAGAAGCATTCTACCTTGCTTCCTGCAAGCCTGCACGATCTCCCGGTCGCTTCAGCAGCTGCTGTGTGGCACTATTCTGTGCTGCGCAAAGCAGCTGCGCTTCAAATTCAGCAGATAAAGGTGAGTATGGGAGCCAGGGTGGGCAGGTGGGACCAACAGCAGAGAACCGGTTCAGCCTCTGCTGCTCATTGCTCCTACTGGCTCTCCAGAAGCAGGCAGAACCGGTCGAATACCACCACTGGCTATGGCCTATAGTTATGCTGGTGATATGACCTTACAAAATGTTTTCAGGCAACACTGGCTCCCTTGGCCAAGAAAAGGAGATGAGCACCGGCCCTGGAGTCAGACATAACTGGAGGGGAAACCTTTATCTTTTATTTTGAAAATAGAAAGTACTGGTATATACTGTAATTTATACATGCTGCTACATTGATTATATATATGCTGCAAGATGAATTACAGTATAGGAAAGTAAGAGGCTCCAATTATATTTTTCAATCCTGTTATCATTCTAAGCATTATGATTATGCACTATACAGGTGAAACTCGAAAAATTAGAATATTGTGCAAAAGTTTATTTCAATAATGCAACTTAAAAGGTGAAACTAATATATGAGATAGACTCATTACATGCAAAGCAAGATAGTTCAAGCCATGATTTGCCATAATTGTGATGATTATGGCTTACAGCTCATGAAAACCCCAAATCCACAATCTCAGAAAATTAGAATATTGTGAAAAGATGCAATATTCTAGGCTCTAAGTGTCCCACTCTAATCAGCTAATTAAGCCATAACACCTGCAAAGGGTTCCTGAGCCTTTAAATGGTCTCTCAGTCTGGTCTAGTAGGAATCACAATCATGGGAAAGACTGCTGACCTGACAGTTGTGCAGAAAACCATCATTGACACCCTCCATAAGGAGGGAAAGCCTCAAAAGGTAATTGCAAAAGAAGTTGGATGTTCCCAAAGTGCTGTATCAAAGCACATTAATAGAAAGCTATGTGGAAGGGAAAAGTGTGGAAGAAAAAGGTGCACAAGCAGCAGGGATGACCGCAGCCTGGAGAGGATTGTCAGGAAAAGGCCATTCAAAAGTGTTGGGGACTTTCTTTTTTTTTATTGAAAAGTTTTACAAAAAAGACATTTTTTTAAACAATAGCCCCCCCCCATCCCTCCGTCGCCCTTCCCCCCCACCCCCGGACTTCCCAGAGTAGAATACAGGGTGTTATATCTGGCAATCTTATTCAAACATACACTAACAAACTATAAACACTTATACCCCCTTCAGCGCTTTAACTCCCTTAATACAGACTAAAATAATAATAATAACATATCTCTTGACATATCTTCTTAACTTCTGATCTTCATTCATAGGCTATTTGAAACTTTTTAGTCCCATATCTATTTTGGATATAATCAATCCATTTTCTCCAGTCCTGAATGTATCTTTCTTGTGATGTTCTTTCAAGTAAGCTGATATCTTTGCCATTTCTGCTAAATTCCATACTTTTAATATCCAATCTTCTATAGTAGGTACGTCTTCTTTCTTCCAATGTTGCGCCACTAAGAATCTTGCTGCTGTTATTAAGTGTAACATTAATTTAGTTTCCAAAACAGTGCAATCTGTAATAATACCCTACAAAAACAGCTGCGGCTTAAAACTTATCTTTTTCTTAAAAATCTTCTGGGTAGTCCACCATATTTTTATCCAAAAAGCCTTAATTTTTTTGCATGTCCACCACATATGAAAATATGTTGCATCATCACTACCGCATCTCCAGCATTTGCGTTTTTGATTCGGGTACATAAGTGCTAATTTTTTAGGATCTAAACGCCATCTATAAACCATTTTATAAAAATTCTCTCTTAAATTTTGTGCTTGAGTAAATTTCACATTTCTCACCCAGATTTTTTCCCACATATCCATTGTTATTGGCTCCTGAATATTCTGTGCCCATTTTATCATACAGTCTTTAACTAATTCCGTTTCCGAGTCAATTTCAATCAATGCATTGTATAACCTTTTAATATGTGCTTGACCTTGATCCTTAATTTGCTTTACTAAATTTTCATCGGTTCTCATAATACCAGTTTTCTGATCTTCTTTCCATCTCGCTTGTAACTGTCCATACTGGAACCATGTCTGAACTATCTGTTCCTCTTTTAATAAATTAATAGATTTTAGTCGCAGTATACCCCCTTCCATTATTAAAAGTTCTTTATAGGTAATTACATCTTGCTTCTGTTCCACATTTATGTTTTCTATCGCATGTCTGGGTATTGCCCATATTGGTATTTTATAATTTAATTTATATTGATATTTTTCCAGACACGCAACAGAGCATTCCTTAGTATATGAGTCTTAAAAGCATTGTCCACCTTTTTATCATACAATAAATATGCATGCCATCCGTATAATAAATCATATCCCTCTATATTCAATATTCTTTCTTCTGTCATGTTAAACCAATCACTGATCGTTGATAACACAGCTGCATCGTAGTATAATCTCAAATTGGGCATTTTAAGGCCTCCTCTTTCCCGTACATCTTGCATTATCTTAAGCTTAACCCTTGGTCTTTTCCCTGCCCAAATAAACTTATTAATACCTTTCTGCCACTCATTCAAATTTGTGTCTTTCTTGAGTATTGGTATCAGCGCTGCAGGGACTTGGTTATTTCTTTCCAAATATTCCAGTAAGTTAACTACCTGTCTTGCATTGTTTTTCATTTGCCTTCCCATTATAAATCCTGACTGATCATTGTGGATTATCTGTTGCATAACCTGCATTAATCTGTTCGCTAATATCTTTGCAAATATCTTATAATCTGTATTCAACAGAGATATTGGCCTATAGTTCTTCGGTTGACTAAGGTCTTGATCTTCCTTTGGAATCAGTGTTATGAAGGCTGTCCTCCATGATGGAGGCGTCTCTCCTCCTGTCTGAATTATTCTAAATACCTCCTTCAAAGGTTCTACTATTTCGAGCTGCAAAGTCTTATAATAGATAGCTGTCAAGCCATCTGTCCCTGGAGCCTTACCAACTTTTAATTGCTTAATTGCTGAGATAATTTCCTCAGATGTTACTTAAAGTGTTGTGTTGGGGACTTTCACAAGGAGTAGACTGAGGCTGGAATCAGTGCATCAAGAGCCACCACACACAGACAGATCCTGGACATGGGCTTCAAATTTCGCCAGAAGCATCTTACCTGGGTAAAGAAAAACAGACCTGGTCTGTTGCTCAGTGGTCCAAAGTCCTCTTTTCTGATGAGAGCAACTTTTGCATCTCATTTGGAAATCTAGGACCCAGAGTCTGGAGGAAGAATGGAGAGGCACACACTGCAAGATGCTTGAAGTCCAGTGTGAAGTTTCCACAGTCTGTGTTGATTTGGAGAGCCATGTCATCTGCTGGTGTTGGTCCACTGTGCTTCATTAAGTCCAGGATCAAAGCAGCCATCTACCAGGAGATTTTGGAGCACTTCATGCTTCCTTCTGCAGACAAGCTTTATGGAGATGCTGACTTCATTTTCCAGCAGGATTTGGCAGCTGCCCGCACTGCCAAAAGCACCAAAACCTGGTTCAATGACCGTGGGATTACTGTGCTTGATTGGCCAGCAAACTCGCCTGACCTGAACCCCATAGACAATCTATGGGGTATTGCCAAGAGAAAGATGAGAGACATGAGACCAAACAATGCAGAAGAGCTGAAGGCCGCTATTGAAGCATCCTGGTCTTCCATAACACCTCAGCAGTGCCACAGGCTGATAGCTTCCATGCCACGCCACATTGAGGCAGCAATTGCTGCAAAAGGGGCCCAAACCAAGTACTGAGTACATATGCATGCTTATACTTTTCAGAGGTCCGATATTGTTCTATGTACAATCCTTGTTTTATTGATTGCATGTCATATTCTAATTTTCTGAGATTGTGGATTTGGGGTTTTCATGAACTGTAAGCCATAATCATCACAATTATGACAAAACACGGCTTGAACTATCTTGCTTTGCCTGAGTCTATCTCATATATTAGTTTCACCTTTTAAGTTGCATTACTGAAATAAATGAACATTTGCACGATATTCTAATTATTCAAGTTTCACCTGTAGATACCCTTTACTTTCAGAAAATTCTTTTTAAAAAACAGATTATTTTGCTTACAAATGAGATGTAACTTGGGAAACGTACACAACAGAAAATGGAAAAATGGACACCTTAACAGAAACACCTCTGCAATTTGGTTTTCCCACTTACTAGCAAGTTGCAAACAAAGTTAGGAAGACTTGAGATTGTGATTTCACCACCACAAATGTTCTAATGGCCTCTGGCTTCCTAATCACATCAGCTGATTTTCCTTTTTTTATGTCCTGCATATCACAAACATTCAGTTGAAATAATTAAAAGAAGGATAACTAAAGTTCATAGGTTGTATAATCAAACTTCTAGCACAAATTCATCACCCCTGGTTTAAAGGTTCCTGGTTCAATAAAAATAGACTTTTATATTCTGACAAGCTTCCTGTAATTCAGCTTGTGGGTCAAACTTGATTTTAAGCAGGAGTGTGCGTGGTTTTTTTTGTTGTTGTTGTTTCATTTTACAGCATTTTGTTTAAATGGAGTACTTGATTGTTTAAGTACCTTAATCGTTATTAGTTGCTATCTTGAGCACTAATTTGAGCACTTTTTAGAAGAAAAGTAGGTCACGATCATTTGAAGCACTTCTAAAATGTTCTGATGAGATGAAATTGGTATGAGAAAGTAAGACTGACATCTTCAAAGTCATCACTAAGATCCCAAACTATTTTGATACCAAGTTGAGTCACATATGAAGTTCTATCAAAAGAGCACAAGTGACCTTTCTTAAGATATTTACAAGAGTATTATTCTAAATGCATACTATAATTGTCCTAAACCAAGATTGGTACATATCCTGTGTATGTTCAGAATGTTGCATTAGGAAGTCTGTGCAACCACTCCAACCAGAAAGACAAATTAATTGCTGTCAGTTGGGCAAATACTTGGGGTTGCAGTGTCTTTCTGTTATAGCTATAAAGTTCTTAAGATTGCAGTGCCCTTGAGGAAAATGTCACCAGATTATGAAAAAAGCCTCTTACAATTTACTAGTATATTATAGTCTTTTAATTGCAAGTGGGAATTGTGTCATTATTGCAATATAATCAGCACCTTTAGTCTAGACCAGGCGTTTCCAAACTTTAAGACTTGTGGACTTCAATTCCCAGAATTCTCCAGCCAGTTGGTTGGAGAATTCTGGGAGTTGAAGTCCACAAGTCTTAAAGTTGCCAAGTTTGGAGACCTTTGGACTACATGTAAAGGGGCACACAGTTGTTTGGCTGGGGAATTCTGAGAATTGAAGCAACATGTCTTACAGTTGCCAAGGTTGGACACCCCTGATCTAACTACAGTAGGTTTTTCTTTTATTGTTCCCTGAAATTACAATGTAGAAAATTGAGTAACATTAGGATCAACCATGATCTGATAAACCAGAGTGCAAGTTTTCAGTTTCTCCAGATGTTTTAACTGAATTTCATAATCAGTCTCTTCATATCCCACACATGCATAGTCAGGGACAGTTTATGAAATAGCTACCATATTTTTTGTACTATAAGATGCCCTCCCACCCCCCAAAAAGCAGGTGAAAATGTCTGTGCATCTTATAGAGCAAATATTGCAGTGGGAGAGGTGGGTTGGTGTCACCACTGCTACCATTCGCCACCACGGGGGAATGCTGGGGCCTTTGCTGTGGAGCAGCTGATTGGCAGTTAGATTGGCCTCCCAGAATACTGTCGATCAGCTGTTCAAGGCGGCAGGGATCGTTGCTGCCACTACCAATTGCTGTCACCGATCACCACCACCATTTGCTGCTGAATCGTGGCGGCAGCGATAGGTGGTGGCGAACGGCAGCATATGGTGGCGGCAGCAATCAGCAACGATTGGCAGTGGTGGCGAATGGTGGTGGCAATCCCTGCCACCTAGAACTGAATTGGCAGTATTCCAGGAGGTCGATCCAACCACCAATCAGCTGCTCGGCAGCAAAGGTCCCAGTGTTCCCTGGCAGCGGCAGCAGCTCAGCTCAGTTGACTGGTGGTGGCGCAACGTAGCAGAGCCCTGATGAGCCACATGCTGGGGCTGTGATAATGTGCTGAAGGTGACCAGGCTGCTGTTTTCTGCAAGGATGCTAGACAGATGAATATCGGATGGATGCTGGGAGGCAGAGGAAAAAATTTTTTTCTTGTTTTCCTCCTCTAAATCTAATGTGCATCTTATGGTCCAGTGCATCCTATAGTGTGAAAAATATGGTATTTAGGTCTGGAAAGAAATGCTTTAATGATTAAAAAGAAGCCTTCTTTCTGCACATGGTAAAGCATTTCTTTTGAAACATTTACACAACTATATTGTGTAATGAAAAAGCAAAACTGAAACCAAAACCCTAAAAATAAGACAGATGTTGTAGTCCTAAATGTCTTCATGTTGGAAGCTCAATCTCAAAATGGAAACTAACCCCACAAGCACCAATCTGGAAATAAATCTTTTGGCATAAATTGGGATGAAATTTTAGCGTGAATTGCTCAGTTTCTGCAAACAACCCAGTAATTTTAGGATGAGAAAGCAATGGCTACCCTACATCCAAAAACTCGATTTGGCTGTTTCTAAAACTGTTCTTTACCCTTAAGTGGATATAAAAATAGTTCCACTGACTGCCCTGTTGTTACATTTATAGTCTAAGTCCAAAAACAGTTCACAATTCAGGAAACACACATAATGCAAATGGGCAAACAACATTGTGCATTTATATTACATGGGAACTGGGCAGCTTTTAATAGGTAGTGACAAAGTTGCATATTTTGCCATTGACTCAGAGCTATTAACCATAGTGTGCCCAAACTTTCCTTTACTTAGTGATCAATATATTTCCTGATAATAGCAGAATAACTGATGTTGCAAGAAACAAAACTTTAATTAGGAGAGACTGGGATCCATGAGGTTCTGATCTGTGGTTTCAGATGCATAAATATTCACACAAGTTGGATTTCCAGATCATATACATTTCATTTGTATCTCTGTGTTATATTGGTTCCATCTATTGCTGTTTTCTGTCAAAGACCATGCTTGCTGAAGGCCAGCATTTCTAGAGAGAATTCAATTGGGGAAAGCTGTTCTGGATATAAAGAACTTATTTACAGGAAGGACTACTGAAACTTCCTACAGCAGCAAATGATACAGAAATGGTTTTGGATTATATTGCACTAATGGAGAAATTAGCAACAACAAAGGGAAAAAAACCCCATAAATTGGTAAAGGTTTAATTAGCAAAAATAAGTACTCTACTAAATGGCATTGTTTACTTCTTGGGAGAAGTTTTATGGAAGCAGAGAGTAGAAGAGGAGTATTCAACCTAGAAATAAGGAGAAACTTCCTGACAGAACAATCAATCAATGCAGCAGCTTGCCTTCAGAAGATGTCGGTGCTTACTGGAGATTTTTAAGCAGAGAAGAGACAACCATTGGTCTGAAATTATATAAACCAGGGGTCTGCAACCTTCAACACTCAAAGAGCCATTTGGACCCAACTCAACATCACTCCCACACAGTCACATGACCACCACCCCTGCCACATCTACCCAGGTTTTGTGGCTCCTGGTGCTTTCTGTAGGAAATGGGTCTCTCTCTCTCTCTCTCTCTCTCTCTCTCTCTCTCTCTCTCTCTCTCCCTCCCTCCCTCCCTCCCTCCCTCCCTCTCATTTCTGTTTTTTGTGTTTTACCTTCTCAGGCCAGGTGAGGAGTGACTGGGAGGGGAGAGTGAGGGGCGGGGCCAGCCAGTAGTAGAATCACCCAACAGGGAGCCACAAGCAGAGGGCCCAAAGAGCCGCATGAGGCTCCAGAGCCGCGGGTTGCTGACACCCGATATAGACTCTCATGCTTGAGCAGAGGGTTGGACTGGATGATGACCAAGGTCCCTTCCCACTTTGTTATTCTGTAATTTTAATATCTAGACCCAATCAATGAATGAGAGACAACATTATGGACTTTCTCAAAGAAATGGATTCTTAGCCCATCATGAAACAGTCTGGGCAAAAGAGACCCCATCTAAGTTAACTCACTCAACTCAAATTTCTTTCTCCAGCCTCTAATTCTTGACATGAAAGCATGGAAGGTCCTTAAAGAAAACCTATATGAATCTTGCATAGTTTCATCTTTATCTTGAAAGTTCATTCTTTATATGTCTAAAAAAGATAGATGGGGGAAGAGTTTTACTTTCTATTTTCTTTCTGTATATTTGAAATAGTCATAAACTGAATATTCTAATTAAAATTATTTTGGGATGGTTACATTGAATAGTATTTTCTATCTTTGTTTAGTTCCTGATATTAGGACTAACTACTAGAAGGAACATATTGGTAGTAGATTGTAGCTATTGGATTTTGCTTGTTCTTATTGGCATTTTTCTTTATAATTTCAATTATAAAGAGAATTAAATGTCTATGCTAGTGAAATGGGTGAGATTTTTTATTTGTGAATGCTTATATCTATGCAGAGTTCAAGATATAAATGGATGTTTATTCTGATACTTAGTGCAGCTTAAGCATCCATTTGCCACAATATTTGTGGCTTTTTACAGGTATAGGGAGGGATAAACCATATGTATAATTTAATGTAAAATGTAATATACATAAAGCAATGTAATGCAGTGCTTACTTATGGCTCTCATTCCTAAACAACAGAGAAATTTAGTGCAGGTAGTTATTAAGAAAACGTATAACCTCATTCTTGCTAAACTCTTGCAATAAAATAAATCTATAAAAGCAATAAAGAAAAGTGTCGTCTTTTTTCCCTTAATATTTCCTTAGGCTGGAAGACTTTTAAAAGGTCAGGCTGATTCAGCTAAGTCTCCCACTGTGACATTATAAGATCTGAATGTCTTTTACATTTACACTATACAGCATCAGTAATAGGCAATCCTATAATTGAAGACATTGATGTTGATTTCTCAGGGGAAATCTTGACCTTCAAAGAATTTAGAAATACATAGAGAGCAGGGCCAGAAGGAGGTTGGGCATGAGATGAAGAAGAGAGACATTTGTTCAGAATTTACCTCCTGTAGCTCTATTCCTCATTTTCCTCTTTGGTGAGAGATCTCCAGCTTTATACCCTCAATTTTCTTAAAGAAATCAGGTTTATATTTATTTATTTACATCCTGCTTTTATTAGGATTCCAGTAGTTACCCCAATTAAATCATGAGCCTTGAGCCACACTCCCAAAACTAAAAAGGATTTATTCGAAGTTAACATTCTGGCATTAGCCTGGGCATAGACAATTCTGAGATACATAATTCACTGTCACCCTTGATCCTGCTTTCCCCCCCACCCCTCTGGGTGTATCATCCAATGAAACACATCCATAGCCAAGAGTCATCAATCATGCTCTCCAATTAGATTTTGTATGGCAGAAGCTTCAGTCATCTAATCAGTCTCTGAAGAAAATATGAATGGAATGTACTTTTGATTCCACACTGCTGCCTGCTCTTTGAAACTCCCCCTTCTTTCTGTTGGCAACTATAAAATGTGTATACAAAATGTTTCATGAGTTGACAGCTGTTTTATTTTTATAAATAGCTGAAGGTGGCAAATGTACACCTCACTCTTTCTTCCTCCTCTTTTTCTTGTGAGCTGAGCTGAGCTGAGCTGAGAGACAGTGACTGGCCCAAGATCCCCTAGCAAGCATTCAGGTGTAAGGTGGGACTAGAACTCACTATCTTCTGGCAAACACCCCCAAATCCCTCAGGTGAAGTTTATGCCTAAAGTGGCACTAGAACTTACAGGCTCCTAATGATTGGCTCAAAGTTCTCCAACAGCATTCATGTCTAATCCCCTGGCTTCTAAACTGGCTCCTCAACAGGTTCCTCCTGCCCTTATTTTGTTTTGTTCTAAACTCCTAATTCACCTCTACTGATTAATCAGAATTCAGTGAGGACTCCGCCAAGAATGTTGTGCTTTGCTTCTGTTTTGTTTGGCAGTCAGATGTAGCTGGACAGATGCTTATTTATTTAAGATTTACATCCATCTTCCAAGCACAAGGTCAGAAAATATTTCACTACACTTAAAGATAAAATTAGGGTCACTGTCCCAATATTCTTCTGGGATCTAAGCCAGGGTAGCCACATGGGTTTTAAGTTTGGCCAGGTAGCATAGATGTCCAACTACATTAGATACTTGCTTTGTTTAATTGAGTCCCTTTTACATTTGACATATTCACTAAAGATTGCCAAAATCCAACAGTGGAATTACAGTGATTAATAGCAGCTGAGGAAGTTACTCAGTGAGTGGGAAGCAGTAGACAAAGAGAAACCTTTCTAGACCACAGACAGACAAGCACCAGTTTCAACTTTTCTGGAGACACCAGCTTGTTCTAAGAATTTTTCAGGTGCAAATACTCAGGAACATTCACTGAGTTTGAAGCAGAGAAGAATGTATTACTGTATTACTACCTATACACTAGAATCTAGTCAACTAAGGGTCAAAGCTAAATTGGTGCTAGATAAGGGTCAACAGAATTCAAGGGGGTGGGATTTGGCTCTCTTGTGGCAACTTAAGGACTCTAAACTGATGACATATTTAACCCCACCTTCCAGCTCAGCCTGCTCTTCTCCTACAGCTTTACAGATAAATGCAAATCAATCAGCAGTCCAAGTCTCTCTTTAAAACTTTCATTGATTACCAACTGCCTGTGATTTCTGTTATGTCTTTTTATTGCCATCCCTGTGACAAAGCAAAACTAAATCAACCTTTATTATGGTCAAATACAAGCATAAGGAGAGTGGGATGCAAGGTATTTAAAAGCATAAAAATACAAAAATAAAATGACATAAAAAGCTAAAACGCATCAAAGCAAACATCTGAAAAGAATCTAAACAAAGCCCAAAAGAACAGGTAAAAGCAATAAATGAATATAAAAAAGCATGGCAAACTGAATCTATATAAGAGAAAACACTCTGTAATGAGATTTTAGATGCTCATTAAAACTGATTTGTGTCAAAAGGTGATCATCGGCTCCATGAGACTCCAACCTAGTTTAATTATAATATTGAAGAGTAATGCTTTAGGATGTACAGACCTTCAGGTTAAGACTCAGTTTCAGGGTATGCTACCATAATTGAGATTCTGTTGCAACTGATCTCCAGATTAGGCATTTGGCTCTTGCCAGCTGCTGAAATCATGATAGACAGGCACTCTGAGACCACTTGAAATACCTCTGAGCAGACTTATTGGGCAGAAGATTGTTGTGCTTGTGCTTTGGTTTCTGGACAGACTGAGGTATTTGTACATGAATCAAGGAGCAAAGGCTGAAATCACAGGAAGATAGCAAGCAAAACGTCTAGAGAAAGGATCCATGCAGGAAGGAAAAACATAGAGGACCTAGCTCAGAAGGCCATATGCAGGGGAGATATAGTCTCTCAAAGAAAATCAAACATCAGCTGGTTTCTTGGCACACTCCTGCAAATATTTGAGAAGGCTGTCAGTCCTCTCATTTGGAATGCCTCCCTCATTCAATTTCAGGAGAGAGAAAAAATAATCTTATTAAATGATACAATAACGAAGTCTCTTGTTTTGTTTTCCTCCACAAAATGGGTAGACCCTCCTAATAGGAGGAGGAAAAAAATAACTAATATTTCTCAAATGCGATTAGATGCATTAGAAATCTTTCAAAGCCCAGAAGTTGTTTTTAATCCTATTTTTCCTTCCCTCCACCCTGGAGGAGAATGGAGCACAAGTATAGAATATTTTAAAGGATTTCCAGGAAGAGTAAAGTTGGAGGTGGGTACATCTGAAGACAACTAATGAATAAATATGTTGCTTCTATCCGAAAGGTTATGCAAATACACCTGGATTTTTGCCTACAAATAAGTCATCAGAGCCAAATGGATTGGGAATTGAGGCTTTTTAAAGATACTGCTGATGGGCTATGCTGTGCTTGAACTACAGGCTCTAACCTCAGATATGAAGCAGGCTAGCAAATGAAAATTTGCCTTTCAAGCAGGTAGACATTTTCAAAATAGTACAATACAGCACTGATGAACCACAATTTCTTAAGCCCAATTCAATGTCATGATTATGAAAGTGAGTGATTTCATATTAGGAATGCACTTTACCACATTGCAGCATTTTGAAAAAAGTGTGTGTGTGTGTGTGTGTGTATTTAGGTGAACATAAAGGAATTGTTTGGCAAAAGTAGAATGCATTTCCTTACAGTCAACTTTTAAGAATCAGCGATTTTACTATGGACTTACAGGAAAGAAGAGGCACCTCGTTATTGCCAAATATGAATTAAGAAGAAATTGTGCCAACTGATGAACATGGAGGGGGGGGAATGAAAAAAACCAGATTAGTTGAGGCTGGAATTTGTTATGGGAATTCAATGGTAAACAATGGTCCCAAAGAAGATGCTTGATTCTCTTGGTTGGTATAAGGAGGGTCCAAGTTCTTCTTCACATTTAATCATCTACACCAGAGAAGTCCAACCTTGGGAACTTTAAGACTTGTGGACTTCAGTTGATAGCTGGCTGGGGAAATATGGCAGCTGAAGTCCACAAGCCTTAATGTTGCCAAGGTTGGACACCCCTGACCAACACAGTGAATAAAATTGGCAAAGCCAAAAAGAGTTGTAGATGGACAATATGTTATAGAAACTACTTCAGGTGCTCCCCACATCTAAACCTGGGAAACAAACAAGAAATCCATTATTAGTGAGAGTTAGGAAATAAAATGACAGGATTTAAAAACTGGAGTTGTTGCAGAGAGTTTCCTTCACTGTCTACTTAATACTGTCGCTGATCTATTACAGATTTGGGAATCCTCAGTATTCACAACCTATCTAACTAAGCCATGTTCTTGGCTCTTTGGAGCTAGCTTTTTAATGCAGGCTTAAGATTTTTAGAAGGAAATGCATTGCCAAGTCCTGAATGAAGCATTGACATTATTCATGCACACTGAGATATGTTGTCAACAACATGGACAGCTCCACAGAGGGAACCCAAACAGCATATCTGAAAAGGTAAACTGCATAAGTTCTCTGTGGACAATCTTGTAATTTATGCACAATTATTACTTGTGGTTGGAATGCTTTTTTAAGGAAAATCAGCAAGAAAGTGTTAAAGTGCAAGACAGAAAATAGATATGGGTGATTTTGGGAGAAAAAGAGCTATATGTTTAAGCATGTTATCATTTCAAGTTGCTTAACCTATAACATAAAATTAACTTCCTGCATTTTTTGAGAGCAGACGTTAGAATATTAGAACTATCAAACCCAGAAAAGTTTAACAGAATGTCTAAATGTCTAGATGATTCATTAAAAATGTGAAATTACACATAGTACACCAACTGGGCAATTTACATAATGATCCAAATTTGCTGGCTGCATCAAGTGGTAATAATGGGCTTAGGGAATACATTTTCAGAAACTCTGTTTATTCTGGGCTTCAGTATTATAGTGCTGAAACGTGACAGATGTATGTATTCTACATTTATCTTCATTTTTTCCTGTTTAATGTTGACATGTCTCTTAGTCCCATTGCAATATATAGTTAGTTTGATTTGAGAATTCCCTTTGCACCAAAGAGCGAAAATGTTCAAAATAAGAAAGATAAACAGGTCATCTTTGAAAAATATGGACCCAAAATTCCCAACTTTTTGCAGTATTTAGCATGGGACAAAGTCTGGCAAAATAGCTATTTTGTCAAAACAACAAATCCCGAGCTCCTTAAATACTAAAAGAGTTATATATTTAGCAAAGACTAGTGCTGAGGTATTTGACTAACATTATGATAGGAAGTTTGTGGAAATTAAAAAAAATGTGATTTGAACTCCCTGTAAAATTTCAAGAATGCGGAACCATAGTTGACGAGCAAAAGCTTTATCAGAAGAGCTCAGAAGTTTAATTTGCAAGGGCATCTAACTGGGTTGACACAAGACCTGTTTTGCAACACTAGAAAGAGATCAAATATTAGTCCTGTAGTTTCCAGAAACTTAAATTTAACCTCAAGCAATCCCCATTATGAACAAGGTTAAACTACTTCTCTGTAGTCAATTGTGTTCTGGTGGCACCTCACTGCACTGCCCTGCCACGTTTTACCTATCAGTTCCTCCAAGAAAAACAGTTGAAGAAAAGATTTGGTAAAAAAGGGGAGCATTCCTTGACCTTTCTGAAAATCCAGGATTTTTCAACCTGGATTGGCTGTAGTGACCCAAAGCATCTACTTTTGCAATCTGGGGTATCATATCCTGGGATAGATAAGAGTAACTGGAATTCAAGGAGGGCTGGACTTAGATCTCTTGTGGGTGCAAAGAGATTCCAAGCTGATGATGCACTTGACTCCTTCCTCAGGGACAACCTGCTCATCTCCTACATCTTTTGATATTAAGCATGAATATGCCTTCTTATTTGTGTTTTTGAACATGAGGGTTCTAAACCTATTCTTCCTTCTTCATTGTCTCTGTTGAGGTGGCATCAAGAAAGCTCAAGGCTGCAAAGTCCTCAGCCTTGAAAAGCAAAAGGCTTAGCTAAGAAGAATTTCTACTAGATAGAACCTAGGTAATTATAATGCAAAATACCAAGCTTATGTAAAGTATCATTTTTGTTCTCTTGGTTATCAATTTGTAGCCAATTGTGTGGAGGAGATTTGAATATTAAAAAGTCATTCTTACAACTGCAGCCTTCTTTGCAGGCACTTTATCAGCACAGAGAAATTCTACTTCAGAGTAACAGTGGTAATTGCCGGAGGAAATTTCTGGCTCTCTTTCTTTTTTTTAGAAGCTCAAGATCCAGTAAATGAAATTTATCTGGTCAGAATAATAAAACGTATGCTGGGAGCAAGACAATTAAAAACAAGAGATGCAGCCTAATTATACCTAAACTCTTTCATAACTTAGTGAACACAACCACATCATTAGAAAATTAACCCTGGTGGTACCTTTCAAAAGTGCATAATTTATTGCTTATTTTTTCAGCAGGGTTCAGCTTTCACCTTTGTTAGAATGATCACGCATTCCTACTCTCAAAGAAGTGCTTATTATCACTTAAAATTAAAATCATAATACTGCTGACACATTTTAAAGCCTGGATGGGCAAATATGTCTGATGTGGATCTTGGTTCTCCAAATTGTAGATCAGTTGGAAAATGATAGACATGGCATCCAAGATGTATTTAGTTTTGGTTCAGTTAAAAGATAGCATCTCAAGATATTGTAGATATAATAGATCTACCAACAAAATGCAAGTGATCATTGTCACTGCCAAATTCCAAGGTTCACAACTCTAGAGGTGTCATCTACAGGATGAAGGATCCTTATCACTTAAAGTAGTTCTGCTGAATGACATATAATTAGTGTTAACTCAAGAAAAGTCCATTATTGAAACTATCACAACAAAGTTCTATAGATCTGATAAGGTGATTCATTTATGCCATCCCCATTCACTGTATTTGTTATCTTTTGGGCATTCCCCACCTGCAGATATTAGATCAATATTAAAGTACTACTCCAACTGAGTTGGGGACACCTGCAAATGGCCAAGATAGGGCATTGGTACTTACCTGATACGCCCATTCTCCGTGAGCTGAGAAGAACATCCAGGATTGGGAGGTGCTTCAGTCTCTTCTAGTTAGGCTGGGCTTAATCTTGAGGATGCTCCTTCTCCTCCACGGGACTCCTCTTTAGCATCCCCAGTTTTACGAAGCTGAGGTGATAATACCCTACAAGCTTCAACCTGTGTAATACCCTTGGCCGGAATAGACCCCCACCAGACGGAAAAGAAAAGAGTGGGGCTGGATGCTCTTTGCAGCTCATGGAGAACGGGCGTATCAGGTAAGTACCAATGCCCTTTCTCCCATGAGCTGCTCAGAGCATCCAGGATTGGGACATATCAAAGCTTAGAACTGTCCTAAGGGAGGGACTCCATCTGGGTTGAAGTCCTCTCCGAGTCCGAGTGAACTCGCTGCAAGACCCTCTTACCAAACGCGGCTTCAGCGGATGCAAAGACATCGATTTTATAATTCCTAATGAAGGGCAAAGGTGAAGCCCAGGTTGCCGCTCGACAGATCTCCTCTATTGTGGCCTGCGTGACCCATGCTGCTGAGGTTGCTGCACTCCTGGTGGAGTGGGCAGTAATGATTGGGAATCATATGACTTAGCGATTGTGGCCCTCAACCATCTTCCTATGGTAGAAGATGAAACCTTGCGCCCCAGAGTGTTAGGTTGAAAAGACACGAAGAGGGCCTCTGTTTTCTGAAAGGGTGCCGTGCGATCTATGTATATGCGTAAGGCCCTTTTTATGTCCAAACGGTGCCATTGGTGTTCGAGTCTGTGAGATGGGCGTGAACAAAAATTTGGGAGCACCAGCTCTTGGGCCCTGTGAAATGCCGAATTTATTTTTGGAGTAAAGGTTGGGGCTGGTCTGAGGATAAGTCTGTCCGAATGGAAAATACAAAGATCCTTGTGCACAGATAAGGCTGCCAGTTCGGAGATTCTTCATGCTGATGTAATTGCAATTAAGAAAACCTTATAGGTTAGAAAGCGAAGGTTCGTGGTCCTTAGGGGTTCGAAGGGACCCGTAATAAGGGCCGTTAACACCTTGTTGAGATCCCAAGTTGGGTAACAGTGTACAACAGGGAGCCACAAATTCCTAGCACCACAGAGGAAACTGCGAATGTGAGGATGATGGGTTTTTGTCTCTGAGTGGTGGCGTAGTGACAGAGGGCAAGCCACTTTTATGGCTTTGCCCGTTCCATGGTCTGATCACTATCTCCTGTGGCTGGTCTTCCAACAAGCCGCCCCCCACTGCTGGGATAAGGAGCTGCTTAGATGGTTCCGCCCCAGGCGCCTCATGGACCCTGAATGGTTCCAGGCGGAACTGGGGCCTCTTCCCTCCGCACCTTCTGCCATGACCTGAAGACCTGGTTGTTTAACCAATCCAGGCTGTGACCCCTGGGAGGGGTGGTTTTAGATTTTGGATTGATTTTAAGTTTGTACTTTGTAACTATGTTTTGGGGCTGTTTAGTTTAATTCTTTTTAAGTATTTATTGTTATTGTTCTTTTAACTGTGAGCCGCCCCGAGTCTTCGGAGATGGGGCGGCATATAAGTCCCACTAATAAATAAATAAATAAATAAATAAATAAATAAATGGAGGTGAGGTCCCCCCAAGATATGACTGAACCTAGAGCCTGCTACTTGTCTCTGCAGGGTATTAGGTGATAAACCCTTGTTCAGGCCCTCCTGCAAAAAGTCCAATAGCTGTGCTACTGATGGGGAAGTGGGGTCGACCTGAGACCTCGTACATCAATGGCAGAAGCTGGACCAGGTGGCATCATAGATACGGTTCGTCGAAGGACATCTAGCCGCCTGCATGGTGTGAATGACCTGATGGGAAATGTGTTCACCTCTCAGACATTGCTGCTCAATTTCCATATGGCTAGATTGAGCCATTGCAGGTCCAGGTGCAGAACTGGACCTTGAGACAGCGAGACCATCAACGATGGGATCCTCCATGGAGGTTCTATTGACAGGTCCTTCAGGACCACGAACATGTTTGGCGAGGCCAGTAAGGGGCGACAAATAACAATTCTGCCCATTACTCCAGAAGTTTCTGAATCAGTTTGGGGATCACAGGGAGGGGTGGAAACTTGTATAGCAGTCCGAGGGGCCAACGACAGTGGAGGGTATTTACGTCCTCTGCTCCCTGCGATGGGTATCACAAAATGAACCATGGTAGTTGGGCATTGAGGGGGGAAGCAAACAGGTCAATTACAGGTTGACCCAACCTCTGGACTGCCTCCTGAAAAATCTTTGGGTCTAGTCACCACTCGGATTGGTCGATTGTGGCCCTGGTGAACCAGTCTGCCTGGACGTTTGCTAAACCTGATATATGCTCCGCTTTGAGGGAAAGGAGATGGCATTCGGCCCACAGGCCAAGTTTGATGGAAGAGCAATGTACTCATAATGTACGTTGTTATAACATATAACATATTTTAATTTAAATAGATTAAAATTCTAGGATGGGACAGGGAACAAGATAGAAGAACCAAGTATATTACATGTAGAATGGCTGTCTTTTAAAGAGTTTGAAGAAGGAATGAGATCTTTTTTTATTGAATCTACAGGTTCATTTGTTTCCCCAAGTCCTTATTATAGGATTTTGGGTTCAGATTAACTGGTTTTACACAGATATTTAATATTATACTCTACTGGAAACTCTTTGGAGCTGAAGTGAGCAAGATAGATAGTTTAAGATCAGAAAGTTTAATATCAGATCTGTATGGCCCTTATTTCTGAATATTTTGTTATTAGGCGCATTAATTCTTTGCATTCCTAAAAAGAAATGTATTGATTGCCATGCTTACAATGAGGCTACTACATACATTGAGCATCCCAAAGGTGCTTTTTCCAAATTCCATGCTGGCTGGGGAATTCTGGGAGTTGAAGTCCACAAGTCTTAAATTTGCCAAGGTTGGATATCTGTGCTCTAAATTACCACACAGGGTCTTGACAATTCCTATGGTGATCAGATGACCCCCTTCCCCAATCTTCTTCTACATCCCCTAATCTCAAGAAAGATGAGTTACAGAAAAAAATCCAGTTTCAGCTCCCACAAAACCGAGTTTCATAGTTGCTAAGCTGTACCCTGTTGAGAGATGCTTAAAGGTGCTGCAGAGCAGAAACCAAAATAGGAACCACCGAGATTTATCATTTTTTAAAAAAATAATCCAGTGCATTATAGATATGTCCCATTCTCCAGTGTAAATGAATCACATCCTTTTCAAAGCAAGAGAGCTAATGACATTTTTTTTTCTTTTGGCAAAGAAATTAACAGAGGAGGAAATTAATTGAAAATTAGGAACGGATGCTCAAGTTTACTTCACACCCTCATGAGCAGAAAGAAAATGAATCTCTTGTAAATCATTCAGAATTAATCCTATTGCTTTGAAGCCCCAAAATCATATATTTAGAAGAGGGATGTCTTTATTCTATTTCCAGTTGCATAATCCACAAACTCAATTTCATGCAGCTCAGGGAATTTGGCGTCATCTGCTACAATTGAGTTCTAAAATATTAATTCCAACTCTGACACTTCCCTTTACATAATACAAAGCCTGGAAACCTTGATGGTATATTGATATAAATCCAGACAATCCTGGTTAAAAACAGGCACACAATGAAAGTTGAATAAGACCAATCAGAACTCTTACTTTTTTCTGCATCTTCTGACTCAGAAAAAAATCAGGTCACAATGATTCGTAAAATCACCATCAAGAAGCTGAAATAATTTAGGTCCTCATAAGCAGTTTAGTTCTTTTTTCGGTACTAAGAATTAGCAACTTAGAATATACTGCCATGTAACCCACTGCTCTCCTAGTACAGCCATACCTCTGAACTATATAATGCATTCTCCATCTGAGATAATCCTATTTTTTAAGCAACCGAAATGCATCCTCACTGAGATGTTGGTTGAATTTTAAGAGAACATCAAAAGAAAATTGGCAAGATCAACATGAATGCAGATATATAGTATATTAGACTTGCTGATTATTACAGAGGGAGGAAAATTTAAATAACAGATGACAGAGTTGGAAATGAGCTTGGAGGTCTTTTGGTCTAGCCCCTCGCACAAGCAGGAGACCCTATACTATTTCAGAAAAATGGTTGTCCAATCTCTTCTTAAAAACTTCCAGTAGAGGCAAGGGGTTCCACTGTAATTATTCTAACTGTTAAGAAATTTCTCCCCAGTCCTTCTTTTCATTAAACTAGACATACCCAATTTATTAAAAGTAAAGATATTATTGATCAGTATTGGATGATTAGATAATGGACTTCACCAAAACTCTGTTTCTGGGGTAAATAGCAGTAAATTTTCTCAAGAAAAAGAGAAATAAAATTAGTTCCCCTTATCCTGGCTTTGAACAGAAGTTTTGAACTTGTACAAATACCAAATAAAGGCATCCAAGACTAGGAGGACCACCAGAGTAACTACAGAAAAGACCCAAGAAATATTGTGAAAATTGTAGAAGAATTAATAATAATAATAATAATAATAATAATAATAATAATAATTTATTAGACTTGTATGCCGCCCTCTCTCCCTAAGGACTCAGGACGGCTCACAGTATAAAACACAGTACAATAATTTACTTTAAAAAATTAATTAAACATTACAAACCCAATAATAGTAAAACAATTAAAATTAATCAAAACTACTTTAAAAAATAGAAAACCGCCCCCCTTGGTTCAGTCCAGACCGGCCTGCTGAAATAGCCAGGTCTTCAGGTCCTGGCGGAAGGAGCAGAGATCAGGGGCCAAAAGAAGGCCCAAGGGGAGCTGATTCCACAGGGTGGGTGCTCCCACAGGGAAATCCCTACCCCTGGGCACCGCCAGCCGACAATGTCTGGCTGATGGTAACCCAAGAAGGCCCTGCCTGTGGGAGCATACAGGGCGATCAGAGCATGATGCCGGCAGGAGACGTTACCACAAGTACCCTGGACCCAAACCATGTAGGACTTTAAATGTTGTCACTAATACCTTGAATCTCACCCAGAAGGCAACCGGCAACCAATGCAGGTCGCGCAGGAGGGGTGTAACATGGGAGTATCAGGACACTCCCATCACAGCCCGCATTCTTTATATGTAAAGATTACTAGTTTGAAATTTGTGCTACCATTTAATGCTCAACTAAATTTTTGAAATCCAGCTGTGAAACTAACCCTATTTTACTTTTCTTATTTTTTTTTCGAGCCAGGATATGTGATAAATCCATGTTCCAAGAGATTTCAAATAAGACATCAACACACCTAGGAATTGGCTGAAAGAAGGTGCTTTACTCAGAGTGATGCTTAACCACTCAATTGCACTGAGTTTGTCAGAATATTCTTGTCTTAATCTCTCCTTATTTTGTCCTCTCTTTTTCAAGCATCTGAGATGTTGCACTTCTCAAAAACCTGCTACTTTGCCCTTTCCTTTTTAAGATAGTGGTTTTGGAGACCATATGTAATGTTCCTAACCAGAATTTTATCAAACAGCCCAGCTTAATAAGGCAGTTAAAACAAAGCACACTATTTAATTGAAAGAAACCTTTGCAGGCAGCAAGATTCAGCAAGCAATTTATTTGTTCTTAATATTATGTTTAGCTACGCTTGTGTTTCGCTCCTGATCAATGCAATGCAGTTTCTCCACTTTAAAAGGCAAATGCTGCTTGATTTATGTCTTCAGTTCACCATTGTGACCTGGAATCCGGTTCACCCAGAAGAAGCTATCAAATGGCAACTGTAACAAGGTGAATGTGTTTTGTAAATGAGAAAGGGAGGGGGAAATTGCACAATCAATTCTACCTCTATTCAATCTTTTATGTCAAATCTGGCAAAGCTTGTGAATCCTGGCTAGGTCAGCGTGACCACCATTCAAGAATTAAGATTAGAGGTCAAATTTGCTTAAGGGTAGTAATTGGGACTGGAGACCCCCATCGCTCAGTGATGCCATTTGCACAGCAGCTTCAATCTTGCAGTTGAGATTGACGATGAAGGGAGAATTGAAAACACTTAGCTACCCTTCCCATGTTTAAAGAAATCTATTTGGTAAGGACTTCTTAGAAAGGGGCCTCTTGCACACCACACAACAAATTTATCTTTGAAGCTGCATGAATGTCCAGAAGCAGCTTGTAATAAGGCCGGGAATCACATGTTCAAAGAAAAGGTTAAACTTTCCACTGGCGTTCCTACAGAGATTTAAATTGGTCTTTGAAACTTGGCCCAGGTTAAGCTTCAATGAATGAAAAAAAAAAGAAAGTCTGTGAAATGGCTAAGTCCTTTTTTTTCCTGCAAACAATAAAGTGAAGTGTGCCCCCGAACTTTTTGAAAAGGTGGATCTCTGCCACCGTATTTTGTAAAAGCCAATGAGATATTGTACATAATTGAAAAGTGAAACTCTTTCATTTCCAGATTTCTTAACCGTTGGCCTCCAGAGGATCTCTCAGGGGCCAAAGGAAACATAACTCACCTCCTTTGACAGAAAAGCAAAATGTTAAGAAAATAGCTTTTCCACATTCTCCAATGCTGGATAGTAAAAGCATCCAAAAACAACAGCAAAAGCTACACAAGTGAGCATCTATTTGTTAAAATGAAACAAAGGGGTCCTAATAAAGCATCACATCTTGTCTACAAAATGGAACATATGCTGCTCTATTGTAGGAATATATTTAATCCTTCAGAAGAACATTAGGTGATGAGCAAGTAATTGATTACATGTTTAATGAGCCCTGACACTTGGAAGCCTGAACCGCAAGGGCTTGCCACTATGCAGACAAGCCTCTTCTTCTAAAGATGAAATCAAGCAAGGAGAGGAGCAAACATGGCTCAAAAGCTCATGTTTAGGAACAGTTGAAAATGTGACTCTGTTTGTTTACCTCCTGAAAACCACTCAACACACAAAGGGGAAGATCTTATGACTTTAAGGTAGAGGCTTTTTATTGGATTTGTAATCAGAATAGGGACCAATATTTATCTCAGCATCCATGTTGTCCACTCACATGGTGATTCTAGTCTAGTGAATGCTAAAGAGCAACCAAAGTAACTCAATGCAGCCAAGATGAGGAAGGTATAACCATATTCTCTTAAACCTCCTTGATCTCTCAGTGGCTTTCAACAGTGATGGTTTTCTTCTGATGGTTTCCTATTGAACTGACTGTGGGGAGTGGGAGGCACAATTCCATAGTGATGCCCTTTATCTATAGCCAGTTTCACGGAGTCAAGCCCTTGATTTTCTGGAGTGTCTCAAGACTCAACATTCTTAGTCCTTTTATTTAACATCTATATGGGACTGCTGAGATAGCAGAAACTCTCTGATCAAGACAGGCCCACAGGCAATGTAAGCTTATCAAACCCAACTTTTATCAAGAGACTTTGATTAGGATCTGTGACTCTCTCAAACTCCAATGGACCTCCCAATGTTTATATTTCTCATTTTCTGGAAAGTAGAAAAGCCCACTCAGGCAGTCTCTAAGTAACTACTTTAAGATGCATGAATTAGTCCATGAATATTAAGGAGCACAGTTTCAAAATGCGGAGTACACATTTGTGATATCTATTTGGAAGGCAGACTGTTGTTTTTATTATTTGTAATACTGCATCGTGGTGGTACAGTGGTTAGAATGCAGTACTGCAGGCTACAACTCGCTCTGCACTCTAGGGGTTCGATTCTGAGTGGCTCAAGGCTGACTCAGCCTTCCATCCTTCCGAGGTCAGTAAATGAGGAACCAAATTGTTGAGAGCAATATGCTGACTCTGCATTAGAGAAGGCTATAAAGCACTATGAAGTGGCATATAAGTCTAAATGCTGTTGCTATTATTACTTTATATTATTCCAACAGTTAAAATACAGCAATTCCCACTGCTGGAACTTTCTTGTAAAGTCTGTTTCCTTCTGAACAACCTAACCATCTTTGTTCTTATCCCTGCACACAAGAAAGGGCTCAGCCTGCTTTATCTCATGAGCAGTACTTGTTAAAGTTACACCTTCAAAGTCTGTTGTGATCAACAACAGTGAATAGATCTGACTCTTCATACTTCACGCTCAAGCTAAGATATATCAACACTGCACAGTACACATTTGTTATTTTTAGCTTTCAGTTCAATAGATGAAGCTCCTTCCTTAAACTGACTTGAAGACATCCCCAAAAAATAGCTGCAGTTTAAGAGTCATAAAAAGTTTCATTTTGAGTTATCTTTAAAAAAAAGCTGGCAGAGTACAAAGTGAACAACTAGAAAGTCCCAGTAAAATATCTGCCACCTCCAGGAAGGGATGGGAAAATTACTTGAACTCCTGAAAATGGAGCCTGTCAACACTGACTCTGTTGTGGTAGAAAATCAGGTAAGCTTAGTGACTTTGAGATTCACAGATTTCATGACCTAGAATTCTCAGCAATGCCATCAGGCTGAGGAATTCTGGGAATTGAAGTCCACACATCTGGAGATTGGGGAACCTCTGAGGATGATTTCTTCATGAGAACCATGACGTGGGTGGTGTTATTTTCAAAGTCTCATAAATTTCTTAGATTTCTTTAAAATTACATGCCTGCTTATCAATGGTATAATTGCCAAGGCCAAAAACCCGAATATCTGCAGCAGATATTGAGTGGTCAGACAAGGAGACCCGAACTTGTTGGCAGCCTCACACTGCAATGAACAAATACACACATTCAATTTTGTAGCTACTAAGGCTGTTGGACGAGCAGGCACAGCCAGGGAAGTGTTTGAAGCCTGGGAAACAGGCCCCTTGTCAGTCAACAGGGTGCTGATTTACCACCAGCATATCAAGTACCTAGAGGGCAAGGGCTAGGTAGCACAAGCAAATGACAGCCAATGACTTAAAAGCCAGCCATCAACACATCCCAATCAACCTCTAAAAAGCCACATACAACAGGCACCATATAAAGACTACACATAGAACAGCACACACTCTGCTAGAGAGAAGTTCCCTAAGGATGGGCTACAGCATGACTCTGAAACAGTGGTGGTATGCTACCAGATTGGACCCGTTTGTAGTGGGAAAAAAGCCTCCCACGATCAGCTGAGAGCAGGAAAAAAGCCTCCGACAATCAGCTGAGAGGAGAAAGAAGAGAAAAGTGCAGGATCAACCCTCCCATCTGCCCCTCTACTTTTCTCTTTTTTATCCTCTCAACTGATTGGCACTGCAGGCCTCAGCTGGTGTGGGGAAAGCTGCACACGTGCATTAGGTGTGCGTATACACGCGCACAATCACCAAGCCAGTAGTAGAACAGGAAGGATCCCACTGCTGGTCTGAAAGCTGGGAAGGCAAAACCTCTGCCTCAAGTAACTGACCCAGATTGGATCCTGCAGCATTATCCTTGCACACGTATATTCGCCTTCATTCATGAGATAATATGTAACTCCCAAACCATTGCCCAGAGCAAATATCGCTGCATAAATCACAGATAATGTGGCTGTAGCAGCTAAAACATTTTTGCAGACTTTTAGGGACGGACTTTAACAAAGAAGAGCTTGCTCAAAACTGATGGATGGAACATTTACATTTTTGACCCAAGTGCTCTTTAAAACCTTTTAAAAGCAGAACTATAGAGAGGTTTAGGATTTTATAATATCTAGAACACCATAAAGAGGACAAGGACTCATTTAAGCAATATTAGTAATTAATATGACAATATTACCTTGTCATTTCACCTCAAGAATTTAAAATGCAGGACCACCATTAGTTTTTCTCTTCAAAGGGAAGGTAATTGGATTTTCCTTCAAAAGGCTGCTCTAGAGAAATCTTTTTCCATTTTAATGGAAAGATGAAAGCTCACCTCAAAAGATCTTGTTGCCCAACATTTTAATCACAAACATATCTGCTTTTTAAAGGATGATCTTCAATGCAGTGGTCTGCTACTGCTACTGGTTTTGGCCTTTAAAGCTCATTGATTTTTTTTTCAATGCTGAGTTTCCACAGTACAAATGTCATTGTTAGATATATTAGTTGAACCAAGGTTTATATTTGAAAGTTGAGCGTAGTGTTTTAGTGGACATTGGTCTTCAAACTCAATAATTTAAACAAGAGCTGGCTGACTTTTTTTTGTTTAGATGGTTGAAGAGAACTAAAATAGTAGAAAATATTCAAAGTAGAAAGTTTGAAAAAGAAAGAAAGAAAAAGTCAAAGTGAGGATTGTTCTTATCAAAGCAGATTATCTCTAGTGTTTTCAAAACAACTTTACTGTTAAAAATCACCCCAGGGAACAAAACTTTTATATATATGTTAATGCATCAAAGCAAGGTCGATAGCAAATTCTAGGTTAACATGATTTCAGAAAATATAAGAATTCTTCAAATAGGAGATTTTGCAGAGAAATCTGTTGCTCCACCCAAAGATATTCAACAATTGTGAAGAACACTTGCCAGCTTCAGACACTAATACAAAAGGTGCCGATTTATTATCATACCATATTCTGTATTATTTTAATTCCTTCCACATTCTTTCCTCAGAAAGACTGAGTAAAGGATAGTAAAAATAAATTCTTAAAATCCTGCTGGTTGTCCTGTTGCTGATGATCCACAACATTGTAACTACAGAGTGAGATGGGTGGTATATAAATGTTATTATATAGTGTCTTAGCCACTGAGCCACCATGTCCCTTGCAAAAGCATATGTTAAGTATGTATGTATGTATGTATGTATGTATGTATGTATGTATGTATGTTATTTAGGTTTCTTCGGGTATTTTCCCATGTAATAGTTGTGCTTTTATAGCGACGTTTCGGCAGAATCCCATCTGCCATCTTCAGGCTTGTGTATTGGGTTCTTTATTAATTGTGTGTTTCAGGCTTGGCAGCCTTTGACAGTTTGAATTTGGTTCTGGCCCTGTGTTTTATTTGAATGGTCCTCTTTTCATCCCTATTGGCTGGGAGTCTAGGTCTGTGTTCATTGGTGCTTGAGTTGCTGTGTTCTTGATTGGCTGGCAACATTGTGTTTTGAGTATTGGGGGCGTGTTTGGGTTGGAGGTATTGGGGTTTTTTTGTTTGTATCCAGGTGTTTGTTTGTATTGTAGTATAGAGATCCTTTTGTTTGTCAGTGCAGGCTCCCAATACATGTCTTCGGACAGTGCTGGCTCTTCGACTTTGAAACAGAGATGAGCACACACCCACTAGAGCTGGAAATGACGAGCACATATATGCAAGGGGAACAGAGGTCAGCAGGTTCTGACCAGTTCTGGAGAACCGGTAGTGGAAATTTTGAGTAGTTCGGAGAATCGGCAAATACCGCCTCTGAGTGGAGATTTTACAGTATCCTTCCCTTGCCACACCCACCAAGCTATACCCATAGAACTGGTAGTAAATTTTTTTGAATCCCACCACTGAAGGGAAACTTTACTTTTATCTAAATGCTTTTAATAAATACATAAATTTATAATAAATAAATCTAACAGAAAATTGTTGCTGTGTGGCTTCTCAAGGGATGGAAGTAAAAATGTAAGCTGCCCTTCTCCCTGTCTTAATGTTTCCTGTCACTGAATGTCCATTGGAGTCCTGTTAAAATTTACAGTTAGACAAAAATAATCCAAGGCAGGAGTCTCCAACCTTGGCAACTTTAAGCCCATTGGTTGTTTATCTTAAAAAAGATCCACATGTCCTCAGCTTATTTATACTCAGCTTTGAATTGTACCAACAATGGTTTTGCCAAAGTCTTTACTAAATACAGCAAGTAAATAAACAATGCAAAACAGGATATAAATGCCACTGACAACCGTCACGGACTTTAATAATGATGTTAGAAACCAGACAGGCACCCAAAATGCAGGAGATCATGATTACCTGCTGCACAGCCTTGAATCTCAAGATTGAAAACTTGAGTAAAACAAGACAAGCTTTGGGGAAGCTGGACCACATTCTTTTCTGCCATGCCTTCCTTCTCTGAAGTCCTCACCTTTGTTCAACTCTACCCTTCCATCTATATCTGAAAAGGTTAGCAAGGTTTTGATTAATCTTGCTTTTCTTCTTCTTTTTTTTAACAACTGTCACATTATTTCCTTCCACTATTCCATCTTGGAGAAGATGTGATTTTAAGCTTTTTCCACATTTCTCTTTTTTTTTGGTTTCTTTGGAAAAGAGTTCAACTGTGTCAATAATAAGTAATTTGCTCAACATGATGAACACAGGTTAGGGTAAGGTGTGAAGATGGGAATTTTTTTTCCTTGCTCTCCTTTGGTCACCCAGCCACTCAGCGCTTGATTAGTGAGATTTGATTAGGGTGATTAGATGCTTTCATCAGTTGGACTGTTTGTATGCCATGGCTTGAACTAAAACATAACTGGACATTTTCACTTCAAAGAATGGCTTCTTCATAAATGCTATGATAAAATGGTTGCTTAATTCCTGGTTGGTCAGTCAGATTGGTAGGCAGTCCTGAAGACGTGAAGGAAGAACTGTTTGCTCTAGAATCCCTGAAACTAATTTTTTGTAAATTTACAAATTACTCAAGAAGCTTCCTCAGTTGTAACGGAAGAATTGAAGTTAAAACTGAAGAAGCTTCTTGGGTGAGAAGCAAAATATTTTCAAAGAAAAAAACCAAAAAAGTCCAGTTGCCTTTTGGAAAAAGCATCTATAGGGACAACCATGACCTGGATGATCAGGAATCTTCATAGACAAGGCATGTCATCCATTAAACAGGGAAAGTAAAAAGAACTAACATTGTTAAGTGTTACATACCTGGGTTTACATGCCCGTATTTATCTCTTTTCAACTCTATGCTATAGTGGTTAAATTTTTACCCAGTAACTGACATTCTTAGCAATCCACACAAACATTTTAACAAGGCCTTCCCAGAAGCAGATACAGGGACCAACTAGGAACCATGTTTTCCCAGAATTCTAAAACAGGGCACATCCTTCAGAGGTGAATCTGTGAAGCTTAAGCTTCATTTTGAAAATAATGATCTCCATTCCAATTGATTCCACTGCTTCCCAAATTGACTGCCTAGCTATAACGTGTGCTGGCTTCGGCACAATGCAAATGCACATTTAGAAGAGTCGTCCCTTGCATAATTTCCATTTATTAGTGGGCTGTTTTTGTGCAAAACATGAAAACAAAAGTCAGCCACAAATTGAATTAGAACTTATTGCCAATAATAGACCCATAAGTATTTTCCAAGGTTCCTCTAAACCATTTAGCGGGTGACTAACATTATTAGGAACAGCCCTCAGGGATTAAGAAAACAGATAATATGTAAAATGCCTGCTCTGAAAACAATTTATCAATCGAATTGTGCTAATGCAATTCAGTCGTGGCTTACAATAATACTTATGCCACTTGACTGCCATCAACAGTCAAAGCCACAACAACTTTTGGTTAAAGGAATTTAGAAAGCTTTAAACATAATACCCTGCTAGACACATACTTGGTGCAGTGGTAGAAACATGAGCTGACTTTTTAACCTCTCAAACTTTTTTCCCCCAATTTGTTTTTAAACCTAAGATTTTAGGACACACACACACACACTGGAAAAACTAGAAACCAAGAAGCAGTCATCTCATCCTAAGCCAACATTCTGACAAGGAGATTCTGTCAACATACCAGAGGTGGTATTCAGCAGGTTCTGATCAGTTCTGGAGAACCGGTAGTGGAAATTTTGAGTAGTTCGGAGAACCAGCAAATTTTGAGTAGTTCAGAGAACCAGCATCTCTGACTGGCCCTGCTACCCCTTCACTTCTCTGCCTCCCGAGTCCCAGCTGATCAGCTGGGTCTTCTTTTGTTGCCTTGCACAGGAGAATGGAGCTGAAAAGCAGGGTAGTGGGATGGGGAGCAAATGGAATTTTGCAATATCCTTCTCCTGCCATGCCTACTAAGCCATGCCCACCAAACCACACCCACCAAGCCACACCCACAGAACTGGTAGTAAAAAAATTTGAATCCCACCACTGCAATATACATATATTCATGGTTTTGCAGAGCAAAGAATAATATAATTGAAGTGCAGATTAGAAGGAAGACATCAGATCAAGTGTTATCTATACTGCATTTTCTGTCTGCAAATCAATGCCACTGATCTTGAATCAGTTGTATTGGACAAATTACATGTTCCTGAGGAAGGATAATCTTTGTCATCTTGCACCACTGGATCATGTCCAACTGGGGCAGTGGCTGACAGCCCCTCTTCCATGTTGCTCCATAGGAATTAGTGTTTTGGAAAGTGATAAAGAGCCATTTCTATCACGCATCACTGATAGTCTGATCCATGAATCTGTCCAGTCCCCTTTGAAAGCAATCCAAATTGGCTGCGGTTTCCACATCTGCTTCCAGTTGCTCAACAGATGTGATGCATTTTATGGGGAAAGACATTTAGCCAATCTGGATTTAGTTCCAATGGATGCTAATATCATGTGAGAGGGAGAAAAATGTCACACCCTTTCTTTTCCTCTTCATCCTCCATGCCAGGAATGAGTTTAGATATATCTGATATGACTCTCAAACTCAAGTGAGTTAATTGGATGTGTGGATTAGTGTGGATGGTGAGATTTTTCTGGAAAGTGATGCTGTTTCAGAAAAGTTGTTGACACATTTTTTTCTTTGATGACTATTAAAGAGTTTTCCATTAGTTTCCTCCTCCTCCTCCTCCTTCCTAGGTCTAATAAAAGTGACTGGCCCAAGGTTGCAGAACTAAATTCATGCCTAAGGTAGAACTAATACTCCTGGATTTCTGGTTTCTAGCCTAGTGCCTTAAACACTACACCAAACTGGCTTTCTGTGTCTCTCTTTATGGCTTTAAATCCTGCTCATCAGTTTTGGTTTCTTAAACTATCAGCCAAATGAAGAAGTTGGAGATCAGCAGGAGTATCAGAAGAACTGTGGGTTACAAATGGACCCTATACCAATATGTGGTGGGATATGAGCCCACACACACTTATAAAATATACATGTATATACACAAAATACACACAGTTACTGTATATGTTGTTTCAGGACCTTTGTTAGCCAAGAGAAGCTTCAGTTAAATTTAACTGTCCAGGAACTGTCTAATAGGTATTAAGACCTCCTTACAAGAAACTCTATGGAACTGCAAACAATTGAGATGTGGGTCAGTGATTTTGTATCCCAGATGGACAACAGCAAGTCTTATTGGTATAAGGAAGTTTCCGTTAACTGCCCTCCAATATAAGGTAAAGATTCCCCTCACACATATGTGCTAGTCATTCCCGACTCTACGGGGGTCATCTCCGTTACAAAGCCAAAGAGCCAGCACTGTCTGAAGATGTCTCCGAGGTCATGTGGCTGGTATGACTAAAAGCCAAAGGTGCATAGAATGCTGTTACCTTCCCACAAAAAGTGGTCCCTATTTTTCTACGTGCTTTCGAACTGCTAGGTTGGCAGAAGCTGGGACAAGTAACGGAGCTCACCCTGTTATGCAGCACTAGGGATTTGAACTGCTGAACTGCTGTCCTTTCAATCAACAAGCTCAGCATCTTAGCCACTGAGCCACCACGCCCCTTGCCCTTCAATATGGCCAACAGCAAAAGCTCAAACTGCAGCAATGTGGAAACCTATCTGGAATGTGTTAACAATGAGCAACAGAACCCAATATTCCTAATGTCGGCTTAAAAAAGCAGGTACAGAATGAAATGCTACGAAATAAAGCCTTTCTACCTGATGCTATGAAGTGGTATTATTAAATAGACTGGAAGTAGATTGAATGACTCTTTCCTAAATATGGGACTTTGCAAGAATTATGGTGTCCTTATCATCTGATAAATCTCCTCCCAGCTGCTGGATGACAGATAAAGGCAGATAGATAGACAGTTGTATACCATAGTCCTTAATAGTAAGTTAGGGCTAAATTCTGACTGATTTATTTTTATTTTCCATTGACATCAAAGCACCATCTGTTGCATATTCACATAACAGAGATTAAAGATTAATTGCTGTATTCTCCAAGCATATGTGAATACATCCCCTTTCTCCTATCAGATTACAAAAGAGGGAGTGTGCTGGGATTCCCATCGTCATCAAGGATGGCTATCTCTTAGAGCAAAAGATGAAAGAGAGCTGAGGAAATTCACTAGGATCGCCTATTGTAAAATTAGGTTTCATTTCTACAAAAATGTCAGCCTGAGAGCTAATTCTACAACCCCCTTTGATCCCTTTGGATATGAAAAATAGTGAGAGATTAGACTGTGATGTAGCCACTGAACGCTCTTGGAAGACTAATAAAATAGGCTGTTTTCTTGCATACATTTCATTACTAAACTAGGTAATATCATTTGATGCTCTTAAATAGGCAAACAGCAGTTCTCCAAAGGCATTCACAGGATCCAATCCTTTCATCAAAAATGATAAAATCAGCATTGTTGCTCTACCTCTTTCATCTATCCATGCACAACCACAATACAAATACAATAGGAATAGAGCTCATAATGCAGTATTGTAACTCTGCTTTTGTCAGTTGTTCCCTTAACTGTTGTGGATCTCTTGTGGCCACAGGTGGGACTAGAACTCACCATCTCCTGCTTTCTAACCTGGTACCTTCACTATGCCCAAAATTCCCTCCCAGCAAGACTATTTTATTACCAATGGCTAAAAATGATTAAGATGTTGCCATCTGAGCATCAATATATATAATCTGTTTAAGAAGTTGAACTGATTATTTGTAACAATTCCCATTGGTTTCTTGCTTTATGAGCCAAGATGATCTGACATACTGCAAAGAAGCCATTTAATTTAGCATCACTCTAGTAACCATGTACAATAAGACTATGGAATTTGTATAGGGCTAAAATAAAATTAAAAATAAGAAAAGTTCACCAAATATTGCATATAAAATTGGGGATTTAGATTATATAATACTATCTGTACCAAATAAATCACACCAAAAATTATTATTTTCTTCATTTGCTACTCGGAAATTGTCTATATATTATCAAAATGTTGTTGTACATGTACTGTATATACGGTGCAGCTACCAAGTAATTCAATAAATGAATTCCAGAAAAATACAAGTTTCAAGAATTCAAGCTCCTTTTAGCAAATCCCACTGTATTTCCTCCAAGTTGTGTTTAGTGTCAAAGTTGCTGAGACATTACCTCAGCACAGTAAGAACAGATTTTCCAAGGAAACATCAGAGAGGTTGAAAATGTCCTAGCAGTTAATCAGCTGCTATTTGAAGTAGAGCAGCTTCTTTAAGTACACCAACAGGAGCAGTGGATTAAAAATGTCAATGCACTTAGACCAGAAACCCATATCTGTGCCTTTTTCTCAAAGAGGGAGGAGGTGCTAAGTCTATTTCATTTTTAATGGTTATTTATTCCTTTAGCAAATGAGTGGTTGTTATTATTATTATTATTTATTTATTATTAAATAAATACATTTATAAGCTGCCTTATAAGCGGCCTTCACCAGGTAGTATTCATTTTGCATTCTGAAATTCTTCAGAGATAGTTGAATTGCCTTCTTCAAATCTGAGCTCTCAGTTTCCAAATGTAATGTACTATAAGTTGAGAAAGGTTGTATGATCTTCAGCCACTAGAGCTAGCAATAAACACGAGTAGCCAACTTTACTGCCCGAGAAAAACAGCAGAAAATTATACTGCAGTTGGACTCTTGGTTTCTTCAACTTTTGATAACAATCATAGAGAGGAACATTGAAGAATTAATCATGAACTAAATCCAAGGAGCATGCCAAAGGATTATGTCCACCCAATGATGACCCTATGCATTAGAGAGCCTTTTCTTATCCCCACTAACAGTCACACTCCAATCCTCGGAAATCATTTAATATCTCTATGTATAGACACAAAGTTTTCTTCATTTTGCAGTTCATTTGGACTAATCTACAGATTTTTAATCTACCCTCTCTTTAAAGGAAAGCCATGTTCTTTATCGACATGCCACTGAATTATAGAAAGATGGCTGAAGTTGCATTGGACTGCTCACTGATAAGAAGAGTCAACTGAGCTTAAAGCTATATTTTAAGGAGATCATATGCAAACTGCTTCCTTTTGATTAAACCACACAGTATACAAATTCAGAATTAAAGTGGTTTTCTTAGATAAAGGATTCTCTTTCGTTTTCCCAGAAGGATCTGGTTAGTGAGTGTAGGAAATTGGATGCTGGCTTGATGGAGCTTTGTTGTAATCAAACAAGCACCTTACACTTGGTTAAAGGGGAAAAAAATCAAGGAGAGAACTGACCTAGAACTAAGGAGAAATTTCCTGACAGTTAGAACAATTAAACAGTGAAATCGCTTTCCTTCAGAAGTTGTGGGTGCTCCATCGTTGGAGATTTTCAAGCTGGACAGCTATTCGTCTGAAATGGTATAGCAGGAGTGTCAAATTGGTGCCCCCCCACCCCGGGCCAGATGCATCATGCGCAGGCCACACCCATCCCAGCTCCCTGAATGTGAAAAACATCGCAAAATGGAAGGAAGGCTATTGCTGAGCGCATTGGGTTGTATCCCAAAAATTGTAAGCCGCCCTGAGTCTCTGGAGAAGGGCGGGATATAAATATGAATAAAAAAATAAAAAAATAAAAAAATATCACTTGATGGCAATGTGACATAGCGAGTTTGACACCCGTGGTATAGAGCAGAGGTCACCAACCTTTGGACCTTAGTGACCACTAAATTCATAATTTTAAATCCTGCAGACCACTAATAAGGATTTTTTTAAAAAGATAAATAGTAAAGGTAAAGGTAAAGGTTCCCCTTGCATATGCGTGCTAGTCAATTCCGGCTCTAGGCAGATGCGAGGCACAAATGGAAGCTTGCCTCTGCGCTTATATCCGGGGAGAAACTATTTGGGAAGGCTCTTGATCCTCTCCTTATTGAAACAAAATCGAAGAAGAGGATTCTCCTCTCTGTTTAGGAGGTCGGACTCCTGACCTTCCCAGCCATTTCATAGAGGCTCCTCTCATCCCTCTTACCCGGGACACTACTATTCCAGATACCATAGGACTCTGCCACAGAGTCAGGGGCAACAGTCGGAATCTTCCGACTTTGCCGGTAGAAACAGACGAGGGGGGCAGAACAGGAGACAGTGCCAGGGAGCTAGTGGCAGGAACTTCCATCATTCCAAATGGTGGGAGGGACCTAGTGCCCATAGGGGGCCGCTTAAGGTTCTTTGCTGACCAGTGGGATTCCTCCACCTCCGATGCCTGGGTGAGGAATACCATCAGGTTTGGCTTGGCTCTTGAGTTCCTCTCCAGCCCACCGCACTTCTTCATGAAATGTCCTTCTCTAGAGACCCCACAAAGAGAGCTCTCATGCAATCTGCCATTTCCCATTTATTGGAGATTCGGGCCATTCAAACGGTACCCTTAGATCAACAGGGTCAGGGATTTTATTCCCACCACTTCATGGTCCTGAAGAGTTCGGGGGGCTGGAGGGCGATTCTAGATCTGAAGCACCTCAACCAATTTCTGTTGTATCGCAAGTTCAAGATGACCGCATTGCAATCGATCTTACTTGGCATCAGGGAGGGGGATGTACTTACATCTATTGATCTTACAGAGGCATATTTGCATATACCGATTCGGCCTTCCCATTATAAATTTCTTAGGTTTTGTTATAATAATATCTACTACGAGTACGTCGCCATTCCTTTCGGACTGGCCTCCGCTCCCAGGACCTTTACTAAAGTCCTGGCGGCGCTGGCCACTTTCCTCAGGAGCAGACCCATTAGGCTACATTGTTACTTGGATCACATTTTAATTTTATCATCATCCATTCAGCAATCTAATGCAGATTCCTTTGTCACCATTTCCACTCTTCAGAGTCATGGGTTTTCTATAAACTGGGACAAGAGTCACCTAACCCCCACAACTAGACTAATTCACCTAGGGGCAGTTCTTGATACCACACAGGGCATGCTTTTTCTTTCACCCGACAGGCAGGAAAGTATTAGGAAACTGGTACAGGAAATCAGTACCCTTAAAAGGGTTCCCCTGGCCTCGCTATCGCAATTACTGGGGAAGATGATTTCTTGTATATCCATAGTTCCTTGGGCCCGCTTGCATGCCAGGGCTCTGCAGTGATTCCTGCTGCCATACCAGCGGTCGGGGAGGGACAATTCCAGGGCCCGAGTTATGGTACCAACCACCGTACTAAGATCCTTTCACTGGTGAACTGCTGCAACAATCAAAAGGGTTGTCCTTTCAGGGATCCTCCAAGAGAGACCATCACGACAGACGCCAGCCTATATGGATGGGGGCCTCATTATCTTTACCACACGGCTCAGGGACAATGGACCATTCCAGAGTGTGCACAAGACATCAATGGGTTGGAACTGAGAGCCGTTCACGTCACCCTGTGCAGTTTTGTTTCAACACTGCGCTCCAACCACGTGTTGGTGCTCACGGACAATATCACCATGAAGGCCCACTTGAACAAACAAGGGGGCACACACTCCAAACACCTGATGCAAGAGCCAGAGAAATTGCTTCGGTGGGCCGAAAACAACTTCCTCTCCGTCAAAGCTGAGCACATATCAGGCATAACCAATATGCGAGCGGACTGGCTCAGCAGGGCCACGCTCGACCAGGCAGAGTGGCGTCTGCACCCCTCATTGTTTCAGAAAGCAGTCCAGAAATTTGGCCTCCCTGTAATCGACCTATTTGCCTCTCCCATCAACATGCAATTACCGCGCTTCATTTCCCGATATCCGTCCCAAGGAGCAGAGAATGTCAATGCTCACCGCTTCCCTTGGCCCTCAGGTCTCCTATAAGCCTTCCCTCCTCTTCCACTGATTCCCAGGCTGATTCAACGGGTTCTGGAAGAAAGGGCGGAGATATTAGTAGTGGCCCCCCATTGGCACAGAAGGCCATGGTTTGCGGACCTGAGGAGCTTATCCATCCAAGAACCTTGGAGAATTCCATCGTCCATGATATCTCTCTCTCAGGGCCTGGTCCTCCACCCAGACCCGCAATGGTTCAGTCTAGCCGTTTGGAGGTTGAGCGGGAACGTCTGAGGTCAGAGGACATTTCCGCCAGAGTGATTGATACTATACAAGCGGCTAGGTGACCATCAACTGTGTGCATATATAATGCCACTTGGAACATCTTCTGTAAATGGTGCACAAAGTCAGGGGTTCTTCCCACCTCTCCATCGGTAGCACAGCTGTTGGACTTTTTACAGGAGGGATTAGATAAGGGACAACACTTTACACTGTCAAGTGGCAGCCCTGGCTTCAGTTATATCCTTAGGTGATTTTCGTTCAGTTTCTCAACACCCTTGGGTTCGCAGTTTTCTGCGAGGTGCCACCAGTTGTCCACGGTACCGGGACCTGAACAAAGTTCTGTCGGCACTTTCGAACCCTTGAGAACCATCAGTCTATAATTCCTGATGTATAAGATAGTATTTTTAGTCGCGATTACCTTGGTGAGGAGAATATCAGAGTTGGCAGCCTTATCAATTTGCAAGGACCTCTGTGTGTTCCACACAGATAGGGTAGTCCTCAGACCTGATCCTACGTTTGTTCCTAAAGTCAATTCTGCCTTCCATAGGGCACAGGAACTAGTCCTTCCCAATTTCTGTTCTAACCCGACTCATTGTCTGGAATGAGAATGGCATCACCTTGATGTGCGCTGAGCATTACGCATATACATACAATGCACGGCGTCCTTCCAGAAGACGGAGGCCCTTTTTGTTTCCTTTCTCCCTAGGTCCGAGGGTCACAAAGTGTCTTCTTCCACAATTGGCCATTGGCTCAGGGCCTCAATAGCAAAATCTTATGACGGTCAATCTATCCCTGTACCAGCGGGCATCACTGCCCACTCAACACGTAGTGCGGCAACATCGGCTGCTTGGGCCACTCAGGCCTCGATAGACAAAATCTGCAGGGCGGCCACCTGGTCCTCCCCTTCGCCCTTCATATGTAACTATAAGGTTGATGTGTTTGCCTCTGCTGAGGCTTCATTTGGTAGAAGGGTCTTACAACAGGTACAGAGGGACCGAGAGTAGATTTAGTACCAGACGGCATCCCTCCCTGAGGACAACTCCAGCTTTGGTATGTCCCACTTCTGGATGCTCGGAGCAGCTCGGGGGAGAAAGGGCGTTGGTACTTACCTGATACGCCCATTCTCCATGAGCTGCGAAGAGCATCCAGCCCCACCCCTTTTTCCATCTGGGGGGGGCATTGCTCCGGCCAAACATTGTTGTAGATAGGTTAAGTGTAGGCAGGTTTGCCACTTCGACTTTGCCAAAACTGGGGCGTTGGGGTGGAGTTCCAGGAGGAGGAGCGTCCCAGTAAGATTTTAGCCCAGCCTGCTTAACAAGAGACCAAGCACCTCCCACTTCTGGATGCTCTTCGCAGCTCATGGAGAACAGGCGTATCAGGTCCACCAAAGGGGTCCCTATTTTCTTGCTTGCATTTTTTACATGCTTTCAAACTGCTAGATTGGCAGAAGCTGGGACAAGTAATGGGAGCTCACTCCATTACACGGCACTAGGGATTCGAACCGCTGAACTGCTGACCTTTCTGATCAACAAGCTCAGCGTCTTAGCCACTGAGCCACTGCATCCCTAAATAGTATTTAGTGCAATATAAAAAATGCAAATAATTTTTCTGCAGACCACCGAAATTTTCTCATGGACCACCATTGGTCCATGGACCACTAATGACCACAGGTATAGAGTCCCCTGCTCAAACAGGGGGGTTGACTAGGACATCTCCAAGGTCTCTTCCCACTCTGTTATTCTGTTAATAAAATAACAGACTAACTTGGGTATTTACTCCATGGAAGTTGGAGATGGAGATTTGAACTGAATAGCATGAATATAGATTAAAAATAGCACCAATCCCAAGTGATCCCCTCTCATGCACTTCAAGCATGAGTTAATCAAGCCAGAACAAATCCTCTCTGGGAAATGAGTCACAGTTAACTATGAATCAGGGATCTATGGAATCCTTTCGTTACTTCTGAACAACAAGCTTCCCAGAAAATTGGCAGCAAGTTACATTTCACATTAATTGATCTTGATTATTCTACATTCTTTGACCCATCATCTAACCCAAAATCTGTACCCTAAATCCAGGAAAGTGAAGCCAAGTTGGATGCTACTTCCTACAATTCCAGACAACTAAATAAGTAGAAAGTATTAGTCCTTGGTGATCCTTTCTTACAAAAATAATCACAAAGTTTTCTGCTTTGAGCGCAGAAGGCAGAGAGAGGAAAGCCAAACGTATTCAGGCAGTGAGAAACATTATTTTTGTGTCAAAGCAAACCATGATTAATGGGAGCTGAAACAAACCAGCTACTTTTAGTATCAGAAAAATGCTATAAAGAGCAGGCTGAATATGACATCTTTGTTTCTGTCACTGAAGTTTAGCACATAAATATGCCAGCAATGTTAGAATATTGGCTGATGAGTTAGATCATTGCACATAAACGTCTTCCAAATATATGCACAGGACAATTCTAGAGTTACAATATTATACATTACACATAGATCTTTTTTCTTTCAAAAAATACCTAGCCTAATATAGCTTGAAATTTAATTCCATGCTAAGATGGAAACCAATAATTTAAATATACTGAGAGAGTTCTGGGAGACATTATATTATTTGTGGAACAAAGGTTATAGTATAATGAAACTCGAAGATTAGGTTTCAGTTGACATGTAATCAAGCAAGCAAGACAGAAAAAAAAGAAATCAAAAGAAATATCAAAAATATTTTAAAAAATCCAGGTAACATAGATTGCAGAGCTCCATCTAAAACTTTACTTTGGGGAATTATCCATCTAATTTCATTTCATTTCATTACCCAGGGGAGAAGTTTTTTTTTTTTAAGGTAGAAACATTGTCGTTGTCTTTATATAATTATAAAACAAGCTGCCTGAGGCCACAACATCAGATCTTTTGTTATCAACATCTAACAACCCACCTTATACATCATCTCATGAAAAACAATTAGTGACAGCAAGAATAATTATCCCAGCATTAGATGACTGACATAAATCCTCCCTTGTGGTCCTTTCAAAGGTCAGACAGCTCTGTGTGGTGTCCCCATTGCAATAAGAACCTTCTATCATCAATACTCTCACATTGGTGAAAAGCATGTTGAATGTTTGTTAGGGGTAACTGTTATTTTACACTATATAGAAGACTTCAATGAATAGAAGACTTCAATGACTTTATTGTGGTCTCTTTTCATCCGAAATCTTATCCCAGAGCAGTGTTTCCTGGAGCTTTATGATAGGTAGACTTCAAGTCCCAGTATTCCCCAGTTTAGATCATGCTGGCTGGGGAATTGAGGGAGTTGAAGTCCACCCACTTTCTACTAAAGAAAACCAATTTGGTCTAATGGTTTAACAGAATAGAACAGAATTCTTTTATTGGCCAAGTGTGATTGGACACACGAGGAATTTGTTTTGGTGCAAATGCTCTCTGTATACGTAAATGAAAGGATAAGTACATTTGTCGAGAGTCAAGAATCATAAGGTACAACATTTAATAATCGTCATAGGGTACAATAAGCAATCAAACCATAGACAGCATTTCACCGAGGCAGCCATCATCATCGCCATCTTGGAAAAGACACCAAGGCACCAGATTAGAAAGCGGGAAACAGTGAATTCTGGTCCCGCCTCAGCCATGAAAGCCAGCTGGGTGATTTTGGGTCAGTCCCTCTCTCTCAGCCCAACTCACCTCATAGGGTTGTTTTTGTGGGGAAAAGAGGAGGAAGAAAGCATGTGGATTATGTTCACCACCTTGAGTTATTTGTAAAAATATTAAAGATGGGATATATAAACAAATAAATAAAGCATAAAAAACAGATGGGATGGAAGCAAGGACAGACTTGAAGATGTGACAAATGCTGGAGGGTTTTTCAAAAGCCAGCTTTGGAAATGATACACTCATTTCTGCATGGAACAGAAATGAACAGCAATACCTGACAAAGTCCAAAGGGACATGAAACCGCAACCCATCAAATGTGAAAGGGCAGTCTGTGAAAGAGGGATATCCTTAGCTTTGAGGAGGAAGAAAAAGCTGCACTACTTTGGTTAAATAGCTCCCTGTCATTACATACTGTTAAGGAAAACTTACAGTTGGCTGCAGATCCCAGAGCAATACAATATCTGAAGCATCTCCCTGAGAACAAATACCAGTGAATCTGATATGGGAACCTCACAATGAAAGCGACAGGTAGCAAGGTAGAAATATTTGTTTTCTTTTGTTCAATGTAAGAAGAACCACCATGAGATTTCAATAATATAACTATGTGGGGACACACTGTTCCAGCAGTGGCATAATTAGCACCAACAGAGGACACAAAGATTCACTCGAACATTATTCATTGGTGCAGTTTCATTTCAATCTTGCAAAATGAATGAGTCTCGTGTTTATATCAGAGTGAATTTCAAGCATGAATTTTATCTTCTTAGACTCTATATTATATGAGGATGGAGATTATAATCATTAAGTAAAATAATGCGGGCTAGTAGGACATAAGAATATAAAAATAAAAGGGCTTCATCGCTGGAGGCTTTTAAGAAGAGACTGGACAGTCATTTGTCTGAAATGCTATAGAGCAGGGGTGTCAAACTCAAAGCCCAGGGGCAGTGGTGGGATTCAAGTTTTTTTACTACTGGTTCTGTGGGCGTGGCTTGGTGGGCATGGCAGGGGAAGGATACTGTAAAATCTCCAGTCAGAGGTGGGATTTGCCCATTCTCCGAACTACTCAAAATTTCCGCTACCAATTCTCCAGAACTGGTCAGAACCTGCTGAATCCCACCTCTGCCCAGGGGCCATATCTGGCCCACGGGGTGCTTAGATCTGGCCCGCAGGGACGCTCTGCAGACAGCAAAGGACTGGCCTGCAATGCCTCTGCCAGCAAAAAAAAGACCTTGGGAGGGAGCTGTGTTTTTACTGGCAGAAGATTGCAGGACATCATCCCAGCTGAAAATGGAGCTCGGGGGGGGCCGCGCTTGGCTGGCAGAGGGTTGCAGGAAGCTGCCGTGCTCAGGAGCCTGTTTTCACTGGCACAGGTGCCCCCCAACATGAGTGATGTCATGCTGGCCATACCCACCCTGGCCACGCCTACCCTGGCCCTTGATGTGGCCCTCATTGAAATTGAGTTTGACAACCCTGGTATAGAGTCTCCTGCTTGAGCAGGGAGTTGGACTAGAAGACCTCCAAGGTCCCTTCCAACTCTGTTCTATGGTCTATATGATAGGCTTAGATATAATACTGAAGTGCAGGGACATCACAATGACATCAAAGGTACACACTTTTGAGGCTATCGTTTTCAAAGTTGCAAGTCTATGATAGTGAAAGTTGGACCATCAGAAGGGCTGAACAAAGAAAAAGTCTTTAAATTGAGGTGCTGGAGAATAGTTAGAAAATAACTTGAACCAAAAGAAGAACAAATAATTCAGCGTTACATGAAAAGAACCAGATTACATGCTCAAAATACTAATAGCAATAGCACTTAGACTTATATACTGCTTCACAGGGCTTTACAGCCCTCTCTAAGTGGTTTTATAGAGTCAGCCTATTGCCCCCAACAAACTGGGTCCTCATTTAACCCACTTTGGAAGGATGGAAGGCTGAGTCAACCTTGAGCCTGGTGAGATCCAAATTGCCAAATTGCAGGCAGCCAGCAATTAGCAGAAGTGGTCTGCAATACTGCACTCTAACCATTGCACCACCTCTTAATAACAAAGTTCAAATTTTGGATACAGAATGGGAAGGCAGAATCATTGAAGAAGCCCCTGATGCTTGGAAGAATCAAATGCAGTTAAAAAAGAAGCTAATAGAAGGCAAGGTGGCCATATACACCTTGACATATACAACTCCTGACAACAACACTAGCAGGACATTCCGAGAACTCAAGAAGTCATTACTGACAGATAATCTTGGGCAAATAATGTCCACCAGGTCATTAAACATTGCCAGCAACCAAACCACCTTCATCCTTCAAATATTCCCTGGAGCTAATATATACAGGAATAAAAATCTATTAAAAGGCTAGAATTATGCACTTCACTTTTCTTATATATTGCACACAGAGGAAACAACTAATAAACATTTACCACATCACTGAAGAATACTTTTGGCTTATTTTATCAAGAATTATGTCTAGCAGTTAACTAAAATAAAACACACTTAATTCACTAGCTGTTTGAAACAGAACATTCTATTACAGTGCCATATGGTCACCTTTTATTGAAAATATTTAAATAAGAATGTGTATTTATATAAGCCCCTACATTTTGGGGGGGGAAAAGAACATTTCCTCTCTTTTCAAAATATCCCCCTCCCCCACATTTTGCTACTTGTTGTATTTGTTCTTTCATTTGTTTAATTGAAGGAAAAATAGTTTAACCTATTAACTTCAAGCAATTTTACATTGTATTCATTTTAGTAAAAAAATAATAATTGATACTGATTTATAACCTATCTTCACCATGAGCTAGCAAAATGGATTATGGGTGTGAGATTTTGTTTAAAATCACTGGTAATAGTAGAACTAAAATACAAATATATGGTGCATTTTGTAGAATAAATCGAATGATAAATTGAGGCAATGAAGCAAGGAAGTTAAAATACTGCACTGAATGTAGCAAATTTTACAAAAATCCCTCTGAGATACCCCCGCTGAATTCAAACCTGCAATTACACAATTATTCAAACAATAAACTTTCATCAGCAACTGTGCTGTGCATATTCTGAAAAACAATATTTTACAAAAATCCAATTCCCATATAATTAACTTCATTTGAATGATAACTCATATTTAGTGTGTGTGTCTATCAACCCAGATGTAGCCTCAAGGACGGACTGTGGAATATACATGTTGATATCCCACCTTGGCAAGATTTTCAGAAGTGGTTTCTGTTAAGTTTGCATGAAGAGTCAGACGCGAGGAGTTCCAGCAAAGAGTTTATTTAGTGACTACAGCTCGAATAGACCCGTCCTGGCTTGGCTACGGCTGCCTCTTATAGCCTGCAGCCGTAGCTGCCAGCCACTGGGAGTGCAGGGTTTCTTCCCGCACTATTTAAACCAATACCATTCAACATTTTACAAGAACAGTTCAAATAAACCAATAACATTCAAACCTACATACATAACACCCCTCCCCACTAGGTTCAGTCCATACCAAACCCCAACCTATCTAATGTATTCCTTTAAATAGGTGGGGCTCTTACGTGTGCGTTGAGACCTTCGTGGTTCAGAAGTTTTAACGTTCTCACCCAGTGAGAGGAAATGTGTCTGCTGACATTTCCCTGTTGGGACTTCCTGTGAAAGGAGACCCTGTTAGACTGTTAGAATCTGGTCTCTCCTCCCAACCCATCTCCATTCCAATGTCAGCACCCAAGTCAGGTGGTGGTGTGCAATCTTCCACTTCTAAGGATGAATCTTGGCATTGTGACAGGGTTCGGATGGTTCCTGTCAATGGCTCCACTTCTAAGGATGGATCTTGGCATTGTGACAGGGTTCGGGATGGTTCCTGTCACAATGGCTCATTACACATGGGGTTGATTCCTGTTTGCTGATTTTCCTCCTGTTCCCCCTTCCCCTAGAAGAGACATCAGGTGAGGGACCCAGAGAGAGACAGGGGCGATGTTCCTGAGGGAACCTGGATCTAAGTTGGTCAATGTGCCTGCTCCAGAGGAGGCCATCCTCTGTTTGTACCCTGTAAGAACGAGGGCCAGTGATGTGAGTTATTTCAGCAGGAATCCACAAAGGTTCACCTATAAGGTTCCTAGCATATACAGAATCTCCCACACTAAAAGAACGAACTTTGGAAGTGGAATCCAGTGGTGCGTTGGGTGCGTAAGTGGGATGAAGGCGGTCAAGGGAAGACCTAAGTTTCCTACCCATCAACAACTCTGCTGGGGACAAGTTATTTGATGGGCTAGGAGTGATGTGTTGAACACTAAGAAGTTTTCAAGCTTCTCAGTGATATCCCCAGGACCCAGCTGCTGAAGCTTCTCTTTGGTAAAGCGTACCATGCGTTCAGCCCGGCCATTGGCGAAGGGTGCCCAGGGGCAGTGAGGGCATGTCTGATACCCTGTTGAGCTAGAAAGGATTCAAAAATGTTAGATGTGAATTGAGGGCCATTGTCAGAAACAAGGACATCTGGTAACCCATGGGTTACAAACAATTTTCTGAGCTGCTTGATGACAGCCTCAGTTGTAGTGGATGTCATGGGAATTACCTCTAGCCATTTGGAATATGCATCTACTATAACTAGAAAAGTGTGCCCTCTTGTAGGGCCTGCAAAATCAATGTGGATTCTAGACCATGGGCCCCTAGGACATTCCCATTCCTGTGTGGGGTGTGAGGTGGAGCAGGCCTGACTACCTGGCAATTGGGACAAGAGCTACCCAGTTTTCAACCATTTTGTCAATACCTGGCCACCATACATAACTCCTGGCCAAACCTTTCATCCTTACAATCCCAGGATGACCCTCATGTAACATTTCCAAAACCTCCCTTTGCAGTTTTGCAGGAATAACCACCCTGTTACCCCACAAAATACATCCTCTTAATACAGATAATTCAGTTTGCCTGGACTTAAAAGGTTGGGCAAGGTGAGGTAGATCTTGAAGAGGCCAACCTTTCTTAATCCAGCCCATAACAGGTGCCAACACAGCATCTTTGGCAGTCTCTCTGGCAATCTCAGCAGCATGGACTGGAAGCTTAGCAACGGTCTCCAGGAAAAGGTGTGAGTTTCAAGTTCAAAGTCCTCCTTGTGGCAAGGTAGTGGGCAACGACTCAGTGCATCAGCATGTCCAATGTCCTTGCCAGGCCTGTGAATCAGTTTGTATGAATAGGCTGCAAGAAATTCAGTCCACCTCAGCATTCTTGGTGACAGGATATTAGGTGTAGGTTTGTCTCCTGCCACAATGCCTAATAAAGGTTTGTGATCTGTAACAATGGTGAATGACCTGCCATACAGATATTCATGAAATTTCTTAACAGCTGCAACAACTGCTAAAGCCTCCTTGTCCAATTGGCTATAATTCCTCTCTGCTTTGGACAAAGTGCGAGAGTAAAATGCAATTGGGGCTTCCCTTCCACTGGGAAGCCTGTGACTCAAACCCCCACTCCAAAGGGGATGCATCACAAGTCAGAACAACAGGCAAATTCTCAGAGAACTGTATCAACACAGCATCAGACGTGATTAGTCTCTTAATACTGTTAAATGCTGACTGTTCCTTCCTCCCCAGATCCAAACAGCTTTCTTATCAAGCAGGCGATGTAAAGGCTCAGCAATAGATGCTTTGTGAGGTAGAAACATGTGGTAAAAGTTAATAAGTCCAAGGAAGGCTTGCAAATCTGTCTTGCATCTAGGTTTAGGGGCTTCCTTGATTGCTTTAACCTTGGCATCAGTAGGGTGGATGCCATGCTTGTCAATCATGTACCCCAGGAACTCAACTCTGTCTGTTTTGAGTGTACATTTGTCTTCCTTGACTTTTAAACCCGCTTTTCTGAATCTGGTAAGGACTTCTCTGAGTCTCTCTTGAAGCTGAGTGTCATTTTCAGCAGAGATTAACACATCATCAAAATAAGGCACTACCCTGGCAGTCCTTGCAACATTCTTTCCATAAGGCTTTGAAAAATGCCAGGTGCCACGCTTACTCCAAATTGTAGTCTTTTACATTTGAAGGCACCTCTATGAGTCACAATTGTTTGTGCCTCTGCAGTGGCATCATCAACTGTTAATTGTTGATATGCCTGAGCCAAGTCCAGTTTGGCAAATACTGTACCCCTGTCAATGGAGCAGATGATGCACAACTGGTACTGGGTATCGCTCTGCTGCAGCGCATGGTTAAGTGTCCCCTTATAGTCACCACAGATTCTCACTGACCCATCAGCCTTGACTGGTGTGACTATGGGTGTTTCCCATCTGGAGTGGTCAGTAGGCTCTAAAACCCCTTGAGCAATGAGCTTATCTAATTGTGCATCAATTTTTCCTTTAAAGCAAATGGAACCCTCCTGGGCTTTAAACGAATTGGGGGCACCTTGGGGTCTAGGCTGAAAGCAATAGGGGTCCCCATATACTTGCCCAGTCCTTCGCTGAAGACCTCTGGAAACTCAGACTTCAAGGACTCCTCCCATTCAGAGCTGCTCACGTGATTGATGCCAGTCACCTCGATGCCTAGTGGCTTGAACCACTCAAGTCCCAGCAAACTTGGGCGATCCTTGTCCACGATGGTCAGGGGCAAGCGTTTGGTGTGGCCTTTAAACTGCACGTTGAAATCTCTTGCTCCAACTACTGGAATCTTGTTCCCTTGGTAGTCTTTAAGAGTCAGTGCTTGCTTCTGGAAATGCTTCTTCTGAATTTTGGGAAAGAGTCTGTGGATAGTGTCCCATGACACCATAGATAAATAAGAGCCTGAGTCCACTTCCATTTGGCAAGGCCTTCCTTCAATAAACACCTTCACGTGTACTTTTCTGCTTTTAAGGGTGAAGAATGACCAATAGTGATTGTTTGGTGAGTTTCATTCTTGCCATTTGCTTCTAAATTTCACCCCATCTTTTCAAGGAATTTGTTGGGCTTAAAGTCTTTATCAGGAAATTTTTTCCTACTAGGTGGAGTTCTGGATGATTTGCAGACTCTGGCTATGTGACCCCGTTTTCACAATGTAGGCAAATGGAGTCAAAGAACTTGCATTCAGTGCGGGGTGCCCCCCACAGCCTCTGCAATAGAATCCTTGCCTGTTTTTCCAGAGTCTTTTTCTTCTTCTCCATTCTGAGTCTAAAATCCCTCCTCTGCCTCACTGCCATCTGAATCAGAGTCTATTTGTTCAATGGGCTGTTGTGGATTTTTCCCCATCAGAATGGCTTGAGGCCTGGCTTGAGGCCTTGTTAATCTTTTCATGGCCGCTGCTGAGGACTTGGTGGCTTCGCTGAAACAGCTTCTTCAATGGCCTCTTTAAACGTGATCTTAGGTTTCATTAATAGTTTGCTTTGTAAGACCTTATCTTTAAGGCCTAAAACAAACCGATCACGCATGGCCTCTTCTAAGTTGGTAAAGTCACAAGCACCCCAATGTCCCTTAAACTTGCCACGAAGTCATTAACATTCTCGCTATCCCCTTGATCCCGACGGTAAAATTCGTGTCTCTTAATGAGGCACGATACTTGTGGCGTAATGGGCTCTTAAAAGTTTCTCTAAATCGGGCCATTCCATTACCTTCAGCTCTGCTGCTCCCGCGCCTTCACCATTTTGAAGACTGCGGACCGCAGTGCGTGAGAAAGACCGCCCTCTTCCGTCTCGGGGATGCCGGCGAGATCGTTCCCTTCCAGGTACATGTGGAAACGATCCACGATTCCCAGTCTTCCGCCGCCGGATCGAGCGGTGCTGGGGGTGTTCAGCGCAGCCATCTCGCTCAGTTGCTTGTTCGTCGCGTCGTCTTCTCTTCAGGGAAATCCCATCCTCGCCAGTGTTAAGTTTGCATGAAGAGTCAGGCGAGGAGTTCCAGCAAAGAGTTTATTTAGTGACTACAGCTCGAATAGACCCGTCCTGGCTTGGCTACGGCTGCCTCTTATAGCCTGCAGCCGTAGCTGCCAGCCACTGGGAGTGCAGGGTTTCTTCCCGCACTATTTAAACCAATACCATTCAACATTTTACAAGAACAGTTCAAATAAACCAATAACATTCAAACCTACATACATAACAGTTTCCTCTTGCTAAGAACAGGTATACCAAATCCCAATTAAATCAAGACTCATTTTTCATCATAGCAGGATCAAAATGCCATAAAATAAATAAATACTGAGGTGCAAATTGTCAATTATATCTTGTGTAATGAGATCAGAGATAAAATTTAATTTAGTTTCCTTATAATTTTAATAATTTAAATTTCTAATTTGTATAATTAAATAATTTGGTTTAATGAAAAGAAGGAGTAGGGTGACATGGTAACAGTCTTCCAATATTTGACGGGCTGCCACAAAGAAGAGGTGTCATCCTATTTTACAAAGCACCTGAGGGCAGGACAAGAAGCAATGGATGGAAACTAATCAAGGAGAAAAGCAACCTAGAACTAAGGAGAAATTTCCTCACAGTGAGAACAATTAATCAGTGGAAGGACTTGCCTCCAGAAGTTGTGGGTGCTCCATCACTGGAGGTTTTAAAGAAGAGATTGGACGATCTTTTGTCTGACATGGTATACGGTCTTCTGCTTGAGGGAGACTGGGTGGATGATGGATGGATGGATGGATAGATAGATAGATAGATAGATAGATAGATAGATAGATAGATAAAGATAAATTGTTTTTCTTAAAGCAAACATATCATCTCCTAGGATTTCTCTGGAGTTGTGTGACTCCAGAGAAAGGTGGAGCTGCAAACATATGCTATGGGAGTCCCGTGCTGTTTTAAAATATCTTGTTGTCTTCACTTGCAAAGCTCTAATTATTTCACAGATTTGGAAGAGGGGAAACTAATTTGTTCTAAGTATGCTTAAGTGGTAACAAATACCAACAATCCTTCATAAATTATCTGTTTCAAATGGTGCCGGTTCTAATTTTAGAAAGGAATTTACAAGAATGGCAAGAAACAGTTAGCCAATTTATATGGCGTGGGAAATAATCCAGAGTTAAGCCCAATTTTTTACAAGACTCAAATGCAAAACTGTGTTATAGAACAAGCTGTTTCTCATGGTTCACAGAATGGTAGCTAAAGTGAACAGGGCTGGGCTGGCTCCATAGATATTAAGGGACCCAAAAGAGGAGAAAAAATGGAAAAGACACAGTAGATTGATGAAAGATAGACAGACAGACAGAGGGGCAGGCAGGCAGGCAGATAGATAAGACAGACAGAGAGATATTCGTGCTTTCTGAATTTATTTTTTTTCTATTTTCTTTTATTTCTACTTTTTTGTAAGTGTTTTTCTTCTACATATTTCCTGTGCTGTTATTTTTTTATCTTTCCTTTCTTTTTTGCAAAATCTTTTAGTAAAAACTATTTAAAAACACATTTCTTAAATCTGGGGTCCGAAGCTTCATTTCAGGCCCCCATCAATCTATGAATTTAAAAAGTCTGTTTTAAATGAAAGGGCCTTGGTGGTGCAGGCTATTAAACGCCTAGTACTTAGTTCCAGCTGCCTGCAATCAGTGCAGGCTCGAATCCCACCAGGCTCAAGGGTGACTCAGCCTTCCATCCTCCCGGGGTAGGTAAATTGAGGACCCAAGATTGTTGGGGGCAATAAACTGACTTTGTAAAAATGCCACTTAGTAATAAGCAGGCATATACAATGGAATGAAGGCTATTGCTGAGCGCATTGGGTTGTGCTCCAAAATTGTAAGCTGCCCTGAGTCTCCAGAGAAGGGCGGCATATAAATATGAATTTTTTAAAAAAAGGGTGAATCAGGAAAAATATTGAAATTAATTCTCACTTTAATCTTTACCCTTAGCAAAGGTATCACCACTGGTAATTTTAAGTGCTGTCATTGGCAATTCTTGAACAATCACAATTTTTGCCCCATTTTAAGAGAAATAAGGCAATTTTACCTCAGGCTGCACCATCTCTGTGTTCACAATATGGCCACTTTATCAGTCAGGAAGCCAATAAAATGCAAGACATAATATTCTTTGATGATTTCATAATTACTGTATTTTTAATGCAACAAAAGGAGCAGAAACAGGTTTCCAATTATTTTCAATTCTTCCACCAATAAGAAAGCAGTAGCCACACCATCTCCAATTCCCCTTTATTGCAGTCATTATGTCTTTGCAAGGATGTACAACTTTTGTCAACTGCTCTAACAATGACATGAAACAGTGAACAGTATAGAATGAGAAAAGACTTTGTCTGTTTTCCAAAGATTGTGCTGTAAATGGAACTCAGCACAATGGGTCCCCTCCCTTCCCGCATAGGTTAAAACAGCTTCCCAAATTGTTTTTCTATTAATACTAAGACATGGAACAAATACCAACAGAATTCTGAACGTCCTTTAAAAGGACCTGCAATTACTAATACTGATCTGCCAGCACATTTTTTAAATATTTTTTATGCCACACTTAATTTTTGTTCCTCAATGAATAGTCGGCATTTCTGTTAGGTTTTTTCAAAGGAGCCCTCATAGTCTATGAAAGGCTACAGGTCAAATCTCATTCTGTTAAGTTTGCATGAAGAGTCAGAGGTGAAGAGTTTCAGTGAAGAGTTTATTAAGTGACTACAGCTCGAATGGACCCGACTTGGCTGGGCTATGGCTGCTTCTTATAGCCAGCAGCCGTAGTTGCCAGCCAATCAGAGTGCAGGGTTTTTCCCGCACTATTTAAACCAATCCCATTTGACATTTTACAAGAACAGTTCAAAATAAACCAATAACATTTAAACCTATATACATAACACATTCACTGGGTAAATTTACATTCTTCTGCTCTTCTCAGAAAAAAAAACCTCTTATGAAGTTCAATAGGAACTCTTCTAAATCCGTGGGCTTACAGTTGTTAACTTCAAGCCCGTCTTTTGATTTTTCATAGGGCCATCTGGTTGTCTCAGTCCTCAATACTGAGAATTCAGCAGTCCTATCTGGGCACATAGGCCTCTACCTGATTATCCTTAATTAGATACAGGTATCTGTCAACTCTCTCACACATTTAGCATAGACGGATGGACAGATAATTAGACAAGTAGGTAGAGATAGATAGATAGATAGATAGATAGATAGATAGATAGATAGATAGATAGATGGATGGATGGATGGATGGATGGATGGATGGATAGATGGATAAAGAATATACTTTTTCAGAAACTTACCAAGTTTATAAATACACCAGAAAACTAATACAGGTAGTCCTCTACTTATAACCAATTGTTTAACAACTGTTCAAAATTACAATGGCACTGAAAAATGTGATTGATACCTGGTCCTCACACTTGCAACTATTGCAGCATCCCCATGGCCACATGATAAAAATTTGGGCACTTGGCAACCAGCATGTATTTATGACAGTTGTGGCATCCCAGGGTCATGTGAACATCACTTGCAACCTTCCCGACAAGCAATATCAATGGGATATTTATTTCACTTAAGGGTGATTTGCCTAACAGCTGTGGCAAGAAAAGATTGTAAAGTCCCACACAACTCACTTAACAACCGCCCTGCTTATCAACAGAAATTCTGGTCCCACTTAAGTCAAGGACTGTTTGTACCCATGTAAAGGACAAAAATATGATTGCTTTTCAAATGGTGTGTGATGACCCAGGGTGGGATACAAAACAAACACAGTCACAGAAAACAGGTGAAGCCCCTTTTATTCCTTCACTTTGCTTCCAAGCTCTGAATATCCTTGATGGGAGACAAAAAACTCCCACACAAACAGTTACAAGAAGAAGGAAAAAAGCAACATAAACCAGGCAAGATAAGGGCTGGAGGACATCCACAGATAACAGAACACACACTGGGAAGGATGCCAAACTCAGACAAGAACCATAAACTAGAGATATTTCCATGCTTTGTTTCCAGCGTTCGCCCGTACACAGGTCCGTCCTCTTATTCAGTTGTCACAGCTGCAGCCCATGAACGGGATCAAAGCCCTCTCCTCCCAAGTAGACCACATCTCTCCCTTATCCTCTCCTCCCTGCATGCCCTAGGATGGAGAGGGGATGGGCCTGGGTCCTCCTTTGACTGCTCAGCCGGCCTCTGCCCTTCCCCAGCCTCCTCCACAACCTCCAGAGCCACACCTCCACTCCCAGTCAGCTGTTCCTCCTCTCCCTCACAGTCAGTCTCCACCAGGGGCATGACACAGTGGCAGTTCAGGGTTGATTTCAGGCATGGAAAAAACTAAGAGTAGTTTGGTCACACAAATTTCTGAAGAGGGTTCTAGAGATTGTAATTAGAGAAAATAACTATTACAAATGGAATCCTACAGAATTAATCCTGGAAAAGCTTGGTAGGTCTTGCTTTCTTCCCTTCTCCATCAAATCATCCAACCAGCTGTATGAATTAAAAATTCTGCCTCCAATCTAGGATTCAGAATGTCTTTCATGCAACACAGATGATAAAAGGCATAAGGGTGCTTCCGCTCCCAACAGCTCAGTGGTGGCTCAGTGGTTAGAGTGAAGTACTGCAAGCTACTTCTGCTGACTGCCAGCTGCCTGCAATTTGGCAGATTGAATCTCACCAGGCTGAAGGTTGATTCAGCCTCCCGTCCTTCCGAGGTGGGTAAAATGAAGACCCAGATTGTTGGGGGGCAAGAGGTTGACTCTGTAAACTGCTTAGAGAGGGCTGTAAAAGCACTATGAAGCGGTATATAAGTTTAAGTGCTATTGCTATTATGCATTCAAAAGTGAAAAGACAGTAAGCGACCCAAGCAGGTAAACATATTTGTAAATATTCTCCTTAGTCATAAATAAAATATAAATAAAAGTCAGTACAAAACCTGCTAAATATTATTAATAAGGTTTGTGTGACCTTTCCATTTACTGATATATTTTTAGTGCATGTGACACTCAAGGTGTTTAGTTTTGAACCTGAAAAATCTTTTAATGTTTTGGCTACCTTTCAGCAGTTTAGTGCAAGCTGTTACAAAACAACAACAACATATTTCTGGGTTGTATTTTGAATACATTTCCTTGACTCTCCATTGTACCCTCTAAAGAACTCGTCCATATTGCCTCTTCTGGTGCATAAAATCAGGTGGTTTCTTAACAACTGCTTTGATTAGCAATGGAAATTCTGATCCCAATTGTAGTCATAAGTCAAGGACCACTTGTAGTTTTCCTGCCAGCAGAAGCAGGGTTTTCCCTTCCCTGGAAGCTCATAAAGCTCATGTTGGTTTCCAATGCAAAAGAGCTACAAAGCTCTAGGAATGGAGACAATCAATCAGAAACAGCATCCATATTCTTTACCCCCAAACACCTGCTTGCATGTTACAACCGTGCAAATTAAGGCATTTAAGAATGTATTCTGCTCCATAATGACAGGGATAATTTTTGCCATCAGTTGTCCAAAAAGCCATTTCTGGGAGCAGGAGTCTTCTTGACTTGCCCCGTTTAGTCTCCAGAAGCACAACACCATCTGAAATTCCATAATTAAGAAACTGAGCAGATTTCTCTATTATCTTTTCTCCTTCTGCATTCCTACCTCCACGTTTCCGATCTCCCATTTGTTACTGTTCTCCACAAGCGTGGAAGTAATTTCTTACATCAAGGGCTTATTTTTGCAACTTTATTTTACCATTTTTTAAAACAGACAATCCAAACCGAATGAAATTATCACCTCTAAAGGGCACACAATCCTGTTTTCTCCTTTACAACTGCAATCCATGACCTTATAACTGACTTGACACACAATAAGAGTCATGACATTTAAAGTCCCTTCCAGAGAAGTAGGAAACTGACTGATTCTACTGACTGATTTTACTGCAAAACAGTGGTGGGATTCAAATATTTTTACTACCGGTTCGGTGGGCGTGGCTTGGTGTGCATGGCAGAGGAAGGATACTATAAAATCTTCAGTCAGAGGGGGTATTTGCCAGTTCTCCAAACTACTCAAAATTTCTGCTACCGGTTCTCCAGAACTGGTCAGAACCTGCTGAATGCCACCTCTGCTGCAAAATAAGATACTTCATACACTAAAACAAGGATGCTAATTGCAAAAATAACCACTCCTTGAAACTGCTGGTCTCTACAAAACAAATTGCTTCAAGGAAACAATTGAGATCCTCCTAAAACCAGCTTTCTTAAACTTGCATCATGCACACTTTTTCCTTCCTCTTGCAGACTGGCAACTGAATGCTTGAACTGATCCACCTATTGTGATGTTCAATGAGGCAAGATGAATGTTTTGCCTATAATAGTTTTGTGCATTGCCAAGCACAAATTACCACTGGATGCTGTAGTCAATGAAACATTCTCAAAATACTGGTTGATGCAATGCAAAAAAAGAGAGAAATTTGGAGAAATTCAGAAGACATGGCTCCAGAGAGGACATGGTGGGAAGATGGATGCAAGAGGTCTACTATAGAGTCCTTATGTGCCAAAGTAATAACTAGAAAGGGAGCATCATTAAGACACTCCTAATTTTGCTTCTATTCTTTGCTCACAGCACATTGAGTGGAAGGTGATAGAAAGTTTCAGGTTAATTTTGAACCCACCTGATTCCACAAAAACTCTGGATGCCTTGCTGGAGGAAAATAAGGTATATCAAGAAAAAGAAGATAACTGAATGGAAGACAGAACTAAAAAGACTGAACAATAACAAAAAAATGTATTTATTAAATTTATAAGTCACCCAGAGCTGCTGTTGCGGTGAGATGAGTGGCACATAAATGTAATTAAGAAATAAACAAATAGTGCACAGTTGACTAGGCACAGGTAATGGGATGTTTGAATGACCTTGGAGGACTGGAAGAAGAACCCTAATGTAGACACCAGTGTGATAAACAAAATTTGAATCTGAAGATGTCCAGGCTGAGTCCAAGGGTGGGATCAAGTGCATCATCAGCCTGGAGTCCCTATGCCCCCACAAAAGATCTAAGTCCAACCGCCCTTGAAGTCCATTCTCTTTTCTGGTGTCAATTTGCATTGACCATTAGTAGATCAAATTCTTCTATAGGTTGCATGGAATATACTCTCAGTGCTTTTGAACTCTATTCTGACTTCTGGTTTTGTGTGCCTGGCAAGCACTCAGAAGGAATCCTCTCCAGATTTCAGGAAAGTGAAATTGAGGGAGATTCTGTCAAAGTAACCTTGTAATAAAGAATTCTAAAGATAGAGTTTATACTTATAGCTGTGCTGGATTACCTCAAAGGGATAACAACTCTGGGATGAGTTCGATCCTGTTTCCGAGGATGAAGTGGATGGGATTATGTGGCACCTGAGTTCCACCACATGTTTGTTGGACCCGTGCCCTTCCTGGTTGGTTTATGCTGCCAGGGAGGTCACCTGCGGTTGGATCCGGGCAGTTGTCAATGCTTCACTAAGGGAGGGTGTTTTCCCCTCCACCTTGAAGGAGGCGGTGGTGAGACCTTTCCTGAAGAAGCCTCCCCTGGACCCGACCATGTTAGACAACTTTCGTCCAGTCTCCAACCTTCGCTTTTGGCGATGTTGAGAGTGTGGTGGCTCGGCAGTTTCCACTTTTTCTGGATGAAGCGGACTACCTGGATCCATACCAATCGGGCTTCTGGCCTGGTTTCAGCACGGAGATGGCATTGGTCGCACTGATGGATGATCTCTGGAGGGCCTGGGACAGGGGCTTTTCCTCTGTCCTGGTCCTATTAGACCTCTCAGCGGCTTTCAATACCATCGACCATGGTATCCTTTTGCGACGCCTTGGGGGGTTGGGGGTGAGGGGCACCGTTCTTCGGTGGCTCTCCTCCTTCCTCTCGGGCGGTCTCGGTGTTGGCAGGGGGCAGAGGTCATCCCGAGGCTCACTTGTGGGGTCCCCAGGGGGTCCTCTCCCCTTTTATTTAATATCTACATGAAACCGCTGGGTGAGATCATTCGTGGTTTTGGGGTGAGGTATCATCAATATGCTGATGATACCCAGTTATATATCTCCACCCCAAACCAGCTCAGTGATGCCCTCTCCGTGATGACTCGCTGTCTGGATGCGATACGGATCTGGATGGATGGAAACATGCTTCGGCTCAACCCGGCCAAGACGGAGTGGCTGTGCATACCGGCATCTCGGTCCAGTCAGGAATGTCCACCGTTGACCATAGGGGGAGTGGTGTTGCCCCCTGTGGATAGGGCGAGGAACCTGGGGGTCCTCCTGGATGCACGGCTCCAGCTGGAGAAGCAGGTGGGGACCGTCGCCAGGGAGGCCTTTGCCCAGGTCCGGCTGGTTCGCCAGCTTTGCCCGTTTCTGGACCAAGATGCCCTGCGTACAGTCACTCATGCCCTTGTTACTTTGCGACTCGACTACTGCAATGCTCTCTATTTAGGACTGCCCTTGCATACCATCTGGAGATTGCAGCTGGTGCAGAACGCGGTGGCGTGGGTGGTGATGGGAGTTTCCCGGTTCTCCCATGTTACCCCCTCCTGCTGCCTGCATTGGTTGCCGGTTGCACTCCGGGTGAGATTCAAGGTTTTAACTTTAACATACAAAGTCCTTCATGGCATGGGTCCTTATTATTTAAGGGAGCGTTTCCTGCTGACATCGAATACTAACCGCCCTGTGCGAGCACATAGACAAGGACTCCTTGGGGTGCCGTCGGCCGGGCAATGCCGGTTGGCAGTCCCCGACGAAGTCTATTCTGTCATGCCCCTGACCTCTGGAACCAACTTCCCTTGGAGCTCCGCCTGGCCCCTGACCTCCGCACCTTCCGCCATGACTTGAAGACCTGGTTGTTTAACCAATCCGGGCTGTGACCCTTTGGGTGGGGTGGTTCTTATTTCTGTATTTTGTAATTATATTCTTTGGGGCTTGCTTAGTTTAATTTTTTTTAATTATTTATTGTTGTCGTTGTTTTAATTGTGAGCCGTCCCAAGTCTTCGGAGATGGGGCGGCATACAAGTCCCACTAATAAATAAATAAATAAACTTCTTCCCATCATACGTCATCAATCAACTGCTCTGCCTGAGAACTTGGTGTGAACATCTCTGCAAGATGAAGGCACACACCTTTGTACAGATGACACTGCCTATTTCTAGATTCAATGGTGATCATAAAGATATGCAGCTTTTCTTCAGGCTTCTGCTTACTCTAGTCTCTTTCCCAACAATTAAGCTGGATCCATTCCTCACTTTTTATAGAGAAATATGCTTTGATTTAAAATACATCCTCTAATAATCTGGTTCATATTAGAATAGTTTCCACCAAAAATAAATCAGGCAGTTTGCATTTTCCAATAGAGTGTCTTGAACATTAGGGAAAAAATCGATGGAGGGAAACCTAATCCATGCAAAACACTATCATTTCTAACAGAAGACATTTCAAATGGATCCTTTCTAATCTAACAAACTTTTTTTATGACTAGGCTCAAGTATGGTTTCCAATCAAAACAACTGAAAGGTCTAAAGAGAAGAAAACTTTTACAGAGCCTGGAATTTCACATGAGTAAGAGAGTCTGCTCCTAGTAGAAAGATTGTCCCTTTTGATAAGCATTTTAATGCAAAAAAGAGCCTGGTTTTCATTCCTGGTTGTTGTTTTTTTCTGGATAATTTTGAATATCTTGGGAAAATTCCCAACTGAAATTGTGGAGAATTATTGTTATGGATAGACAATCTAGACTTAATTTTTAACCACATCCAGTCATTTTGCTGATTGAGAGTATCAAAGCTTTGGTTAAAACGTTTGAACATTCCCTATGCTGTTTGGGAAATTCTAGGAGATGAAGTCCCCACATCTTAAAGTCGCAGCATATCAGGAGTCATATTAGAACAGTTGAGTAGAAGAGGAGAAATGTATCACAAAGGTGGCAATTCCATTATATCCTACAGCAGCGGTATTCAATCTTGACAATTTTAAGACTTGTGAATTTCAACACCAAAATTCCTTGGTTCCTTGGCTGGCTAGGATATTCCGAAAGTTGAAGTCCACAACTCTTAAAGCTGTCAAGGTTGGACACCCCTCTCCTAATGTATCCAGATTGGTTTTTTGTCTTTTTTCTTCTTATTATCTCAAGCGGCATGACTTTTTTTCTTTCTTTCTTTTTTTAAAGATATATTATATTTAAAATGGACTAGACTTGAACAATCTACTTCAGCCTTCAACGGTCTGTAGCTTGCTCTCCAGAAACAAAACTGCTGCATGAAATTCCCGGAATACATTTATCAGCATATGCTTACTAGCTATATAGGAGCCCAACAGTGACACTGATTTAGAACGGTATAAGATCTGCACTGTCGACTTCAATTGGAAAACCTGGGGTGTAACAAGCTACTCTCCATAAGTAGGGACATAAAATAATGCCTCTCTGTGCTTTCCATATTTTATTTTTATTCCGGTTGGAAAAAACCAAGCAAATATATAATAAAGTTAATATAGTAGTTTTATACGCCTTCATTCTATGTAAACAAAAAATAAGGTTCCTGGTTTTGATTCCATTAAGACTACATAATAAAATGGTTTGTTATGTGCTATAAAATGTGGGTTTTTCAAGAAGCCATTATTATGTCTCCCAATGATTGTATGCCACCTTGTAATACTTGGTGCATAATGTAGATAGATGTAACCTGGGGTTTATCCAGACCAATACAGATCCTTTTCAGTCTCTTAAGATTTTTGCTTTATTGATTTATTAGGTACAATCTACAATGATTGATGCACCGTATTCACAAGTTGTGCAACCCTCAATCTGGGGATCCACATTTCAGATGGAAACTCTAGTCCTTCCTCACCAATGTCCACTTCATCCAAGGAACCTTCTTAAGAAGTTTGGGGAAGGCCCACTTCAATTCCTTCTTATTTCATGTCAAGGTCAAGCCTTTCAAGGAATAAAAGGGAAGCCTTTTAAGGAAGCCTTAAGCACCTGCAACTTGTGCTGGTAATCCTTCAAAGGAGGGCAAAGGAAGAGGCGAAGGTTTTGGGCAATTCTGTGAGCTTTTGAGGGCCAAAAAAAAGGGGGGTGATGCTGCCAGCTGCATTTCTTTGCACCCTGTTCCAGGTAGAAATGCAAGAGATATAATAATACCTCTAGTTTCTCCTCATTTGGGACTACTTCATAATTCAGATGTCATTCTATATGCTTTAGAGCTTTTAAGGTCATTAAAGCCACTTCCTATTGTCTCTGCATAGTTTATAGGTTTGTTTTATTTAAAGGTTCCATTAATGGGACAATGGCATTAATTACTCCCATTCAAATAAATGGGGGAAAGTGATCTCATTGGAAACTAAAATTCCCTTAACAATGTGGTAATTACCTTATATTAGCACAGTACTTAATGTAAGGAGAAGCTTGTGTTAAGTTTGCATGAAGAGACAGACGTGGAGTGCTTCAAGCTCTTTGTTTATTAGTGACTACAGCTCAGAACGGACCCACTTTGGCTGGGCTGCGGCTGCTACTTATAGCCAGCAGCCGCAGTTGCCAGCCAATCAGAGTGCAGGGTTTTCCTGCACTTTTTAAACCAATCATTTCTTACATTTTACAAGAACAGTTCAAACTAAACCAATGACTTTAAACCTGTAGCTTGCAGTTCAATATTGCTTTTATATTAATTCAACCAAAAAGGAAGCTGTAGGCAGAGGAGGAACAAGAATGATCAGCAACGTATCCTCTCTCTTGGAATTATATTTGGGGTCAATACAAATCCTTAGAAATAATCAGTTAAAGGCTGGTGATCTTGTAAAGCTCTGCCTTTGCCCTTCAAAATGTAAGTTCTTTACTTGGAAAATATTGAAGTAGGGCAATTGTCAAATATATTTCATACTACTATCTGTGATGTTTCACAGTGAAGGCCCCAAAAAATCTCTCTGATACCTAAGCACTTCTTTTCCATTCATATTTTCAATAATGGATACACAAACACACAGAGAGAGAGAGTGGATCACTTGGCTAGCTGCTGCAAGAAGATTGCACAGGCTGTTTACAAACAATGGCATGACAAAGCAGCAGCAGTGGTGCACTGAAAGACCTACAAGAAATACCATTTGCCTGCAAGCAAAAACTGGAGGGACCATAAAATAGAAAAAGTAACAGAAAATAAAGATGCTATAGTGCTTTGGGACTTTAGAATTCAAACAGACAGGCACCTGTCACATAACACTCCAGAGTTAACTTTTGTTGATAAGAAAGAGAAAAGAAAATGTGGATGGTGAACATTGCAGTTCCTGAAGGCAGCAGCAGAGAAAGAACCTGCCTGAATATTCCTGAATGGGAGAATTGGCACTGCTAGATCTTTATTCGATCAGAGCCTGCAGACACCTAGCCCAGCCAGGGGAGAACCTTCACTGCATACAAGGACAAAGCATTGGCTGCTTTCCGTCTGAGTGAGGATGGCAATTCGTTCAAACCTGCTGCCTCTTTAATGGACCAATGAATGAAAGGGTAAAATATGGGCTGGGTAAAACAACTGTAAGACGGATTCAGAATGGTTGGAATGACTGCCCCTGGAGAATATTCCTAAATGGTTAAACATTATTTTAGGGCGCAGAAAGCAAGTGCAGTTCCAGAGGTTTTGTTCTGGGCCCTGGATCCTGGGCTTTTCAACATTTCCCCTAATGACAAGGGTTGAAGGAGGTGATTAAGAGAGCTGCAGAAAACCCGAACAGTATGGAAATGAAGAAGGTTTAAAAGATCTAGGCAGACATAAATAGTGGATGTATTGGAGAGAAGGAAGGAAGGAAGGAAGGAAGGAAGGAAGGAAGGAAGGAAGGAAGGAAGGAAGGAAGGAAGGAAGGAAGGAATATTCTCATTGGTAGATTAGGCCTGATGAAATTACAAGTTGTCCAAATTTTTACTACCGGTTCTGTGGGCGTGGCTTAGTGGGTGTGGCAGGGAAGGATACTGCAAAATCTCCATTCCCACCCACTCCAGGGGAAGGTTACTATAAAATCCCATTCTCTCCCCACCCCACTAACCTGCTTTCGAGCTCCATTCTCCTGTACAGGGCAACAAAAGAAGACCCAGCCAATCAGCTGGGACTTGGGAGGCAGAGAGTGATGAGGGCGGGGCCAATCAGAGATGGTACTTCAAACTACTCAACATTTCCGCTACCAGTTCGCCAAACTACTAAAAATTTCCACTATCAGTTCTCCAGAACTGGTCAGAACCTGCTGAATACCACCTCTGAAGCTGTCATACATCTCATTTAAGTTCAAACAATAAATTTAATTGATGGGTTAGAGCAGGGGTGTCAAACTCGCATTGTCACAGAGTCATCACGTGACATAACACAGCTTTTCCCCCCTTTGCTATACCAGGCGTGGACGTGGCCAGCGTATGACACATCTGATGAGTTTGACACCCCTAGGTTAGAACAAGATGTTTACTTTTCTAGCATGTGTTATCTAGAATGCTTAGGCATGTTAAATAAATTGATATGCCTTACTGTCAGCAGAACAAGCTGTTTAGGATCTCCTGCTTGGGTGGGTGGGTGGGGGTTGGACTACATCAGGGATTGCCAACCTTTTGAACCTGAGGGACCACCAAACTCATAATTTTAAATCCCACAGGCCAGAAACCCTGGGAAAATCCCCAAAAAAGTCTGCAGGAAAATCCCCCCTTTTCCTATCGGTCAATCATTCTTTATTTGGGATTGCAGGATACGGTCTCCAGCTCTGTTCTCAGGAGGAGAGAGAGACTTTTGGCTTCATGCAAGGAAAGCAGCAGAAGCAGCAGAAGTCTTTCTTTCTTCCCCAAACTCCACAAGAAATGAGTCTTTGTGAGTCTTGTCGCACCGGTGCAGCCTCTTGGAGCAGGAGGCCTTGCAGGGTCCCAAACACTCATTTCTGGTGGAGTTTGGGGGAGAGAAAGACTTTGCTGCTTTCCTTGTGTGCAGCCAAAAGCAGAAGAAGAAAGAAGCAGAAAGAAGCAACCTGGTGGCCAGGTGGGGTGCGTGGGGCAAGTTCCCCCCCTCCGCCCTTTCCCCCCTGCCCTCACTACCTCATGTTGTTTGCAATGCAAGCGATGCAAGCCTTGTATTCCCGCAGGCCATGTGGGCGGTGCAGCCTCATGTTCCTGCGCAGCCTGGATTAATTGCTTTGGGGGTGACATTTCTCTGCAGACCACCAAAATTTTCTCATGGACCACCAGTGGTCCCCGGCCCACTGGTTGGCGACCACTGGACTAGATGATCTACAAGGTCCCTTCCAACTCTCTTATTCTGTTAAAATATCTCCCAAGATATTTTTTTCATACTTTGTGGAGAAAAATTGATGCCCACTTAAAAGAAAACCAAGTCAGTGGTATTTTGGGTAGGTTTCTTGATAAAATATGGGTCTTTGAGGAACAAAGCTTGGAGCCATCAGGACAAGAATTATTGGGAGATGGGTTGCAGATTACTATCTGAAAAAGGCACAAAAAAAATAATAATTTAGCTGCTACTGTGTTGAAAGTTCTGAAATCCTTAATCCTGGGAAGATTAAATTTCACAAGGATGGAAGGGAAGGCAATGATTTTCTCAGCTTTCAAAATTTTTGTAGAAAAATTTCCCTCACAAATAACTCATGCATAAAAAATATGAAATTGAAAAGGATTGAAATATGTAAAGTCCGCCTAGCTTTTTAAAGGCATTTAAGGGCCAGGTTGGTTCCAAGACTCTAATTTAGGACTTTTATGATAAGATGTTCTAAGTGTAATAAGCTTCCAACAATATGATCGAAATTTTTAAAAAATGTAGTACAGCACAATTGGCTCACGGAATGTTCAAGGATGATGCAACTGTTTGCCATTTGGAATAGGAAAATAAGATCAAATTGAAATGATTAAAAGACTATATACATGCTATATACATATATACATATAAGACTATATACATATGCAGGCACATGCACACATATTTTCAACATGACATGTGAACATATTTTCAACATGAGATATTTCCATCATGAGGTTTCTCAATAGTCCTTATGCATCACATAGAAAGTTCATACTTTTCAGAAACTAGGACATGTACAACACACAAGTTGGAAGTTTCTTGAGGTCTTGCCAGCTGCTAATTTTAACCAAGTTTTTTGGACTGGTAATATAAAAACTAGACAAAGATGAAGTGTACTGGAGTCACTTTTTAATACTGCTGGTCTAATTCACCCTTTGCTTTCAGCCTGATATGAAAAGGGATGGAGCAGGTCTGTACCAGAAATGTCTGAGTGGTATAAAACTTTTTTTTCCAATATTTTTTTGCCTCTGGGCATGCTCACCACATGTGATAGTACAAACTCAGTATCAGGTTACATTTCCACGTATAAAACCTTTTTGATCTCTACATTATAGATTATTAGAGATGGACCAGGAGAATTAAAAACTGAGCTTCAACATGTAAAGGTTTTCCAGAAGGGAATTTGGAAAAAAGCATTCTCAATGGGTCAAAATAAGGTTTGAGTGGTAGGATGTGAAAACCCCAAATATTCTCACATGGTTCCTATCCTTCTCAGATGTTCCGTATCCTGAATCATCACTGGTGGCCTCTTAATGTTGTTCAGCCAACATTCCATCTTCCTGGTCTTTAATTCCAGCCACCTTCCCTTAACCTTGGGTTTCTTCTCTGTTTGTACTATCAAAACAGCCTTATTATCCTCTAAAACTCAGTTCTCCATTGCAATAACCTCCAGTATAGTTTAGAAACAGACCAGATTTTGTTTCCTGGCTGTCTTTGAAATGTAATTTCAATTTAACTTTCCATGGCTCCTTTTTTTGTTCTTTGGGGCATGCCACATGATCTTTTGCCAAAACACAAGTATGGAGATATATGAGAGATATATTTTCACTTCAGTTTGCTAGCTTGTTCGGGTTGAGATTTTTTTTTCTTTTCTTTCTTATTTGTACAGTTTTCTATATTCAAACTAAGTGCCCTGGATATTTATCTCCACTGAGTTCATTACGAGGTATGCTCTTGAAGATCAGCAAGCACTGTCAGAATCAACGGAATTATGATCTTACATTGGAAGGCAATTAACATTGTCATTTCCTAGTTCCCGAGTGTTAATATTTTGTTCTGTCTAATAACACCGCAGCTCAGAATTTAAACAAACTAAGATAACATTCTCCTTCTCTGCTTGCTAATACATACATAATGCATACTAATCCAGATGATGATACTCTCTTTGCCATAAGCCTGATTCCATTCTGATGGCTGTCACAATAGGGAAAAATCAACTTATTTCTTTCCCAATGATTTTTTTTATGCTAAGAATTGATGCATTTCTTAGGGGAAGAGCTTACACAATCAGTCACAGGACCCTTATTGTTGCCACAGTCTTATGGAATACAATACAGTCTTTATTGATTAGCCCTTGGGCCATATCAAAGTGCAAAGTTCCAGCAATAAATTGTTGTTAAAATTTGATAAAAGCAATTCAGAATGGAATTTGGTAAAATACAATTTAAAATGGAATTGGATAAACTCTGCTGCGGCCTCCGCCTTGTGGAACCAGCTCCCTCTGGAGCTCCGTTTGGCTCCTGATCTTCGCTCCTTCCACCGCAATCTGAAGACCTGGTTGTTTAAGCAGGCCGGGCTGGACTGACCTCCGGTTTTTTTTTTAATTATCTTAATTGGGTTTTAAGATTGGGCTTGTTGATTTAATTCTTTTTAAAATATTTATTGTTTGTATTATTGTGTTTTAATTGTGAGCCGCCCGGAGTCCTCGCGGAGAGGGGGCGGCATACAAGTCCAAGTCCAATTAATAATAATAATAATAATAATAATAATAATAATAATAATAATAATAACAAAAAATACAATTTAAAATGGGATCAGAATAAAATACAATTTAGATAAAATAATAATAAAATACAATCTAAAATGAAGTTGTAATAATGTAGAATAATTTAAGATATAGATAAAATATGACAGCATCATACTTCGGAGTCGCCCCAACAATCCACCCCAATCAGTCCCACATATGTAGCTCTCAACCGGATCATTTTGTTTAAGTACTGTGCTACGTTAAATGTTATTTTCAAGTTCTGGCCGGACATAAGGTAAGTTATTTTGATATGGGGATCCCAATGGGTCATTCATCTGGTATATAGACCAAGATACCTGTCTCTCACACTCTTATATATGCAACAGTCAAATAGGATGCAAGCCAGGTCCTCTCACAGTCTTATGGGTGAGATTTATTTCAATCCAGCAATATAATCATCATCATCTAACATGAAATGGAGTCACGGAAACCTTGTTTCATAGCAAGTGCCATTCTTCAAAGACCAGACTCATCCAAGATAAGCCACATGGCCAACTCTCCCTATGCAATTTCTCTTTCTATTATTGGCTAAAGAGATAAATAAAGTTGAGTTGTTTCACTTTGTATACAGATCATTCTCGTCTTACTGGTTGTAAGGCAAGGATTGTTGAGCCCAAAATTTCTGTTGCTAAATTACCATTGTTAAGTACGTTTTGCTCCATTTTATGACATGTCTTGCCATCCAAATTTTGATCTCATGACCAAAGGGATGCTGCAATGGTCATAAGTGTGAAAAACTTTTTCCAGTGCTATTGTAACTTCAAATAGTCACTAAACCAATGATTGTAAGACAAGAACTACATGTAGTCCTTGTCCTGAGCCTGAGGGAGAGGTCAAGCACATCATCAGTTTTGAGTTCCTTCACATCCATAAGAGACATAAGTCCATTGAATTCCATTGGCCCTTATCTACCACTAATTTGCCTTGACCGTTACTACTTCAGATTCTTGTTTAGAGGTAGCATGAAACAAACCTGTAGTCATTTGAGTAAACTTGGTTCCTGATTTCTTGCACCTGAAAGTACCTGTATGAAACTCAGTTGTCGGTGAAAGATTCTTGAAAGAACGGTAGCTCCAATCATCTCTTGAGATCTTATGCTACACAAGAAATCTATAGGATGCTGATTGGTATATATTTGAAAGTAATGGTCTTCATAACAATGGAACCAGGGAAACCTGCCACGGGCCCCAACATCTACAGCTGCAACATCTCCTAAAATACCATATTTTGTTTATTTCAGCTTATTATTTTTATGCGTCTGTTGGAACCCCATACTGCCCCCCCTAATTTAATGGCTTTTAATTATGCTTGGATTCCAGCTCCCAGCATTCCCAATTAGGAATCTTTCCAACTGGAATTCTGAATAATGTAATTATCACATGTTTGGAAGGCAGGAGAGTGAAGAAACATGAATTTGATCAAATGGACTGCTTTAATATTTCTTATAGCAATGAGCAGAGGTAAAACAGTTGGAGGTAGGGCTCCAGATAGCTTTTGTCAGGGATTTATAGCTAAACATTTGTTTTTAGTGTATGAATCTAGAGAACCATAAACACATAAGTAAAGAGATAAATGGTCTAGCTATTTCAGAGTGCAATTACCTGTTAGAGTTGGATATGGATTACTACATAAAAAGACCAACACAAATGTCAAACTCTACACTTAATTTTTTTAAAAAATGCAAAGTGCTGAAGCAGTAATCTAGAATGCATTACATTATACTGTATCTTCAAATTTCAGATTAAATTAACCCAACTAAGATCACTAGATTATTACAATTATTTTGTAACAATAAGAGTAATACAATTGGCTGCATACTGAATGGTGGAAAAGGCAGTTTGTTTTAATTAAGTTAGAGTAGCACTGCTGAAATTAAATGGGTATGGATCTGAGTTAATCCTTCAATTGGCAGTAATTGGCAGTTCTAGAAGAGAAGAATGATCTTGAACCTAAAAGACTCCCAGAATTAAACCAAACATTAAAAACATGGATTCCCACCAAACCATCTGGTATTTGCAGCCAGACAAGCCATCTGCTTTTTTTGGATGAAAAATGTTCAGCCCTAGAGTAGAAAGGAGACATTGCCTGTTCTATCACATATTTTTCTACATTCTTCCTGGTCTGCACCTAACTAAATTACAATATTGGGTTGAGCAACAATTGGGATTCAATGAGGCAAATCAGCAACCGAGTGTGTGGGTGCTCCAATAACCCTTGTCTGCAACTCTTTGTAGCAGCTGCATCTCCTCCTAGGTGGAAAGTTTGGTTCAAGGTGTCAGTTTTACAGGTATGCTCACCTCTGCTCTAAAGCACCTCCCCCCCCCCGACAAATCCAAAGTGAATATGCAGCCATATAACAGAGGCAGTTTTAGGCTACTTGTGGATTCTACCTCTCCCTCGTGGCCTGGTGGTTGTTATGTATGCAGGTTTAAAGTCAATGGTTTAGTTTGAACTGTTCTTGTAAAATGTTAGAAATGATTGGTTTAAAAAGTGCGGGAAAACCCTGCACTCTGATTGGCTGGCAACTGAGGCTGCTGGCTATAAGTAGCAGCCACAGCCCAGCCAAATTGGGTCTGTTCTGAGCTGTAGTCACTAATAAACTAAGAGCTTGAAGCACTCCACGTCTGTCTCTTCATGCAAACTTAACAGTGGAGGGTAGCAGAATGATGCTAAGACCTCCACAGTCCCCTTCTAGCCCTATGATTCTCTGATTGTTCTGTAAAACATCATCAGGAAAGGCAGGGCCCCCAGTTTTAGCCCATCATCCAAAGTTTGGAAGAGAAGGAGTGCTCGTCTGTTTATTACATTTATTTCTATACTCTACATACAGTTCTCAAGCTTCTAGAGGGGGTTACAATGATAAGTTGGATAAGATACTCTTAATCAAAATGTAAGATCTACAGTAATATTGGACTAAACAGTTTTAGTTACTCCCATCTCCACAAAAGAAGAAAAAGGAAAACATTTAAATGACACATCATGTTTTATGCATTCTGACAGAATTTGCACCTTTAAAACTAGATACTAGTGACTATTCAAAGTTATGATAGACACCCTCAAAAGTACTTACAACACACTTTTGAAATTCCAACTGCCCCCGCTTGATCATATGATCACATTTGGGGCACTTGGCAACCAGCTCACACTTATGGCTGTTTGCAGTGTCCCAAAATCACCTGACCACAAATTTTGGGTGAAGTTTTTTTTACTGTTTCTGACACTTCTATCTGGCTTCCAGCTAAAACAAAAACCAAAACCCATCCATTAGCTAAAACAGATTCACTTAGCAACCATAACATTTGCTTAATCAGTACAATAAAAGTCATACAATTGGATGCAAGTGTGTGATAACTCAAAATGACTAAAATGTAATTCCAGGCTCAATTATGGTCATAAGTCAAGGAGTACCTGTAATCCGTTTGTTCTCTCTCACTGTGCAAGAAAATGGAAAGGAAGAAGAAGTGCCTAGTATAGTTCTGGAAAGTCATGCCCAACACATTTTTACTTGAATCTATTTCTTTCCTTTGAACTCTTTCATTCTGGATGTGTTTCAGGGGCTTCCTTAACCCTCTGAATTAAACATTTTAGGCTACCTGGAGGTTGCAGCAAATAAAAAAAAACATGTTGTGGTTCTCTTGAACAAAGTTACAACCAAAAGAAATCTTATGAGTAAATATGCATAGAATTGGACTTCGGAACACAAGGAATATATATATATATTAATTGAGCCTAATCATTCCATTATTGTGCAGAGAATTAGTTCTGTTTTTATTGCCTGTTGGACATAATGAGCTTTGTATTCCCTTTTCTTTTAAGCTAGCACAGAACCAGTCTGTTTATAAAACCAGTTGATTTTGTTGTTGTTATTATTCAGAAATCTACAATTTAAGCTTATTTTTATATTACTAAGAATAGTTCCATTTTAAGCTTAAAAAGTCCTTTTCTTCCTTCCTTCCTTCCTAATTATGCTGAATCATTGTTGCATATTAAAACAAAAGAGCAATATTGGCAAACAAGGCAGTTTCCAACCTGTCCTTGTGCAAACACATACTTCTGTACACTGAATTATCTCTTTATATCCCCAGAAGGGAACAAAAATGTTCTATTCACACACAGACACACACAGAGAGAAATCTTTTTGTCTGTGTATCAAATCAAGCAGTATCTTTTCACCATTGTTATCCAAAACTCTAACCTGCAACAAGACAAAGCCGATGTGTCCATTATTGCAAAACAGAACTGAATCATCATTAGTCGGAGTCAATATGTTCTTTAAGCAATAGTAAAGTCCTTACTACTGCTAGAATAAACTGACTTCCTTACACCCAGTTGAAAGTGTGTAGGTCTCTAATCAAGGTCAACTAATCAAGGAGAGAACCAATTTAGAAATAAGGTGAAATTTTCTGACAGTGAGAACAATTAATCAGTGGAAGGGCTTGCTTCCAGAAGTTATGAGTGCTCCAACACTGGAGGTGTTTAAGAAGAGACTTGACAATAGTTTGTACTTGAGCAAGGGTTGGACTAGAAGACCTCCAAGACTCCTTCCAACACTGTTATTCTATAATTCTGTAAAGAATATACAACACCCTTGTTCATTAGAATCGAAGTCAACAAACCAGGACAAGTTTCGTCAATCTTCTCCACTGTAACTCCCATAGACTACCACACAGCATGGTGAAATTATTTGCAAAGACCACTGTAGAACAGCCATCAGCTTTGTACATTGGTGTATTTAAATAAGAACCCCTTTAATGAAGTTTCATATATCAGCTGTCCAGGAGCTATAACTGAGCCAAATATGCCATCCAAGACACAACAAAAATGGAAAGGACTCTTTCACACTCGTATCTTATACCAGCAGTTTAACACATCTTAAATTAAGTCAGCACATTTCATATTTTAATTATGCACTGACTGTCCAAAAACCACAACACTACATAGATCTGTGTATTACAGGGTAGATCAGACATGTCCAAATATTTTTTTTTTAAAGCTTATGGTTTAGGACTGTAGGAACCCAATTTGAATTCCTATATCAAGACTGCCAGATATGTGTACAACACAAGTTTCCATGGTCTAAATAGCAGCAAACCCCTCTCTTGCTGCTATTTTGGAGCCAGTTGCATTTCAGTAGTTTGAATCAGGATGTTTTCCTCAATTGAATGGGAAGGTTGCAAATCGTGATCATCTGAATGTAGGATTCTGCAACCATCATAAAAGCAAGAAGTGTGATAACATGAACTTGGGTGGTGGCGCAACAGTCATAACTTTGAGGATGGATTGTAAGTTACTTTTTTCTGAGTCTACTGTAACTTGGATCCATTGTTAAATGAATGGTTGTAAGCCAAAGACTACTAAACCAGGTAGTGGTAAGCTGGAGAAAGCTTGCACTGGCTCACAAGAGTCTAATTGTTAAATTTTCTGGAATTTTGCAAGCCAGTTGAAAGCAGAGCAGAAGCCAATGGCCAGTGGATGGATCAGCTCTTCCAAGGCTAGCAGCATTGTGGAATAGCAGCAATGGAGCCTGCAGATAGTGTTTAAACATGTATTAGTACACCGCTGGTACTTGGAAAAACCAGCAACTACACCTCTTACCAGACATTAGTTTTTCAAAACTAAATTGCAATGGATTATTGAATAAACAACGTTCTATCTCATTGCTCCATTTAACTGAGATCTTTCAGATGGTCCAAACTTTTCTAACCGAACCCTGTAGACACATTGAGGTAACAACTCACAAGTTCTCAGCCCATGAACCAAAACTAAGGAAGAATTAGCAGAAGATGCAGAGAAATGATGTCCCTACCATATCAGACCTTGAGGGCCCTCCAAGAAACAGAAACGGGGGCAGATTGTGTATAACAAGAATCTTGCAATTGTGGCTCATAGAAAATTAAACTTTTGAAGCAATCATCAAAGAGATAATGAAAAAGAAGCACATAAGTAAAGGCAGACTGGGGTTTTCTTCCTGAATCCTGCATTGCATGCAATATATGAACCCTGCCAATCAATGCAAACAGTTTATTAATATTTTACTGAAAAATGCTCTGATAAATCAAACTTCAGCTATCTTTATAAGATGTTGCTAAGCAACTTGCAGGATGGGTGAAAATTAGTTTTCATAGCAACCTTTCAGTCAAGGGAAATCAGAAAAGTTTATCCATTCAAAAGATATTTTTCACCCAACACTTACACAAAAAACCCACTGTTCCAAAATGTGTCTTTGGTCTACCTTCTTCAAATAAAAGAAAAAGATATTCAGGAAAAAAAGGAGATGCAGAAAAAAGAAGAAAAAACTTTTGAATCGAAACACGGCACTTACCATAATCACTGTCATAGAAGACTATAAATTTTTGCCATCTCAGTTCAGTGACAAGCTTCAGCATCACGTCGTTGAGCCGAACAGGTGGCCGGGCTGCTAAAGTGTATTCCTCTTCCTCTGGGCTAGGATTTAGGTGGCATGCCGTCCGTGGAGAACCTCCTGTGTTGCGTTGAACAAAGAGGTGAGGGATGTGCATGGCATCTGTCAAAGACTGCAAGGCATTGGCGGAGGCACAACCAGTAGAAGTCACTAAGGCTAAAATTCCCAGGGTCATCAGGTCACAGGCTGGAAGAGAAGAAGGAAAGGATGAGGATCATCAATGAGGTGAAAAAGATAAAAATTGGTAGACAGATCACATCAAGCAACAAGGTGAACACACTGAGACTTAGTGTGGTGAATGTGGTCTGGATTCCCAAAAGAAGAGACTGCATTCCCAACCACCAAGAGTTTAGATAGTTTTGGTTGGAAGGAAGAGAGTTAAGATGGCTCCTCCCTAGAAGTTCTTAGAGTGTATCTTTAAAGATGCAAGTAGTTGCTTAATTTGGCAGGATTTATGTCTGTAAGTGAGGAATCATAAAGTAAACTACTTAGAAATTACTCTGTGAGTCTTTCTTGGTCTTTGGACCTTGACATCTAAAAGGACATTTGGCAATGTGTAAGAGCTGAATCAAGCTATGCATGTAACCTCTTGATCAAAAATGCAATCTATGGTGTTTTATATTAAGCAGTGAGAGTTTTAAATTGCATAACTCCTGGTTTCTAGCCTGGTGCCTTAACCTATGTTACTATTGGTGAACTATCCAGTGCCATTTGGAGTCCGGCAGTGTCCAAATTGAATTAAACTTACAATTTACTATTAAACAATACTAAAAGGAAAAGTTTTACTAATTGGAGACCATATACCCCATCACATTTAAGCTTAAAATATTATAAAGTCTACCATGAAGTCCACCAGTTTAGAATTGTGATAGCTTGACAAACTCCCACAGGATATGAATAAACCATCATTGAAAGCCAGAAAGATAGAAAGCAAATGCTAGCTGGTTTAAATACTGATCTTAAATGTATATTGGTGCAAATATGTTTTATCCCATGAAACAGCCAGATTTTTCCTTTGTCAGGCTTTGTCAGAAGCAATATTGAGCTGGAAGATATCTGAAGCATGGAAAGTTAGAATCCAGAATTTTCTGGAGCTGCTAAATGCCAACCAAGATTATGACCAACCCTTTAATTTTTTCCTTTGTTCAAAAGAATAATGTTGAAAAAATAATGTTATGTTTATAAGTCAATCCTATGATAGACTTATTGTTTAGAGGATCTTGTTAATCTGTGTATATATTTAAATTGTAGAAAGATGCTGAGTCCAGTTTGTTCTTCAAACCAAATCTTTTATTGTACAAGCAGCTTAATTCAAATAAATTTACAGAAAGACTTTTACCAGTTTCTTGTGCCTTCTTTAAGTTTCTCTTCTCTCAGGTCTTACTTGATTTCTCTGTCTACCTATGTAGTTAGGATTTCTCAATCCTTTAGATTAAGAATAAACAAACCCTAAAGAAACTTAGACCTCTTTAAAGAACTTAAACTGTTTCAAGGCTTTTCCCTCTCTCTTTCTCTTCTGGCAAGAGGTTCCTCCACCTCAAGCTTCTGAGGTACTCAAGCTGAGTTTAGAATAATATCAGCAAGAGCAGGCAAGGAGAACAATGGACCCCAGTAGAAAGTTTCTCTTCAGAAACTTCTCCTCAGGTAGATCTCATCATTGAGAACTGTTTAGGCCTCTGACCTCTGTTTAGGTCTCTGACCTCTGTCTAGGCCTCTAACCTCTGTTTAGGCCTCTGACATCCCCTTTAGGCCTCTAACCTATGTTTAGGCCTCTGACATCCCTTTAGGCCTCTGACCTTCCTTTAGGCCTCTGACATCCCTTTAGGCCTCTAACCTATGTTTAGGCCTCTGACATCCCTTTAGGCCTCTGACATCCCTCCTGGGGTAAATGCCAGTTAGGCTGCCCCTTTTATACCAAGTGGCGTGGCTTGTGATGCCACTTCAGGGCATCTGGCATTACCCTGTGATTGGTGGATTTGGTTTTGCCTCCAAATCCCCACAAGTTTGTAAACTGCATAGCAACACCAGAAAGTTCCACTTTCTGACAAATAATTCCACTAAGAATATTACAATTCAAACCAAAGTTTTCAAATTCATACTTTTTCCCCATTTTTCTTCAGAGGGGGTTAGATTATGCAGCCAAAAAAAAAAAAACCACACACACACTTTTTCCAGCCTCATAGACCACTTTCAAAAAAAGGAAAGGGAGCTATTCCTTCTTTAAAATATCAAAGCAGTTACTATATTTAATACCGGATGGCATGGAAGAATAAGTCTTAGAGAATGTACATAAAAAGACTTCTAGGAAATCTGACATTATGAATTCACATCACAAGACTTCATGAAGTATTATTTGTTATTGTTAATGAATCATTAATGTTTTAAGATGTTAGTGGATAAAATATTTGGAGCCCAATTAATAATGCAGTTTGGGATATTTAAAGACATTGTGTTGTCTTTCAGCAGCTGGAGAGAACATAAACATTAATCTCTTTACATTTTAGATTTTATATTTAGTTTGTTATATGCCTCCCAGATCACTCACTTGTGAAATGGGGGGCCTATATAAATTAGATAGCATAAATTCATAAAATTAGCATAAGTTTTTTCACAGTATCGCATTTGTTATGTATGCAGAGTTTGAATTGATTGGTTGTTCTTGTAAAGTGTTTGAAATCATTGGTTAAAAAGTGTGGGAAAACCCTGCACTCTGATTGGCTGTCAGCCGAGGCAGCCAGCTATATATAGCTGCCTTGGCTAAGCCAAATTGGGTCCGTTCTGAGCTGAAGTCACAATAAAACTTGGGGACTTCCGGGTTGAGCCTTCTCGAGAACAGGCGGCGGTTTGTGATCGTCGACCGCAGCCTGGCTCTTGCTCGGAGAGCCCGATCCTGCAAGGTTCGGGCTGAAGCTGCCTAGGGGTGGCGGAGAAAGGGAAATCTGCCAGCCAGAGTGAGGGGAGCCGCATCTCCCCCCTTTTGGGTCTGGTCTTTCCCTCCGAAGCGTCAAGAAGTGGTGGTCAAAATGGCCACCTCGAAGAGAAGGTCTCAACGGGATTAAGATTGGTGCAGGAGGAAAGAGAGAAGTCGACAGCAGAGGAACGGGAGTATTGGATGGTAAGATCAAGGCACCCGGATTAAGATAAAGATGAGTTTTTAAAAAAGAAACAGAAGTGGCGCAGTTCCAAGTGAAGAAAAAATAAGTAAAATATTTTTGACAGCTATAAGGGGCTTCAACCGGAAAGGAAGAAGCCAGCGTAGAACTTAAGTTTGGGGCTCGGAAAACTTTGACTATCAAAATAAAGGAAAGGGTTAAGACTCTGTGCAGAAAGTGCCACTTTGTGGAGAAAAATTGGAAGCTAAAGAAGTAAGAAACTATCTTGTTCCTTTGTGGATTGGTTGTTACATTTTAAAGAGGCAAGACTTATAGAAAGTGAAAGCTTGAATACACAAAAGACGGATTGCCGGACTAATTGGTAATATTGATATAGACTCTGGACCTGGGTTAGGATTATAGAAAATTTAAAGAAGAAGAAATAAGGAAAATTAAAATTTTGGTGGTCATCAAAAATTAAAATGGAGTTTAAAAGTATGAAAGAACTGTTACAGGAAGTGACTGAACTAACTTGGCATGTTGCAGAAAATATGGGCATTCAAATGCTGAATAAAGAAGAAGAAGCCGTGGAAAGGGTGGAGCCAGCACAAGAGAAAGCCATCTTAAAAGACAATTAATACAAAGATTAATACAAATAAAAGGAAAGGAAGGGTGGCTAAAAACGGAACCTAAGAAAGTATCTAAAAGGGAACATTTACGAAATTAAGCATGTTAGGAAGGTTCAGAAGGAAAGGGAACAGAAAGGTAAAGAGAGAGAGGGATTCAAACTGGATAGAGAAGGGGAGAGCAGGATAATAGGGAGGAGAAGGAGCCAAGCCATTTAAGACAATTAACACAAAGATTAATACAAATAAAAGGGAAAGGAGGATGGTCAAAAATGAAACTTAAGAAGGTAATTAAAAAGGAACATTTATGAAATTAGGCATGTTAGAAAGGTCCAGAAGGATAGAGAGCAGAAAGGTAAAAGAGAGAGAGGGATTCAAACTGGATAGAGAAGGGGATAGGGATAAAAGAGAGAAGGAACAAGAAACAAGAACAAAAGATAGAGAGACACGGAATTACATAATAAAGAAAGAAACTTGTTTGCATAGAGACAATGGCTAACGTATTTAAAAGGGGGTTCTGCATGAAGAAATGGTAATAAGAATATATTGTAATTATAAAAGTGTAAAACAATAGGGGTTACTGACAATTTTACTGGTAAAAGGTCACATTTTTCATTTCTTATCCACAAAAGAAAGCTAAATGATGATTAGATGAATTGAATTAATTGAAATGATTTTAGAAAATGCCTAAAATGAGATTTGTCAATAACCAAGATTAGTTATTTTTATTATTATTTTGGAACCATAAATAAATTTTAGGGGGATATGTGTTGCAGAACCCAACCGATTAGAGATATATTGTAAGGGAGCTTTTTCCATCTTCTTTTTCTTTTTCTCTATCTTTCGTTTAAAGGGAATGATTAAGATTATGTTACTATATTAACCACTGAGGTGTCACTTTCAAAGTAGTAAAAGGGGGGCAAGTCTAGGTTTTTTTCATTCTTTTTAGTGTTAACATGGGTATGGATTTAGAATTATGGAGAGAATATGTGATGAAAGGGCAAATCTGACGGACAAAAGAATTCTGTAAATGATAAAAGAGTATTAACAATGTGAAGATAATTAAAGGATAGACATGGATGAACTTTATCTTTAATATGATGGGCAAATATATTGTTATTTGTAAGATTTATACATGAAGTTTTTAAAATATATATGTATATTTGCAATTAACTCGAAATGAACTGGGGGCTATACAGATTGAGATTAAGATTTGAGATTAGGATTAATTTCTTTGACCCTTTGTCCGCTAAAATGGAATAGAAGTGAAGTCAAATGTTTAAAATGAATATAGATCTACTGTCACATTTGCATGTAAAAGTGGTGACTCGGGAACATGCTGTCTACTGAAAAGAGCTGTTTTAAAAAATTGTTAAAAATTGAATAAAATTTGTTTTAAAAAAAAAAAACTTAAGAGCTGAAGCACTCTGTGTCTGCCTCTTCATGCAAACTTAACAGCATTGAAGCCTAATCAGAGATAAGCAGAGACCCAAATAGTGATTTTAGTCAAATTTATATTTAACCAAGTTAAATAACACTACATCAATGTTTGGGTATAAAAAATGCTCAGAGAAAATATTAATCTTAAGTCCACTCAGAAGAAGAAACCAAAGATGTGGTTTTTCTTTTAATTAGTACATTTGTGCAAGGAAGGAAGAAAAGTCCTTGATGGTCCTTCTCACACCTTCATCAGCTACATTATTTAAATTTACTGATTTTAAAATATATATATATAGAGAGATGTTCTTCCCCTTTTCACCCCAAGAAGATATCTCGAGTCTACAACATGAAAACACTACTTTATCAAACAGGAAACTCAGGGTTAGGAACAGTTGTGATGTTCTCCTTGGTGGAAAAAGGTTAAGATATTATGTACCTAGTATATTTAATATCAGAAGGGATGGACATAAAGATAAGGGAGAGAAAACAAAAAAATAACTAGGATCAGAATGAATGTAGACAGCTGTTTTGCCCAATGAGATTTTTCTATTCATCAATGGTATTAAAATAGAGCAGAGATAAACTTTTTTTTTATATTTTCATTTTAGCAACCACAGTTTCTCTCCTGTATCAAGTAACATAAGGATTTTAAGGGGATGTTGTCAGGTTAATATTCCCCCACATATGTGGCATTTGGCTCAGGGATCAGCTAGGTAACAGAAATAGTTCTTTTAGCAGATCATGTTTCTCATAAGTTACAACAGGCTGATGGCAGAAATAAATCTGGCATTTGACAAGTAGGCAATTTAAACTTAAAGCTGAATAAAGTCCCTTCAAATTTGTGACTTTATAAAGGGTTAAAAATGAGATTTAGGGGTGGTGTAACAGTTTCTGGAAAGCCGAATAAAGTAGCTGATAGAGAAAAAGTGAGTACAATTGATCTGGAAATAACCCTTCTTAGAAAATATATAAGAGCAAATATATGGATCTTGCTGTGGATTTTGCTCCCCTTAAAAATCACTTGATTTCTCCCCAGATCTCTTTGCATTTCTGCCTTACCTCAATAGAAATTTGATGTGTTGAACATTTTAGCAAAGCAGCAAATTTGCTGGGAAACTGAAGGGAAATAATTCATTGCCTTCAAACTTGTAAACCTATAAGTCTGTATTTTATCAAATATGGATTGCACATGTCGCAACTATTTGTGAATGTATGCAAATGTTTAGGCATCTCTCAGCCCACCCCAGGTAAACCAGAAAGATTAACATAGAAAAACTAGAACTTTCCTTTTTTGAGCCCCCGCCCGGTTTCGCAAAGGGAAAAAAAGTCTACTGTATATTACAGTGTCTTGTAAGCTTGGTTGTGCTTTATTTTTTCTCCTTCTATCCTAGTGGATGTATTTGCCTGAGACACTTCCAAATCTTATCTTCTTCCCAGGACCTTTAAGGTCCTTCTTTGTCATGTGAAGTGTTAGCACCACTTTATAATGCCTTGGTAAGACTACACTTGAAATACTGCATGCAGATTTGGTCACTACAATATAAAGAAGATGTTGACACTCTAGAGTGCAGAGAAGAGCAACAAAAATGATTAAGGGCCTGAAGAATAAAATAAATGAAGAACAGTTGCAGGAATTGGATACGTCTAGTCTAATGAAAAGAAGAATTAGAGGTGAACATGATAACAGTGTTCCCATATTTGAGGGGCTGCCATAAAGAACAGGGGGTCAAACTGTTCTCCAAAGCACCCGAAGGCAAAATAAGAAGCAATGGATGAAAGCTACTCAAGGAGAGAAGCAACCTAGAACTAAGGAGGAATTTCCTTACAGTAAGAACAATTAATGCTTGCCTTCTGAAATTGTGGGCACTCCATCACTGCTGGTTTTTAAGAACAGATTAGATAACCACTTGTCTGAAATGGTATAGGGTTTCCTGCTTTAGAAAGGGGTTGACTAGAAGATTTGAATGGCTTACTTATTACTTTATCTTTTCTATTCACCTAGTTCCCAGGAAAGGCTGTACTGCTGAGAAAGACAAAAGGGAAGGAAGGAAGAGGGCAACCAGTGAAGTTATAGTGGCAATTGAAGGGCCTTGGTGGCTCAGGCTGTTAAATGCCTGCATTTAAGTTCCAGCTGCCTACAATTATTGCAGGCTTGAATCCCACCAGGCTCAAGGTTGACTCAGCCTTCCATCCTCTCGGGGTAGGTAAATTGAGGACCCAAGATTGTTGGGGGCAATAAGCTGACTTTGTAAAAATGCCACTTAGTAATAAGCAGGCATATACAATGGAATGAAGGCTATTGCTGAGCACACTGGGTTGTATCCCAAAAATTGTAAGCCGCCCTGAGTCTTCGGAGAAAGGCGGCATATAAATGTAATTAAAAAAAAATTGGTGCATCTTTGGGTAGGTCTGAAAGAACAGGTTAAGGAGAGATTATCATAGACAAAATTTGATTTGTGCATTTTCTAGGAGTAACGTGTTGGCACATAATCAGTCACTTATTATTTATTTGCAATTATTTATTTGCAATTGTCTTAGCAATGCCTGCTTGTCCGAAATAACATCTTCCAAACATTTCTGTGTCTTGCTTAAAGGCTTTGTATTCTTGCTTTTGGATTTTCTCCCTAGATGCTTTGCAGACTTTATTGATTGATTGATTAATTTGATTTGTCAATCGCTTACAAGATAACAGGTATAAGTATAAACATAGTTTTGAATACATGAGATGGATATGTATAAGAAAAATAAAAAGAAACAATAGGACAGGGACGGTAGGCACGATTAGTGCGCTTATGCACGCCCCCTACAGGCCTCTTAGGAAAGGGGTGAGGTCAGAAATATTCTTATGTTTCCTTGCGTGCTATGCACACAGAATTTCTCCACTGATCTCAGTCATCAAATATGTTTCTTTCCTCTAAATGCTTTAAAGAGCTTTGGTGGTACAGGCTATTAAATGCCTAGCACTTAAGTTCAGCTGGCTGCAATTAGTGCAGGCTCGAATCCCACCAGGCTCAAGGTTGACTCAGCCTTCCATCCTCCTGGGGTAGGTAAATTGAGGACCCAAGATTGTTGGGGGTAATAAGCTGACTTTGTAAAAATGCCGCTTAGTAATATGCAGGCATATACAATGGAATGAAGGCTATTGCTGAGCGCATTGGGTTGTGCTCCAAACATTGTAAGCCGCCCTGAGTCGCCGGAGAAGGGCGGCATATAAATATGAATTTTTTTAAAAAACTTCATATTTACAGCTTTGTTCCAGGCAAATTGGCTGAAGACCTCTAGAAGGTGTAAGACTTCTAGATCTTATCTTCCTGAACCTGGAAAGTTTTTCCCTGTGTCTTTGTGAATAGAGGTTTAGATTCCGAAAAGGTTATGAAGAAGATAAATCACTAGAATGCATGCCTTCTGGTTTATGTTGGTTAAAATAGTTTATCCATAATTCAGGACATGAGTATTTAAGACTGCAATCCATCATACATTCATTTTCTAGGTAATGAATATATTAAGGTTGAGTAAATATGCATAGGATTATATTTCATGTCTCTTTTTCTAAACATATTTACATGAAATTAAATCCCACTAAAACCAATGCAGAGGATTATTAAATCAGGTTGCAGGTTTCTTTGGAACCATTGAAAGAACATTATGCTAATGTGTGCAGGGTTTGGGCTAAATTGCTAATTTAAAAAACAACTTTAATTTCAATGAACTAAAGTCACTTCTGAAAATCTTAAATAATATTCATGTATAATATGATTTGGCACTTGGAAATTTCCTGGTGGGAATTAAATTTGCTGGATTTGGATGGACCTTGTGGTTCTTTTGGACACTTTCAGCATGCTGTGTTCATGGGGTAGCAGTGGTTAGCAGAAATGCCTCTGAGGAAGTATACCAAATGCAGTTAATTCAGAGCTCAGAAATTAAACAGGCCCAACAAAAAAGCTGGAGAAGTAATCAAAATGGGAAGGTAGATTTGAGAGCAACAAGAATACAGTTTCACTTCAACTGCATCTGAATTGAAGGGAACTTCCATGCAGTTCTGAACCAAATAACACTGTATATAACTGCAGTTAGGGATAACTGAAACCTGTTACTTATTCTCAGTATGTGTAAGTTTGTGCATAATCTACAAAAAAAACATCCAGCATGTTCTTCAAACATCAGAATCCAACGCAGCAAGATGCTGTTTCCTAACACAAGCCCTTTATTAGGACTCTGTGACTGATTCAGCTGAAACTCTGCCAAGGCCTACAAAGCTGAGCAAGACCAAGGAAGTCAAAGCTACACAGATTTCAGTAAGATTCATTTTTAATGCTCATCAGGGATAAATACAGACCTTTGGAAACTGCAAGAGGAATTTTCCTAGCCTCTTCTTGAGAGTTCCTTAAGTCAGAGTCCCTCTGTATACCCTAAAATGTGTCTTCCCAAATTTCCTCCTACTTAGGCTGAGTTGCTATTTACAAGATATGGCATCAAACTGACAGGCCCACTGCTATCTCCTCTGTTCCTTCCCAGCCTCCCCATAACTCACAATCAGGATGTCAACTAAAAAGATACTCCTTTGGTCTTTTTAGCTGCCAGCAGAAAGGGAATGGGGGAAAACAATGCATTCCTCAAGTGCCTAGATAATCACCCTGGCAGTCCAAAGTTGTCAGAGCACAAGAATATTACTGAAGAGCATGATTGATGACTCTTGGCTATGGATGTGTTTCACTGGAGAATATACATCCAAGGGGTGGGGGGGAAGACTGGGATTAAGGGGGAAATGAATGATGCATTTTAGTATCGGCTGCATCCAACTAACGCCAACATGGCCACTTCTAATAAATCATGGCCACCAATGTTCTCTAAATCCATTCTTCCCCTGTGCACAACAACCTCTTAACCACAGTTGTTGTTTTTTTTAATTTGGATGGGATGTCCCATCTCACAGGGTTCCTCTTCCTTCAGATTGCATTCCAGTCTATCTCACAGAAATACAGTAGATGTGCATGCTGCTGCTTGGTAGGCAGGGAAAAGATTGGATTGTGAGTATTGTATTTGTCAGGGTGCTGAGGTTTTAGCAGCTGCCCAAGAAGACAGGTAAAAAACTTATGTAATGTTCAGGAAAGAGCTAGCAGGAAAGTTAAATTCTCCAATAAACTACATTTTTATTGAATGTACAAGGCACATTACTAAGGAAGAAGATCAGCTACTGAAGAATTTAGCAATCCACTCACAATATTTAAATTCTGTGTCTTTCCTGCCCTTACATGAAACAGACCTCTATCCACTCCCCACGCTTTGATGTGAAGAGAACATGGACTGTGCATAGCAACTCTCTTGCCTGGTGACAAATTCTTTGCTTTCAGCCTTGCCAACTTCAGTCCTTGCACCAGGGAGGATATAATCCCGGGAATGCTTTTCTCAGACCAGTCTTGGATATCAGAGAAATGTTTTAATGTAAAATCTATTCTGTAACATCCTTTCCAGATGTTGCAAGAAGGTCACTCTTAATTCCTGTGACTCAGGAATAAAACTATGATGGGGTCTACATGTGGGCATGAAAGCCAATTATGTGTTTCTGATAGAACCTGGAAAATTGTAGAACATTTGTACGCTAAGGCTATGCTACACAACGTCTATACATATTATCCAGCAAATAGTTTTTACCATGATGCTTCAAAAGTATCTGCCAACTGAAGAAATCAAAATTCTCCTCACCACTCAGCATAGATTAGTGCTTTCTTGAAAAGGTGGGCAGGAAATATTTTTATGTAAACAACAATATAAATTCCATCCAAATTGTAATTGAGATTCCTGTGTAGGGTGAAGAAAGAGAATTACTGTAATTTTAGCCGTACTTCAAATCCAAAGTCCTATCATTTCATGCCTGTATTTTCGAGGGTGAAGAATAGGCCACGGCGCTTGCTACTGCCAATGGCAGGACTTTTGTATGGCCTCTCGTCTCTCCAAACATAAAGCCTTTCAACCTTTTCAGCCCACGGATTCAATTGCCTAGCTTCATCGCTTGTTTGGCTTGAATGAATTTCCCGCTTCTGTTTTGCTGCTCTGAGCAACCATTGGCAGACATGAATGGACATTGCAAAGCCCAAGAAAAGAAAAGTCTCTCTTTTTCAAAGAGCCAAATCCCACTGTGACCCAGGGTAGAGATATTTGGAAATGTACACTTAAATGATCAGGTTTCCCAAATCTTGGGAGCTTTCCACAGGGTGGAGTTCATCATATGGAACTTCCTAATCCGCCGAGCCATGACTGAGGACTCTGAGTTGAATCTGCATGTTTATACAGTCCCCAGATTTGGGGAGATGATTTAAATGCTGCCCAATTTCATATCCTCCAACCAATCTAAAACCATCTTAGGAGATTCATAGAAGAAGTTCTTCCCTGCCAAGATGCATCTAGATATAATCTACCATGTCTCAATGTGTCATAGTCTCTTCAAAATCAGGAATGGCTTTACTCAACAAACACATAGATCTGCCTTCTCCAAGCTAAGCCCTCCAGTTATTTGGAACTGCAGATTCAAACACAGTTCCATCTTCATCTGAGACATTTCTTCACTAGCCAAAAACCCATGCCTGGATGCTGCATATCATGGAAAGTTAACAGCAGAATCACATTTCAACAAGCTACCTTAGTATTTTCTACAGATTCTAGAAACGTATAGACACACGTGCACAATCCTTAAGCACTTTTATGAACTGGGGTGTGTGAAATATTTCACTTTTTATATTTCAAGGAAGTTTCTCTTCAATGGGGACCTCAGCATTTGCTATCAAATGTTAAGAGCTGATTTAACCTCCTGTTTAAAAACCAAAAAGTGAGTGAGTTAAGCAGTATTTCTTAGGTAAAGAGCTCCAAAATAACCAGCATATGGTGTTCCTCTAACAAACAGCCATATGGACAAAGAAAATATTCCAAATTTATTATTTAAAAAGACAAAAAGACAGTTGAGTTTCCCTGAGGAACGAAGGATATCTCTGGCCCAACCCACAATGACCATATGGGCAAGTCCTATAATGTAGAGTGACTTGAGGGTCAGTTACTTCCTGTCAAATGCTACAGGAGGAATTTCATTTCATTTCCTTGCTTCTTCAAATTCCTGATTAAATCTGAATGCATGCTAAAATTCATTTTAGCACTTGTCAAAAAACATTACCATGGCCTGCACTATTTACCTGCACTTGACACTTAGTTGCCATAGAAAAAAAATGGTGTTCTCTATGCCATCTGTCAGCCCTTCCCATGTGACATTTCCAAACCAAGCGGTACTTGCGAGAGAAGTTTGCAGCCACACAAGCCTTACAAACAATTGAAAAGCAATTTTGGAAATTTGGCGCAGAGCTCCACTTCATTTCACACCTTTTTACCTCAGTGACATTTATCCTTTATGCTCGAGCATAGATGGTTGGGATTTCAAATGCAGAGTTCTGAAGTTCTCTGTTGCAGCTCTTGAAATGTTTAAACTTGTACAGGCAATTATAGTTTCAGACTTACACATAGGGAAAAAAATATGTTGGATAGTGGCCCAACATCGTGCTTAGGTATGAAGTACTCATACTGAGAAACTGTTGAAAAAATAATGTTTTATAAGTCAATCCTATGATCAACTTATTGTTTAATGGATCTTGTTAATCTGTCTGTATATTTAAATTGTACAAAGATACTGAGCCCAGTTTGTTCTTCAAACCAAATCTTTTATTGTACAAGCAGCTTAATTCAAATAAAGTTACAGAAAGACTTTTACCAGTTTCTTGTGCCTTCTTTAAGTTTCTCTTCTCTCAGGTCTTACTTGGTTTCTCTGTCTACCTATGTAGTTAAGTTTCCTCAATCCTTTAGATAAGGATAAACCCTAAAGAAACTTAGACCTCTTTAAAGAATTTAAACTGTTTCAAGGCTTTTCCCTCTTTCTGTCTCCTTTCTCTTCTGGCAAGAGGTTCCTCCACCTCACGCTTCTGCGGTACTCAAGTTGAGCATAGAATAATATCAGCAAGAGCAGGCAAGGAGAACAATGGACCCCAGTAGAAAGTTTCTCTTCAGAAACTTCTCCTCAGATAGATCTCCACAGAGAACTGTTTAGGCCTCTGACCTCTGTTTAGGCCTCTGACATCTTTTAGGCCTCTGACATCCCTTTAGACCTCTGACATCCCTCCTGGGGTAAATGCCAGTTAGGCTGCCCCTTTTATACCAAGTGGCGTGGCTTGTTATGCCACTCCAGGGTATCTGGTGTTACCCTGTGATGGGTGGATTTGGCTTGCCTCCAAATCCCCACAAGTTTGTAAACTGCATAGCAACACCAGAAAGTTCTACTTTCTGACAGAAACCCATATGGTTTCATAAATCCTCCCTTTTCAGTGTATCTTCTTTTTCTTCCCACTGAGATAAAACATAGCATTATCAATGTTAATTCTCCCATTTACCATAATATGTCCCATATCTCTGATACCTGGCATGGATGCTAGATATCCTATTTTATTTCATTAGGTTTAAATGACATATTCCACCTTTTCCCTTAAGACCTCTTAATTCTCTATTTTTATTTTAAATAATGACTTGTTAAAAATGACTTGTTAAAATGATGTTTCAGCTGCTCAAAATTCCTGTCTTTCTCCATATATAGAAATATGTTATCAATATGGTACTTAGAAGCTCTAAGAGTTTACCAATATAGTGCCTGGAGATGGTATTTTACTGCCAGAGTCCACATATGATATACTGTATTCTGTTTCTCTTCATGCATTGAAAAAAAATGTTCAGAATAAGACCAAACCTAGAATACTGCATCCAGTTTTGGTCACTACACTGTAAAAAATATGTTGAGACTCTAGAAAGAGTGCAGAGAAGAGCAACCAGGATGATGAGGGGACTGGAGGCTAAAACATATGATGAATAGTTGCAGGAATTGGGCTTGGCTAGTCTAGTGAAGGACCAGGGGAGACAGGATAGCAGTCTTCCAATATTTGAGGGGCTGCCACAGAGAGGAGGGGTCAAACTATTTCCTAAAGCACCCGAAGGCCAGACAAAGAATAATGGTTGGAAACTGATCAAGGAGAGATTCAAAGTAAGGAGAAACTTTCTGACAGTGAAAACAATCAACCCATGGAACAGAAGTTACCTTCGGAAGTTGTGGGAGTTTCATCACTGGAAGCTTTCAAGAAGAGACTGGACTGCCATCTGTCAGAAATGGTGTAGGGTCTCCTTGGGCAGGGGTTGGACTAGATGACCTACAAGGTTCCTTCCAACTCTGCTAACCTGTAATCTGTAATCCTGCAATACTGCTATCTCTTGCAGAATTCAGGCCAGGAAAAGATTTTTGAGATGAGATGTGAACCCTCACTAAGATTTAATGATCTTGTAGGATTTGGACCATTGTTTTTTATAACCAGCTTTGTTTGTGTTGAAAAAAATACTTTTGTTTTCAGCCGTAGCCTTAATAACTGTCTATCCATTGACTAGCTTTGTGGAGAGGAGAGCATGAAGGCGACAGATGGCTAGAGAGAGACACAGGCGAATTACAAGAAACGTTGTTACCAAAACTACACTACCAAAGCAAACATGCTGATTTGGCATCTTCATGTCGCGCTTGATCATGAGCCTCTTATGAACTACATTCCTACATTTTTCTTCAGAGCAATTGCAAAAATGTAAGAGTTTGTCCAAAGTCCAGGCCTTGAAATTCAAACTGTTTGTCATGCCTGTGTATCTTCTATCCAGAAATAAGCACTGCCTCACAATTAAGGCTGTAGCTTTGCTATTGCTTTGGGGGGAAATAGTCAGAAAGATGCTAATCTTGCAGCAAACAAAAGGAAAGTCGAAATGTCAAACATGTCTTGCAAAATTAAAAGCTAATGGAAAGAAAAATCTAAATGGCTGTTTCACTGGGTTTTAAACAGGTGAATAAAATGAATAAGTCCCCTTAATCAACTAAGGAAAAGAAACAAGATTTGGTGAAATAGCATGAAAGCTTTCATTTCATTTACTGCGGTTGATTAATAAATGGCTCTTGTCCTTTGGTACTCCGAACACAATTCTTGAAGGTGCTCACATACCAAAGGAGCAAGCTGCCATTGACATCTTGCACTCAGTGCAGTGGCGCCATCAAGTGGCCAAGGGATGCATTGGACTGATGCAGAATCTCAAAAGAGAGGTGCATCAAACCCAGACTAGTGATTCAGGAAGCAATAATGTCCATGGTACTACGAAATTCCTTTTTTAAACAGAAAGTAAACCCCAAAATGCAGAGGTCACTGTTTCCCAAAACATCCAGAGTAACAAAAGCATCCAAAGTTTCCTTTCTGCTCACCAACAAGCGGAACTTATAACACACAGTGTATTACAGGGGCTTCTTCCATAACTCTCTTCTACAAGGAGAGGCCATTCCTTCTACCTGGTTCTTCTTGTTTTCTCCACCAATTACACAGGTTAATTACAAGGCCCTTACAAGACAGGACTTCAGTCCATGCACTATTTTCAACCTAACATAAGTTAGATACCAAACATCTTCATGACCTCCAAATTTCAGACCATAAAAACAAAAATTAACGGGAAAGAGAGATTGTATGGGTTGGCAGTGAGGAACCAGTTTTCCTCCAGATGATCATTTGTCTCACCCCAAGCAGTCAATTGTAAAAGATGCTGGCAGTTGTAACTTAGCACTGTGGCCACAGAGCTTTGAGACCCTTGAGAATTTAAAGGAAGCATAACTAAGAGGGAATGTGATTTCAAGACCAAGCCTGTAGCCCATCAATAAAGCCCACGTCCATGTATTTTGCAGCCAAATGATTAATGAGACAAAGTAGACCATCAACCTCTCTAAAGAAGAGAAGACCAGAGGGGAACAAGGCAACAGTAAAATGAAACAAAAGAAGTGTTTATCTTTCAAGTCTAGTCTAGTGAAAAGGACAACCAGAGGTGACATGATAGCAGTTTCCAATATTTGAGGGTCTTCCACAAAGAAGAGGAGGTCAAGCTGTTCTCTAAAGCACCTGAAGGCAGGACAAGAAGCAATGGATGGAAATTAATGAAAGAGAGAAGCAACCTAAAACCAAGAAGTTTCCCGAGAGTGAGAAAAATTAATCTGTGGAGTGATTTGCCTCCAGAAGTTATGGTGTTCCATTGCTGGAGGTTTTTAAGAAGAGATTGGACAGCCATTGGTATAAGGACTCCTCTTGGTGCAGGAGGTTGGACTAGAAGGCCTCCAAGGTCCCTTCCAAAGCTGTTATTCTGTTACTCAACAGAATGTAGACCACACCTGAGGCCTTTGTTTGATCATTTTGGTGTCACTAGAACTCCTATCTGGGAGAGACTCTGGGAAATCTGAATGAATTGAATATGTACTTCAATAAATGAAACTCCAACCAGCTGTTGAGTGAGAGTGCTTCAAAGAGGCCCCCACTTTCATTAGCTCCCTATTTTTGAGCCTCAGAAATTCCTCTTACACGTTTCAAGACTGTTGTCAAGTTGGATAAAACTGAGCAAACCAAGGAAACAAAAATCACATGGATATTTTTAATGCTAGTTGGGGATAAACACAGAACCTTGAAAACTGTAAGAGGAATTTTCCAGCCTTATCCAAGGTAAAATTGTTCTTTTTTTCTTAAGAGCTAACAACAAAAATCCTTCTCAAAGCTTCTAATGTGTAAAAAGATCCTGCTCCTCTCCGCCAATAACTCCATTAATGCATTAGTTTTCTAACACTATTTTTTAAAACAAGTGCAATACCTAGAAGCTAAAAAAAGTGCTTCTCCCTCATTTAGAAGGTGACAGATTTCAGTTAAATGTAAGAGAAAATCTCAGTTGCAACAGCAATTTGACAGGGTAGCTAATGATTTAAGAGAGGGTTGGTTCTCCCTCACTGGATGACTTTAAGTAGAGACTGATACTCAGACTGCTGACTGTGTTCTAATTCAGTTTTTTTTCCTGCAATGAACAGAATATTAGCATGTCCCAATGTATTGATTGTACTTAATTACTACAAAATAAAGAATTCTCTATACTGCATAAATCTGCAGATGGAATGATATGTCATGGCAAGCAACTTGGTACTTCATCGTTTGTGGCATCCTTTGAATTAGCTGCAGTGTGAAGCTGCCCACGCTTCGATCAGACAGATGCTGATTAAGAAATGCCACACAGACTCACACATGGTTTAGGGAACCCTTAGAGGTTTTGACACTTAATCAAAAATACAATAATCTACTCAAGGCAGAAATAACTGAGTTAGGAGATCACAAGGAACAATGCCAGGAAAAGAAACATAGAATCATGGAGCTGGAAGACACCTTGGGGGTCTTCTAGTCCAACCGCTGCCCAAGGCAGGAGATCCTATATACTATTCTGGACAAATGGCTCTCCAATCTTTGAATCTCCCCTTGAAGTGGGCCATTCTGCCCATGAAAAGCAGACCTTAAGAAATCTATCTTTCCAGCCTCCTGAGGGGAGGAGAGTCCTAGAAGATACCTCAACAGTGTCAGACAGGACCTATGTTCTTGAGGGGTTCAGGCAGAATCTAGCATCAAATCTCTGGTAGCATAGAAGAATCCTTTTAGGAACCATCAGGAATCCATAAAGCCAATTAAATCTGATGCCAAAGTTTTGTGTTCCTTCTTCTGAAGTGCTCAGTTTGCAAATTTAAAAGAACCTGTTTTGCCTTCCACAAAAAAGCCAGAAAATCTATACTAGTTATTCTAGAATTAGTAAAAAAATAGCTAAAGGGCAGTCTCTACCACTCAAGCTCAACTCAGCCACCTGAGCACTATAATCTGGTCCAACTGCAACTTCCAGAGCAGGTACAAAGGTATCCTACATAAAGTGCATTACAGATAATCCTCAATTTACAACCATTTGTTCAACAATATTTCAAAGTTATGACAGCCCCAGAAAAAGTGACTGACAATCTACATTCTATACTTATGACCACCTCTATGCTCACCTGATCACAACTGGGGCTTTGGCAACCAAAAATCACCACCCATCTCAGAGCAATGGGGCAGACGAATAGCATAGTCGAGATGATCAACCTTCTTTGAGAAATCCTGCAGATTCGATATACTTGCATTTTCTCAAAGGAAGTCATTCTTCAAAGCAACCAAGGATGATTCTATCCCTAACACTGGGTAGGAATCATACTGAAATGGCTAAAAATAACTGGCTTCTTCCAAAAACATCTGTAACTGCATTGACCCTGCCTCAGCAATTCCTTGCCTCCCAGGGATTATTTAAACCCTATTATCATATATTTTAGATCCAGAAAGTCTTGTTCCATGACTACACAGCAAGTACCATCTTTTTTTAAGGCTGGTGGTCTTAATGGAGAGATTTATTCACCAGTCCCTGGATCTACCTAGTTCATCCTAGTTGACTAGTTTAAATAAATTAACATGGGCAAAGAACAAGATTATTTGCTATGATGAATGACCAGGTGTCTTCTTCCCAACCTCAGTCCTTGATTTAATTAGAATGTATACAAAATGCAAAATGTATAGAGTAATCTTAGTCTTGAAATCCCTCACCAATTTCTCCAAAAGGCAATTGTATGAAGTTTTGTAACAAATTTTCCTAATATTTTTTTGTATAAAAATATTTTTACAGAAGAGAAGAAGGTGGCATGTGTTCGCTTGTCATTATCTTAGCAATTTTCATTCAACAAAACTTTTCCATGCCATGGCAAGTCCATTTTGACAGATTGTTCCAATCTGTCGCTACCAGATTTTTTAAACACCAATTGTAATTAATGTGAATGTTATGAGGGTGTTGGGACTCCATTCCTTGCCAGCTTTGATTTGCAGAAGTAGTACAAGCTGGGCAAGTTAAATTCCTAGAGTGACTGTCACCTGTACAACTCTATATTAATGTCCCACCTGGATTGACAGCATTTATCTCTATAAGCCACTTGAAACTAACCTTTAGTTAATGAATGTTGGGCTTTCAAGCTAGTAGATGTACAGTGTAAGCAGAAAGTCCAGAAGCCAGGGTTGATTAGAGTTTTTTTTTTAACAGATACCAGAAAATCTTTAGTTATAGCATAGAGCCAGCAACTGCTAACTATAACATCCGTGCCATATAATTAACAGCCCCAGATTGTTTTCTGTCTGTTGGCTCCAATACAGGGAGATTTGGTGGAAGGTACTCTGTGCATTGCTACTACAAGGGAACTGCCTGTGTGGGCTCTTTGATGCTCTCTGCGCTTGGTTGTTTTCTTGCAGAAGTTTTGCAGATGTGCAGCACTGATGATGTTATCTAGTTGGGTAATGAAACATCTGCAAGAAAACTATCAAGCTCAGAGAGCACCAAGCATCCCACAATTCAACCCTGAGCTACAAATATTTTCTTCTATTGGTATCTGATTCTTCCACGACCTTTGGTTCTCACCTGGTCAACTCTATTCTTTGCACTTAATGTCAAAAGGTAGTGACTGATTTGATGCCTCTTTTCATCCGAGGCAATGTTGCCTACCACTACCATCTGAGACTTGTGCACAGTGTTACCAGTAGGAATTAACATAGATGCTTCTCTCACCTCCCTAAAGATACCTGAAAGCAACCAAAAGTATTTTGATTACATCTTTCTTCTTAGAGATGCCTTACAAGCTTCTTCAAGATTGAAGATGTTTCTTAGCAAAGTAGCACAAATCATGCTGCATAGATAGTGTGGTTTTTACTACCATTAATCTAGCATGTTAAAATAATGACAGTTATCTAGGATGCAGATGCAAAATGAAAACAAAATCACTTACAGAGAAGTAGGGGTGAACATGGGAGACAGATAGATATGAGAGGCATTTATATATCATTATTCCATGTGTTTTTTTATGAATTACATCAAGCATTCTATCACTTTCCCTTCTAGCCCAAATATATATATATATATAAAATCATGTGCTGTTTATTCCAGAGTAAAGAGATAGATGAATCCACCAAACAAGGGGTAAGGTAAATGTGGTTCAAATAGGACATGAAGTGGAGAAATAGTCAGAAATCCAGAAAGAAGGTTCATTTTCATCCAGTTTCGGCCTGGCACTCTAATAGCAGCAGGGTAAAAAATCTCAGCTTCTCAGAGTTCAAGTGAGAACAATCTCTGGAATGTTGTGGATCCCTTCTGCAAATGCCCTTTTAATCTATACTGCATGCAAACTAAACATTCAGCGCTGCTGCCTGGGAATTTCTTTGAGTTAAAGCCAATATCTGCAAAGGCATTGGCTTGGCCTATACACAATCTGATACATGCAAATTTTATTGTGGTTACTACATCTGGCTTGCTGCATGTAGCAGCTGTATTCTTGTGATGAAACCTAAAACCTTCTTACTCCTAACTATCTCCTCCACCCAAAATTCCTTTTAATGTGCAATACTTGAACAGAAAATGAGAATCACATCTCATAAAGAGGTTCAGCTTCTACAAACTGTTCTAAGGGAGAAGGAAATCTGCTGTCCACTAACAGATTAAAAGTTTTGGTAGCCCCCTGTTCATCCTTCACTTGACATGCTATAGTCATGACTTTGGTTCCCAGGTTTGTTTGTAGGATCTATCAATAGTAGTTATAGTGTCTACATGGCATTCATCAAAATCCATTTGCTGTTCTCTTTGAAGAAAGCAAATGGCATCAGAGGAAATCAGTTATTCTAAAAGAAAGAAAGGCCCTTCTGAGGCTGAGTCAGACTCTAGCTGCACAAATCACCCTGTGTCATGGCTTGTTGGTTTTAGTCTAACCTGTCATATGGTCCCAGAATTTTGAAGATCCAAACTCCGTCAAGGACCTTGGAGTACTCATATCTAATGATCTAAGTGCTAGAGCCCACTGTAACTACATAGCCAAAAAGGCATTAAGAGTTGTTAACCTAATCCTGCGTAGCTTTTTCTCTGGTAATATCACACTACTGACTAGAGCATACAAAACATTTGCTAGACCAATACTCAAATACAGCTCATCAGTCTGGAACCTGCATCACATATCTGATATTAACACAGTTGAGAAAGTCCAGAAATATTTCACAAGAAGAGTTCTACACTCCTCTACTCATTGCAGAATACCTTATGCCACCAGACTTGAAATTCTAGACCTAGAAAACCTAGAACTATGCCGTCTTCGGTCTGATCTAAGTATAGTATATAAAATCATACATTGCAGTGTCCTACTGGTCAATGAATACTTCAGCTTCAACCATAACAATACAAGAGCATACAATAGATATAAACTCAAGGTTAACCACACCAAACTTGATTGCAGGAAATACGACTTTAGCAACAGAGTGGTCAATGTCTGGAATACTCTACCTGACTCTTTGGTTTCTTCCCCAAACCCCAAAAACTTTAACCTTAGACTTTCTACTATTGACCTCATCCCTTTCCTAAGAGGTCTGTAGGGGGCGTGCATAAGCGTACCAATGTGCCTACCATCCCTGTCCTATTGTTTCTTTTATTGTTTCTTTTATTTTTCTTACATGTATTCATTTCATGTATTCATAACTATGTTTACCCTTATACTTATTATCTTGTAAGTGATTGACAAATCAAATAAATAAAAGAAATAAAAGAAATTAATAAAAAGAAATCCTGGTTAACCCAGTTGATCAGAATCGATAAGTCTCAGTCAAAAAGGGTCAGAATTTCCTTCACATTAAGAATTCCAAGCTAAATACTTTATTTTAGACTGTATACTCATATCCAAAGGTTTACACACATGCAGGCACTTTAAAGTGCCTGCATGTGTGTAAACCTTTGGATTTGAGTATACAATCTAAAATAAAGTATTTAGCTTGGAATTTACAGTGCCTGCATAAGAAATGTGGATGTGGATTAAATCCATATATGCAATTGTGGCTTAAAGTTGTCATCTCCGAGAAACAGGCTTAGTTTTTCCAAACTTTCCAGGGGGCTTCCAAGGAATTTTGACGTATCCATTTCTCCATTCTAGCTAATTTTGACATTGCAGTGAAGTTTATGAAGGACAGAACAGCTGCAGTATCAGAGTTTTTTAAACTCAGAACCCTTCCAGCTAACTGTGGCTAAAGGACCAATAATGGTTTTATTTATTACCTCAATTTAAAACACAATGAAAAGCATGATAGAACAATACTGATACAAACAAAAAGTCTATCGTAAAGGGGTTCAATAGAGGAGGCATTCTTTTATCACATGTTTAAAATCTCAAGAAGCAAACCTCTTTAAGGATGGCTTACTTTTGGGAAAGTGAGAAATCCCGTAACAGGGAAAACAAAGGGAAAAGAAAGAATATTGATTTATAAATCCAATTACCAAATTGTAGAACAATTTATACAATGCATGAATATGTACAAAAGGCCACCAAATTCACATGGTGTCTAGAAGTTAGGACACCAGGCAAGATACAGCCCTGAGGAACCTATTCCAGTGTTGGAGGACTATCACAGAGAAATGCCATTTCTAGTTTTTATTTGGTACATCAGAGATAGCCCAAGCCATTTCAAGTCCTACAGTCAAAGCCATCCAAGTAAAACAAATGGGTGACTATTCATTTAATCAATTCAAGCAAACATTTGTGTTCCACCTTCCACAAAGCAGCATAAACTTTATTCTTCCCATATTACTCAAGATGCAAAGAGGTCTCTCCTGGCACCAATCTGGAGGCCTAAAAATCATTTGCACAAAGGTATCTCAATTTAAAGAATTCCCTTTTAAAAAATCATGGATTTGTCTTTCTCCCTATGTTCTATTCCACAAATTTAAATGTTTAGAATTCCCTTAGAATGCCAAAGATGTTTAATTTTATGTTAGCCACTTATGATGTAATTGTGCAATGTCACTGTGGAATAAGCTGGAACAGTGAAATAATAGTTGGTAGATCAAATCAAGGTGCTGGTTTTAACATTCAAGGTCCTGCATGGCATGGGTCCAGGATACTTATGAGAACGACTCCTCCCAGCATCAAGTACCAACCGCCCTGTACGGGCCCACAGGCGGGGTCTCCTCAGGGACCCATCTGCGACCCAATGTCGCTTGGCGGGAACCCAGGGAGGGCCTATTCTGCGGCGGCCCCCACTTTATGGAATCTTCTTCCGCTGGAGCTCCGGTTGGCTCCCGATCTCTGCACCTTCCACCACGAGTTAAAAACCTGGCTGTTTTTACAATCTGGGCTATGTTGACTCTTGGGGTTTTGTTTTAATATGGGGGTTTTAAATTGCTTATTTGGCTTATAACCTGTTTAATATAGTTTTAAGTAATTTATTGTTGTATTGTATTTTAGTGTGAGCCGCCCCGAGTCCCTTGGGAGAGGGGCGCATATAAGTCAAATAAATAAATAAATAAATAAATAAATAAATAAATAAATAAATAAATAAATAAAATCCATTTTACTCTCCCAATGATTCTAAAATTTTCATTTTGGGACTAATGTGTTGCTGTGTGAGCTCATTGGCTGACAGGCATTTTTCAGGAACTCAGAATTATCTCGTTGCTGAAAAACGTTTTCTAAGTGGGAGACCCCCATAACCACTTGATGCAATAATTCTCATTGCTTAGTTTTGTCATCTCTATTCCTAAAATCTAAGCGGATGGCAGTTAGAAGAGATTTGGAGAGTGAAAAAGGTTATAAAGTAAAAAAAAACTACCTGAACTAAGATGGTATGGCTAGTTAGGAAGGGAAGAAGAAGAAAATGTATAGGACTCACTGGTGGCTTCCTCACTGTTGATGAAATGCATGTCAACACTTGATCATACGTTTAGGAGCCATAGGAAGCCTTGCTAGCTGTTTTCACCCAGTTGAATGAGTGGCAACTTTCCAGAGCTTTATACTAGGTTATTTTCCAAGATCTTTTATGATTTCCCTTAATAAAACTTGAGATAACCACCAGATGAGAACAAAAAGTTGGTTTTTCTGTATTTCTTGCTGAAATTTAAAAGAATCATTTGACCTTTTGAAGTCCAGATATGATGCATGGTGGAGTTGATAATATTCTCAATGTATAGATCCAAGCAAAATTATTGTCTCTCCTCCCCATAACCGTAATTGAAAAGAAACAGATTTAACATGAAATGTAGTCCTGTAACCAATAAGAAAGGATTATGGTAAGAAGCATAAAATCTAAAGATCTGGGAAGATAATCTGAATTTCCTAATGGTTAGCATTCACTGAGCAGTAAAACTGTTCAGTGAAACTACTGAACAGTTGCCTGGGGAAGATGTGAATTCTCTAGATTTACGACATAAATATCTGTCATGATTTGTTTAAGACTACTATATCCTATCCAATAATCAGAAAGCTAAAATACTATATAGTCTTTTCCAGTTCAAATATATTAATAGGAATCCATTATCAAAGGATTAGAAACAAGAGAATAAGAAATGATTTCATTCACTATGGATTTCAGAGAGAACCTACCCAGTGGGTTTTTACTGACCCTATATAAAACAGGATTGTACAGCACCCTAGATCTAGAAATGTGGTTTGTGGAGTCCAAATGAACTTAAGTAAATAAACTGCTTTGTCCTTCATATTGGTAAAAAAAAAATCAGTACACCAAATACAAACTAGGCGGATATGACCTCATTGATGACCCTCACTCTGCCAAGGACCTTGGAGTACTCATATCAAACAACCTAAGCACCAGAGCTCACTGTAACAGCATTGCCAAAAAGGCATTAAGAGTTGTAAACCCAATCTTATGAAGCTCTCCTCTTGAAATATTGAATTGCTAACTAGGGCATACAAAACCTTTGCTAGACCAATATTCGAATATAGCTCATCTGTCTGGAATTCGTACTGTATATCGGACATTAATACAACTGAGCAAGTCCAGAAGTATTTCATGAGAAGAGTACTCCACTTCTCTGCTCGCCACAGAATACTCTATATCACCAGGCTTTAAATTTTGGGCTTGGACAGCCTTGAACTACGCCACCTACAGTTGGACTTAAGTGTGGTACACAAAATTGTCTGCTACAATGTCCTACCAGTCAATGATTACTTCAGCTTCAACCGCAACAATACAAGAGCACACAACAGATACAAACTCAATGTAAACCACTCCAAACTTGATTGCAGAAAGTACGACTTCAGCAACAGAACTGTCAATGCCTGGAATGCACTACCTGACTCTGTTGTTATATCCTCTAACCCCCACTCCTTTAACCTCAAACTATCCACTATTGACCTCACCCCATTCCTAAGAGTTCTGTAAAGGGGTGTGCATAAGTGCACAATCATGCCTACCGTCCCTGTCCTATTGTCCCCATTTATTTGTACCTATTTCCTGTATACTTATACTTATACCTATTATCTTGTAAGCGATTGACAAATCAAATAAATAAATAAAATAAAATAAGTAAGTAAGTAAAGACTCAGTGCTTTAAAGAACTTCAGACAAGTGCTATACAGTGGTGGGATGCTGCTGGTTCACACCGGTTCTATTGAACTGGTAGCGCCGGGGAGCAGTTGGCACCATCCACTTGCCTCTGCCCTTTCCTGTGCTTTATTTCCTTGTTTGTGAGCTCAACTGATTCATGCAGCACTTCACCTCACCAGCGCTGAATACAAGGTCAGTTTTGAAGCTTAAAATTGGTGGTTTATGGATACTGCGCACATGAAGCATGCTCTCATAGAACCGGTAGTTAAAAAAAGGGTGAATCCCACCACTGGTGCTATATTAGACATTGCAACTACCAACACCCTAGCAGGGTTGATAGTATCTTTTGCATTTGAAACTGAAGCACTGTGCAGCTGTAACACATGAACTAGGAGTACTGCAATTTGGCAGTTTTTAAAGATTTCAGCTACAGTTTGCAATTTGAAGGCACAGAAAAATGTGTACATTGAAAGTGATAAGAGAAAAGATAAATATTAGGAGAAATGTGCACAAAAATGTTAATCAATTTTGGTGCTTAAAAATGCAGATTAAGGCAGAAATGGGCAAGGATGAACTTATGGCTGAAAAAAAAAAGAAAAAGAAAAATTGAGCAAGATCAGATTTGACAGGAATCCACTTGTCCCACTCTTGCATCATAAAGTGAAGGCCTCTGGTACTTTATCAGCATTGCAAATAAGTCTGCAAAAAGCACTAGAATACAAGCTAACCTGCATATGTGAAAATAGTTTTGTGCCCAAGGGTAGCCCACTTTGTACAATCTTGCATTTCTTAACACCTGGAGGTGTTTTGTACAGATAATGAATTGAGTTTCTTTTTATAAGCCTGGATGAATCAACAAGGATTTTTTCATAGATTTTACATGGGTTCTGCCAAATCAATCTGTAAAAGTGCCTCCATCAAACTGGCCACTCATAGGGGAAGAACTCTGAATTTTCAATCTGCCTGCTGAAAGTAAAGATAGCCCACCATAAATTGAGTAAGAAAAGTATGAAAATGTACACCTTCTGAAACTGTAAAAGAAAAGAAAGAAGCATGTTTATGGCTTTCTTGAAATGTTGCAATAAGCAAATCTTACTCACATCCCTTTCACAGCATCTCCATAGGGTGGAGCAACCATAAAAAAAGCTCTCCCCTCATCTCCTGTGGTTCATCTTTCTTCAAAATCATTAATTCCAGAAGTCCCGATTGGCCTGGCAATTGACCTGGATAATGGTCAATTTTTCCAAGGTCACTGGAAAGACACCATGGAGGGAAAGCCAGCACAAATTAAAGGTCCCTCATCTATGAAATTCTCTTATTCAAGGAATCCTACTTTCATTCTGACCTTTCAGATAAGACCATCAATACGTGGAGGTCAAGGCCATAGGAACATAGGAAGGCTTCTACAAGGCTCTGCGGCCCAAAATTCATCATCACACACATCTGGATTCCTACATATTTTTTTCTAAAGCAACATCTTTGCATAATAGTGCATATTTTATAGGGTGTGATTTCAGAGGACACCTTTGTTTATGGATCAGATGGTTGTGTCCTGCCTCAAACTCTTACATCTGTGAGGCACTGGCTTTCTCTATTTAAAGAGTCCCTACTCATCTGTAAGGAAATCCTTTCAATATGAAAGAAGTTTCATGAAATTATCTTGTCCCCCAAGCTTTAAGGAAATATCCAGATATACCAGCAATTGTACAATGAGTGCCTTCCCCGATTTCTGAATATTTAATTAATTTAATTTAATTTCATAATGAGATTTCTATGCTGCCCTATCTCCCAAAGGACTCAGGGCGGCTTTCAACAATAAAAACAAGAATACAAAATTTTAAAAAAACTATTAAATAAGAAACCTCAATACTCATATTAAAACGTTAAAACACACAGACAATTTAAAACACTTAAAAAACCCCTTCAGTCCAGGTTGGCCGATCAAAAAAGCCATGTCTTCAGGTTGCGATGGAAGGATCGAAGGTCAGGGGCCAACCGAAGTTCCAGGGGGAGTTGGTTCCAAAGGGCGGGCGCACCCACAGAGAAGGCTCTCCCCCTGAGGATTGCCAGCTGACATTGTCTGGCCGATGGCACCCTGAGGAGACCCTGTCTGTGAGAGCGCACAGGGCAATGGGAAACCGTTGCTGGCAGCAGGTGCTCCTGCAAATACCCTGGACCTAAGCCATGAAGGGCTTTATAGATGATTACCAACATCTTGAATCTCACTTGGAGGGCAACCGGCAACCAATACAGCTCACGCAGGAGGGGTGTAATATGGGAGTATTGGGATACTCCCATCACAACCTGCGTGGCTGCATTCTGTACCAGTTGAAGCCTCAGAGTGGTCCTCAAGGGCAGCCCCATGTAGAGAGCATTGCAGTAGTCTACACGGGAGGTAACGAGCGCATGAGTAACCGTATGCAGGGCATCTCGGTCCAGATAGGGGCGCAACTGGCGCACCAGGCGAACCTGTGCGAATGCCCCCCTGGCCACAGCTCCTACATGAACTTCCAAGTTGAGCTGTGTGTCCAGAAGGATGCCTAGATTGCGCGCTCTTTCCACTATTTAAAACATAGTTACAAAAACAAAACAAAACACTACAGTGTATTTTTCAGTTAAGCCTGTTTATGTTTGCATCAGAATTAATGTTGCTTGTAGGCCCAAATGCAAATGATCATGGCTATGTTGACACATTGACACAAACATGGGCACAAACATCTATCTATCTATCTATCTATCTATCTATCTATCTATCTATCTATCTATCTATCTCCATATGGTAACTAAACAATATGTAAGATTTGTATTAATTAGAGAAACTATAAAAGTAACATCAGCATCTTAGGTAGGCTTTATTAGTTATTGGTTATATTTTTTCCTGAGGAACAAGAAAGGAAGGAAGGAAGGGGAAGGAAGGTGGGAAGGAGGAAGGATATAATACTACTCCATCAGATGGTCTGATGGCAAGGCAACTAGCATACCTGTAATTTAATCTTAGGTAGTTGAAGATAAAAAGGAAAAAAAAAACAATAGTCACATATTCATGTGAATAGACCGTTATACCCACCCAAAGATTTTATTTGTCTTCACATGGAATCCTTCAGAATTTTGGGTCATTGAAAATTCAGTGAACAAGGAAGGCACCATTGACAATAGCCAAGCTCAAATCCATTTCAACCTCTATTCGGCCACATAGGGAAGGAAGTCTTAAATTATGAATTACTTAATCCCTTTTCCTTCTCAGCTCTTTGTTAAGGCAGAGAAAGAACCTGTTATTGAAGATTTGGAAATTCATAAGAGTCCCAATTTATGTCACGATAAAAGGAACATTATCCAAGAAGAAAAGACAATGTATACTTTTAATGAAAATGATTCAACCTTGCTAAAGCTTTATGGCATCATAATTAATTCTATCATTTGTCTAATTTATTGGGCCATTTTGAGGCAATGACAAAATAGATATATGAATGTTTAAATGGGAGGCCAATGATAAAGGAATGCTATGGCAGTGGGAGGGGAAAACACTCCCAAATTAAACACAGATTAATAAGTCATTAAGAACCAGTTCCTGTTGATATAAAGTTTTGCATCTGCTTCCAAATACTCATCCTTCTCACTTTCTCTTTAACTCCAGCTATATCATCACATCATCATCAGAATGACTATTAATTTTACCAAAGATTTTTATCCAGAGAGGGCACTCAAGGTGGCTGCTTCACATAAATCAATGTGTGCATTTTAAACATTCAAATGCAATATGTGTGGAAAGAATGTAAATTGTATGGTAGAAAGTTGTGGGTTACAGGTTGTCTTTGACTTCCAACCACAATGGAGACCAGAATTTTTATGGCTAAGCAATGTAGTTGCTAAGTAAGACATGCCTGATTTTATGACCTTTTGGTAGTAGTCATCAAGCAAACCACATGGACCATGAAGTAAATATGGTATCTCCTCCTTTGACTTAGTGACAGTGTGCAACCCAGGTTGCAATGACAATCATGTAACCCCAGGATGCTGCAATCATTGTAAATACTTGCTATTTTCCAAGTGCCCAACTTTTGACCACAGGATGACAATCAGAAGCCCAAGGATTGGTTATAAATTATTTTTTCAGCACCTCCGTAACTTCAAACACTTGTCGAATGAATGGTCATATGTTAAGGACTACCATCCATATCTCCAAGGAAATTGGATGGTTTCTTCAAGTGAACAATCAAATTTACATGGGAAGATGTTAAGGAAAAGAGTCTAGCCTTTCTGGACTGTGCAAAACATTTAAGTTTACAGAAAAAAATCCCACACAGATCAATATTTACATTTTTATTTCCACCACCCACTGGAGCACAAAATGGCAGTCATCAGAAACCTACACCACCAAGCTGAAGGCCTGCCTACCAGCAAACATGGGAAAGAAAAAGAACTAAAACACATCAAGGAAACACTCAGAACATGCGTCTATCCCAAGTAAGCCTTCATCAAATCTCAAAAAAGACTCTACAGAAGCTCTTCCATAACAGACAATGAAGTGAACAATAAAGAAGCAACATTCTCATTCCATAGGTTGCAGGAATATCAGAAAAGCTCAATAGGATCTTCAGCCAACACAACAGACATGCACACTTTAAGCCCAAGAATACATGAAGGCAGAAGCTTGTCCACCCCAAGGATAGAACACCCAGTCACAAATTGAGCAATGTGGTATATGCAGTACAATGCAGTGAGCCATATGCAAATCTGTACATTGGGGAAACAAAACAACCACTCCATAAATGCATGGCACAACATAGGAGAACAAACCCATCAGGACTAGATTCAGCAGTCTATCTGCATTAAAAAAACAAAGGCCACTCTTTTGAAGGCAGCAAAGTTCACATTTTGGACAGAGAGGACCACTGGTTTGAAAGAGGGGTCAAAGAGGCTCTCTTTGTCAAAACTGAAGCCCTCTTAACAGAGGGGGATGGATACAACATCATCTATGCCCAGTCTACAACACAGTCCTTTCAATAGTTCCAAGGTTCCACACACATTTGAACCATTCAGGTTACTTTGATGACACAGATAAACTACCAGGTGGCCTTAACAGCTCACTAAAAGAATGCAAATGACCAGCTCTTTGCAAGTGGTATAAATCCTTCCATTCCTCACCAACCAGTCGGACCTGATGAAGCTTTTTGGATTAGAAGCGAAACATCTTCAAAGAAAAACCAGAAAGTCCAGTTGCCTCTTGAAAAGGCACCTTTGGGACAACCATGACCTGGATGACTGAGAATCTCCATAGATGTTCTTCAAGTGAAGATCCCATGTTTATAAAATCTCTGAAGAGGAGATGTTATTGTCCTCTTTGACAAATCCACCCTTTAAATCTCCCAGTCCCAATTGTCACTTGCTATCTCCCTCTGGGAGGTGTACAGTATCTGCACTCAGAAATTTTGGGAGTTGAAGTCCACACTTCTGGCTGGGGAATTCAGGGAACTGAAGTGCAGGTGCTTTAAAGTCACTGCGTTTGAAAAACATTGACCTATTTGGTTAAATGGGGTTTAACAAATAGTACAGGACTTGCCTACAAACACAGTTGGATTTCTCAAAATTAACCCTAAATGTATGTTCTTCCAGATCTTCTATGCTTATGTCCACTGTGGACTAACTACCTTAACTTTTTTTCCCCCAAAGCATCAGCATGACATCTTCACCATCAATCTGTCTTCCTGTGACTTCCATGCTCTGTAACTATTTTTCTATCTATGTGTATGGTTGGAGAGAGGGAGAGGGAAGGGAGGAGGGAAAGGGGAGAGAGAGAGAGAGAGAGAGAGAGAGAGAGAGAGAGAGAGAGAGAGAGAGAGAGAGAGAGAGAGAGAGAGAGAGATTTTGAATCCATCACCTTCCCTTTAGAAAGGAAGTTTTATTTATTAAAAATATACATTGTAGAAAACGGTAAACTATAAAAATATAAAAAGTAACAACAGATTGTTTTTAAAAATATAAATAAATAAAACCATAGCAGAACAAAACAAGGCTGATACTAATGAGAACTTGACTCAAAGAGAAATTGCCAGTGACACACAGGATCACACATAAAATTTCACCTTTCTAAAATGCCATTGTAGTAGTCCTCAAGGTGTGACCGTAATAGAGCCTGCCCATTATGCTTCATGGCAGTCGTTAGGCGAGGCATGTCCCCTCATGATCTTCCCCATCCCTACTCTCCCCATTAAAGGTAGTCCTCAATTTCAGATCACAATTAAGCCCCAAAGTTTCCATTACTAAGCAACACATTTGTTAAGTGAATTTTGTCCCATTTTATGACTATACTTGCCACAGTTGTTAAGTGAATCACGGCAGTCGTTCAGTTAGTAACATGATTGTTAAGTGAATCTGGCTTCCCCGCTGACTTTCCTCATCAGATGTTTGCAAAACGTGATCACGTGACCCCGGGACATTGCGACCATCATAAATATGAGTCAGTTGCCAAGCACCAAAATTTTGATCACGTGACTTTGAGGGTGCTGCAATGGTTGTAAGTATGAAAAACAGCCATAAGTCTTTTTTTTTCAGTGTCGTTTGAACGGTCACTAAATGAATTGTTGAGGACCACCTATCAAACAGAAGATGAACTGATGGGTCGTTAAGCAGAGCACAGTGTGTCTCCTGGGTGAGGGAGACATTGGAGGCCTAACAAAGGCCTACCTGTCCCAGCCTTCCCAAGGTCTCCCCCATCCATGCTCCACTTCCCAACCCTAGGGTCCATTTCCACTCCCAAAAGGTGCCAATCCCAAGTCTTAGGCCTGATTCCCAGCCTGCCAGGCCAAGGCTTTCCAGAGTGCCGGAATGGCTTCTTTCTTTCTGCAGCCCCGTGCATGGTTCCAAAAGCAGCCACCATTTTGCCTGCCCACGACATGGCCGCCATGTTTGTGTCACCATCACACAGCCCAGGGACAAGCTGCTTCTTTTTTTTTCCTGCCTTTCTAACAAGCCCAGAGGCTTTCGGCAGCATTCAGAAGTTTCTTCAGCAGCACTATAGAGAATCTCTCTAAGGCAACAAAATGAAGAAGTGCGTCTGGTGGCTGCCATTTTGTCCCCACCTGTTTGAGGGTGGGGACAAAATGGCGGCCACACATCTGGCCTGCCCTCCTTCCACAGCCTCAGGTCCGGAGAGCTTCAAAATGAGGATGTGAAAGAAATCCAAATCCATCCAATATGATGACTGACCGACTGACTCCTTTCTTTTCTTTTCTTTTCTTTTCTTTTCTTTTCTTTTCTTTTCTTTTCTTTTCCTTTTCCTTTTATCTTTTCTTTCTTTCTCTCATTCTCTCTCTCTCAAATAATAAATAAATAAATAAATAAATAAATAAATAAATAAATAAATAAATAAATTTTATAGGCCACCCATTTTACCTCAAGGAAACTCTGAGCGGCTATCCAATATCTCCAGACAGAGCAGCACAAAATTACATGGTTAAAAATATGTGCATGCATAATACACACATATACTGGGAAAGCATTTTAAAGCTGACCCATTACCTTCCCCTTTGGAAGGAAGTTACATTTACCTAAAAAAGATACCTTATAGAAAATTGTAAACTATGAAAGGTAAACAAAGTAACGGTTTCTAATCTTCTAGCAGGATTGCTTTTAAAAGTTTTTTTTTATAAAACGATAAACAAAACCATAGCAGAACAAAAGCCACTGAGATTTTGACACAGAGGTTTCTCACTTGCCAGTGACATACAGGATGACACCCAAAACTTCACTTTTCTAAAACGCCATTAATGTGTTTTTCTTTCTTTGAAGCCCCAGGGAAATTGACTGAACTGCTGGCAAGATCCAGCAGCCCTCAGGGATTTAGAAAGTAGCCTGAAACTGCAAGCAAATGAGGCAAAGAAAAGGATAGTCTAGAGCCTTCTCTCATATCAAAAACATGTGTGAGATTCAGCACAGACCTAAAATATGCTGGTTTGTGTGGACATCCAGTTTCCAGAAGAGTCCTAATCTCTGGTTTGTTTCAACCAGGAGCCCCACAAGTGTGGGCATGAGAAACCTGGTGTGTTGGGACTCTTATTGGTAAAACAAATTATAATTTGAATAAAAGACATGGGTTTCTGACTGCAATTTCAAATAAACATTGATAGTGGTGAAGAACTAATCCACCCGCATTTACATGTCACTGTTCCTTTAAAAAAAAATTATTAAAAAATTACGGTTGAAAGAAATAATAACCAATGCAAACTACGAAATACACAAACAGAAAAATATAAAGGGAAGGGAGTATGTTAAATAGAGGAAAGGAAAGGAAAAGAAAGAAGTGATTTCTCTCTTCATCCCAATAATTAAAAACAATTTTAATAACTGATCACTATTTCTAAATAATAACCTAATCTCTCTTCTTCCCACAGTTCATCTCTTAAATTAAAAGAAAGAAAGAAAGAAAGAAAGAAAGAAAGAAAGAAAGAAAGAAAGAAAGAAAGACCAAATGCTTTCTCAGTCGTTCCTTCTCAGCAAACATCCAGAAAGAGCAACCAGGTATAATTAGAGATTTGAACTTTTGGTCTTCCAAGTTTTTGTTAACATAATTTTATTTTTTAAATAATGGTCATGTTATCTGTCTAGTCAGGTTTCAGTTGTTGTAATGAGAAGGTAGAACTTCCACTAGAATCACAGCTGGGGAAGAAAGTTATTGATTCATTTATTCCATTTATATTCTACCTTTCTGTTGGAAAGGACATTCCAAGCAGTTTATGGTTAAATAGTAAAAAGTAGTAGTGGTAATAGTAGTGGTAAAACAAAATATGGGGTATAAAACTATAAAAACTGTTAGGTATGTAGGTTTGAATGTTATTGGTTTAGTTTGAATTGTTCTTGTAAAATGTCAAATAGGATTGGTTTAAATAGTGCGGGAAAACCCTGCACTCTGATTGGCTGGCAACTATGGCTGCTGGCTATAAGAAGCAGCCGTAGCCCAGCCAAGTTGGGTCCATTCGAGCTGTAGTCACTTAATAAACTCTTCACTGAAGCTCTTCGCGTCTGACTCTTCATGCAAACATAACAAAAACAACAACAGGGAGGTGAAGATCTAACCATATGTTCATCAATTTCTTGTCTATATGTGTCTGTGTCTATCTGTGTGTAGAGAGAGAGAGGGCTTCTCCAATTAGCAATGCTTTCAACGTTTGTTTCAAGCTATATATAAAAAGCTGCAACTAAAAATACACCAATTAATACTATTACAATACTAGCAGAATGATAGGATTCCAAACCAGGAGGAGAACTTAGAAGCAATTTATGGGATGATCTTTAAGGCCATCCTTCCTTCCTTCCTTTACCATTAAAGCAGGAGTTTCCAAACTTGGCAACTTTAAGACTTGTGGACTTCAACTCCCAGAATTCTCCAGCCAGGCACTTGATATACTGCCACCCTCCCTCACTTACTATTGAAAGTTGAAAATTATTCAGGATGCATAATTAACACAACACACAACTTGGTCTTAAGGTGGCTCTTCTGTCTCCTCTGACATTTGTTTGTTTGTTTGTTTGTTTTATTTTATTTATTTATCTGTTTGCCAGTTTAGCCTTTTGCAATTAAATTTGCCACACAATTTTGGATGTGTCTCATCCACTGAGGAACGAGAGTACATCTCAACACGTGGCTTGGATCAGTTGCTTCTGGTCGGCGTGGTTTTAACATAGTGTGATTGTACCCTTTTTAACATTCAGGACAAGATGTTCTCAGTAAAACTGGACTTCACTAAGCTTCGGCAGCTGATTGGCGAGTGCGGTTTCCTAGCAACAAAAGTCAACCGAGATGCATTCAGAGCCTTGGATGAGATAAGCAACTAATCGTCTATTTATGCCCCAGAATGTGCTAATGTGTTGGGAAACAGATGCAGTTTAAAGGTAGAGGAAACCTCCATTGACAAGGCCTTGTTGTTCGACTCTTCTCCAGATCGTTTTAATGTTTCAATCATCTCCTTCGGAGCAGATGCCTCTAAGGCCTGGTGGCAAGGGCCTGGTGGAAACGTGATGTTATCCGAGACTCAGCTTGTTGAGCTTTAATATGCGAGAGGCGTCTTGCATCAAATTGTTCAGGGCCATGTTTGCACAAATGAAACAACAGAAAAAGTCACAAAGAGCAAGCACATCGGCTGGTTTTTGAACGGTCTGAATCGAAATGAGGATAACGCAAAGATGTTTGAATTAAGGCTGCTCTGCATAGCCAGAAACAACAAGGTTTGCAAGCGTTCTCCCAGCTTCAACAATGAAGAGGTGACTGGTGGGTGTTTTGGCCTGCATTTAAACCACAACAGTTGTGGCTTAATGTGATTTTTTTAAAAAAGCAATATGTCACAGCATAACATGACATCTAATCCCATGGGGTTTTTTTGTTTTGTTTCCGTGTTCGGTATGGGAAGATATATATCATTCATCCTCAACCTGATGCCCTTCAGGGCTGGAATTCAGAACCATCATTGCAAAATCATTTGATCCCAAAAGGCAGATATATTAAAACATGCACTTGGCTAACCAAAATCCTTTACTGGTAGTCTTCAAGCTACCACCACAATTGAGCCAAAAATTTCTATTGCTAAGAGGGATGGTTGATAAGTAAATTTTGTCCCATTTTACAACCTTTCTTGCCATACTTGTTAAGTGAATCACTGCTGTTGCTAAATTAGTAACACAGTTGTTCAGTGAATCTGGCTTTCCCATTGATTTAGCTTGCCAGAAGTTTGCAAAAGGGATCATCTGACCATGGGACACTGCAACTCTCATAAATATGAGTTAGTTGCCAAGCAACTAAATTTTGATCAGGTGACCGCAGGGATGCTGCAACAGTGTGACAAATGGTCATAGGTGACTTTCTTCAGTGCTGTGATAACTCGGGGTGTGGCACAAAGGTAACACAGTCAGATAATCAATAAGGGTCCCTTTAATAGCTCCAACTTTGCCCCCAGTGTACATGTTACCTTCTGGCTGGAGAAAAACTCTTCCAGGAACAGCCTTTAACTGCAGAGAATCAAGTCAAAAATGTGGTCAACAAAAACTGTAACTTTAAGTCAAATCAAGCCAAACTGAGATAATTAGTTTGGCAGGGCAGGAGCAAGAATTCCAGACTTGAAGGCACGGCAAAACTCACACAGTTGGGAAGCAAAGTCAACACAAGATAAAGTCATGTTTGCTCCCAGCAACTGCTGCAGTCAGCATTCAGTTCTTATTCCCAGCTGTGGCTAATGAAGGGAATCAGGGCCCTTTCCTCCCCCATAAGCCATGCAACCCACCTTGCTCTCTTCTCCATTCCTCTCTGTGTGCCCTAGGATGAAAAGGGGGTAGGCCTGGGTCTTCCTCTGAACTCCCTCTCCCTTGCTCTACCTCCCCCTGCTCTGCCCAGCCAGACTTTGCTTTTCCCCAGTTTCTTCCACAGCCAATGGAGCCACACTCCCACTCCCTGTCAGCTGTTCATCTTCTCCTCAGATTCAGACTCTGACAGGGGCATGACAAGTGCCCTTGTAACTTTGAGCAGTCATTAAATGAATGGTTGTAAGTCACTGTATCTTTGACCATAATTTTATGTCTTTTTCTCTGTCTGTTCCTCAAAGTAAAGCCCTCTGATTCAATTTGAAGGAAAAATAATTATCACACATATGGTTTCTCTCCATCTTTCTCTCCATCTTCATCTTCACCTCCACCCATAGACCTGGAATGCTGCAAATCTGTTTAGGTAGCAGAAGAAAGAAACAGCTGTTTATTCCTTCATCCTCCATCTGTTTGTTCTGCTCAGGCTAACCCAGGGGTATCCATGTGTAGGAGGCATACTGAAATAGGTAGGATCACGGGGTTCTGATTGCAAACTTAGATTTTGAGACCTCCGCCCCTCTTCCTCTGGATGTCTGCAGCATTACCCTTACAATCAATTTCCTCCCCTGCATAATTTACTGGTATCTGTATCCTATCTCTAAGAGGATGAGAAAGTAACAAAAAGCAACAATTCCAAGCATGAAACAAACAAGTTGAGACAAAGTTCAACAACCATTCCCAAATATTTTATCTTCATAAATCTTTTGTGGCCCTAAGAATGAGTTAAATAGACCCACCTGAGAAGAAACCAACTCAACCTCTTTAGTAGACCAGAGAGCTAACTCCATGAATTCCAGACCTGCCAGATCCAGATGGCAAAAATCCAGATGAGTATAAAACAACAGCAGGGAGATTGTCCAAAATTTTTCAATCCACACTGGAAATCTTAATCAGTGGTTGGTACAGAGAAGTCAGGAAAGACCTGAGTTTTTCCAGCCACTGGAGGAAAAGAACATTGGCTCAGAACATTGGCGCAAACTCTTAGCTCATGGCTGCTGAACAGGGCTATTACTGGTCAGCGTTCATATAATGCTCAAGACCTTCACCACTTGGGTTGGTCACTCATGGCCGTAATTCTCAGCCAACCCAAGGCAAGTTTCTTTCATAAGTGGTGAGAAAGGACCACAATTTCTTCTTCCTTTCCTGGGGGCCCTTAGTCAAAAATATTATACCTTCCTTTAAAGCCAGAGTGGGATTTGGCATACATCACGAGGAGTTAACTTTATATCCCAAAGCCAAGCTCAGCAATGTGCCTGTTTTGACTGCAGTGTGAAAAGATGTAAAGACTCCTGAGTGTGACTGTCACTTGTATGGCTCTGGGAGACTTCCTGAAGGACAGAAGTACCAGTGAAAATTGATATCCACATTTACCACGAGATTCACTTTGCAGTGGTCCAGACACCTATTTAGACAGTATTTTCTTCCCAATATTTTCTGATGCATTATTAAAGCACTCTACTCTTTAATACAGAACTTATTCAAGTCGTCTGGTCAGCTGTTTTCAGCTTCGGATCATTTAAACACCTCCTTCATAATTCAAATTTTCACTTGACAAGACAAGGATTTAAACAGATAACAAGGATCAGTGGAAAACAACGGAGAAGACTTGCTCATTCAATACAACATCAACTCCTGGGACTGATATTTCAGAACACTGATGGATGTGCACTCAACTGAGAGAACAAAACATATAATTTATACCACTGTGTTTTCCAGTTAAAGCAAAACAGAGCAATTTTTTTCCTGATAATAGATTTTGCTTGAGTGTATACGGGATGGAAAAAAAATGGCTTTTATCCACAGAATATAGCCCTTGTACAGCAGTAGGAAGCATACACATATAGAACATTGTCCTATAGATACTACCGTGTTATGTTTCTCTGCCACCTATATAGATACACACATATTCTTTAAAGATTCCTAGTGTAGGTGATCTTTCAACAAGTGTTGTGGTTCGCCGGCAGTCTGTGCATATGGCAGTGGAATCGGACACTGGGGAAGAACAGGGACCAGTCCGGGAGTCTGGGCAGAACTTGGACGAGGGTCCTGCATCCAATACAGAGATGGGGCCAGGACCATTTGGGAGTTATGTGCTAATTCCAGAGCCTCCAGAGTCTGGCAGCAGCAAGGCAGGGGACAAGGGGAGCCTGTTCCCAGTGCGTGTGTGCGCAGAGCTGCTAGAAGGCAAGAGCAGCTAAGACAAAAGGGGCGACTCGGGAGTAAGGCTTGAAATTAATTGCCCCTCCCATAAGGTATAAAGGAAATGCAAAGGTGGAGAAACCTTTGCAGGAAGCAAAGTCGTTCACTCTGTTCAGATTAAACCTTGAAGCTCTGTGTGGACTTTGTACTTTGGTTGGTTTTTACAGTTAATTTGGCACTTTAGTTGTTGGCAGCACTTCAAAGGAGTGCTGCTGGGATGAGGAGCTGCTTAGATGGTTCCGCCCCAGGTGCCTTATGGACCCGGAGCGGTTCTCGGCGGAACTGGGGTTTCTTCCCTCTTCCCTTGCCCACAGCTCTGTCGAGGATCTGGCGGCTGCTTGGCAACAGGCCGCATCGGATGCACTTGACAGGGTTGTCCCCATGCGACCCCTCACACGTCGTGGATCCCGGATGGCTCCTTGGTATTTGGAGGAGCTCCAGGAGATGAAACGCCGTCGGAGGGGCTTAGAGAGCAGGTGGAGGTCCACCCGCTCCCAGGCCGATCGAGCCCAGCTAAGAGCCTATATTAGGACTTACCTGGTAGCTATGAGGGCGGCGAGAAGGTCTTATCTCTCCGCTCTCATAGCGTCCGCAGATAACTGCCCAGCCGCCCTGTTTCGGGTAACCCGCTCTCTCCTTCGGGTAGGGAGGGGGAGACCCGTTCGGGCAGGGCTGAGGAGTTTGGTCAATATCTGTCGGATAAGATCGCTCGAATTCGGGGCGGGTTGTCCTCTGATTTGCAGTGGTCTGAGGAACGGGATACAGGTAGTCTGGCCAGTATGATCTGGGATGAGTTCGATTCTGTTTCTGAGGATGAAGTGGATGGGATTATGCGGCGTCTGAGCTCCACCACATGTTTGTTGGACCTGTGCTCTTCCTGGCTGGCTTATGCCGCCAGGGAGATCACCTGTGGTTGGCTCTGGGCAGTTGTCAATGCTTCACTAAGGGAGGGTGTTTTCCCCTCCACCTTGAAGGAGGCGGTGGTGAGACCCCTTCTGAAGAAGCCTGCCCTGGACCCAACCGTGTTAGACAACTTTCATCCAGTCTCCAACCTTCGTTTTTTAGCGAAGGTTGTTGAGAGTGTGGTGGCTCAGCAGTTTCCACTTTTCCTGGATGAAGCAGACTACCTGGATCCATATCAATCGGGCTTCCGGCCTGGTTTCAGCATGGAGACGGCATTGGTCGCACTGATGGATGATCTCTGGAGGGCTCGGGACAGGGGTTTTCCTCTGTCCTGGTCCTATTAGACCTCTCAGCGGCTTTTGATACCATCGACCATGGTATCCTTCTGTGGCGCCTCGAGGGGTTGGGTATAGGGGCACTGTGCTGGTGGTTCACCTCCTACCTCTCGGGGTGGTCGCAGTCGGTATTGGTGGGGGGACAGAGGTCTATCTCGAGGGTGCTCTCTTGTGGGGTCCCTCAGGGGTCGGTCCTCTCCCCCCTGCTATTTAACATCTATATGAAGCCACTGGGCGAGATCATCCATGGTTTTGGGGTGAGTTTCTACCAGTACGCTGATGACACCCAGCTGTACATTTCCACCCCAAACCAGATTGGTGATGCCCTCTCCCTGATGACCCAGTGTTTGGATGCGATACGGATCTGGATGAACGGAAACATGCTTCGTCTCAACCCGGCCAAGACTGAGTGGCTGTGCATACCGGCATCTCGGCTCAGTCTGGAGTGTCCATCTTTGGCCATAGGGGGAGTGGTATTGCCCCCTGTGGATAGGGCGCGGAATCTGGGGGTCCTCCTGGACGTTCGGTTCCAATTGGAGGAGCAGGTAGGGGCCGTCGCCAGGGGGGCCTTTGCCCAGCTACGCCTGGTTTGCCAGCTACGCCCTTTTCTGGACCGAGACACCCTGCGCACGGTTACTCATGCCCTTGTTACCTCCAGACTCGACTACTGTAACACTCTCTACTTAGGACTGCCCTTGCATACCATCCGGAGATTGCAGCTGGTGCAGAATCGGCAGCGGTGGTGATGGGAGTTTCCCGGTTCTCCCATGTTACCCCCCTCCTGCGCTGCCTCCATTGGTTGCCGGTTGCACTCCGGGTGAGATTCAAGGTTTTAGTTTTAACATACAAAGTCCTTCATGACATGGGTCCTCAATATTTAAGGGAGCGACTCCTGCCAACATCGAGTTCCAACTGCCCTGTGTGAGCACATAGGCAAGGACTCCTTGGGGTCCCGTCGGCTGGCCAGTGCCGGCTGGCGGTCCCCCGACAACGAGCCTATTCTATCGCGGCCCCGGACCTCTGGAACCAACTTCCCTTGGAGCTCCGTCTGGCCCCTGATCTCCTCACCTTCCGCCATGATCTGAAGACTTGGTTGTTTAACCAATCCAGGTTGTGATTTTTTGGGGGTGGGATGGTTTTATTTGTTGTATTTTGTAATTGTATTGGGGCTTATCTAGTTCAATCTGTTTTTAATTATTTATTGTTGTTGTTGTTTTTATTTGTGAGCCGCCCCAAGTCTTCGGAGATGGGGCGGCATAGAAGTCCCATAAATAAATAAATAAATAAATAAATAAATAAATAAATAAATAAATGAGGGAAAGGTGGGTGCTTATCTC